>CM038675.1:92085107-93285107 GCA_021605145.1 Aegilops bicornis
TTTGGATTTGGTTTTGGTTGCTTTGTTGTGTTATGTTATTTCTGTTATGTTGTGTTATGTGATCCTATTGTTTTGCTTATTGTGTTCATTGTTTGTCTCGGTAGAGTTTCAGATCTGAAGCCTGCTACTCTGACTCTTTAGCTTACGAGGATCATCGGCAAAGGCAAGTCTTGATCATGTTATTTCTATACCTATGTTTTTGTGCATTAGTAGTTGTCACCACCCCACCATGCTTGCAGTAGTGAAATCTTGAAGTCATTAAACTTGAGTAGTATCATGTGGTAGGATGAACCAATCCCTTGTTACCATGACCGGGGACGTAGTAGTTATTTTGCTATGCTCGTAGACGGGATTTGGTATGAGTGAAATTCATAAGCAAGATGTGAGAGTCAATGATGATGACAACCCATGGACTACAATGATCAAGATGGACTTCGGAAAATCACTCTTGGGTGGAGGACGGTTGTGGGCACCTGGAGCACCAGTGGTGGCAGGGATGCATGGAGAAGCGCCATGACATCCTGCGGAAAGCTTCACCCAGCCACGAAGAGAAGGATGGATGCCCCATGACCGGAAGCTTACTGTGCAGCCGCAAGCCATTATGGGCTCTGGCTGGGTTGACCCTAGTAGTGACGCTGGCTGGGCGGTACTACGAGAAGTAGACGAACGGTAGGATTGGATGGGTACGGCGGTGGCGGAAGAACTCTTTGGAAGACCCTGTTTCATGCGTCCGTCTTCAAACACCATGAAGTGCGAAGACTTTAAAGGAGGAATGATTCTTGCGGGAAAGTCATAAACCTCTGCAGAGTTATAACCTAATCGATTAGCCGTGTCCCGATTACGGACATTTGAGCCTCTGGAACTTGGAAGTATTCGGATATCTCAACACTAAAACTAATGAATTAATTTGAGGGTTATGACTTAATAATTTGGGAACGAGATATTGGTTGGCGGAACCATCTCAATAACTACCAACAATTTGTAGTAATTTGCAAATAAGTCCTTTGTAGTAGGATAAAATTGGCTTTTCATAAAATGATGAAACTTAGAGCTCCACACCAAAAATGCATATAGAGGTAGTAACTTTATTATTGTTATTCTTCATGACTTGCCGACTTATTCCAAAAGCTGACCTACATGGCTGCAACGTATTATGTTGCGGAGATATATTCCGATCGAGAGTGAGGCTACGCTCCGCTTGGCGATTGCCCTTTGGAGTCGGATGGACTCGCTTTACCTCGGCCTTCCGCAGCATTAGTAGTTCATTTCTCATGAGTTGGCCTTGAGCGAATTTATTCCCTTGTAATAAAGACTCTATATGAGAATCGTGTAATAAAATTCAGGTGTGATTGAACTTTGATTACTTTATCGATGTACTGTGAGTACCAGCATGATCTTGGGATGGTACAGACACAGAGACTTGACCGATGTTGGGTCAGGTCACTACACAAACACATGGGAAGATATGATTGAAAGTATAAGGAATAGATGTTTATCGAATACAGCAGCAGTCATGGCATGAATCTGCCACTTTATGCCAGTCAGCTCATCTACCACCGGTTTAAGAGCTGCTTCTGCGTCTTCGGCCCTTTTTCGCAAAGCGGATTTTTCTGTCTCCCAATCCGCTCATTCTTTGTTAAAGCTCTCTTTCAGTTTTTCCATAGCGTTTAGAGCGCTGGTCAACTCTTCCTTGGCCTTGGAGGTTTCTGCTTGCTGGGACATGATGTTCTCTTGTAGATCAGCGGTTTGGCTTTCCTTCTTGCTCAGCTCAGCCTGTAAAGAGACAGATGGATAATGAGTTGACATTTCATATTTGAAGTACCAAGCACACAACAAGTTATGCCCTTGATAATTGGGGGCTAATGCATATTTGCTCCTTATCAGAAATTTCTACAAGTCCCAAGCATAATACAAGTATTAATCTTGGTACTTGGGGGCTAATGTGTGTTTGCTCAAAAACTGTTGGTATGGGAATTTTCTACAGTCCCGGTTCATCTTTATGAAGTCAAAACCGGCCCTTGGGGGCTATACCAGTCAAAGAGCAGTATGGCAAATTTTAAAAGAACCGGTTCATCTTAAAGAGGTAATCCGGTCCCTGGAGGTTAAATATGCAAAGTTAAGTTATGACAAAAGTCCCGGTTTAGATTGGTATCATAAACCGTCACTTGGGGGCTACTGGAGTTGATAAGCTGCAATTCAATGTAAGAGAGAAACAGGTATGTGGTTACCTCATATCGCTCCTTCATCAAGTTTACCAACCTAGCTTCATAGTCACGGCTGGTATACAGCCGGTTCAAGAAGCCAGAGTGAATGTATTTTGCATTGAGATGGGCGTAGCTTGATAAACCGGCATTCCATTTGCCTTTGCCGATAGCAGAGAGCTTTGACAAAGCGACAGGATTGCCAGGAGTGGTGTGGCCAGAGCCAGTAATCATAGTGTCATCATCTTTGTCATCAGCAGCCGTTACTGGAGTTGGCGGTTTGTCAGTATCCTTAGCTGGACTGACCGGTTTGTCAACAGTTCGGACAGGGCTGGTTGGCTGGTCTGCATGGCTTGTAGTGTCAACTTGCACTTGTTCAGCAAGGAAGTCATGGTCTTGAGGCGATGGATCATTAAGCATGGCGTAAGCGTCGGTTTCTTCCAGATCTGGAGTTTTTTCCGGTTCAACAGCTACATTATCATTAACCGGTTTACTTAACCGAGCCTTCTTGCTGGGTCTCGGCTTGGCGCTGAGAAAAGATAAACATGAGGATCAGTATAATATATAAAGATAACACATCAAGAATAGAGACAAGTGCATAGCTCACCCAGGAAATGTTTTGAGGGGTGGAAGCTGTGTGGCCGATGACTCGCCAGAAGATGAGTAAGAGGTACCCTGATAATTTGAATCAGACGTGTTAAGAGGCTGGCGGAAACAGCCCGCTTTGGGGCATGAAGTGTCAAGGGTATAAGAGACCTCTGATCGGCGTTTCCGAACCGGAGTGTTCGGTAAACCGGCGGAGGTAACTACCTGGCCGCTGTGCCGGGTTGTGCGGCGAGCCTCGTGCTGCTGCGTCTTCAAAAGAAAGTTTGGGTCCAAGTAAGCAAGGGGGTGAGAAAATTTTACTTTCCGGTTTGCTCGACGGGTTTTTGATGTTGGCAGAGGATCTGAATCGGAGGAAAGAATGATTACCTCTACATCATCAGCGGATTTGCCTTGACGTCGTCACGATAATAATCATTGTCAATGAGGTGTACGAAAAATGAACCGAGAGTCAAGGTCTACCTCTGATTCTGGGTTACCCACATCATCGTCAGCATTCAACTCGGAGGATGCAGTGGTCCTTTTCTTGGCAGGTTTCTTAACAACCTTTGTCTTTGGGTGAAGTGGCTTGGCCATTTTGTCTTGCGGCTTTGCCGGTTTGTCTGGTGGTTTCTTGTTACAGAACGGATCATCACCCTATTAGAAAATAGCAAACTTTCAGAGAATATTTGGACATAAGCAACTTCAGATAAAAAGATTATATGATTTTTATAGCTGGCGGTTTGTTGAAGGTGCGGAAAGGGAGTAGTCCGGTCTGGCTCCAGACAGCCTCCGTTTCATTCAACATCTTCTTTACAGCCTCAGTAACTTCCGCATCTGTAAGCTGAATATCAATGTGGCGTTGAGCATCCCTCAAACTCCCTGTGTACTCACACATCAAACCGGAGCGCCGGCTTAAGCGCAGAATACTCCAGCTTATCCAACAACAAGCGAGGTCAACTCCTGTCGAACCGTTCGCCATGAAGGCTCTAAGCTTTGATAGTTGAGGAGCATAGTTGGCCCTTTCTTTGGCTTTCAACCTCTCAGGAAAAGGATGTGTATTACTAAGGCGGTGAGGGTGGTAACCCGGCAAGGGGTTCTCATCGGTTGGAGATGTATCTTTGCAGTAAAACCAAGTCTTGTTCCACTCTTTGGGGTGACCGTGGAGCTTGGGATGAGGGAAAGTAACTTCCTTCCTTTTCTGAACCTCCATTCCACCCAATTCCGTATTGGGTCCATCCGTGAACTCTGCGCGGCGGTTTAAGTGAAAGAAATCCCTAAACGATTCACTGTAGGTTCCTCTTGTAGGTAAGCCTCACAGAAGACTTTGAAGTGGCAGATGTTGGTCACAGAGTTTGGACCGATGTCTTGAGGGTGCAGCTGAAAGCTGGCCAGTACATCTCGGAAATTTTTTGAACCGGCAGTGCTAAAACCTCGACCCTGGTTATCAGCAAACACGACTACCTCTCCATCCTTGGGGGTAGGAGGGTTTTTCGGGCCAGGGACCCTCCAGTGGATGACATCTTTCTTAGCTAAAGCGCCCGTTTTAACACAGTTGTTTAATTGCTCTTCGGTTACTCGAGAAGGAGCCCAATTTCCTTCATAGACTTGCTTGGCCATGGCAATGAAAATCTGAAATATGATTATTGCCGGTTTAAATTTTACAATGGACAACTATACAGCGGTATAAGGATGTAAGCGTATTGTTAAACCGGAGTTGGTTATTCGTAAATCGGAGTCTGATAATGGAAACAGTACAATGATGAATGCATTGGCAGTTCAACAAGGGACTAATGGTATCTACTGGGTCATCATTTTTTCTATGAAGTTAAACCGCCTAATCTGGTATTAAAGGTATAAGTCTAAAGATGTAAAAGTGAAGGAAAACAAGTTTCACTTTTGGCATGGGAATTTCAGATCTGCCGTGCGTTGGATAATCAAAATACATTCTGGTCTAATATCAAGTGCTCAAAAGGTTCAGTAAGTTCAGATGAGTTTGACATCAAGCAGATGCCTTAACAAGATGAAAGGAGTATAAACTACAAAAGGCGCTGAAAACAATCAGATCTAACTAGCCATTGGTATTACTGAAGGAGGAACAGCTTCACGCTATGAAGAGCATCAAACCCTAATGGCGGATCTGGGTGAGGAGAAGAGGAACTTACTGGTGCAGGAGGAAGCAGCGGAGGATCACCGCGTTTCTCTGATACAGTCAGGTTGATGCAGCGGCCTTTGTCGAAGCAGAGGCGAAGGACGACGACGGTGGCAGAGCTCGAGGGTCGGTCGGCGTGAGGAAGACAACGACGCGAAGAGGCACGAGGGGGGAAAGTGGAAGTGACCCCTCGGCCTTATTTATAAGATGAATGGATAAAAGGCAGGCGCGAGAATCGAGGAGCCCGAAAAATGGGGTGTGTAACAGCTCTATTGCCTCGATCCTCGGAGCCCCAATAATGAAGATGGGTTATACACAGTTTTAAATAACAGATGATGTCATGGCGATTTATCATGGTCCTGTAAGGTGACGTCACGGCGGTTTACAAGATTATGTGAAGATGTTGAAGAAGAAATTTTCTTTAGTATTGAGGATTGACATGAACTAGTTCAAATCAATCTGGGGCCTAATGTCGGGGATATTACCACTGGGCGTAAACCGGCTAGGAGAAGCCGGGTTAACCCCATAAGTAATTCATTATATCTGAAGCCCATGAAGACAAAGACAGTGATGCTTTATGAAGGCCCAGGGCCTAGAGTCGGTTTAAGGCATGTAGATGTAAACCGACATTAGCATGTAAACTTATATTGTAAGATAGAAAGAGCGGAGACCGAGCCGGACACGTTTTTGAACCGGCCTCGGGATTCTGTAAACCGACGGGCGTCAACCCATGTATATAAGGGGATGACCCGGCGGCGGTTCAAGGACAACATACAACAACTCGAGACTCAGGCAAAGCGTATTCGCTCCCTGGTCATCGTAACCCAAGCAATCTCACAACAACTGGATCGTAGGCTTTTACCTTCACCGCAAGGGGCCGAACCAGTATAAACTCTCTTGCGTCCCTTGTCCGCTTTAACCCCTTTAAGTTAACCCGTAGCGATGGCTCCACGACTAAGTCCTTTCTCTAGGACATCTGCCGTGACAAAACCACGATAGGTTGTCTCCCAACAAGCGCTTCCCTTTAATGCCTTTCTAGCTAGGCATGATGATTTCAATGATGCCCATATAAAAGATAAGAATTGAAACATAATGGGAGCGTCATGAAGCATATGACAAGCACATTTAAGTCTGTCACACTTCCTATGCATAGGGACTTTGTGAGCAAACAACTTGTGGGAACAAGAATCAACTAGCATATGAAGGTAAAACAAGCATAACTTCAAGATTTTCAACACATAGAGAGGAAACTTGATATTATTGCAACTCCTAAAAGCATATATTCATCCATCATAATAATTTTCAGTAGCATCATGAATGAATTCAACAATATAACTATCACATAAAGCATTCTTTTCATGATCTACAAGCATAGAAAATTTACAACTCACCACATAAGCAAAATTCTTCTCATTCGGAATAGTGGGAGCAAACTCAACAAAATAACTATCATGCGAGGCATAATCCAATTGAAAATTAAAATCATGATGACAAGTTTCATGGTTATCATTATTATTTATAGCATACATGTCATCACAATAATAATCATAGACAGGAGGCATGCTTTCATCATAATAAATTTGCTCATCAAAACTTGGGGGACAAAAAATATCATCATCATCAAACATGGCATCCCAATCTTGTGGCTTTGCATTTCATTAGCATCATGGATATTCAAACAATTCATATTAACAACATTGCAATCATGCTCATCATACAAATATTTAGTGCCAAACATTTTATAGACTTCTTCTTCTAACACTTGAGCACAATTTTCCTTTTCATCATTCTCACGAAAGACATTATAAAGATGAAGCATATGAGGCAACCTCAACTCCATTTTTTGTATTTTTATTTTATAAACTAAACTAGTGATAAAACAAGAAAATAAAAGATTCGATTGCAAGATCTAAAGATATACCTTCAAGCACTAACCTCCCCGCCAACGGCGCCAGAAAAGAGCTTGATGTCTACTATGCAGCCTTCTTATTGTAGACGTTGTTGGGCCTCCAAGTGCAGAGGTTTGTAGGACAGTAGCAATTTTCCCTAAGTGGATGACCTAAGGAGGCGTAGGATGAAGATGGTCTCTCTCAAGCAACCCTGCAACCAAATAAAAAAGAGTCTCTTGTGTCCCCAACACACCCAATACAATGGTAAATTGTATAGTGCACTAGTTCGGCGAAGAGATGGTGATACAAGTGCAATATGGATGGTAGATATAGGTTTTTGTAACCTGAAAATATAAAAATAGCAAGGTAACTAGTAGTAAAAGAGAGCGAAAACAGTATTGCATGTCTTAGAAACAAGGCCTAGGGTTCATACTTTCACTAGTGCAAGTTCTCTCAACAATGATAACATAATTAGATCATATAACAATCCCTCAACGTGCGACAAAGAGTCACTCCAAAGTCACTAATTGCGGAGAATAAACGAAGAGATTATTGTAGGGTACGAAGCCACCTCAAAGTTATTCTTTCTGATCAATCTATTGGGCTATTCCTATAAGTGTCACAAACAGCCCAAGAGTTTGTATTAAAATAACACCTTAAGACACACATAAACCAAAACCCTAATGTCACCTAGATACTCCAATGTCACCACAAGTATCCGCGGGTTTGACTATACGATATGCATCACACAATCCCAGATTCATCTATTCAAACCAACACTAAGAAATTCAAATAGTGCCCCAAAGTTTCTACCAGAGAGTCAAGACGAAAACGTGTGCCAACCCCTATGCATAAGTTCACAAGGTCACAGAACCCACAAGTTGATCACCAAAACATACATCAAGTAGATCACGTGAATATCCCATTGTCACCACATATAAGCACATGCAAGACATACATCAAGTGTTCTCAAGTCCTTAAAGACTCAATCCAATAAGATAACTTCAAAGGATAAACTCAATCCATTACAAGAAGGTAGAGGGGGAGAAACATCATAAGATCCAACTATAATAGCAAATCTCGCAGTACATCAAGATCGTGCCAAATCAAGAACACGAGAGAGAGAGAGAGAGAGAGAGAGAGAGAGAGAGATCAAACACATAGCTACTAGTCCATACCCTCAGTCCAGAGGGTGAACTAATCCCTCCTCGTCATGGAGAGCGCCGAGATGATGAAGATGGCCACCGGTGATGATTTCCCCCTCCGGCAGGGTGCTGGAACAGGGCCCCGATTGGTTTTTGGTGGCTAAAAGAATTTTTCGCATCAGTTTCAAGTCAGGGGGGTCCACGAGAGCCCACAAGGTCGGAGGGCACGCCCGGGGGGTAGGGCGTGCCCTCCACCCTTGTGGAGGCCTCGTGACTATTCTGGCCCAACTCTTTTGCTTCGGGGGCTTCTTCTGGTCCATAAAAAATCACCGTAAATTTTCAGCTCATTTCGACTCCGTTTGATATTCCTTTTCTACGAAACTCAAAAACAAGGAAAAAACATAAACTGGCACTGGGCTCTAGGTTAATAGGTTAGTCCCAAAAATCATATAGAATAGCATATAAATGCATATAAAACATATAAGATAGATAATATAATAGCACGGAATAATAAAAAATTACAGATACGTTGGAGACGTATCATAGACCTACGGTTCTGTAATTAGTAGCTAGATGACTTCCTCTCTCTGTTTTGATTCTCAATACAATGGTATGTTGGAGATCTATTTGATGTAACTCTTTTTGCGGTGTGTTTGTTGGGATCCGATGAACTTTGAGTTTATGATCGGATCTATATTTTTATCCATGAAAGTTATTTGATTTTCTTTGATCTCTTATATGCATGATTACTTATAGCCTCGTATTTCTTCTGTTTAGCTTGGCCGACTAGATCTATTTTTCTTGCCATGGGAAGAGGTGCTTTGTGATGGGTTCGATCTTACGGTGCTCAATCCTAGTGACAGAAGGATAACAAGATGGGGTCTATTCCTACATGAATAGATCTTGTCTACATCATGTCATCGTTTTTATTGTATTAATCCGTCTTTCCATGAACTTAATACACTAGATGCTTGCTGGATAGCGGTCGATGTGTGGAGTAATAGTAGTAGATGCAGGCAGGAGTCGGTCTACAAATCTTGGACGTGATGCCTATGTAATGATCATTGCCTAGATATCGTCATAATTATTTCAAGTTCTATCAATAGCCCAACAGTAATTTGTTTACCTGCCATATGCTAATTTTCTCGAGAGAAGCCACTAGTGAAATCTACGGCCCCCGGGTCTCTTCTTTATAATATTTTCCTTTGAGATCTATTTTTATTCGCTTTTATTTTCAGATCTACAAATCCAAAAACTCAAAAATACCTTGTTGTATTTCATTATTATTTTATCTCGCGTTCCCGCAAGATCTATTTATCCAATCTACTACAATTTTATCTATGTTTTTACCCGGGAGGGATTGACAACCCCTCTTTTACGTCAGGTTGCAAGTATTTTTGTTCTTTGTGTGAAGGTACCGTTTACGTAGTGTTGCGTGGTTCTCCTACTGGTTCGGTAGCCTTGGTCTCATCACTGAGGGAAATACCTACCGTAGTTGTGCTACATCATCCCTTCCTCTTTAACGAAATAACGACGTAGTTCAAGCTGCATCAAAAGGAATTTCTGGCGCCATTGCCGAGGAGACATCATCAACATCTATCAAGTTCCCAATCACAAATCTCATCACCTAGCAATTTTCATTATTTCCCATTTGCATCTCATTTTTATCTCCCCTACTTCAGAAATATTTGCCGCTTTATTCGCCCTCTTTTTCTTTCACGTTTCTCGCTGGAATTTTTTTTTGCTAGGATTTGTCACCATGAGTGACTTTGGTATGGCAGAAACAGATGATGGCCTAACTCCTCAAATTGGACGATCTGATAATCTAGATGCTAAAACTATTGTTTTGGGGCAAGGGAATGTTATAGGAAAAAGAACGTATCCAAGAATTTTTCAATTGTGTTGGAAATTCAAGTCTTGACGATGTTCCTATACTTAAAAGGACTAAATCTTATGCGGAATAAATTTATCCATACCCATCCTACCTTGCAAATTTGTTTTTTGAGTTACCCGTTATAAAGAATCCCAAAGCTAAAAGTTGGCCATCCTTGTTTTTATGAATGAATTTGATTACATAATAAGGGAAGCTAGGGAAATTTTTGATATCTATGGTATGAATCATGAAAACCCAATGATAGATGAGATTCTTTATAATAGTGATTATGTGCTAATACATTTGCTTGGGGATAATTGAATCTTTGATGAGAATCTTAAAAAGGAAGTCCCTGTTTTAGATATAATCCAATAAGTTTTCAATGATGTTAATCAACACTATTCTTGGATTGTTGCCGGAAATCAAAGGGGATATGATGATAAGCAACTTGATAGTGCTAAAGTCTCTATGGATAAGGTGTTTTATGTTGTTTTTTCAAAACCTCCTGACAAAAACACCTCTAAGGAAAATGAAACCAAATATGACAATACTTGAATCTATGCTTTATGCCTAGCTAGGGCGTAAAAGCAGTGGCGCTGTTGGGAGGCAACCCAATGAATAAAATTTATTTTTGCCTTTTTCTTCCTGTTCTTGAGTGTTTAAAAAATTATGCCTCTGTTATGATTGTGTTGTTTATGTTTTAGTTAGTGTTTGCGCCAAGCAAAGCCTTTGGGATCATGTTGGGTGATAGTTCCTTTGATATTGTTGAAATACAGAAACTTTGTGTGCTAGTTGCAGAATTATTAAAAACCACATAATCGTGATAAAATTCTGATTTTTTTACAAAAGATTGACATACAAATTTTTGTACGTTGTCCTAATTTTGCAGAATTTTTGGAGTTACAGAAGTATCGAAGTTTTCAGATTGCTACATATTGTTCTGTTTTTGACAGATTCTGTTTTCTTTGCATTGTGTGCTTATTTTGATGAACCTATGGACTCTATTGGGGGGTATAAGCCACAGCAAAGTTGGAATACAGTAGATATAATGCAAAAATAAAATATGAATGGGTTTGCAACAGTACTTAGAGTAGCGATTTGCTTTGTTATACTAACAGATCTCACGGAGGTTTTGTTGAGTTTTGTGTGATTGAAGTTTTGAAGTTTTGGGTGAGATCACCATGGATGAAGGAATAAGGAGTAAGAAGAGCCTAAGCTTGGGGATGCCTATGACATCCCAAGCTATTATATAAAAGAGAAGAAAGCAACTATGCTTGGGGATGCCCGAGTGGCATCCCCTCTTTCTTCTAACGACCATCAGTATTTTACTTGGAGCTATGTTTTTATTCGCCACACGTCATGAGTTTTGCTTGGAGTGTCTTGTATTATATGAGTCTTTGCTTGTTTTTCTTTTTATTTTGTGTCATTTATCCTTGCTGGACACACCTATTTGAGAGCCAAAATTATGCTATGAATTGTTAGAATTGCTCTCTATGCTTCACTTAAATTTTTTTGAGCTATGGAATTGCTCTAGTGCTTCACTTATATCTTTTTGAGCATGGTGTGCTTTAGTATTTTTGAAGAACTGCTCTCATGCTTCACTTAGATTTCTTTGAGAGTTAGTAAATTTTTTAAGAAATTCTCTCATGCTTCACTTAAATTATTTTGAGAGAAGAAAATTTTTATGCTCATGTTCTCCACTTAGATTTGTTTGAGCTATCAAAAGCAACATATGAAACTAGTCCCAAAGTGATAGATATTCAAGAGGGATATAATAGAACTTTCATGAAGATCATTGGACAATATGAACTTCGTTCTTTGTAATAGTTTTGCGATATGATGATATAATATGTGAGTCATGATGATGAGTAAGTATGTTTTAGTAAGAATATTTATGTTAAGGTTTGTGACTCCCTATGCAAGCACGAAAGTCAATAGTTATGCAATGAAATTACATCCTACTTATGGTGCATTATTCGGTGTTAGTTATACTTAATGCTCGCTTATGAGATTTTTCAGTTCTTGGTTGGATGCTTCTCAATCTTTGGCTAGCCTTCACTTGTACTAAGTGGGATTACTACTTGTGCATCCAAAATCCTTAAACCAGTTTTTTTCATATGGGTCCACTATACCTACCTATATGCGGTATTTACGTGCCGTTCTAAGAAAATTATATGTGCCACATCTAATCTTCAGTATAAATTTACTTTTTGTGTGCTTGTACCACTCATGAAACGGTAGGGGTTGGCTGATATTTTTCAATGCTAGATGTGTTATTCTCAAGATGAGTGTTTATTCACTTGTCATTGCACGAGAGTACGATAAAGGTATTAGGGATGCCCAGTCCCAAAATGAAAAAAATGAATTTACTTTATGTTGTCAAATAATAAATTCTTTGGAAAGTGTTGGTATGGACGACACCCGTGGAATCGGCTAGCCGTGGAATGTGAAAGTATGGTGGAAAAATGAATAAACTTTATTTTCTGTTTGGTAACCGCCTATGATATATCTAGCATGGAAAGTATTGGGAACTACTCGATTGTTTCCGTTGACAGGAAAAGCATGCCACCCAAAATGTTTTGTCTCTATCTTTTTCGCTTTGAGCTCTGGCACCTCTACAAATCCCTACTTCCCCTCTGCAAAGGCCTTTATATTTACTTTATGCAATTTTTATTTTTATTTGGGTCTCCATCTTCTCTTATAAAGCACCAACTAAGGGGCATTATGATCATACTTGAGCATTGGGTGTAGCTAATATGTGAGTGTGATTCATGAATGGATCAATGATTGAGCATAATGGGTTAGGGATAACTTGCTTAAGTGTTGATATTTTGAAATACATGGTTGCTTGTTGATATGCTTGAGTATTGAAATCTTCATGTCAAAACCAGCCTATTGCTTTGAATCATATAAATGTCCAAATGTCCATCCTATAAAGAAAATAATATGTAATGAACATGTTAGGTAGCATTCCACATCAAAAATTCTATTTTTATCATTTACATACTCGAGGATGAGTAGGAATTAAGCTTGGGGATGCTGATACGTCAACGTATCTATAATTTTTTATTGTTCCATGTTGTTATATTATCATTCTTGGATGTTTTACAATCATTTTCCTAGTAGTGCTACTCCATTTCACGTGATGATCGGTTATGGTTTAGTGCATTTGGATCACGTGATCACTTAGATGATTAGAGGGATGTCTATCTAAGTGGGAGTTCTTAAGTAATATGATTAATTGAACTTTAATTTATCATGAACTTAGTCCTGGTAGTATTAGCATATCTATGTTGTAGATCAATAGCTCGCGTTTAGCTCCCTTGTTTTATTTTTGATATGTTCCTAGAGAAAACTGAGTTGAAAGATGTTAGTAGCAATGATGCGGATTGGATCCGTGATCTGAGGTTTATCCTCATTGCTGCACAGAAGAATTATGTCCTTGATGCACCGCTAGGTGACAGACCTATTGCAAGAGCAGATGCAGACGTTATGAACGTTTGGCTAGCTCAATATGATGACTACTTGATAGTTTAGTGCACCATGCTTAACTGCTTAGAATCGGAACTTCGAAGACGTTTTGAATGTCATGGACCATATGAGATGTTCCAGGAGTTGAAGTTAATATTTCAAGCAAATACCCGAGTTGAGAGATATGAAGTCTCCAACAAGTTCTATAGCTAAAAGATGGAGGAGAATCGCTCAACTAGTGAGCATGTGCTCAGATTGTCTGGGTACTACAATCGCTTGAATCAAGTGGGAGTTAATCTTCCAGATAAGATAGTGATTGACAGAGTTCTCTAGTCACCGTCACCAAGTCACTAGAACTTCGTGATGAACTATAGTATGCAAGGGATAACGGAAACGATTCCCAAGCACTTCGTGATGCTGAAATCGACGAAGGTAGAAATCAAGAAAAACATCAAGTGTTGATGGTTGACAAGACCACTAGTTTCAAGTAAAGGGAAAAGGGAAGAAAGGGAACTTCAAGAAGAACGGCAAGCAAGTTGCCACTCAAGTGAAGAAGCCCAAGTCTGGTCCTAAGCCTGAGACTAAGTGCTTCTACTGCAAAGGGACTGGTCACTGGAAGCGGAACTGCCCCAAGAAAATTTGGCGGATAAGAAGGATGGCAAAGTGAACAAACGTATATTGGATATACATGTTATTGATGTGTACTTTACTAGTGTTTATAGCAACCCCTCGGTATTTGATACTGGTTCAGAGTAGTAACTCGAAATGGGAGTTGCATAATGAACAGAAACTAGTTAAGGATGAAGTGACGATGGGTATTGGAAGTGGTTCCCAGATTGATATGATCATCATCGCACACTCCCTTATACTTTCGGGATTAGTGTTGAACCTAAATAAGTGTTATTTGGTGTTTGCGTTGAGCATGAATATGATTTGATCATGTTTATTGCAATACGGTAATTCATTTAAATTAGAGAATAATTGTTGTTCTGTTTACATGAATAAAACCTTATATGGTTACACACCCAATGAAAATGGTTCATTGGATCTCGACCGTAAGGATACACATATTCATAATATTGAAGCCAAAAGATGCAAAGTTAATAATGATAGTGCAACTTATTTGTGGCACTGCCGTTTAGGTCATATTGGTGTAAAGCGCAAGAAGAAACTCCATACTGATGGACTTTTGGAATCACTTGATTATGAATCACTTGATGCTTGCGAACCATGCCTCATGGGCAAGATGACTAAGACCCTGTTCTCCGGAACAATGGAGCGAGCAACTGACTTATTGGAAATAATACATACTGATGTATGCCGTCCGTTGAGTGTTAAGGCTCACGGCAATCATCATTATTTTCTGACCTTCACAGATGATTTGAGCAGATATGGGTATATCTACTTGATGAAACACAAGTCTGAAACATTTGAAAAGTTCAAAGAATTTCAGAGTGAAGTGGAGAATCATCGTAACAAGAAAATAAAAGTTTCTACGATATGATCGCAGAGGTAAAATATTAGAGTTACGAGTTTGGCCTTTAGTTAAAACAATGTGAAATAGTTTCACTACTCACGCCACCTGGAACACAACAATGTAATGGTGTGTCCGAACGTCATAACCGTACTTTATTAGATATGGTGCGACCTATGATGTCTCTTACCGATTTACCACTATCGTTTTGGGGCTATGCATTAGAGACAGCTACATTCACGTTAAATAGGGCACCATCTAAATCCGTTGAGACGACACCGTATGAACTATGGTTTGGCAAGAAACCAAAGATGTCGTTTCTTAAAGTTTGGGGCTACGATGCTTATGTGAAAAAGTTTCATCCTGATAAGCTCAAACCCAAACCGGAGAAATATGTCTTCATAAAATACCCAAAGGAAACTGTTGGTTACACCTTCTATCACAGATCCGAAGGCAAAACATTCGTTGCTAATAATGGATCCTTTCTAGAGAAGGAGTTTCTCTTGAAAGAAGTGAGTGGGAGGAAAGTAGAACTTGATGAGGTAACTGTACCTGCTCACTTATTGGAAAGTAGTTCATCACAGAAAT
The DNA here is from genome assembly GCA_021605145.1 of Aegilops bicornis. Taxonomy (NCBI): domain Eukaryota; kingdom Viridiplantae; phylum Streptophyta; class Magnoliopsida; order Poales; family Poaceae; genus Aegilops; species Aegilops bicornis. The sequence goes on from CM038675.1 coordinate 92,100,483, forward strand.
CTGTTCCTATGACTACTATACCAATTAGTGAGAAAGCTAAATGATAATGATCATGTAACTTCAGATCAAGATACTACCGAACCTCGTAGGTAAAACCGAGTGAGATCCGCACCAGAGTGGTACGATAATCCTGTTCTGGAGGTCATGTTACTTGACCATGACAAACCTACGAACTATGAGGAAGCGATGATGAGCCCAGATTCCGCGAAATGGCTTGAGGCCATGAAATCTGAGATGGGATCCATGTATGAGAACAAAGTGTGGACTTTGCTGGACTTGCTCGATGATCGGCAAACCATTAAGAATAAATGGATCTTCAAGAGGGAGAAAGACGGTGATAGTAGTGTTACTATCTACAAAGCTAGAATTGTCAAAAATAGTTTTGACAAAGTTCAAGGTGTTGACTACGATGAGATTTTCTCACTCATAGCTATGCTTAAAGTCTGTCCAAATCATGTTAGCAATTGCCGCATTTTATGAAATCTGGCAAATGGATAAACAAAACTGCATTCCTTAATGGAGTTATTAAAGAAGAGTTGTATGTGATTCAACCAGAAGGTTTTGTCGATCCTAAAGGTGTTAACAAAATGTGCAAGCTGCAGCGATCCATCTATGGACTGGTGCAGGCATCTCGGAGTTGGAATATACGCTTTGATAAGTTGATCAAAGCATATAGTTTTATACAGACTTGCGGTGAAGCATGTATTTACAAGAAAGTGAGTGGGAGCACTACAACATTTCTGATAAGTATATGTGAATGACATATTGTTGATCGGAAATAATGTAGAATTATTATGCAAAGCATAAAGGAGTGTTTGAAAGGAGTTTTTCAAAGAAAGACCTCGGTGAAGCTGCTTACATATTGAGCATCAAGATCTATAGAGATAGATCGAGACGCTTGATAAGTTTTTTCAATGAGTACATACCTTGAGAAGATTTTGAAGTAGTTCAAAATGGAACAGTCAAAGAAAGAGTTTCTTGCCTGTGTTACAAGTTGTGAAACTGAGTAAGACTCAAAGCCCGACCACGGCAGAAGATAGAAAGAGAATGAAAGTCATTCCCTATGCCTCAGCCATAGGTTCTATAAAGTATGCCATGCTATGTACCATATCTATTGTATACCCTACACTGATTTTATAAAGGGAGTACAATAGTGATCTAGGAGTAGATCACTGGACATCGGTCAAAATTATCCTTAGTGGAATAAGGATATGTTTCTCGATTATGGAAGTGACAAAAGGTTCGTCGTAAAGGGTTACGTCGATGCAAGTTTGACACTAATCTAGATGGCTCTAAGTCTCGGTCTAGATAGATATTGAAAGTGGGAGCAATTAGCTAGATTAGCTCCGTCCAGAGCATTGTAGACATAGAAATTTGCAAAATACTTACGGATCTGAATCTGACAGACCCGTTGACTAAAATTATCTCACAAGCAAAACATGATCACACCTTAGTACTCTTTGGGTGTTAATCACATAGTGATGTGAACTAGATTACTGACTCTAGTAAACCCTTTGGGTGTTGGTCACATGTCGATGTGAACTATGGGTGTTAACCACATAAAGATGTGAACTATTGACGTTAAATCACATGGCGATGTGAACTAGATTATTGACTCTAGTGCAAGTGGGAGACTGAAGGAAATATGCCCTAGAGGCAATAATAAAGTTATTATTTATTTCCTTATATCATGATAAATGTTTATTATTCATGCTAAAATTGCATTAACCGGAATCATAATACATGTGTGAATACATAGACAAACAGAGTGTCACTAGTATGCCTCTACTTGACTAGCTTGTTGATCAAAGATGGTTATGTTTCCTAGCCATAGACATGAGTTGTCATTTGATTAACGGGATCACATCATTAGGAGAATGATGTGATTGACATGACCCATTCCGTTAGCTTAGCACCCGATCGTTTAGTATGTTGCTATTGCTTTCTTCATGACTTATACATGTTCCTATAACTATGAGATTATGCAACTCCCGTTTACCAGAGGAACACTTTGTGTGCTACCAGACGTCACAACGTGAATCGGGTGATTATAAAGGAGCTCTACAGGTGTCTCCAAAGGTACATGTTGGGTTGGCGTATTTCGAGATTAGGATTTGTCACTCCGATTGTCGGAGAGGTATCTCTGGGCCCTCTCGGTAATACACATCACTTAATCCTTGCAAGTATTGCAACTAATGAGTTAGTTGCGGGATGATGTATTACAGAACGAGTAAAGAGACTTTCCGGTAACGATATTGAACTAGGTATTGAGATACCGACGATCGAATCTCGGGCAAGTAACATACCGATGACAAAGGGAACAACGTATGTTGTAATGCGGTTTGATCGATAAAGATCTTCGTAGAATATGTGGGAGCCAATATGAGCATCCAGGTTCCGCTATTGGTTATTGACCGGAGACGTGTCTCGGTCATGTCTACATAGTTCTCGAACCCGTAGGGTCCGCACGCTTAAAGTTTCGGCGATGCAGTTATATTATGAGTTTATGAGTTTTGATGTACTGAAGGAGTTCGGAGTCCCGGATGAGATCGGGGACATGACGAGGAGTCTCGAAATGGTCGAGACGTAAAGATCGATATATTGGACGACTATATTCGGACATCGGAAAGGTTCCGAGTGATTCGGGTATTTTTTAGAGTACGAAGAGTTACGGAATACGTATTGGGCCTTATTGGGCCATACGGGAAAGAAGGAAAAGGGCCTCAAGGGTGGCCGCACCCCTCCCCTTGGTTTGGTCCGAATTGGACTAGGGAAGGGGGGCGCCCCCTTCCTTCCTTCTCCTTTTCCCTTGCTCTTTTCCTATTCCATATGGGAGGTGGAATCCTACTAGGACTAGGTAGTCCTAGTAGGACTCCACACTTGGCGCGCCCCCTCCTAGGGCCGGCATCCTTCTCCCTTGCTCTTTTATATATGGGGGCAGGGGGCATCCCAGAGACACAACAATTGATCCTTGAGATCTCTTAGCCGTGTGCGGTGCCCCCCTCCACCATAGTTCTCCTCGATAATATTGTAGCGGTGCTTAGGCGAAGCCCTGCGATGGTAGAACATCAAGATCGTCACCACGTTGTCGTGCTGACGGAACTCTTCCCCGACACTTTGCTGGATCGGAGTCCGGGGATCGTCATCGAGCTGAACATGTGCAAGAACTCGGAGGTGCCGTAATTTCGGTGCTTGATAGGTCGGGCCGTGAAGACATACGACTACATCAACCGCGTTGTGCTAACGCTTCCGCTTTCGGTCTACGAGGGTACGTGGACACACTCTCTCCTCTCGTTGCTATGCATCACCATGATCTTGCGTGTGCATAGGAAATTTTTTGAAATTACTACGTTCCCCAACACTTATATGCATGATTACTTATAGTCTTTTATTTCTTCTTCGAGTCTTTGGTTTAGTTAGGTCGACTAGATCGATTTTCTTGCCATGGGAAGAGGTGCTTTGTGATGGGTTCGATCTTACGGTGCTCAATCCCCGTGACAGAAGGGGAAATGACACGTATGTATCGTTGCTATTAAGGATAACAAGATGGGGTCTATTCCTACATGAATAGATTTTGTCTACATCATGTCATCGTTCTTATTGCATTACTCCATTTTTTCATGAACTTAATACACTAGATGCATGCTGGATAGCGATCGATGTGTGGAGTAATAGTAGTAGATGCAGGCAGGAGTCGGTCTACTAATTTTGGACGTGATGCCTATGTAATAATCATTGCCTGGATATCGTTATAATTATTTGAAGTGCTGTCAATTGCCCAACAGTAATTTTTTTACCCGCCGTATGCTATTTTTCTCGAGAGAAGCTACTAGTAAAATCTACGGTACCCGGGCCTCTTCTTTAACATATTTGCATTGGAGATCTATTTTTATTTGCTTTTTCTTCAGATCTATTAATCCAAAAACTCAAAAATACCTTGCTGTAATTTATTTTTATTTAGTTTATCTCGCGTTTTCGCGAGATATATTTATCGAATCTACTACAATTTTATCTATCTCTTTATCCAGGAGGGATTGACAACCCCTCTTTTACGTCGGGTTGCAAGTATTTGTTCTTTGTGTGTAGGTATCGTTTACGTAGTGTTGCGTGGTTCTCCTACTGGTTCGATAACCTTGGTATCATCACTGAGGGAACTACTTACTGTAGCTGTGCTGCATCATCCCTTTCTCTTTGGGGAAATACGGACATAGTTCAAGCCGCATCATTTGACAAGAGCGACATGGCACCAGACTGGGTCTGCAACGAGCTCGACCTCGCCACCGCGTGGGCGCTCGACTACTCCATCACCACCGTGGAGACGGCCGCCGGGTGCCGCCGCCACGTTGACGGCGAGCTCGCCAAGATCAGCGAGGAGTGGCTGCTCAACGACTGCTCCGCAAACGCCGGTCGCGGCATGGCTGCCGCAAGGTTCCGTAGGCCATGTCAGTAGTGGCCGCGGCTACCCTTCGCACATCGCAGCAGGAGGTGGAGCGTTTGCTCCGCGAGCGACTGGCAGCCGCTAGGCAAGGTTGCCGCGGCCCTCCTGCGTCGTTCCGCCGCTGGAGGCCACCACGACAATGACGGCGACGACGGCACCAACGGAGACGGCGGTGTGGCAGGGTAGGGTGGCCACGCGTATGAGGTGGTCATATGGTCCATATTTTTTTTTCTTTTTTACTTAAACGGTCGAAATATCGACCATTTTACGTAAATAATATCCAAACTTGAATGAAAACCATCTGGTTTGCACGAATTTCTTCCGGTTAGTTTGTGTTGTTGTGAAAATGTATGCTGCTAGCGTTGGATGGCTGCCTCCCGCATCCGTCTCCACGGACTGGTCCCCCTGTCTGTAGACGAACACAGGAGGTTTTTTATAGGTTGCCATTGGAGATGTCCTTACATAGAAGCGGTCAATCATTGACTTTTTAACCAGTTATTAATGTGACGTAAAATCATATTAGAGTAACCTGAGTATACGATGTTTCATCTTATACATCGATTTTCCAAGGTGAGTGAATTACCAACTTAGCATTATCAAATGCAAAATATATGTGTTTCTGCATGCGAGCAGCGAGTCTGCTTGCGTGCATAAGACCATCTGCATTTGTATTATATTTCTAGAAAAGAAGTTTTCCATTTTAAATTACAAAGAGCTTTAGTGGTGTTTAAAAATCATTTGGTAAATGATTTCAATAAAAACACTCTAATTATTAACCAATGAACCAAGACTGATCAACCATTGTACAAAATATATTAGCAAAAGATCCAACTTTATTCACTATGTAATAAAGTACACAACATGGAGCAAGCTGGAACAATTACGAACAACAAAGGAACTCGATAGTATCAAAACTAACATCAAATTAGTTTGAAGTAGTAATTTCTAGCTCTTTTTTGCATGCCAACATTAATTCCTCATTGTCTTTGGCAAATAAAATGGATAAAACAAAATCAAAATGGACCAAAAAGTTCTGAAAAGTAGCACGCGTTTCCCACCCCAATATGTATATAGCTAGGGGCATACCGCAAGCAAGGCATATTCAAAACCACAGTTTAACTACTGCACTATTAAGGAATAATGCCCGGGCACGAAATGACGAAACAAGAGGTCCATTGACAACAACCTACTATATTTTGTACCGCAAAAAAAGACCTTCTACATTTTGAACAATAAATATATAAGAAATAGCGATCAAGCTTTAGGAAACAAAAATATGACTGTTAATCAGTTGAACCCTCTTTTATCTAGTGCACCATGATTGATATATCTATATCTACATCTATACCTACTAATTACTAATAAAGCAGGTGCGTTTCTCCGATCTTTTCATCTCTTAACCACTGAAAAGAATTTTTTTTCTATACGAGGTGGTACTAAAATTTTGTGCACCCGTCTGCTAGAATGAAAAAAAAATTGTCTAGAATTTCATACGTGGGCCACCTGCTGTGGCCCAGCGAAGCCCGCCCACTTATTTTCCTGCCTACACAACTAGGAAACCCGATTTGTTGCACTTTGCGGCAAACAGTTGGAGCTTTGCACAGGGTGCCCAACACTAGGCCCGACTGTTTTCCTTTTTTTTTTCTGTGTTCCGTTTGTATATTTTGTTTTCTTTCCTGTTTTTTCCCTTCGAAGTTTATTTGTCTTCTTTACTTTTTTCATACATTCAAAACTTTCAAAATAAGTTTAGAACTTCAGTTTGTTTGAATATTTTGAAAATTAATCATAATTCCAATTTTTTTCCATTTTAAAAAAAAATTGGAACTTTAATTTTTTTACTCGTTTAAAAATTTTCAACCTTCAAGAATGTTCCCATTTTTTCAAAAAATACTTGAGATTTTCAAAATTATTCATATTCCATTTTAAAGAATTTTTCTCCATTTTTCATTTTTTTATATTTTTTGTTTGAGTTCTAAACAGAATTGCATTTTTTCGAAATTCAAAAATTATTCTTGTTTTAGTGAAATCTTTGCAAATTCAAAATAATGTTCATGTTAAAAATACACATACTAAAACTTTTCTGAATGTTCAAAACATGTTCCCTTAAAAAAATTGTTCACCAATTAATAAATGTTCGGGTTTTTATAAAAGTTTCATGTTTCCAATAAAGGTTTGTGAATTTTTTTAAATGTTACCATTTCAAATTTTGTGTGTGTTTTCTAGAAAATGTATGGAATTTAAAAAAAAATCAAATTTTTGAAAAAGCATTAGGATTTCAAAGATTGTTCATGTTTCCAAGAATATTTGGCAGTTCATAATTATTATTATTTTTTGAAAATTTCAAAAAGAATAAAAAAATATTTCAAAACTGACCCTCCATTATGTTCTTTAATATTTGCGCTGGCCATTGGTTAACATGACGTGTTTGTTTGAGTAGCCGGCAGCACTTGGTCGGGTTTTTGAGGTCATGAGTTCGATTCTTCAACTCGTCTTTTTTTGTATTTTTACTCATGCCTTAAAAACAAATGTCGTTTCGGTGCCTGGGCCTTCCACAACCCATGCAACTTAGCCGGCCCAACTACTTCGGAAAGAAGGCAAAAATAGTTTAAATAGCCCCACATTGCTCCTTTACATACAGTCATATCAATTTATATACGTGTGCGAAACTACATGTAGTAAATTGAATGAAGGATGGATGGATTAGGCTCAACGAAAGATGCAGGGCATGGTTAGTGAGGTAGCTAAAAAAGGACCCAAATTCCTTGAGGATTGCTACTTGAGGAAAAGAAAAGACAAGACCCGACTATATGAGCTAGATGCATGGAAAAGAGAAGACCCAGCTCGCTCCCATGTCATGGAACTTCAAACCTTAAATCCCCTCGATCAATGAACGAAAAAATAGCAGAGTAGAATTAACTCCGGTTGTACTATATATGTGGCTTGTACATGGAAAAGAGAAACTCGCCTCACTTCCATATTATGGTACCTCATACCTTAACATCCTATTAAATGAATGGAAAAGTAGATTGAATAATTCATGGCCTTCTCTAGCATGTGATGACCTAAAACACCCAGAACATAAATGTTCAAACTTCATACCTTAAATCCCGTAGATCAATGAATGGAAAAATAGAGGTTTGATTACTTCACACGTGGTGAAACCCAGAACCTAAATGTCCCTTCTTGGCATGCACGCATGATTATGCTTGCACATCTTATTCTCACTAAATTCAAGCAAACTATTTTTTTTCTCCCGTTGCAACGCACGGGCATATGTGCTAGTCTTTATAACTACACATATACATGTCGCAATCGTTAGATTATCATACTTGACATATGTATGAGTATGACATTATAAATCCACATGCCCTCTAGTAGATAACATGTCCTGCAATCTCACATGTCTTTGCTTCTTCTAAATATCAATTTTACTTCGAGATATCTATGTTTCTCCTAGAGATTCCTAACTTCTCACCTCATACAAAAGCGGTGTGTGTTAAGTCTGCGCACTAATCTAACATCAACAATGTACACCATGAGCCTGAAATTTATGTATTGATGATCCAATATTGCATAGAAAGCGGACACTATATCATGAATTGAACTTTCTAGCTGAAAAAACTCTACTAGCTCAAAGCACCAAATCAAAGTTCTGACAATGAGTTGGGTGCTCCTTTGCATGAAGAGAAATGATTATTTGTGATAAATGTTAAACATAGTTAATATCTAGACATAGAGAATAGTTCCAATCCATGGTAACTCAACTCAAGCATCGAGGACATTATATTTGTTCGTATTCAATACCAACACCAACAGTTCAGTCATAACAACAACAAAATAGTACATGCAATCAAGGTTTTGCGTACTGCCTGAAAAGTTCTGATACCGGGCGGTATCCGCGTTTCTCACCGCCTAACGAGAAATACCTATCCCGAGCAAAAAACAATCTGAAATTTTTGATTTTTTAATTTAAACGATCAAAGTAAGTAAACAACAGTGCATCTTAGTTGTGCCAACGTGCCTATCTGTCGCGTGGTGGTAATAATCTAAATTCTGCATGGGAGGCAACAAGTTCGAGCTTTTTGCTGCACATTTTTTTGCTTATTTTTCAGAATATGTAAGTATAAAAGTGAAAAAAAAATGAGGACCCAAAGAGTCAACCCTCTCAACCTCTCAACACCTAGAATGCATGTAGTAGACGTTCCACTAAGCTACTAGCTATTTTCTAAATGATATTAGTTCAATTTTATTATATATATATATATATATATATATATATATATATATATATATAGTTTGAAATAATATGAATTCAAAATTCGATTATACATTTGGTTCGAAATATGTTTGGTATTTCTCGGTAACCTGGTAACCGTGAATATCCTCCCCCCCCCCCCTCCCCACGCTAACGATAAAATTTGTCCATTCGGAATCCAGAAAGTTGCATGCAATCACAGGAAAGTGTATTGATGCTTATTCGTGAATTTGAAACAATACATATCATCCATGGTTGTGGATCACTCAATAATATACAAGATAAATTAAAATTGAATCTCGAAACATATACAATACATTAGGAAGATTTGAAGGTTGTGTACAACTAACGAAAGTTGCGAAGGTTAAAGGGATTTTCATGTATCAGATTCGTAAGATTAGTGTGACTTTTATGGAGAGAAAAAAATTATATTCTTTCCATGACAGAAATAGAAATATTTGTAGTCATCAATAGTAATGAAAAATAAAAAAAAACCAATAGCTTAACAAACAATGGGTTAGACGTACTTGATATAAAGTTGAACAAATAAGAAAATATTGCATGGGCTATTGTGCTAGTTTTTCATTAGTACGCACAAACTCAAACACTTTTCACTATCACATACACTATACCTCTTTCTAAAGACACATGCACTACACCTAGCAGTATTTTCAAAATACCATTCATACACTAACTAGTAATGATATATCTACAATACAAGACCATATAGAATAATAGTAAATACAACAAAAGTATACCTATAGGCTAGGTGCCTAATCTGACCAGGCCTAATACACAGAATTATTGGTTTCATGACAAAAGTTGGCATCCCAATATTTTAGCAAATGTGAAATATTGGCTAGTGATTGTTAGGTACCAGCTTCACCTGCCAACCTCACAAAAAGTTACCATTACTTTTTTTCAAGTCTTGGTATTGCCAACTTTTGCCAACAAATTGGCCAGCTAAATGTTGGTAGCCAACCAATCATGCTCACAGACTCTATGCAATAATACACCATGAGAGATAACAATGTTCAGTTCACTTTAAATATGATTCTACTAATAACATGGCGAATTTGAGTGTCTACAAGAGATCAAACTTCATGATAGATGTTTCATCAGATACAATAATATGTTGTAGTATGGTAGCTTATTTAAGTATCTTGCTAATGGATGATTTAGCACACATGCCAAGCAGAAGTCAGGCTAGAGGTACATAGCTAGATATCCAGCTATTAAAAAAACCATTAACAACATGAGATGCTGAAATACCATTTTCTTTCACAGCTTTGTAGTGCATGAGAGTTGACTATCTAATTGATATTGGACAATGCAAATCATCCATGATTGTGCCAACTGGCAGTACTTGATAAAGTAGGATCTATTGCACAATACACTATGATAAATCAAAATAATGATTAAGTCAATCAAAATATCTTTCCATTGATAGAGAGGTTTCTTTGGTTTGCAAGATACTATGAAAGATAAAAACAGAGATAGATGCTTAAAGCTCTCTCTGGATACCAACATCTTTCTCAAGATTATTAACCCGCAAAAAATATGTTGGGGGTATTTTGGGTTTTAGAGGAGGATATTTTTTGTTACCACCTATGAGACTCACATGTTCCATGTTTCCACTATTATCAAAAAATAAGAATAATAATAGTGTGGTCTGGCAACTGTGGTTGTTTAGGCCTTTGCATGTACTCAACATAAACAAGAGTTCCTTGATGTGTTACATCACATAATATCATGTATTTCCCACCCTATCCTTCTCTGTGTGTGTGCGTGGGGGGGGGGGTGGGGGGGGGGACTTCAACCTCATTACAGAACATAGGGAGAAAAGTAGTGGCTCCATTAACCCCAACAGGTCTTCTGTATTTAATAGGTAGGGTTTATTGGGGTTTATATTGATTAATGGATTATTTATGGGGATAATAACCATGACTCCCTTGTTCAAGTTACCTTGGACATATTGTTTGCTTCCACCTCTTGAAAACATATGTTCCCTTTGAATTTTGGTAAGAATACTCTTAGCAACATTAAAAACACATGTGTTTCTTATAGTGACCAATTTGTAAAATAAAGAGGTGTGCTTCTATGCTCTTTCAACAAAAAGAGTTATCAGGTACATAGTGCAAGGGCAAGCTTTCACTTGTCATAAATATAGACCATCGCCTTTGTGTATCATCTTCCTTTGTGTTGCATGGCCTCCGTAGATTTACTAGGTGCCGGTGCATAATTCAGTGTCTAATAAATGGGTAGAATACCAGCAAGCTCACGCGTTGAGGCCACGAATGACAACTAGGATGGTGTGTCGTGGTCAGGAACAATTAGGGTGCATCTCAATCTAGTTTCTTGTATTCTCCATGTGCACTACCATTTGTATCTGACATGATTGACGCATCCGCCGCTCGACGTTGGTGATAAGCACAGAGGCGGCTTTAGCGTGAGTATAAGAAAAACAAAATTCTCTGCGGCGAGTAAAAAAAGCTTGCAACGCCTAGATCCTCACCATCTCACTGGCGCGACAAACAACATCAGTCTGGAGTTCTGCTTGTGTGTAAGAAGGGGGCATTGGAAGCGCATGTAGCCATAGCTTTCCGGCATGTGAGTGACGATAGCTAGTTCTTGGACGCCTTGGTCCACATCCTCCTTGTCCAATGCTAGCCATGAGAACGCCACTACAATGGATATATTGAGTGTGTTGGGATAAGGACCATAAACAAATTATCCGTTTCTTTAAAAAGATGCGTGGGATTATTACTCAGAAAAAATAGAATCAAGCCTCTTATATATTTGTATTTAATATACTAAACTAAAAAATGGTTTTGGTGATAGCTATAATTGATTGATAGTTCTTCTAATATTCATACAAAGAAGTCCACATACAAAAGTACCAATGAAAAGCTATGTATTTGATGAAATCATTTAATAGAAGATGTAGCACTTACATATTTTTTTCTAATGTGCAACGGATGCATTGCTAATTTTTAGTAGTCGGGAATTCCCGTAAATCTCAGTTACCATGAATTCACGCTGCTCATTAAGTACAAAATTGAAGCGCAGAATATTTGGAAATAAGTGCGTGGTCAAATTTAAGATCTGACTATATATACATTAAGAAATGAGAATGGGAATAGTTGTATGTTTTTATGTTATCTCCTATCAGACTCACATGTCTTTGAACACACATAATTTTCTTACAGTGACTAATTTGTAAAATGAATTCTGTAAACATATATCCAAATCCCCACCAAATGCAAAAATAATGGACCGCCTCTCTCACTACTTTTGTAGTTAAGCATTTTCCGTATAAATGGGACCGCATACCCTACAATAAAAGAAGGGTGCATATTGTATTCTACTCTCGGGTATCTTCGGAGGGTGCAGTCAGGACACTTGTAATCCTTGATATGTGCTGATTCAGAAGCAGTTATCTTCACACATTTGCCATGGAACCACAGATCACATACGTTACAGCAGATCCAAAACCCATTGGCATGGTACGGAGCACCACACTCTCCGAAAAAGTATCGCTTGCTAACTTCATGATCCTCTTCATCTTCTTCAGCAAGTGTCCTAGAGTTCTTGTTTGGATCGGACACGTTTTGCCAGGAGTCTTGAGATAGTAGTGGCATGTTCTCTTCAACAGGTGTTATAGAGTTTACATTTGGATTGGACACGTTTTCTATTAAGTCTGGAGATTGTGGCATGCTGTCTTGAGCAGGTGCACCCGAATATTCTTTTGGATTGTACACATTTTGCATCAAAACTGGGGATGGTGGCGTAGGTAGCCAAACAATCTTGTGGAAGTGATACAATGTTCGATAGACAGTAGGCAAATTATTCATCGTATCAAACAAAAGCATCCTGAAAGGAGTAAAGGAACATCATCGAATAAGTAATAGGATGTGCAAGCAATATATCACACATGACGATCTTTCATGCATAGTGGAATTAAGCTCTAAAATCTAATCTACTTATTTAAAGAGAAGATCAATGTCATGCAGAAAAAGAATAGTTCATCATTAAACAATGACGCTCTAACAATTGCTTGTGCATGACTACTGGTCTATTGCGGCTGTTTCCCCCCTCCCATTTCTCAACAGAGAATTTATATCAAAATAGGAGAAAAAACATATAATGTATTCTTTTTAAAGAGAATCTTTTGCAGACATGTTTGAAATCATAGGAATTGCCCACTGTTTTTTCTACCACATTCAACTGACATTCTTCTACGATTACATGCTTAATTAAACCGGTTACCAGTACCGCCCCGTTTCTCAAAATGTTCCAAATTTGAAAAATATTCTTGTCTTAGTGAAATATTCACAAATTCAAGAAAAATATTTTAAATAGTCCCACATTGCTCCTTTATATATAATCGTGCCAATTTATATACTTGTGCGAAGCTACATACGGTAAACTGGATGAAGGATGGATGGATTGGTACGTGAGCTAGATGAAAAAATACCTTGAATTTCATAAAATTAAGAATTTTTTCCATTTTTCAATTTTTTTGTATTTTTTGTTTGAGTTCTCAACAAAATTGCATTTTTTTAGAAATTCAAAAATTATTCTTGTTTTAGTGAACTCTTTGCAAATTCAAAATAATGTTCGTATTAAAAATAGACATTTTCTAAAACTTTTCTGAATGTTCAAAACATGTTCCCTTTAAAAAAATTGTTCACCAATTAAAAAATGTTCGGGTTTTTATAAAAGTTTCATGTTTCCAATAAAGATTTGTGAATTTTTGTAAATGTTACGGTTTCAAATTTTGAGTGTGTTTTCTAGAAAATGTATGGAATTAAAAAAACATATTTTTGAAAACTTTTTAGGATTTCAAAGATTGTTCATGTTTCCAAGAATATTTGGCAGTTCACAATAATAATTATTTTTTGAAAATTTAAAAAAGGATCAAAAAATATTTCAAAACTGACCCTCCATTATGTTCTTTAATATTTGCGCTGGCCATTGGTTAACATGATGTGTTTGTTTGAGTGGTCGGCAGCACATGGTCGGGTTTTTCAGGTCATGAGTTCGATTCTTCCACTCGTCTTTTTTTTACTCATGCCTTAAAAACAAATGTCATTTCGGTGCGAGGGCCTTCCACAACCCACGCAAGTTAGCCGGCCCAACCACTTCGGATAGAAGGCAAAAATATTTTAAATAGCCCCTCATTGCTCCTTTACATACGGTCGTATCAATTTTTATACGTGTGCGAAACTACATGTAGTAAATAGAATGAAGGATGGATGGATTAGGCTCAACGAAAGATGCAGGGCTTGGTTAGTGAGGTAGCTAAAAAAGGACCCAAATTTCTTGAGGATTGCTACCCGAGGAAAAGAAAAGAGAACACCCGACTATATGAGCTAGATGCATGGAAAAGAGAAGATCCAGCTCACTCCCATATCATGGAACTTCAGACCTTAAATCCCCTCGATCAATGAACGAGAAAATAGCAAAGTAGAATTAACTCCGGTTGTACCATATATCTGGCTTGTACATGGAAAAGAGAAGACCCGCCTCACTTCCATATTATGGAACCTCATACCTTAACATCCTCTTGAATGAATGGAAAAGTAGATTGAATAATTCAAGGCCTTCTCTAGCATGTGATGACCTAAAAAAACCAGAACATAAATGTTCAAACTTCATACCTTAAATCCCCTAGATAATTGAATGGAAAAATAGAGGTTTGATTACTTCACACGTGGTGAAACCCGGAACCTAAATGTCCTTTCTTGGCATGCACGCATGATTATGCTTGCACATCTTATTCTCACTAAATTCAAGCAAACAATTTTTTCTCCCGTTGCAACGCATGGGCATATGTGCTAGTCTTTATAACTACACATATACATGTCGCAATCGTTAGATTTTCATACTTGACATATGTATGACATTATAAATCCACATGCCCTCTAGTAGATAACACGTCCTGCAATCTCACATCTCTTTGTTTCTTTTAAATATCAATTTTACTTCGGGATATCTATCTTTCTCCTAGATATTCATAACTTCTCACCTCATACAAAAGCGGTGTGTGTTAAGTCTGGGCACTGATCTACATCAACAATGTACACCATGAGCCTTAAATTTATGTATTCATGATCCAATATTGCATAGGAACGGACACTATATCATGGATTGAACTTTCTAGATGAAAAAATTCTACTAGCTCAAAGCACCAAATCAAAGTTCTGACAATGAGTTGGGTGCTCGTTTGCATGAAGAGCAATGATTATTTGTGATAAATGTTAAACTTAGTTAATATCTAGACATAGAGAATGGTTCCAATCCATGGTAACTGATCTCAATCATCGAGGACATCATATTTATTCGTATTCAATACCAACACCAACAGTTCAGTCATAACAACAACAAATTAGTACATGCAATCAAGGTTTTGAGTACTGCCTGAAAAGTTCGGATACCGGGGTGTATCCACGTTCCTCGCCGCCTAACGAGAAATACCTATCCTGAGCAAGAAAAAATCTAATTTTTTTGATTTTTTTAATTTAAAAGATCAAAGTGAGTAAAACAACATAGCATCTTAGTTGTGCCAACGTGCCTATCTGTCGCGTTATGGTAATAATCTAAATTCTGCACGGGAGGCAACAAGTTCGAGCTTTTTGCTGCAATTTTTTTTGCTTATTTTTCAGAATATGTAAGTATAAAAGTGAAAAAATGAGGACCCAAAGAGTCAACCCTCTCAACCTCTCAACGCCTAGAATGCATGTAGTAGACGCTCCACTGAGCTACTAGCTCTTTTCTAAATGATATTAGTTCAAGTTTATTATATATATAGTTCAAAATAATATGAATTCAAAATTCGATTATACATTTCATCCTAAATATGTTTGGTATTTCTCAGTAACCTGGTAACCAGGTATATCCCCCCCCCCCCCCCCGCCAATGATAAAATTTGTCTATTCAGAATCCAGAATGTTCCATGCAATCACAGGAAAGTGTATTGATGGTTATTCGTGAATTTGAAACAATACATATCATTCATGGTTGTGGATCACTAAATAATATACAAGATAAATTAATATTGAATCTCGAGACATATACAATACATTAGGAAGATTTGAAGGTTGTGTACAACTAATGAAAGTTTCGAAGGTTAAAGGGATTTTCATGTATCAGATTCGTAAGATTAGTGTGACTTTTATGGAGAGAAACAACATTATTCTTTCCATGAGAGAAATAGAAATATTTGTTGTCATCAATAGTAATGAAAAATCCAAAAAAAAACCAATAGCTTAAAAAACAATGTGTTAGACATACTTGATATAAAGTTGAACAAATAAAAAAATATTGCATGGGCTATTGTGCTAGTTTTTCATTAGTACACACAAACTCGAACACTTTTCACTATACATACACTATACCTCTTTCTAAAAACACATACACTATACCTAGCAGTATTTTCAAAAGACCATTCATACACTAACTAGTAATGATATATCTACAATACAAGACCATATAGAATAATAGTAAATACAGCAAAAGTATACCTATAGGCTAGGTGTGTAATCTGACCGGGCCTAATACACATAATTATTGGTTTGATGCCAAAAGTTGGCATCCCAATATTTTAGCAAATGCGAAATATTGGCTAGTGATTGTTAGGTACCAGTTTCACTTGCCAACCTCACAAAAAGTTACCACTACTTTATTTCAAGTCCTGGTATTGCCAATTTTTGCCAACAAATTGGCCAGCTAAATGTTGGTAGCCAACCAATCATGGTCACAGACTCTATGCAATAATACACCATGAGAGATAACAGTGTTCAGTTCACTTTAAATATGATTCTACTAATAACATGGCAAATTGGAGTGTCTACAAGAGATCAAAGTTCATGTTATACGTTCCATCAGATACAATAATATGTTGTAGTATGGTAGCTTATTTAAGTAATCTGGCTAATGGATGATTTGGCACACATGCCAAGCAGAAGTCAGGCTCGAGGTACATAGCTAGACATCTAGCTACTAAAAAAACGATTAACAACATGAAATGCTGAAATACCATTGTATTTGGCAGCTTTGGAGTGCATGAGAGTTGACTATCTGATTGATATTGGACAATGCAAATCATCCATGATTGTGCCAACTAGCAGTATTTTATAAAGTAGGATCTATTGCACAATACACTATGATAAATCAAAATAATGATTAAGTCAATCAAAAATTCTTTCCATTGATAGTAGAGAGGGTCCTTTGGTTTGCAAGATACTAGGAAAGATAAAAACAGAGATAGATGCTTAAAGCTCTCTCTGGATACCAACATCTTTCTCAGAATTATTAACCCGCAAAAAATATGTTGGGGGTATTTTGGGTTTTGGTGGAGGATATTTTTTGTTACCACCTATCAGACTCACATGTTCCATGTTTCCACTATTATCAAAAAATAAGAATAATGATAGTGTGGTCTTGCAACTGTGGTTGTTTAGGCCTTTGCATGTACTCAACATAAACAAGAGTTCCTTGATGGGCTACATCACATTATATCATGTAGTTCCCTCCCTATCCTTCTCTGTGTGTGCGTGCCTGGGGTGGTGGTGGTGGGGGGGGTGGGGTGGGGGTGGGGGTGACTTCAACCTCATTACAGAACATAATGAGAAAAGTAGTGGCTCCATTAACCCCAATTGGTCCTCTGTATTCAATAAGTAGGGTTTATTGGGGTTTATATTGACTAATGGATTATTTATTAGGATAATACCATGACTCCCTTGTTCAAGTTACCTTGGACATATTGTTTGCTTCCATCTCTTGAAAACATATTTTCCCTTTGAATTTTGGTAAGAATCCTCTTAGCAAGATTAAAAACACATATGTTTCTTATAGTGACCAATTTGTAAAATGAAGAGGAGTGCTTCTATGCTCTTTCAACAAAAAGGATTATCAGGTACTTAGTGCAAGGGCAAGCTTTCACTTGTCATAATTGTAGACCATCGCCTTTGTATATCATCTTCCTTTGTGATGCATGGCCTCCGCAGATTTACTAGGTGCCGGCGCATAATTCAGTGTCTAATAAATGGGTAGAATACCAGCAAGCTCACGCGTTGAGGCCACGAATGACAGCTAGGATGGTGTGTCGTGGTCAGGAACAATTAGGGTGCAGCTCAATCTAGTTTCTTGTATTCTCCATGTGCACTACCATTTGTATCTGACATGATTGACGCATCCACCGCTCGACGTTGGTGATAAGCACAGAGGCGGCTTTAGCGTGAGTATAAGAGAAGAGAAATTCTCTGAGGCGTGTAAAAAAAGCTTGCAACACCTAGATCCTCACCATCTCACTGGCGCGACAAACAACATCGGTCTGGAGTTCTGCTTGTGTGTAAGAAGGGGGCATTGGAAGCGCATGCAGCCATAGCTTTCCAGCATGTGAGTGACGATATATAGCTAGTTCTTGGAGGTCTTGGTCCACACCCTCCTTGTCCGGCGCTAGCCATAAGAACAACCACTCCAATGGATATATTGAGTGTGTTGGGATAAGGACCATAACCAAATTATCCGTTTCTTTAAAAAGATGCGTGGGATTATTACTCAGAAAAAATAGAATCAAGCCTCTTATATATTTGTATTTAATATACTAAACTAAAAAAATGTTTTTGGTGCTAGCTATAATTGATTGATAGTTCTTCTAATATCCATACAAAGAAGTCCACATACAAAAGTACCAATGAAAAGCTATGTATTTGATGAAATGATTTAATAGAAGATGTAGCACTTACATATTTTTTTCTAATGTGCAACGCATGCATTGCTAATTTTTAGTAGTCAGGAATTCCCGTAAATCTCAGTTACCATGAATTCACACTGCTCATTAAGTCCAAAATTGAAGCGCAGAATATTTGTAAATAAGTGCGTGCTCAAATTTAAGATCTGTCTATATATACATTAAGAAATGAGAATGGGAATAGTTGGATGTTTTTATGTTATCTCCTACCAGACTCACATGTCTTTGAACACACATAATTTTCTTACAGTGACTAATTTGTAAAATGAATTCTGTAAAAATATATCCAAATCCCCACCAAATGCAAAAATAATGGACCGCCTCTCTCACTACTTTTGTACTTAAGCATTTTCCATATAAATGGGACCGCATACCCCTACAATAAAAGAAGGATGCATATTGTATTCTACTCTCTGGTATTTTCGAGGGTGCAGTCAGGACACTTGTAATCCTTGATATGTGCTGATTCAGAAGCAGTTATCTTCACACATCTGCCATGGAACCACAGATCACATACGTTACAGCAGATCCAAAACCCATTGGCATGGTACGGAGCACCACACTCTCCGCAAAAGTATCGCTTGCTAACTTCATGATCCTCTTCATCTTCTTCAGCAAGTGTCCTAGAGTTCTTGTTTGGATCGGACACGTTTTGCCAGGAGTCTTGAGATAGTAGTGGCATGTTCTCTTCAACAGGTGTTATAGAGTTTATGTTTGGATTGGACACGTTTTCCATTAAGTCTGGTGATTGTGGCATGCTGTCTTGAGCAGGTGCACCCGAATATTCTTTTGGATTGTACACATTTTGCATCAAAACTGGGGATGGTGGCATAGGTAGCCAAACAATCTTGTGGAAGTGATACAATGTTCGATAGACAGTTGGCAAATTATTCATCATATCAAATAAACGCATCCTGAAAGGAGTAAAGGAACATCATCGAATCAGTAATAGGATGTGCAAGCAATATATCACACATGACGTTCTTTCATGCATAGTGGAACTAAGCTCTAAAATATAATCTAATTATTTAAAGAGAAGATCAATGTCATCCAGAAAAAGAATAGTTCATCATTCAACAATGATGCTCTAACAATTGCTTGTGCATGACTACTGGTCTATTGCGGCTGTTTCCCCCCTCCCATTTCTCAACAGAAAATATCAAAATAGGAGAAAACAACATATAATGTATTCTTATTAAAGAGAATCTTTTGCAGACATGTTTGAAATCATAGGAATTGACCACTGTTTTTTCTACAGCATTCAACTGACATTCTTCTACGATTACATGCTTAATTAAACCGGTTACCAGTACCGCCCCGTTTCTCAAAATGTTCCAAATTTGAACATATAAAAGGCTTAAATTTTACTATACACGCGCATAAAAAAGAACTGTTGAATGCATCCTTCTACCTGAAATGAAATACGTAGACTGTAGTTATTTGGTACTCCCTATATCCCATAATGTAAGAGCGTTTTTGACACTAGGAAATGCTCTTATATTATGGGACGAAGGGAGTAGTGCGTACCTGTGATTGGCGTTGAGGCAAGCGGCGAAGAAAAACGCGACGCCGATGAGCCACGAATCAGCGCGTTGGGCGATGAACTCGAGCCAGGCGAAAGGGCTTATGTAATCCGGCCGGAAGTTGACGCCCAGCGTCGGCTCCGGCATCTGGGGTGGCGCCAACTCATCCGGCCGCCTCAACTCCCAGCTCCCGTCCGCGTGGCCGTACAAGCACAGTGCTTTCTTACCTGCACGTACGTAGAAAAATGAAGCTCGGTGATTGGCAGACGCGTGGATCCACAGTTCTCTTATTTTCGAAAATGGATCTAATAAGATTTCATGCATCCGGCGCAGCAGAGCAGGATCTCTTACCTGGCTCGCATAATAGACCATATAATTCCTTCTGATCTGCACTCACGGCAACAAGCAGAGGAGAAACCCTGGCGTCAGATCGATCTGCACGTCGATCTCACGGAGACAAAGGTGATAACTAATAAAGAAGGGTGCTACGGCCGTTACCGGTGGTGAGGGCTCGGACGAGGGCACTGCGGCGAGCAGAGAAGTCCTCGTAGATTTCCTCCACGGTGCGTGGCCCTCTCATTGGGGCGACGACGATGGCGCCCCCAGCGTGGAGCGCCGGTGGCGGGTTGGTGAAGGCCGCCTTCAACGCCCACCGTGAGACGAGGCCTGGTGGGAATGGGGTTGGAGGAGGGGCGGCGCCAGATGCATCCATGGATGGGACGAGATCTGGGCGAGGTTCGCTGGGGATAGGCTAGCAGAGAGGGAGGGAGAGAGAGGGTGTGCTAGCCGGCCGGGCGTGAAGAGGGTGGAACGGAGGTGGACGCGGGCGGGTTATAAATTTCCTTTTCCTGTTTCTGGGCGGGAAGTATTGGTTTGCGTTTCTTTCCCGTTTTTGGCCGCGCCGGCGAGGTACCAGCAGGGCTGCAATTAGTAGAGAATGGCTGGCGGTGCAAATCCATGATGTCATTTTCCCCTCGTTTATTAATTTCCTTTTTTGTGAAATGCACGATATGATGCTCATTAGCCCAAGGGGAGCTTTGCCCGGGAAGGGAAAGCTTGGTGCCGGAGGGAAGCGAGCGAGAGGAAGAGTGGGAGAGAAAGGAGAAATATGTGGTTCTCGCTACAATCTCTCTTACTCCACATTGAAGCGTTCCATTGATTATATGTTGTACAGAGCACATAAAACATATCACGTACGTCTAGAACTACCTACTACCTAGACTAAGACCATACCATGACATACCAATGAGAGTGGATGAGTACCACTCTACACTACCATGCCATCTAGCTATGTCATGATGGGCCGCCTCATGTGTAGTCACATGGGTCCCCACTTTGGGCGAACCCGTGTGCAGACTGCTACATGGTGTTTGCCGGGAGACGAGGTTGAACCCAACATTCTCCCCTCAACCCTGTCGCCGGGGTTGGACAACAACGACCCCGATCTTGTCGTGCAATTTCTGAAACCGGATGCGGCCAAGAGCCTTTGTCAGGATGTCAGGCCTTTTGGTCACTAGTCCCGATGAACTTCATGTTCACCGTGCCCTTCTCGACGCAGTCATGTACAAAGTGATAGCGGAGATCGATGTGCTTACTCTGGTCGAAACACTGGATTCTTGCAGAGAGAGATCACCAAGTTTTTGTCGACTAAGATGAGCTCGGGTGCGGTGTATTAATCCAGTATTTCACTGAGGAGGCGAGACAACCAGATTCCCTGGCATGTTGTTGTTGCTGCAGCGATGTACTCCGCCTTGCATGAAGACACGACCACCACCTTCTGCCTCATGGATTGCTAGCTGATGGGGCTACTCCCAAGAAGAAATAGCATGCCCGAGGTGCTTTTCCGGGTGCCCATGTCACCAGCATGGTCAGAATCGCTGTAGCCGACTAGGTTCTCGCCGCCGCCACGATGATGCACGTATTCGAGCGTGAGCATACCCAGGATTTATGAGAGCAGGTGCTTGACGATTGCAAGGTGATCGCATGATGTGGCTTGCATGTACCTGCTAAGCTATCCCGACAACGAATGCAATGTACAGTCGGGTGTGCATGAGGTACCTAAGGCACCCGATAACGTTGTCGTTGTCGGCGTACAAAAGTAGGGGTCCCTTTTGGTACCCCTTTACTTGTGCGCGGGCAGTCGCAGCTGTCGGTTCTATATCCGGCGTATCTCGTAGTAGGGGTTCTAAGCTAGGCGTCTTGGAGCGATGGTAACATGGACATGGGATTTTACCCAGCTTCGGGCTCTCTCGAAGAGATACCCTACATGCTGCTTTTGATTGTTTTCATATGGGTGTAGTACAGAGTACATGTATCTACCACGAGATAGTAATAAGGAATATGAGATTGTCTATTGACTATCCTAGTGATGTCTACTACGCAGCCTTCTTCTTGTAGACGTTGTTGGGCCTCCATGTGCAGAGGTTTGTAGGACTGTAGCAAATTTCCTTCAAGTGCATGACCTAAGGTTTATCAATCCATTGGAGGTGTAGGATGAAGATGGTCTCTCTCAAGCAACCCTACAACCAAATAACAAAGAGTCTCTTGTGTCCCCAACACACCCAATACAATTGTAAATTGTATAGGTGCACTAGTTCGGCGAAGAGATGGTGATATAAATGCAATATGGATGGTAGATATAGGTTTTTGTAATCTGAAAATATAAAAACAGCAAGGTAAAAAATGATAAAAGTGAGTACAAATGGTATTGCAATGCTAGGAAACAAGGCCTAAGGTTCATACTTTCACTAGTGCAAGTTCTCTCAACAGTAATAACATAATTGGATCATATAACTATCCCTCAACATGCAACAAAGAGTCACTCCAAAGTCACTAATAGAGGAGAACAAACGAAGAGATTATTTTAGGGTACGAGACCACCTCAAAGTTATCCTTTCTGATCGATCTATTCAAGAGTCCGTAGGAAAATAACACGAAGCTATCCTTTCGGTTCGATCTATCATAGAGTTCGTACTAGAATAACACCTTAAGACACAAATCAATCAAAACCCTAATGTCACCTAGATACTCCAATGTCACCTCAAGTATCCACGGGCAAGAAATAAGGAAGGGCAGCAAGACAACCACCGCGACTCGGGCGGGCGAGATGACGAAGAATCTCCAGGACATGATCACGACGGTGATGCTGTACACAGTCATCATGTAGAAGATGCAGGACATGATGATGAGGAAGATGCTGGAGTAGACGAAGGGCATGATCATGAAGATGAAGATGCCGGCGGAGCAGACGACGATGGACCATCGATGGGCTGGGTGCAGGACCCTCATATTCAAGAGCTGCTTCTCAAGCAGACGGATAACACAAGAGCTGCCGCCCGAGAGAAAGCCAAGCTAGATCAACTGGAGATAGACGCGGTTACTCCATTGTATGAAGGATGCAGGCCCGAGGATACCCGCCTGAAAGTAACGCTCATGGCTCTGGAGATGAAGGTAAAACACAAAATGACCGACGCATGCTTCGACGAGAACATGTCATTCGCACTAACGTCTTCCCAAGGGGAACAAGTGCCCGACCAGTTTCGAGGAGGCGAAGAAAATCATGTGTCCTTTGGATTTACCGCACGTGAAATACCATGTGTGCATGAACAATTGCATCATTTATCGGGACGAGCACACGGAGTCTACCATATGTCCGGTGTGCGGCGTCACTCGATATAAGAAGAGGAAGAAAGCTCCTCGAAAAGTGGTGTGGTACTTTCCGGTCACTCCTCGTCTGCAGCGGTATTTCGCAGACCCTAAGGTAGCAAAGATCCTACGTTGGCACGCGGATAGGGAGGAGAAGAAGCAAGAAGATGACGCAAATGATCCGGAGATAAATAAAAAAGACAAGATGCTGAGTCACCCTAAGGATGGGAGCCAGTGGCAAGCGTTGAACTTCGAACACCCAGAATTTGGTAAGGATCCAAGGAAAATAATGCTGGGCGCGAGCACCGATGGAGTCAATCCGTTTGGCAGCCAGAGAAGGACACATAGCACATGGCCTGTGTTTGTGTGGATGTACAACCTTCCTCCCTGGTTGTGCATGAAGAGGAAGTACATTCACATGAGTATGCTAATTGAAGGGCCGAAACAACCAGGGAACGACATCAATCTGTACCTGGGGCTGCTGAAAGAGGAGCTAGACACGCTGTGGAAAACGCCAGCCAATACGTGGGACGCCGCAGAGAAAGAATATTTCCCTATGAGAGCCGCGGTGCACGACTATCTCGGTTACGGATATCTCGCGGGGCAGGTGGTCCACGGATTTTCTGGATGCGTCAGGTGCATGGATGACACAACGTATCGCCAGCTAGATAGAGATCCCGGGTCTTCGAAAACCATGTTCATGGGACATCGAAGGTGGCTTTGCGATGATGACCTGTGGAGGAAACACAAGGATCTGTTCGATGGTGAAACCGAACCCTGAAGACGCCCGCGTACGAGGAACGGCGAGGAAATAGACGAGCTGTTGAAAAATTGGAAAGATTGCCCACTGCCGGAAAGATGCAAAAGGCGCGAGCCGGAAAGAAGCGAAAGGCGCCAGAGCCGCTGCTGAAGGTATGGAAAACGAGGTCTGTTTTCTGGGACTTGCCGTACTGGAAGATCCACCATGTGCCTCACAGCCTTGATGCCATGCATATCACGAAGAACGTGTGTGAGAGTCTGCTTGGTACCCTGCTCAACATGCCAGAGAGGACCAAAGATGGGCCGAAAGCAAGGGCAGACTTGAAATCAATGGGCATCAGGGAGGAGTTTCACGCTAATGATGATGATGATGATGATGATGATGATGATGATGAGGCGAAGCAGGACAAGGAAAGTCGTTGCAAAGGCAAAAAGGCCAAGAAGACCGGAAATGACTAACCTCCCGCGTGCTTCACTCTAAGTCAGGAGGAGATCGATCAGTTTTTCACCTGCCTCGTAGGAGTAAAACTTCCTTACGGTTCTGTGGGAAGATAAGCAGATACCTAGACCCAAATGAAGCGAAGTTCAGCGGGATGAAGTCTCACGTATCACGCGTTGATGACGCAGATACTTTCAGTTGCAATTCGTGGGATCATGGACGCGCACTTCCGTGAAATGCTATTTGGCCTATGCAACTTTTTCGACGTCATCTCTCAGAAGTCGGTTGGCGTGAGGCAACTCAGAAGGCGCCGATGTTCCGTGTCAGATGGGCCAATAACGTCATAAAAGAAGACTGGTATTTCACCACCATGGTTATACCCGAAGCCAAATCCAAGACCGCGGGCGCAAACGTCACCGCGAAAAATGAGCCATGGGTATTGGCTTCCCAAGTGGACTAATGCTTCTTCATTACCGACCCGCCAAAGCCCAGTCGTGTTGTCGTGAGGAGAGGCAAAAGGAAGATCATCGGAATGGATGGAGTCGCCAACGAGCAAGACTTCGACAAGTACGGCGACCCGAAGATGGAAGATGACGATGACGATGAAGTATCAGCATACACCACAAGAAGAAGCAGAACCACCCTACCTAAAGGACGACGGTTCAAGAGAAGAACTCCATTTACAAAAAATAAGGGCAAGAAGATTGTGAACAGATAGCTAGCTAAGATCGATTGTATTTAAATTGTAGCCTTCATTTCTCGATTGTATTTCATGGGCACTTTAATTTTGAACTCATGAATATTTTTTAAATTTCATGGGCACTTTTTGAATTCATGAATATTTTTTCAAATTTGATGATATTTTTTCATATTCAATATGAAAAAATATTGAATATTCATGAGGACACTCGATCTCGATCCCCCTCCATCTCCATCTCTATCCCCCTCCCTCTCGATCGCTATCCCCCTCCCACTCGATCTCGATCCCCCCAGCAGCCTCCCCTGCTCCATCGCCGCCGCCGACCCCCTGCACCCTCCCCGGCCCGCTCCACCTCCGCCGAGCACCCCCCGCACCCTTCCCCGCTCCACCGCCGCCGACCCCCGCACCTCCCCGCTCCACCGCCGAGCACCCCCGCACCCTTCCCCACTCAACCGCCGACGACCCACTGCATTCTCCCGCTCCACTGCCACCGCCGACCCTCCCCGCACCTCCCTGCCCGCTCCACCGCCGAGCACCCCATTTGATAATATTTTTTTCATATTCATAAAAAGTTATTACTGTTTTTATAAAAAATTTATTAATGTTTTATAAAAAATATATTAAAAAATAGCAACAAAAAATAAAAAAAACATACTAATGGCGCACCGCTCGGGTGGTGCGCCTTTGCTATCTAAAAAAAGATTTCTAATGGCGCACTGCCAGGGGGTGCGCCATTGCTATCTAAAAAACAAAGATTTCTAATGGCGCACCGCTCGGGGGTGCGCCATTAGTAATCTTACCCCTAGCTCTAACTCGCCCGACCCCTTCTATCTCTCGCCAGATCCACTTCCCCACCCGCGACGAAGACGACGACCCACGACGCTGCCGCCCCTACATGCGCCGCCGCCCCCGCGCCCCCGCGCCATCTCCGACGCCTCCGCGACCTCGCCGTCGCCGACAGCCTCCCAGCGTCGGCCCCTGCCTCGCGCCGCCTCCCGCGTCTGCCCTGCCCTGCGCCGCCGCCGACCCCGACCCCAACCCCTCCGGCGACCGTCCGCGCCCGCCCAGGTACCTCTCCTCCTTCCTACTTCCTCCCTCTCCACCCTTCCTCCCCATTCCCTCCCTCCCTTCCCTTCTGTCGCACCCTCCACCTCCCCTCTGCCCTCCTCCCCGCCGTCAGCCCCGCCCCCAAGTCTGAAGCTCCCCGCCTCCCCACCGTCCGCCTCGCCGCCACCCTCCGCGCTCCCCCCTCCAAAGCCCGCGCCTTCCACGCCACCCTAATCGCTGCTGCGTGTTTGCGTTGCAAGCCCATGTGGTCACTGGTGGATCCTTGGTTCTTGTTAATGGGGGATGTGATCTTCTCCTTTCCGTAACTCTTTGTGATCCTGATGCTTGGTTAAAAATAGGAATTTCGGACTGGCTGCTATAGTGTTCTTGATGCTTGGTTAAAAATAGGATTTAGATTCAGTTAAGTTAATCATCGATTTGTTTCTGGGTTAGTATCTGTTCTTATCAGATTCCCATGTTAGAGAAAAATTTGCTCCATGAATTTAAATGCTACCATACCAGTGTGTGAGACAACAGTTAGGAGCTATCCATTTTATCATGCTAAAACAGCAGCAGTTACAAAAACATTCATTGTGGGATCATGAAAGATGATCAGGGGGTAGTAATCAGATTGCATTTTTGACCAGAACAGAGGAAGAAATGTCATGGTTAGTGTATACATGTAGCTGCAGACTAGATAGTGTCAGGGAAGGATACATATGCATCATGAACCAAGTTCATGTCATTTAATCAGCATATCAAATTTATTGATGTTTGCCTGAGTGAATATTTTGTTTGCATGTTTTTTTAACTAAAAGGGTGCATGATAGGGGAGGAGATGACAATGCTATCTCAGGATCAGAGAGCACACGCTTAAGTGAAGGAAAAATAACTAGAGACCATTTTTTATTTGTTTGTTTCTGCTTTACTTCTGTTAATTGTACTTGTAACATGGTTGTTCACTGTGGTTTGTTTCATCTAGTGAGCTCCTGCCAGTGCGAGGTCGAGTGCCGGCAACGAGGGCTTCCTCCCGTGGGATCCGCTCAAGCAACTTTGTCCTGCTCGAGGAGGAGGAGGAGGGGCGCACCTGGCCACCAACGGAAGGGATTCCGTCATTGCCTTCTATTTGACTAGTGAGTGCTCCTCTCTGTTCTGCATTCATCAACATGAGGTTTATGTCCTCTGCTATTGTTGAACATGTTGTAATCAAGTACAACTCCTACAGAAGAATCTGTAATTTTGACAGGTCTAAGATATATTTTGGTCAATTTGTGATGATATATGTATATATACCAGGGCTGGCTGGGCGAGGTCTGTTGTCGCTTTGGTTTACTGATTTTTGTTCGAATTTGATCATGCCTCTTTTGAGAAGTATGTCTATTGATTCAAAATTGCCATGGCAAAAATATGTTTCAGAAAATGACATGGACTAAAATGTTCTATAGATCATGATCCATAGACAAAAAAAATGCCATGATCCATACAGTATAAATTCCATGATGCATAGGCTATATTTGCCATGGGAGATGGCAATTTTGTTGGATCATGATCCAGAGATTAAAAAAATGCATAGACTATAATTCCTTGCATGATCCATAGAATAAAAATGTAGAATAAAAAATGCCATGATCCATACACTATAATTTTCATGATGCATAGACTATATTTGCCATGGCTCGGTGCAAAAGAAATTTGCCATGTTGCAAAAAGAAAAGAAATTTGCCATGGTGCATATAGTAAAAACAATGCCATGATCTGTAAAATACATTTGGCATGCTCCATGAAAGTAAATTGCCATGGTCCAAATGTAGCAGAAGTTTCAAGTAGTGTTTTGTTTCTGTGTTTGAATAGGCAGCAAACTTTCTATTCTTTCTGTGTTTGTACAGACTTGCTAAACTATTGATGATTTTTTGTTGGGTGACCTATTAGATCTGGAATGGAAGCTCACATAAGTTGAGCTGATTTTTGTCCATATGAAAGCAGAGGACCATATGGTCTGTGGCCTTTTCATCCATATGAAAGTAGATGCACATTGTGGTGCTAGTTTGCTGGGTTTTGTCTCCGACCTTTGTGCCGTGATGATTTTGCAGGTACCCCGAGAGGCCCTTGAGTTTGCCGGAATATCGATTAACTTCCGTTCCGGCAAATTCGGGTACTCCATATGTCCTATTTTCAGCAAAGGTCATGCTGAAATTTTCCGTGAAGTTTAGCATGACTTTGCTAAAAATCGGACATATGGGGTACTTGCTACTAATGCATGGGCCGGGGTATCTTAGTACTTAATTAAGTGGGATCAACTGCCCCTTTATTCTTGCTACATTAAACCATAGGTGGCAATAGAGCCAAGTGATTAGGCCCAACTTAGAGTCGACAAACCCTAAATTATAAAACCTTGGCTTTTAGGGTGCCTCGGTGTCGATAAGAACCTAAATGATGAAAGCTTAGGCTTTTAGGGTGCCTCAAGGCGTCGACAAACCCTAAATGATAAAAGCTTAGCTTTTAGGATGCCTCGGTGTCGACAAACCCTGAATGATGAGACCATGATCTTGTTCCTTGACAATAACCAACTTTTTGACCAAACTTTTTTCCTATTTAGATCGAAACATGGCCCACAACGATGAGGCCGGCGGTTCGGGCGGCAAGCAATTCTAGGAGCTGTCCCTGGAGATGGAGGAAGAACCTCACCGTTATGAGGACGCCGCGGAAGACACCGATCCTAACTACACAACCCCTAGTGGCGTCGGGGATGACACCACTGATGGTGCCGCCGAGGATGCCACCACTGATGATGGCGGCGCACGCACAGATGGCAGCCAACCGAAGAGGCAACAGAAGGACCAGTGCCCGAGCGTGCTTGGCACCGTCAAGGAGGAATTTACTGAAGTGAACTCCGACGGGCATCCGATGGCGCCCAAAGAAGTAGTCAAGGGGTACTCTGTTCAGCTCGGGTGCATTCTCCGGAGCACCGTCTCGATCAACATCGAGAACCTAAGGCATAAGGACCGAGGGAATTTGCGCAGCCTCCTCTTCACGAAGCTGCATGAACGATACAAGTTCCCCGCTGGCTTTGCAAACAAACTCCTCTCAGGGAATAAAGTGAACAGTGCCGCCCTCACGAAGATGAGCACGGCCCTGTCTTCTTGGAGAAGCACGGTGAAGGCAATGATTGAAAAAGGTGATAGTTATGAGAAGATCAAGGCGAAATATCCTTTGATCAGTGAAGATGACTACAAGGAGTTCAAGATCAAGTGCGAGAGCAGCGCAACCTCCGAATCAAGTCAATGGGGGAAAGAAATACGGTAGTTGAACTTAGGGGTCCACCAACTCGGTCCCGGCGGTTACAGAGTGGCGGATCCTATATGGGACAAGGAGGACGCGGAGCATGCCGAGCAAGGCCTACCGCCCCGCTTCAAGAAATACCGTGACAAGCAGACCAGGAACTTTCTCAGGGCCCGGTACAAGGAGGACCCGGTAACAAAGGAGCTTACCACGGATCCGAAGACCAGGGCGCTTGAGCTTGTTCTGGTAAGAAATACACCCGCGCGTAATTAGCTCCATATCGTTGCATTCTAATTAATCCCCAATATTTCTAAATGGTTCACGTTCCTTCCGCAGGACACTGAAAGCAGTAGCGCGGGGTCATCTCAGAGCTCCCCTTTCGACACCCCTTTAAATAGGGCGTTGAACATAATGAAAAACAAGGATAAGCTCAAGAAGCCGTCGTCACTGGTCGTGTGGCCGGCAAAGCCTTGTCCACAAAATGGTCGTCATACTATACCGCTGGTGGGCGAAAGGAGAAAAAGACCAGCTCGGAAAGCCAGTCGCGCGAGGTTGAAGCACTCATGGCACAAGTGGCGCGGATTCCGGAGATTGTCCAAGAGCAAGTGCAACAACAACTGGGAACGACGCTCACCGCCATGGTGCCTACGTTGATTCATGGGCTGACGACGTGGATTGCGGGCGGCCAGTGGGCCTCCCGGTTCCCAGCTTCACGGCCAAGAATCGCGACAACGCGCAGCGGCGCCATTGGTGTCTCCGGCGGAGGCGGTATTCGTGTCTCCGCACCGCATGGGCATTGGAGCTTAATGCACCCGGTGTACGCCGCCGGCACCTCGCCAAAGAAGCGGCCCCTCCGTCAGTTGCACGCCCGCCGTTGGCGGTGCCTCGACATTAGCCGAGCTCGACGGCATCACGGTAACTAAGCCCCTCGGCCGATGACTTCATCTCCTTGCCTTTGACTGGGCCCCCTGACGCCCTACATGTTTTCGCAGGGCGCCGCTGACGTTCCTTGCACTCTCCTGCACTTTGTGGGTGGCGAGCTGTTACCTCCGATTCGACCCGCTGGGGCCGACGAAGATGATGAGATGACCCTCAGCGCCTGTGTAAGCTGGCCCATGCTTTGGCCGAAGAGCCAGATTCGTTTGGTGCCGGGGGACACCACCCCACAGACAAGACCTCTGGTCGTGCCGGCGCCAAGCCATGGCAAGAACGCCGCAACGCTACCGGACATGCCGGACATCCCTATGGCACAGGATCTAAACATGCATATGGCACAGGATCCGGACGATGACGACAACAACGACAACACATTTACATCCGTCGATAAGTACTTTGCCGAACATGGGTATGGTGACGAGTTCTGCGGGCTTCCTTCTCAAGAACCCAACAAAGACGACCGCGATCTAGCTGGTACAACGGAGAAACCCAATTGCAACAGGCGTTGTCTAGCGTTCAGTTCTCAGGAGACGCCTCCAGCTACCGCCTTCACCGAGCCTCAGATAGCTGAGGTGCGAAATATTATCAGCCCCAACACGCTCAAGAAAGCGGTTTGTGAGCAGAACTCGGTCCCATTACAGCAGACCAAGAAGAAGGGACGGAAACGAAAGACTAAAAATGGCGCCGGCGCGAGCCAGCCGGCACCGAGTACGATCCGTGCTCAGGACGGGCCACCTTCACCTAAGGATATCTCGAGGAGGGTGCATGTGGCGGGTAGGGCGATGCTACCGACAAATATGTTCAATGCTGCAACCGGTGCTATGCGGAGTCTCCATGACAGTGTTCTTTCTTTGGAGAAGCGGCGTCTCAGAGAGAATGATGTGGCATACCCGGTTTTCGTGTCCAAGGTGCCAGAGGGCAAAGGGCTTTGTGGATGGCGCCATCGGGGGTACGATCGTCCCGCGTTTTGATGACATCTTTGCTATGTTTAACCTTCATCCTCTGCACTACACCTTCGTTCGGCTGTTTTCGCTGAGTATGGAGATGCGGATCATTAGAGACAAGACCCCGGACATCGTGATAGTCGACCCCTTCTACATGCGTGCCAAGATCTTGGGCAGTGTTGGGGAACGGCATGTGGCGAGTTCTTACCTCGAAGGCGTCATTCTGGCAAACCCAGATAAGGATAACTTCCTCGTGCCTTACTTTCCCAAGTAAGTCATCCTCCAACCGCCCCGTAACATATGATTTCTTAGATTTCGATCGTTCTTTTTTTTTTCTAACATTCCGTGTTCTGTGCAATGACACACTTGCACACTCATCCTCTTAAGCCCGAAATATTCCATGGCCACGTATTTCGACTCGGATCGTGACTCCAAGATAGAATACACAAATATCAAGAAAGTTCTTGATGATGTTCTCCCCTGCTACGCCAAATCTGGAGGCACCTTCACCAGGCTAGTTTATGCGCACGGCGAGCGCGTGCTGCGCCCTGTCGACGTTCTCCTGCGTCAAGCAGCCGGGCGGTCAGAAGGATGCCTACTACGCCTCCATCACATACGGGCGATCGACGGGACCATCATCACCTTCGCTACCAGATAATCTCAAAGATTGGGCCGCGATCTTGTCGGCAATCCAGACGCGGACATCGGACAAGAATTCTTTTGCATCCAGTCGGAGTTTGCGGAAATTATCCATCAAGATGTCCTTTGTACCTCGGGGCAGTTCTACCTCAGATATCAACCGTCCAACAGTGAGATAGACACAACGCTAGAAATGCAGGCTGACAACGCCCGCGATTTCATGACCATCACGAGAGACGGCGGCTTCATGGTCCCTTGAGTCGAGTCGAAAGTGGTGATGCTATGTGTAGTTCTGAAACATTGATTGGCTCATGTTGTAACTAAACTTTAATGAACTTGTATGTCTCTTTGGTTTGGACAGTCGTTCAACTTAGATGTAATCGATGCTATTTATTAGTAGGACCATGAATCGTGCTATTAATGTCTTGCTTTTCTCTTTCGATCGTTTTGTTGCATACTTATATATTGCTTATGTATTGTCTGTTGTTTGGCTTGTGCATAGAGATGCCATCGTATGTCGTGTACAAGGGTAAGGTTCCCGGAGTCTAGGACGAATGGGAGGAGTGTCGGAGACAGGTTCACCGTTTCAGCGGTAACAGTTACAAAGGGTACACCACTAGGGCAGAGGCGGAATCTAGATACGCCCGCTATCTAGCGGGAGAGTGGAGGGAGCATTGGAGGAATCGGATGAAGACTAGTTTCATCGCATGATGCTCATCGTGATGACCGCAGCTCTCTTCTATGTGATGGTAGTTTAGATGATCGATATCGACTTGTAATGTGAAGACAAACTCGCTACTCGCTGTATCGAGACTTGTAATGTTCTATCTTTGTTCGGTCTTTTGAATTCGGAGACTAATATGATGAATTGTATTTGGAGACTAATCTTCTATTTTATTCGATGAATCTGCTGTTGCTGTGTGGTGTTGTCTATATTCTGTCCAATAATATATTTTGTAACCTGTGCAAAAATCAGAAAAGTAAAAAAATTAAAACCTAATAATCATACTAATGGTGCATCACCTCAAAGTGTGCCATTAGCATGCCAAAGGATACTAATGGCGCATCACTACACAGTGCGCCATTAGAATGCCAAAGGATACTAAAGGCGCATCACCCCGCAGTGCGCCATTAGTATGCCAAAGCACATGGGTAAATATGGCCCTCTGGGAGGCATACTAATGGCGCATGTTGGTCTATACTAATGGCGCACTGCGTGGTGCGCCATTAGTATACCAGATACTAATGGCGCACCAGTGGTGCGCCATTAGTATATAATACTAGTGGCATGGTACTAGTGGCTCACCAGTAGTGCGCCATTAGTAGGCAAAACTGGTGCGCCACTAGTAGGCCTTTTCCTAGTAGTGATACGTGCATGCTACGGGAATCACAGACTTTAACACAAGTATCTCTCAAATTCACAACTACTCAATCAGCATGACTCTAATATCACCATCTTCATATCTCAAACAATCATAAGGAATCAAACTTCTCATAGTATTCAATGCACTTTATATGAAAGTTTTTATTATATCCCTCTTGGATGCCCATCATATTAGTTCTAAATTCATAACCAAAGCAAATTACCATGATGTTCTAAAGACTCTCAAAATAATATAAGTGAAGAATGAGAGTTCATCTGTTTCTTCAAAATAAACTACCATCGTGCTCTAAAAAGATATAAGTGAAGCACTAGAGCGAATGACAAACTACTCCAAAAGATATAAGTGAAGATCAATGAGTAGTCGAATAATTATGTAACTATGTGCAGACTCTCTAACATTTAAGAATGTCAGATCTTTGTATTTTATTCAAACAGAAAGCAAAAGAAAAGAAAATAAAATGATGCTCCAAGCAAAACACATATCATGTCGTGAATAAAAATATAGCTCCAAGTAAAGTTACCGGTGAACGAAGACGAAAGACGGGATGCCTTCCGGGGCATCCCAAGCTTAGGCTTTTGATTGTCCTAAAATTTTACCTTGGGGTGCCTTGGGCATCCCCAAGCTTAAGCTCTTGCCACTCCTTATTCCATAGTCCATCGAATCTTTACCCAAAACATGAAAACTTCACAACACAAAACTCAACAGTAAAACTCAGAAGTCTCCGTTAGTATAAGAAAATAAATCACCACTTTTGGTACTGTTGTGAACTCATTCTAAATTAATATTGGTGTAATAACTACTGTATTCCAACTTCTCTATGGTTCATACCCTCCGATACCACTCATAGATTCATCAAAATAAGCAAACAACACCTAGAAAACAGAATCTGTCAAAAACAGAACAGTCTGTAGTAATCTGTATCTTTCGAATACTTCTGTAACTCAGAAAAATCTACCAACATAGGATGACCTAGATAATTTTATTATTGATCTACTGCAATTGGAATCAGTATTTTATCACTTTCTGGTGATTTTTAACAATTGTTTTCGTGAGAAGAAAGTTTCTGACTTTTTCAGCAAGATCAAATAATCATCATCCAAGAAGATCCTATAGGTTCCACTTGGCACAAACACTAACTAAAACATAAAACCACATCTAACCAGAGGCTAGATGAATTATTTATTACCAAACAGGAGCAAAAAGTAAAGAACAAAAATAAAATTGGGTTGCCTCCCAACAAGCGCTAACGTTTAACGCCCTAGCTAGGCATGATGATTTCATTGGTGCTCACATAAAAGATAAGAATTGAAACATAAAAAGAGCATCATGAAGCATATGACTAGCACATTTATGTCTAACCCACTTCCTATGCATAGGGATTTTGTGAGCAAACAACTTAGGGGAACAATAATCAACTAGCATAGGAAGGCAAAACAAGCATAACTTCAAGATTTTCAACACATAGATAGGAAACTTGATATTATTGCAATTCCTACAAGCATATGTTCCTCCCTCATAATAATTTTCAGTAGCATCATGAATGAATTCAACAATATAACCGTCACATAAATCATTCTTTTCATGATCTACAAGCATAGAAATTTTATTACTCTCCACATAAGCAAATTTCTTCTCATCAATAGTAGTGGGAGCAAACTCAACAAAATAACTATCATCTGAAGCATAATCCAATTGAAATTAAAATCATGATGACAAGTTTCATGGTTATCATTATTCTTTATGGCATACATGTCATCACAATAATCATCATATATAGCAACTTTACTCTCATAATCAATTGGAACCTCTTCCGAAATAGTGGATTCATCACTAAATAAAGTCATGACCTCTCCAAATCCACTTTCATAATTATCACAATAAAATTCAACACCCTCGAAAATAGTGGGATCATTAATTCCTAAAGTTGGCACTCTTCCAAACCCACTTCCATCAATATAATCATCATAAATAGGAGGCATGCTATCATCATAATAAATTTGCTCATCAAAACTTGCGGGACAAAAAATATCATGTTCATCAAACATAGCATCCCTAAGCTTGTTGATTTGCATATCATTAGCATCATGGATATTCAAGGAATTCATACTAACAACATTGCAATCATGCTCATCATTCACATAATTTATGCCAAGCATTCTATGTAATTCTTCTTCTAGCACTCGAGCACAATTTTCCTTTCCATCATTTTCACGAAAGACATTAAAAAGATGAAGCATATGAGGCAACCTTAATTCCATATTTTTTTTGTAATTTTCTTTTATAAACTAATCAAGTGGTAATACAAGAAACAGAAAGATTCGATTGCAAGATATAAAGATATACCTTCAAGCACTCACCTCCCCGGCAACGGCGTCAGAAACTGCTTGATGTCTACTATGCAACCTTATTCTTGTAGACGTTGTTGGGCCTCCAAGTGCAGAGGTTTGTAGGACAGTAGCAAATTTCCCTCAAGTGGATGACCTAAGGTTTATCAATCCATGGGAGGCGTAGGATGAAGATGGTCTCTCTCAAGCAACCCTGCAACCAAATAACAAAGAGTCTCTTGTGTCCCCAACACACCCAATACAATGGTAAATTGTATTGGTGCACTAGTTCGATGAAAAGATGGTGATACAAATGCAATATGGATGGTAGATATAGGTTTTCGTAATATGAAAATATAAAAACAGCAAGGTAACTAATGATAAAAGTGAGCACAAACGGTGTTGCAATGCTAGGAAACAAGGCCTAAGATTCATACTTTCACTAGTGCAAGTTCTCTCAACAGTAATAACATAATTGGAACATATAACTATCCCTCAACATGCAACAAAGAGTCACTCCAAAGTCACTAATAGCAGAGAACAAACGAAGAGATTATTGTAGGGTACGAAACCACCTCAATGTTATCCTTTTTTATCGATCTATTCAAGAGTCCGTAGTAAAATAACACGAAGCTATTCTTTCCGTTCGATCTATCATAGAGTTCGTACTAGAATAACACCTTAAGACACAAATCAATCAAAACCCTAATGTCACCTAGATACTCCAATGTCACCTCAAGTATCCACGGGTATGATTATATGATATGCATCACACAATCTCAGATTCATCTATTCAAACAAACACAAAGTACTTCAAAGAGTGCCCCAAAGTTTTTACCGGAGATCCGAACTTGCCGTTTTTTGCTCGCCATGGCTGCATGCATTTGGACACCCCCTTGCCCTATAAATACCTCCCTCGTGTTGCCCTCCTTCCCCTCGCCCAAAGCCCTCTCCTATGTGAGCTTATCCCCCTCCCTATCCAGCATAATTACTCATCGGAGTTCATAAAACTCCGGCGGCTTCTCCATCACCGCCCGAGGATCAGTTGGTACTTCCTCGGCCTCCCCTGAGTTCGCTGAGATCTCCTCTGCACCGTCCCGTGCTCTCCTTCCTCTAGGAGCCCCTACAACCTCGGATTCGATCTTCTTCCCCAACTCCGGCGACTACTCCAATGAGATCAAAGAAATCCCGTATTCTTTTTTTCAGAAAAGTAGCAATCTTAGAAAATTCATATCTATTAGTATACATATCCAAATTGAGTGATTCTTTTTGCATTGTGTCAAAAATTTGTTTAAGTTTCTGTTTGCATACTTATTTTTACAATTTGAGTAGTTGAAATTTGAATTTGATAAAATTTGTTCAAATCACTATTTTGGTCATATTTTGAGTTTTACAAAGTATTTTTTGATTGATTTATTTTGCTGATGTTTTGTCGTTGTATTTCCTGCCCAGTAGCCTATAGTGATTTATTTTTAGTTTATTTTAAATTAGGTTTATTGCAAAACAGTACTATTTTGCTTATGTAGTTGTTTTAGTCATATAATTAGTGTTTTTAATTATTTTTAGTTAATTATTTTTGTAACTTTTACATGTTGTTATATGTTTCTGTTAGACTAAAGTAGATAATTTTTTTAGTTATTTATTAGTGTTTAACTACTGGTTTTGTATTTGCTTGTTTAGTTCAGAGTAATAGTTGATAAAAATAGTTTTATTAGTTTTAAAAGTAATTCTTTTTGCCACTTCAAGTTATGTTGTTATTGTTTCTGTTACGTAGGAGTAAATTAGTTTTCATAATTATTTCAGTATTGTTTACTATTGTCTTAGTGTTTTGCTAGTTATTCTAGTGTTAACTATATAGTTAT
The DNA here is from genome assembly GCA_021605145.1 of Aegilops bicornis. Taxonomy (NCBI): domain Eukaryota; kingdom Viridiplantae; phylum Streptophyta; class Magnoliopsida; order Poales; family Poaceae; genus Aegilops; species Aegilops bicornis. Next base: position 92,138,415 of record CM038675.1, read on the forward strand.
AATAGTTTTTATACTAGTTCTTTTGCTGGCAAATACTTTAGTAAATTATTTTCTGTTGTTTCATTAGAATTTTATTTTCTTTGCTGTAGAAAAATTATTAGAGTAATTTAGTGTTGTTATGATAAACTTTGTGTGAGTTGGTCTCCACTAGTTTTCCTTGAAGTTTCTTTTGAAGTTTTCCTTTGGTTTTCATTTGTTTTTTTTGAACGTTATTGTTTTCTTTATTATTTTTTATTGATAGAATTGATTGATAGAATTGTTGGTTATGTGAATACAATGTTTGATTATATAGATTTTCTCGGAGTGATGAATAGTTTATCAAAGTTTCCGAGAGCGTTATTATCTTCATCATATTACCAGGCAAGTTCACTTTGACCATGTTTTTCATACCTATGTTTTTATTGCATCTAGTGTCGTCTTCATAACAATCCCTCCAGTAGTGATATTGAATCCTTGTAGTTGAGTAGTATGCATGAGGTAGGAACCCATCACCATGTTACCAAGCCCGGGACGTTATTTATTTTAATGCTACGCTATAGTAGACGGGGTTGGTATGAGTGCTCGGGAGTGGTGTGAGAATGGAGGACTCTACGTCAATGACGACAACTCCATGATGGCATCTGCAAGGACTGCATCTTCAAGGCCTCAAGACTTCAAGACTCGAGACAAGAATTCAATACACACTACTGGGTGAAGGACGGTTGACGGGCACCCTGGAGAAACCAGTGGATGGCCGGGATGCATGGAGAAGTGCCATGACATCTTGCGGAAAGCTTCACCCAGACTCAAAGAGACGGAAGAATACTTCATGCCCGGAAGCTTACCTGTGCAACCGCAAGTCACTATGGGCTCTGGCTTGGCTGACCTTAGTTGTGACTCTGGCTGGGACGGTGCTAGCAGATGTAGAACTACGGTAGGATTGGATGAGCACCGGACAGTGGTCAGGGGAACTCTTCGGAAGACCATGTTTCGGTCGTCTTGTTCTCAAACACCCTGAAGTGCGAGAACATAAAGAGAGGGATCGAATCTTGCGGGTAAAGTGTACAAACCTCTGCAGAGGGTTAAAACCTAATAGATTAGCTGTGTCCCCAGTTACGGACAATTTGAGCCTCTGGACTTGGATCTATCTTGGAACTCTCAACACCGGATTGATAACTTAATTGTGGGCAACTTATGATGATTTTGGGCTATGAGACATCGGTTGGCGGAACCATGTCATGATAGAAAACTCCATAGTACCGAATTCATTATTCCTTTGATGTAGGGAAAATAAATCAGCTTTTACGCAAACAAAACTCAGATACAGAGCAACATAGCCATACTGCATATAGTATAGTTTATCATATGTTTTTCTATTATTGTGATCTTGCTGGTACATTCAATGTACTGACCTATACGGCTGCAACGTATCATGTTGCAGATACTTTCTTCCAACGAGTAAGAGTACGGTACAGGGTTACAGTCTACACTCAACTTGCCGATGGCATTGATGGGACTCCACACCCGATTGATTGTTTCCGCTGTGACTTATGAGGTATATATCAGTTTTACGTTATTTCTACATGTGATTGCACTTTGATATATACATTGATGTACTGTGTGTGCCAGCATACTGATCCAGGGATGGCATGGAAACACAGAGGCTTGACCGTCTGAGGTTGGGTCGCTACAGATATGGTATCAGAGCACATGTTGACTGTAGGACGTGACCCTAGAAATCGGAAAGCCCCTAGGACAGGAAATTTCTAAAACTTTATTTTCAAAAATATCCTTTACTTCTCATCTTTTCTAATTTTATCAAATATTCCTCTTACCTCAAATAGTTAGAATATACCCCTTTCCCTTTTGACCACACAAAGAATCAACTGAAGCCACTCCAAGAAAGACAAGGTATCGGATAACTGATAGCCTCTTCAGAGTAAAGAGGATTTCACCATGCATTAGAAGAATTGAAGCTACAACAGTTGAAGACTCTGAAGAATTTGAAGAATCTGAAAAATTATTGACCTTTAGAAGACCAAACCCCTGTTATATACTTATGTTAGATGCGACGATTTGTGAGCTGTCATTTGTTTGATGTTTTTTTTTGACAGCCACAAAATAAACTCATTTCTTCAAAACTATGATTTGTATTGTGTGTATATCCCTCCATCCTTCTCCCTATCTCTCGTATCTCAGCCCAAAACCCTTGGACCCAATAGATGATGAATGAAGATGGACGTGTATTTCTGAGATTGATACACAGCCGGAGGTAGCACAGTGGATACGGGACATGGAAGATCGCATGAAGGAGCGCTGTATTGAAGGAGAGTGTATGGTTCCATACACCCTACGACGGATCACACAAGGTACTACAAAAATGGCGAGAAATACATCAAGCTATACAAGGATGGAATGGAGCAAATGCTTGGGAAGAATTCAAGACGATTCTACTGAGGTCTCGTTTTATCCAGAAGCCCGGTGACAGTAAAATGAAGCAAACTTGTGCATGCAAGATATGTGGAGAAATAGGACACACCCAGGAGGAACACAAGGATGGATGCCCATATTATGAGGAGAATCACCCAACCGAAGAATGCCCGACTGGGAAAGTTACTTGTTTCCTGTGTGAAGGAACTACACACTACCCTGGTCAATGCCACATTTACCGCAAGGTACAAGAAATTACCAAGCAGCAGAAAAGAAGCACTTAGGGAAAGTTTAGAGGAACCCGTGATGAAGGAAGTTGTTGAAGACCCTGAAGAAGAAGGCCTAAACATATTTTACTCCAACGCTTGCTATTCATGTGGAGAAGAAGGACATTATTCTCAGTATTGCACAAAGGAAAGAGAAGAGTATCCCGGAGACTTCCCGACAACAGAAGTGAAGTTTGACCCTCAGGATATAGAAGCTCTGATCATTACGGAGAAATCCAGGAAAATAAAATGAAGACACCCTCAGAACAACCCAATTTCTGCAAAGAGGGACAAGAGTCATATTACCTGTTTTGAATGTAAGGATGTCGGGCATTATGCCAATGATTGTCTCGAAAGGAAGCAAGGAACTCAAGGAGCAGGCACCATCACCAAGAAGCCTCGAGACATGCCGGAAGTTATTTGTTTTCGTTGCAAGGAAGCAGGACATTTTGCTAGGGAATGTTTAGATCAGGAGAAAGCTGGAGCCGAGTAGTGGAGATGTTGATATCAGTAATAAGTGTAGTATGGAAAACACTTTTAAGGAGAATGCAGAGTTGAGTTATGTAATAGATTGCTCAAAGATTGTAATAATTCATGACTCAATAAAGTTGATATGTCATATGCTGAAAGGCTTTAAGGAGTTGCTATGTTTTATCATGGAAATTAATTTTCTGGGAGAACATGGAAGAAAGTGAGTTGTGATGCATGAACTAGATGTTGGAAATTGAGTTTGAAGCTTTGTTTGGATGATATGAATGTTTACCCAAGGAGATACATACCTTATTCTGAGTACCATTTTGTTTTACAACTGCAGATGATGACCCTTTATGAGTCTTTCCACAAGGGTCCGGAAACAATCATGACCCTGACAAGTGATCATGATTACCTGAAAGTCCTGAAGGACATGATGAAGCATATTCAACTTGAAGGAGATGCATTCTACAAAGGTTACCCCTTCATGCACAAGGGAGTGGAGCTTTGGTACGTGGAGGTACACCTCCACCGTATGAAAGGAGTTTGCCCAAAGATGATGGGGCAGTACTTTTTAATCTCACGGGTACCACAAGCAACTTTCTTTGATGTTGTTCGTGAAGCAGCCATGGAAGCCATACGCCAGATCGGAGAAATACTTGAAGCGAGACTCCGTTATACTCAGGAATACCTAAGAGAAGTGCATGCAGAGATGATGGAGATAAAGCTCAAGGCCACTACGATGAAACAGAAGATTAAAGGTTTCAAGGAGCATGTCGCACAATTCCAGTGGGGCTGAAGAATCATCAAGGAGAAAAAATGAATAGAGTTGGAAGTAATGCTTGACCATACCAAACCATGTGGATGGCAGCATTTGTAATAAAGTACCTTTTGGAATTTGGAATTATGAAAAATGGTTAAGGATGTAATAAAAGATTTGATATGAAAAGAATATGATTTATGGATTAACTAGTGCATTTCATTTTAAGTGTGGTAGTACTCTGTAAAGCCACATGATCAATGAAGAAGGACATGTGTTATTCATGATGGTCCATAGAAGGGAGTTGGACCAAATAAGTTGGAGTTTTGTATGATCGTCACCACAAGGGTATGAAGGAATGAAATACTATTGGATTTAAAAGAGGTATAATGTGGGAATATGGAACAATAATCATCGAAAGGATGAGTTAAAGACGTGCAAGTGTTTAATTGGGCCCACAATCCACAGGCCCAGGAATTTATAAGGAATCAAGGACTCCCTGGAAGAAGAAATTCCATCAGCAGACGTTTCATAGGAGGTTATGCAAAAACCCAAGAGTGGTGAAGAAACGATAGATGTCTTGCTCAGCTTGCAGAACCAATGGATTTACCCGAACCCTGTTCGAGGACAAGAGAAATTCTGCAATGCTTGTGAGGATGCCCAAGTGATAGAATACGTGATTCACCATCAGTGTATGTAGTAATGGTTCAAGTACGGGATGGATTGGCCCCCGTACTGGAGACTTCTATCATGTACTATCATATGTTGATGGAAAATCAGAGAGACTTGAAAACCTTAGAAGAGTGTCGACACGATAAGCCAAACAACCTTAGAATGGTAGGACGACTGATCCATGTACCGGCAACCGTTGCCAAACGTAGGTCATACGGTGAGACTCAACCCAAACCATTTTCCTACAGGAGAAACCTATAATGGTTGACCACCATGAGATCTCGATAGTTGATTAGTATTGGCGACAGAATTGTCTGCTAAGAAGACCCAGTATCGGAAGAACCTCACTAGGAGGAAAGGACACGAGTTTTAGGAAAAGGTTATGCCCTACTAGAAGAGCCCCAGTGTAGGAGTTATCTCGGAGAATATAAGAAGACCGACACCAACAACCCAAAGGAATGGAGTACACGAGTTTTGTTGGGACCGTAAGCATGTTTCTAAGTGTGGTAGCACCCCAGACCTCTTCGGTTGACTGATTAGCTAGAAGACCCCCAAACCCTAACCTTTCTTGCTAGCCTCTTCGAATATCGGGGACGAGATTCATTTTAAGTGTGGTAGGTTTGTAACATCCCAAAATTCTAAATTTTGGAATGTTATCTTAAATAAATTATTATGATTGTTTGTTTGATTGATTGAGTGAAATTGAGTGGAATTTGAAACTTTTTGAAAGTTGAATGAGAGGGAATGAAATGACTTTCCCAAACTTTCCCTTTGACCTTTTGGATCTCAATGAATTCAAATTCATTCCAACACAAAACCCTAGAGTGAAGATGACATGACTTCTTCCATTTGAAATGAAAAGGGTTTTGAAAAGATTTGGATTTCATTTGAAAATATTTCAAATTCAAAACTTTATGCAACTCAATGATTTTCATGAGAGAAGATAAAATGACTTCTACAAAATATATGAAATATGAGTTGGAAGTTAAAAGAATCAAATTGAAATTCATATGAAAGTATTTTGAAACTCCCTTTCTAATTTGGAATTACTTGGATTTTATCCAAATTATTTTTCTCCTAAAAATAAATAGATCGAAATAAGGGTAAAATGATTCCCTTCAATGAAAAATTAGGAGAAAATGATTTTGAAATCATTTTGGTATTTTAAAAATGATTTTGTTGAGTTTTATTGCAACAGTAGCTCTGTTGGCTTTATTTAAATTTTTGTTGATTTTATTTGGACCGGAAAATATGTTCATGTTCTAGTATTTCTTTTTGTGAAAATTTATATATATATAATATGCCAATATAATATATTTCTTTATTGCTCTTTATTTCAGTTTTCCTTGTCTATGTTTATATAAAAAAACTGGCAAAGCCCAGCCGCACCAGGCCCAGCCTGCTCCACGACCCAACAGGGTCATCTCCCTCCTACGAACCTTCAAAAGCAGAACTCACACACGCACCCCACCCCGCGCCCCATCCCCTTCCCTCCTTCCCCTTCCCCAAGAATCCTCTGAATGGATCCACCTCCTTCCCCTACACCTCCTTCTCCAAGTAAAAGGCCATTAATGCCCCGGATTTCCTCGCCGGAGATCCGAACTTTCCGTTTTTTGCTCGCCATGGCTGCACGCATCTGGACACCCCCTCGCCCTATAAATACCTCCCTCGTGTTGCCCTCCTTCCCCTCACCCAAAGCCCTCTCATATGTTAGCTTATCCCCCTCCCTATCCAGCACAATTACTCATCGGAGTTCATAAACTCCGGCGGCTTCTCCATCACAGCCCGACGCTCGGTTGCTACTTCCTCGGCCTCCCCTGAGTAAATTGCACGATAGTACCACATTTGGGGCGGTGTTGGCGAATTGGTACCAGTTTTCAAAAATTTTACATGTCAGTACCAAGTTTCGAGGAAGCCGTTGCAAATTGGGCTAAATCGCGTATAAACGTGTATTGACGCTCTATCCGATCAAGGGCCCATCAGGCAGGTGCCAACTGGCATGTTTTTTTATAAAACCCCCCTTGCTTTATACGTAATCATGTAAATGTCTTTTATTTTGTGGAAAAGGTTCATGTGACAGACTTTTTTTCTGTTAGCAATTTCAACGAGCGAAACGGACTCCATTGCAAGTTTTCGTCGAATTCGACAAATAAATAAAATAAACAAAATTTTCCGCTCGGGCAGGTGCCAACACAATTACTCATCAGAGTTCATAAACTCCGGCGGCTTCTCCATCACCGCTCGAGGCTCGGTTGGTACTTCCTCGGCCTCCCCCGAGTAAATTACACGATAGTACCACATTTGGGGCGGTGTTGGCGAATTGGTACCAGTTTTCAAAAAATTTGCATGTCAGTACCAAGTTTCGAGCAAGCCGTTGCAAATCGGGCTAAATCGCGTATAAACGTGTATTGACGCTCTATCTGACTGGCGGGCCCATCAGGCAGGTGCCAACTGGCATGTTTTTTTATAAAACCCCCCTTGCTTTATATGCAATCATGTAAATGTCTTTTATTTTGTGGAAAAAGGTTCATGTGACAGACTTTTTTTCTGTTAGCAATTTCAACGACCGAATCGGACTCCATTGCAAGTTTTCGTCGAATTCGACAAATAAATAAAATAAACAAAATTTTCCGCTCGGGCAGAAGTCGAACCGGCGACGTGTCGCACGCTGGAGTCCCACGCTGGTCACCACGCCGCAACGACGCTAGTGCTAGAATGCAGGCAAGACTTGTTTTTATACTTTTCTCCGGCACGCTGGGCCGGTGGTTGAACCCAGCGACACTACGCGCACTAACTTACTGTTCTTCTATAATCATGCTATTAATACATTTTATTTTGCGATTACTTATTAGTATTATTAATTTTTTTGAGACTAGAACACACGCACAGTCAACATTTTATGTGTCTTCACTCAGGACTACTAGCATGCACAATTATCGTGTATCCTCGTTATATTATTCAAATACAAAACTATTAAAAAATATGCTTGACACAAAGTTTTTTTTGAGTTACTCGTATATTGATTGTATTTAAAATATGTCCAACGTATATTATCAAATGGACGTATTTATTGAAATGCAAGAGTTATTTTACAAAATAATTTTTAATACATGCCGAACATATTTTGAAATAAACAATGTTGAAAAATTCATCATGTATTAAGAAAATCTTCACCATAAATTACAAAAAGTTCACTGGAATTATGTAAAATGTTAATCATATATTAAAAAACAAATTCAACATATATTACAAAAATGTTCAACGTAGATTAACAAAAGTTCACATTTTGTACAGAAAAATTCATCTCCATTAAAAAAATGTTTACTTTACGCTAAAACATGCTCAACGAATATTAAATAAATGTCCTCGTGTATTTGAAAACATGTTCAACATATACTGAAGCTTAACTTAAAAAATGTTCAGTAAGTATGTTAAAAGTCCAGGATAATAGCCAACCTAGTGAATGAAAAAAGAAGAAGAAAAAAGAAAGAAAAAACTAAAAAAAGCCGAAACCTGAAACAAAACTAAAGCATACTAAGAGAAATGGAATGAACAGATCGAAAAAAAAAGAAATGGAATGAAAAGAAACCTGGGCACCCCTAAAAAAACCTGGGCAACGAACGAGCCCCAGCGCGTGCGCTGATAAAAAGCGAAACGGAAAAACAAATTGCAGCCAACCGCCGGCCCAGGGTGCTTCAATATAAAGATAATCGACCGTCTAGAATACGTGAGAGCGTCTTTGGCGTTGTGGCTAGCGCGCCCGTCCTTTGTGCGACCGGGCGCGATTTTTCGTTTCTTTTATTTGTTGTCCAATTCGACGGAAATTTCAATCGAGTCCGTAGAAACTTAGGAACGAAGAAAAAGTCCCGCAAAAGAAAAGACGTTCATGTGATTGACTATAAAGTAAGGGGGTTTTCTGCCAAATAACATGCCATGTAGGCACCTGACAGGCGGGCCCGGCTGGTCAGATACACCGTCAGTACGTATTTATATGTGATTTAGCCCAATTTGCAACGGCTTGCCCGAAACTTAGTACTGGCACGTAAAATTTTTGCAAACTGGTATCAATTCGCCAACACCGCCCTAAATGTGGTACTATCGTGTAATTTACTCGCCTCCCCTGAGTTTGCTGAGATCTCCTCTGCACCGTCCCGTGCTCTCCTTCCTCTAGGAGCCCCTACAACCTCGGATTCGATCTTCTTCCCCAACTCCGGCGACTACTCCGGTGAGATCAAAGAAATCCCGTAATTTTTTTTTCCAGAAAAGTAGCAATATTAGAAAATTCATATCTATTAGTATACCTATCCAAATTGAGTGATTCTTTTTGCACTGTGTCACAAATTTGTTTAAGTTTCTGTTTGCATACTTAGATTTACAATTTGATTAGTTGAAATTTGAATTTGATAAAATTTGTTCAAATCACTATTTTGGTCATATTTTGAGTTTTACAAAGTATTTTTTGATTGATTTCTTTTGCTGCTGTTTTGTTGTTGTATTTCCTACCCAGTAGCCTATAGTGATTTTTTTGGGTCTATTTTAAATTAGGTTTATTGCAAAACAGTCCTGTTTTGCTTATGTAGTTGTTTTAGTCATATAATTAGTGTTTTTAACTATTTTTAGTTAATTCTTTTTGTAACTTTTACATGTTGTTATATGTTTCTGTTAGACTACAGTAGATAATTTTTTTAGTTATTTATTAGTGTTTAGCTACTGGTTTTGTATTTGCTTGTTTAGTTCAGAGTGATAGTTGATAAAAATAGTTTTTATTAGTTTTAAAAGTAATTCTTTTTGCCACTTCAAGTTATGTTGTTATTGTTTCTGTTACTTAGGAATAAATTAGTTTCATAATTATTTTAGTATTGTTTACTATTGTCTTAGTGTTTTGCTAGTTGTTCTAGTGTTAACTATATAGTTATAATAGTTTTTATCTAGTTCTTTTGCTAGTAAATACTTTAGTAAATTATTTTCTGTTATTTCATTAGAATTTTATTTTCTTCGCTGTAGAAAAATTATTAGAGTAATTTAGTGTTGTTATGATAAACTTTGTGTGAGTTGGTCTCCACTAGTTTTCCTTGAAGTTTCTTTTGAAGTTTTCCTTTGGTTTTCATTTGTTTTTTTGAACGTTATTGTTTTCTTTATTGATAGAATTGATTGCTTATGTGAATACAATATTTGATTATATAGATTTTCTCGGAGTGACGAATAGTTTATCAAAGTTTCCGAGAGCGTTATTATCATCATCATATTACCAGGCAAGTTCACTTTGACCATGTTTTCATACCTATGTTTTTATTGCATCTAGTGTCATCTTCGCATCAATACCTCCAGTAGTGATATTGAATCCTTGTAGTTGAGTAGTATGCATGAGGTAGGAACCCATCACCATGTTACCAAGCACGGGACGTTATTTATTTTAATGCTGCGCTATAGTAGACGGGGTTGGAATGAGTGCTCAGGAGTGGTGTGAGAATGGAGGACTCTACGTCAATGACGACAACTCCATGATGGCATCTGCAAGGACTGCATCTTCAAGGCCTCAAGACTTCAAGACTCGAGACAAGAATTCAATACACACTACTGGGTGAAGGATGGTTGACGGGCACCCTGGAGAAACCAGTGGATGGCCGGGATGCATGGAGAAGCGCCATGACATCTTGCGGAAAGCTTCACCCAGACTCAAAGAGACGGAAGAATACTTCATGCCCGGAAGCTTACCCGTGCAACCGCAAGTCACTATTGGCTCTGGCTTGGTTGACCTTAGTTGTGACTCTGGCTGGGACGGTACTAGCAGATGTAGAACTACGATAGGATTGGATGAGCACCGGACAGTGGTCAGGGGAACTCTTCGAAAGACCATGTTTTGGTCGTCTTGTTCTCAAACACCCTGAAGTGCGAGAACATAAAAAGAGGGATCGAATCTTGCAGGTAAAGTGTAAAAACCTCTGCAGAGGGTCAAAACCTAATCGATTAGCCGTGTCCCCGGTTACGGACAATTTGAGCCCCTGGACTTGGATCTATCTCGGAACTCTCAACATCGGATTGATAACTTAATTGTGGGAACTTATGATGATTTTGGGCTATGAGACATCGGTTGGCGGAACCATGTCATGATAGAAAACTCCATAGTACAGACTTCATTTATTCCTTTGATGTAGGGAAAATAAATCAGCTTTTACGCAAACAAAACTCAGATACAGAGCCACATAGCCATACTGCATATAGTATAGTTTATCATCTGTTTTTCTATTATTGTGATCTTGCCGGTACATTCAATGTACTGACCTATACGGCTGCAACGTATCATGTTGCAGATACTTTCTTCCAACGAGTAAGAGTACGGTACAGGGTTACAGTCTACACTCAACCTGCCGATGGCGTTGATCGAACTCCACACCCGATTGATTGTTTCCGCTGTGACTTATGAGGTATATATCAGTTTTACGTTATTTATACATGTGATTGCACTTTGATATATACATTGATGTACTGTGTGTGCCAGCAAACTGATCCAGGGATGGCATAGAAACACAGAGGCTTGACCGTCTGAGGTCGGGTCGCTACATTCTTCCGAACTGTTCTTCATCTTCGGTCGTCGGTCTTGAAAACTGGTTCAACAAATCTTCTATTCTTCGATCTTGAGTATCGCTAAAGTGAATCCAAAGAGTTTACACATCGGGTATTCGAGGAGCCCTTTAAGTCTTCGGCCTTTATCAATGCCTTGTTATTTTTATGCCACAGCTCGGGTGTGAAGTTGTTCCCGGGCGGCAGTGTCCTCTTGCATCCGAGCTCCAACGCCGGACTGCATTCGAGGTATCTTTTGCAACAGAGCACCAATGCCAAACCGCTTCCGAGCACCAACGCCGGAATGTCTCCGAGCTCCAACGCCGGACTTTATCCGATGAGTATTGTTATAGCCGAGCTCCAACGCCGAACTGCATCCGAGCTCCGGCGCCGGACTGTATCCGAGCTCCAACGTCGGACTATGTCCAAGCTCCAACGCCGGACTGTATCCGAGCTCCAACGCCGGACTATGTCCAAGCTCCAACGCCGGACTATGTCCGAGGTGTCATAGATCACCTTGGTTCAAAAAAGTTGAAGGAGTTTAGCCGAGCTTAATGCCGGAAATGCCCTCTATGGAGCCAGCCACTGGCGCCCGAGCTTTATGCCGGACTGCTTCCGAGGTGGTGCACCACCCCGACTGCGGGCCGATTTTTTGTCAATATTTTTGATTGGTGCAATTTATTCTCTGCCGAGATATATAGCCAGTAGCCCTCAAGGTGTGTATCAGTCGAAAACCCGAGATGCACCTGAAGGATGACATAAGACCGCTGATCCCAGTAGCCCCTGAGACTCAGGTTGATTCGCAAAATCGGCCTGAGAATCAACTCCTAGCTCGGCAGAATACTTCGGGACACAAAAAGCGGTGTGCAAAGTCCTCGAGACTCAGGTTGGGTGCGGCCGACCGACATGAGGATCATAACTCTCCTCGAAAACCATATTGCACTTAAATTTTCTGCATTGGATGGTCAATGCAGTAGCCCCCGAGAATTTGGTTGGGAAAAATGGCCGGCCCTAGGATCGTACCTCCTCAGGAACAAGTTCAACTGTCATGTATGTTTTGACCATACCGAGGTGGAGTTCAGCAGGAAAGATGCTGAACGGTAGTTTTAGAAAAGAGTTTCACGAACACCTCAACCAAGGGAATGTCCTGCTTCGTCTAGATTGAATCAAGCTGTTTTGGTGCCAATATGAAATTGGTCTTAAAATTGTACTTTCGTCTTGCTTTGACATGACACATCTGATCTCTAGACTTCAAGTGGGTCAGCCTTCGGCTTCAACCTCCCTACCCGAAGGCGGAGAGTTTCTCAGGCCAGTTTAGCGAACTAAACGCGAGCCGCTTTAGAGAGAAACTAGGCTACCCGGCTATTGATCATACACCTGAGTCGAGAAAGGAGTGGTAGAAAAAGACTGTGCAGCCACTAACAAAAGCGGCTCATATTAATTTAAGAGCCCCCAAGTGACTTGAGTAAAAAAATTATGTATAATGATTGTATGTACCGAAGTACTTATATCATATCTGTGTTCACCCGAACTTTAAACGCGTCTTAACCGACCGTCGGCTTCTCCCACTTCGGTCAAGGGCCGAAAAGTGTTATGTACTCCACCGGTCGATAATATCAACGGTGTTTCCAATAACCAGGCAATCATGCCATAAGGCTGTAACAGACAAAGCGCGCTCAGGGAACTTATGCTATATTACTGACGAAGTGTAAGAAGCATCTTCAAAGAAAATAGTACCCCCACCGATACCTTTCTTCGGTTGCTCATTATTACTATGAGACTTGTGCAATAGATTTTTTGTACTCATGAGTTCCATTATGTGGCGACCATGATTGTAAACAATAAGAGCGCTAGCTTTCGGCTCTGCCTACTCTGAGGTCCGAGCTCGGATGACCCGATCGTGACAATCGCAGAGGTGCTCCCTTTACCTCCTAGCCGAACAATCGGGAACGTAGGGGTAAACACAGGAGCGAGGCAACCCAGCTTGTGGAACACTTAAGTCAACATGGTGCATATTGTGGCGTAATACACGAACAAGGAATGAACCCATACAAGTATAATCGTATGCAAGAAGAATGGCTTCATAAAGGAAGCCCCCAACTAAATGGGGTATTTGAATTTGTTTGTAACAAACGAGGTTTTGACAAAGAAAGTTTTCCACAAACAACTTTTTGCCAAAAAGTATAATGCTTGGTCGAACCGAACAAAATTTGAAACTGAAAGTTTTTTAGCATGAAAGTGACTTAACTGTTTAATATACTCGGTGTTGATGACGCGATTCGGGCTTGTGGCAGGACGAAGACGCCCATTGATCTGTGACAGATCCGACAAGGTTCGCAGTCCTCGGCATGGCCGAGGTCCCAGCCCCCAAGCCCGAGGTGTCCGAGCAAGGAGTTCGGCACTCCGGAGTAGTGACACGGCTCGGCCGATGTGGTAAGGCGAAGCCCCCAGTCTAGCCGAGCTGGCGGAGTTGGTCGGCAAGGTGACAATGAAGCCCCCACGCCAGTCGACCTGTTCGGCATGGTGGACGTCAGTTTGATGAACCGATGACGTTGCACGGCCGAAGTGGCGAGATGACGTTCTCGGTCCAGTTAACATGGCGAAGCTGTGATCGGCGGATGCCGAAGTCTCATGCAGGTCGGCTGGTGACACCGAAGTGACCACGTAACACAGTCAAAATCAACTACCTGCACACATAAAACAGTGCAAGCAAAAAACAATAATAATTGAAATAAAAAATTGCATCATTAATATATGCGAAGCGAAAAAGTTCGGCAAATATGGCCTGGGCGCTGAGGCTAGCACGACGATGCGATGGTGTTGTGGCACGGCGATGTGGACGAAGGTCGGCCTGCCTAGATGACAAGGAGGAGCTCGCCGTACCGATGCTAGGTACAACGTCGGCAGAATTTCTCTGCCAAAATAATGCAGTACACACCAACAGAAAATATTCTGTGTATAATAGTTCTAAACGAATAATTTAAAAAAATAAAACCTGAACGCCAGTAGCGACGACTATAGCAGACCGAAGCAAACGGACGGCTTAATCCATGCCGAACATGTGTGCTCGAGGTCATTATCTCCATATCATTGCTATGGCAATATCAAGAAAAGCATGTGTCGCTCCTATTACGTGGAAACAAGCAGTCCTAGTAATACTAGGCGTACTTGCACGTGGGAAGTGCATAAAAGGATGATAATTAGCGGAAAGCATAGACTGCCTTATAATTAAATAATGAAGGAAAGAGAAACAATGATCGGATCTCCCTGTGACTGCATTGAGCTGAACTATTGTCAGCATCACATGGATGTTGTGTACAGTACTGCGTCAACTCCTCGGCTGGCTGGTTCACCGCCGTTTAGATTGCCTTCTTTTTTTTAACGATGAGCCGAACTTACCAAGGCAAGCTCGCACAATGGTCTGACCTCGAAAATTACGAAAAAATTAGTATCATGCGTTCTTTGATAAGTACATATCTAAAGACAGATTGCTTATTTAAAGTAGTCAATTTCCTCAAGGCTTATAATTAAATAAGGAAAAAATATAATTAAATAAGGAAGAAAGAGAGAGAAAAGTTGAATCTCCCTCATGATCTCCTAGTGCTTATAGCAATTTTTAAGAAACAAGTACGCCGTGGATAGTCTGTCAGGTGAAGTTGCAGCCACACCCTCGAAGTAGGAGCGCCAGATTTGACTTCTTCCTCCGCTGCCGAATAGAATTGATTTCTTCGACAACCAGCAATATGTGCTGCTGTGTGGACGCGGCCAAACTTAGATCAGAATCGATGTCGGGCGAACCTGCTCTTATCTTAATATAAAATGAAGGAGAGGAAGGATTGATCTCCCTGTGTGTTGCCGCATATAGCTGAATTCGTGTCAGCTATGGACACTGCTCCGCGTGGACTATACACAGCCATGCTCGTTTTCCTCCGATGGATCGTCACGGGCCAGATTGCCCTACACATCGGCTGCCTGTACGCACGCGCTTCTCCGGGTCCTTCCACGGCACGGTGTGACTCGTTTATGGGTAGGCCTTCGATCCGACGTACTGTGCAAAGAAAGTAACACAGGCCAAAGCAATAATTCTCCCAAAAAATGATATTGTGTATTGAAAATACTTAGGAGAGATAGCACCTGGCAGTAGTACGAGAGACTAGTCAAATCGAAGGCAGACGAAACAAAGTCTGACAAAAAAAAACTGTCCTGCAGCAGAACGAAGAACCCGATCGCAGACGGCAGACAATCCATACTCGAGCAGCCATCACGTGGTCTCGTACAAGTATTTGCAATGAGAAGCACTAGTACTAGCGTTGCCTCTTGTTCCTCGGGCCTTGCGCACAGCCACGTCCCTGGTTCGGCAATTCAGCCAGCAAACAGATCGGCCAAAAGGGCTGCTACGGCGGAAATTGTACTTGCTGATTGCCCAACGTTACGACGCCCTAAAAGAATTCCCCAGATCTCGATCTTATACTGCGATCAAAGTAGCACAAAGCCAGCAGCAATAATTTTGAAGGAATCAACTGATGCAAAGTAATCTAATTGGAGAAGTAACACCTGATTTGACATCGGCCGAAGATCCATCACAACACGGCGACACCTAGTAGGCTCTCAATGAAAGCATCATTGTCGGTTCTATATCCGGCATATCTCGTAGTAGGGGTCCTAAGCTAGGCGTCTTGGAGCGATGATAACATGGACACGAGATTTTACCCAGCTTCGGGCTCTCTCGAAAAGATATACCCTATATGCCGCTTTTGATTGATTTCATATGGGTGTAGTACAGAGTACATGTATCTACCACGAGATAGTAATAATGAATATGAGATTGTCTATTGACTAGCCTAGCCCTCGGTTTATATAACACACCAGAGGCCTAGGGTTTAAGGGAGTCCTCGTCTTGTGCGCCAAGTCTCATGGGATCTTCCTTGTATGCGGCATGGGCTGCCCAAAGTGGCCCATGAGTGAACCGCCATGGGGGTCCTCGGCCCCAGCCAGCTGGTCGGGAGACGACGTGGTGAGTACCCCCTAGTCCAGGACACCGTCAGCAGCCCCACGCCCCTGGCCACGCTTGGCGGGGCAGAGGGAAGTAGAGCCACAAGACAATCAGAGCAACGCCAAGACAGGAACAGAAAGAGCAGAAGGGCGAAGTGGACTCCCCGGCAAGGCCCTTGCCAGGGCGGCCTCCACAGCCCGACAAGAACCTTGCTGGGGGCAACTTGCCCAACACCAGCAGAGCCGGCACCCTTGAGCCCAAGAGTTCTAACACCATCAACCACATTGGAACCAAGACTCGGGAGGCACCTCCATGGTGGCATGCAAATCTTTGTGAAGATCAGAAGCACACAAGATCAGAAGAGAACCAAAAGACGACGATCCTCGGCAAGATCCTTGCCGAGGAACCCACGAGACCCCCGGCAAGATGCTTGCCGGGGATGACCACGATGCCATGGCAAGACCCTTGCCGGGGCCCAGGCAAGACTCTTGCCAGATACATCCGCGGGGCCTCAGCCAGACCCATATCTGCCAAGACTCCACCGCCGTTCCCATACAGCTGCCAGCCCACCAACTAGGCGAGCACCTGCGTGGCGACGTCCGGCCTCTGGACCAACTCAGCAAGAACCTGCGTGGTGGCATGCAGATCTTCCTGAAGGTGCTACCACCATGCCAACCCAGCATCCTGCCAGCCTACATGGCGCTGCATGCCTCGTTGGCCTGGACGCTTGTCCGAGCAAGGTGGAGCAGCGACGGACGGGACGGGCCTCGTTACCGCCCCCGATAAAGCAAGTGGACACCTAAGTAGCGCATTCAATGCGCTTTGTCCTGTAATGACAAGCGATAAGCTTGTACACTGTATACCTTTCTACCTCCTGTGTGCCACTGTGGCAACCCTTTTGACTATAAAAGGAGGCCCAAGGCGTATTGGAGAGGGATTCGAATCTTTTGGACAGCGCACGCACCGTAGCTAGTTCAAGAGCTCAAGAACACTCAAATATACACCAAAGCAGGACTTGGTTATTACGCATCCTCGTGGCCCGAACCTGGGTAAACGATCCTTGCGCTGGCTCCTAGACCCGCTCTTTGCACAACCCCGCGCCCGCCAACCGTAGAAGGGATTCCAGTGATTCCATAGGCGTCGTTTTCCAGGGATTGAGTCCGGCGACGCTTGGACGAAGAAGAGGCGGTCGCTTTCATCTTCACCACCACGGCCTTCACAACCTCACTACTAGGGAAAACCTTACCAGTAGCGCGGGCGCCAGCGCTGCTGCTACGGCGCTACAACTATTTTGTAGTAGTAGCGCTTGTTTAGGCCAGCGCTACTAGTAAGTTCAGATACTAGTAGCGCAGTACTAGAAAGCCCTACTGGTAAATGAGCGCTGCTGGTAATATTTTAGCCCACGCCACTGCTAAAATTTATGTTTTTTAGCATTTTGGCGATGTACATGTTCAAACAGATATATCTTTCATACAATAACAACTCATCATGAACTTGTCTGTTAAAATAGCATATTCATTACCACTTGTCATCACCACCAAACAATGTTCGTCAATGAGACATCATATAACAAGTTGGTCACTAGTCATAATCACAACTCCTCCTCATCATCATCAACTCTAACACATTGTAGCACATAATTAATAACACATTCTTGCTACGACCTACTCCTCTCATAGGACCTACTCTACCCTCTCTTAGGTAAAATATTAAAACATGATAGGCATTGAATCTCCATTAAGGAAAATTGACTCTCCATAATGAAGAACGGAGATCATCCTGTCGCCAAGTCTTGGCCTATGCACAATGTTGCTTCCAAGTAGCTCTCTACGATGGTTCAAACATTTTTTGAAATCATTTATTATCATGGCTTCCTCGCTTTTAGAAATCCGGTATGGACATGAGTGATGTGGATACTGCGGCTGACCTGGCCAAGGTGGCCGTAAGCTCATAACATCAACGCGACCTCTCGGCAACATCATATGAGGCACACAATCCATCGGGATTGTCTGTTAAAAAACATAATAATAACTTTGTAGTTAGCAATGTAGTTTAGTTTTAGAAGAATTTATGCAAAAGATGCACGGATGTCGTAATAGTAGAAAATCTTACCATGCTATCTCCATTGATGTTACCGTAGTTCAACACGTGCACTAGTGGCACATATTGACCATAATGTGGAGGAGTTTGATAATAGCTATTGTAATTCTCAAGATTAGTAAAAAATGCAATAAGACCATCTTTCTCCTTATAAGTTAATTCTGCTTCATCATTGCAGTAGTAGGTTCTGTCTATCATTTTCCGCACATTTTTTGAAGAATGAAAATAAATTGTCAAATATTTTGAAATAAACAATATAAATTACTTAATAAATATGTTTGAGAAACTCACACAACGGTAGAACTGGAAGCGTGTCAACAAGGACCCAAATGATCATATTATTTTCATCGATGTCAGGATCACCAAGATCGAAGGTGAGAAGCATACCCTCATGAAAATCATACGCCTTGCAAAGGGCTTCCCAATTCAGGAAACCAAAATTGGACGAGTTCACATAATTGTATAGATTTACAGCAAAATCATAACCATGATGGGTCCTTAGTTGAATTCCCTCTGTATCCATGCTTTCATGATCTTCAAAACCCATCTTCTCCAAGACATAGCGTCTTGCATGGCATGGGATAATCTAGTCGAATTGTAAAAGACGAAAATTACACATTGAAGAAGCAGAGAAGTCACGCAAAAAATAACAAAAAACACTTGTCGTCGTTGCGTACCGTTTCAACATCGAAGGTCTGGAGCTTGATGCTGAAGCGCCGACCTTTTACCAGGTGAGGCCTGTCGCACAGACCACGCTCATCTTCGCAGTACTCGCACATAGCGAATTCCCTTTCATCATTAGACATTTCCTAATAGGTAATTAATAATCATCATCGAATACATATATAGTAGTTTGTAGCAAAGATCATCATATAACAACTAAAACACCTAAAATTTGTAGTTTGTAGCAAAGATCATCATAGAACCTAGTTTGTAGCAAAGATCATCACATAATCCATCATCGAATACATATATAGTAGTTTGTAGCACAAACCGCGCTCATGTTTTGCATTCAATAAGCAAATAACTAATAGATAATTAATAATCCATCATCGAATACATATATAGTAGTTTGTAGCAAAGATCATCATATAATATCACTAATACATCTTGAATAATATCTCCTTTAGGTTCAGTGGGCCGCGGTGCACACCCAAAGAGAAGGAACCATCACCGGATCATAGCTCCGGTGAGATCCCCAAAGAATCTGCCAGGTATTGGAGAACGTGCCGTCCGCCAACACAACCATGTAGCGCTGGACGTGCGCGTCTTCCTCCGTGACACGGTGTTGTACCACCTGCACGGGGGACTCAAGCCTCTACACCGATGCAGGCCCACGTGACCGCCACCAAAGAAGCTCCGGGTCGACGACGGGCTGGGTCCTCACTAAGCGGCGCTCACCAGAAGGTAGCACAACCCAAGATTAAAGCGACGGAGCCCAGTCCCGGACATGGCCCCTCGGCTCAAGCAGGAGTCCTCCACCGAGTCGACGACGAGGATGCGGGATAGGCATAGTCGACGTCGACAACAAAATGCTTCATTATGAAAACAAAATTAATAAACACTTAGCAAAATTCAGCATGACCTTTGCTAAGTGTAGGACATATCGAGCGCCTGAAATTTGCCAGAACGTAAACGAATCGACATTTCTGGCAAAACATAGGCCACTCGGTTAAACAACTAAGATTGTGACATGTTCAAAATATGACATATATCCACTTCAAATTTGCATATAACAGGAATAACTGTTTTTACTCAAAAAATAACAACAAATGTGATAGTTCAAAATATGATCCTAAGATTAACTAGCTAGGGTTCATACTACATTATCCTAAGATTCATACTACATTATCCTAAGATTAAACAACTAAAATTAAACACCTAAGATTAAACAACTAAGATTAAACACCTAAGATTAAACAACTAAGATTAAAGCCCTACATTATCCTAAGATTCATACTACATTATCCTAAGATTAACTAGCTAGGTTTCATACTAGATTTTCCTATGATTAAACAACTAAGATTAAAAACCTAAATTTTTCAACTTTCTAGGGTTCAAAAGAAACTAGGGAGGAGGAGGAAGGAGGGAGGAGGATGTACCTCTCGGTGGAGGAGGGTCGGCGCGGGTGTCGGTGTCAAAACCGGCGGATCTCGAGTAGGGGGTCCCGATCTGTGCGTCTCAGGCTGATGGTAACAGGAAGCAAGTGACACAATGTTTAACCAGGTTCGGGCCTCTCGATGGAGGTAAAACCCTACTTCCTGCTTGATTAATATTGAAGATATAGATAGTCCAAGAGTAGATCTACCACGAGATCGTAGAGGCTAAACCCTAGAAGCTAGCCTATGATGGTATGATTGTAATTGTGATCGGCCTTCTAAGGACCAACCTCTCCAGTTTATATAGGCACCGGAGAGGGCTAGGGTTTATATGGAGTCGGTTACAAGGAAGGAAATACAATATCCGGATCGCCAAGCTTGCCTTTCCAAGCCAAGGAGAGTCCCATCCGGACACGGGTCGAAGTCTTGAGTCTTGTACTTTCACACCTCAATAGTCCGGACGATGTATATAGTCCGGCTGTCCGGATACCCCCTAATCCAGGACTCCCTCAGTATCCCCTGAACCAGGCTTCAATAACGATGATTCCGGCGCGCAGTCTTGTCTTCGGCATTGCAGGGCGGGTTGCTTCTCTGAGTACTCCAAAGTAATTATCGAACACTTGAACCGTGTCCGGATCCACAAAATGATCTTCACATGCCACCGTAGAGAGAATGGTATTTCACAAATGCAATCTGCTGACAACTTTTTAGGCAACACGACGTGTCATTGCAGTCGAGTCATTATTCGAACCGTTTTCCCACAACCAGCCACAGTGCACATTGCGAGGCGGTTTCCTTGACACGTCTTGTCGAAGCAGAGATCGTGTCCCCTTATCACGGGATTCTCATCAATACGAGTATGGGAAATCCCACCACACCATCAATCGTGGCGATTGGGAAGCAAGCGATTCCCAACGAGCAAGTGGGGAGGCACACCGCTTCACGCCTCTATAAAGGGATAAGAGTTCTCCATTTTTACCCACGCCTTCTTCCTCCTTTGCCCACTCTTGCCCCCTCGAGCTCCAGCGCCCAAGCCCAAGTCTTCTCCGCACAGCTAAACATGTCCGGAGCAGGAGGCAAGTGGGTGGGTTCCACCGTGAGGGAGAAGCACATCACAAATCTTCGGGCGGCCGGATACTTGGCCGCAGACATTGCGGACCGTGTACCGGACGCTGGGCAGGTCATTCCGACCCCGGGACCCCACGAGAGGGTCGTGTTCGTCGCCCACTTCGTCCGTGGACTGGGGTTTCCACTTCACCCCTTCGTCCGCGGGCTCATGTTCTAGTACGGGCTAGATTTCCACGATCTAGCCCCGAATTTCATCCTCAACATCTCGGCGTTCATCGTCGTATGTGAGGCCTTCCTCCGCATCAGGCCTCACATCGGCCTGTGGCTGCAAATCTTCTGCGTGAAGCCGAAGATCGTGAGCCGCCAGCAAGCGGAGTGCGGAGGGGCCATGGTGGGCAGGATGCCTAATGTCACATGGCTTGACGGCTCCTTTGCGGAGAACGTGAAAGGGTGGCAATCTGGGTGGTTCTACATCACCGAGCCGCGCGGCGCCAACTGGGCTGCGGCCCCCGAGTTTCGATCCGGAAACCCCAAGCGGCTCACCTCCTGGGAAAAGAAGGGCCTGGCCTGGGGTGAACCTACAGAGCTGACCGGGCTCCAAAACTGCATCAAGAGCATGAAGGACAAGAACATCAAGCTTGTCAATATGATCCGTGTCATGCTCATTCACGGATCTCCGCCGTGCCAAAGGCGGGCATTCAATCTGTGGGAGTTCGCTCGGCCGAACACCACGCCGGAGGCTTTATGACATGACACATAAAGGCGCATGGAAGGTGTTGTTCAAGGCCTCAAGTACCTCCTCCCACATCCGAGGATCATGGACTTCATGCAGCCCTCAAGGCCGTGAGTTTTCGGGCTACCACCGGATTTAGTTTTTCCCAATACATTCATGGGGGAGTCTTAAGTATTTGTGTATATTTGATCAGGACTATGTGGAGACAGTGGAGCAGATTGACTGTCCGGCTCCGCTGCCAGAAGATCCAGCTGATGCTCTCCTGACGGAGATGCTGATACCGACGCCCTACAAGGCACCGGAGAAGAAGGCTGAAAAGAAGGCCCTGGGGACCAGGAAGGGTCTCTGGCGTAAGGTTGTGCCGGAAGCCTTGTCCTAAGACGACGAGGAACACTCCTCCCCCGAATAGGAGGAAGAAGAAAAAGAAGCCGCCCCATACGGAAAGGATGAGGGGCATGAGGAGATGTGCCATGGGGCCGGGAGAGGCCCTCGAGGCAAGGCCGTCATACCCACGTCGTCCGATGACGACGAAACAAATTCCTCCCGCGGAGGCGGGGGGAAGAAAGAAGAAACTCTACCACCCCGCCGGGAGGAGAAAAGAGGAAAGCCGCCCGAGGGGAGGCTGGGACGCCCAAGAAGGGAAAGACGTCCCTTCTGGACTACTCCACCACGACCGCTCATAGCGAGGAAGAGTGGCTGCCCAGGGGGAAGCCCCTAGCGCGATCGTAAGTGTCCGCACTCTATCGTTATTTTACTTCATAGTTGTTTTAATAACGCCGAACATATATGCAGTCCGGCCAGGGCTCATCCGGAGGTGTCGTCTTCGGATGGGTCTCTGAGCGCTTCAGAGATGAACTCGCTCCTGACGGCCACCACTCCTCAGTATGCGGATGACACGGAGGTGTTGTCCCGAAGGTTCCCCGAGCGGGGGGAGGTGACCCTGGAGACGCCAACACTGTTCCGGAACCCTCGACGGTTCCAGATTTAGGCGAGCAGCCCCTCGTTAGGGAGGGCGAGCCGTCCGCGCTGAGGAATTCCATCGCGCCAGCGGCGCCGGATAGTCTGGTGGAAGCACTTCGAGGCGCTTCCATGGATGACGAGCACCGTACTCTTATGAGTGCGGTGATTCAAAAGGTTCTGTCCGCCAAAAGCGGACTAACCGAAGCCTGCACAAGCCTCCTGACGGGCTTCGAGGTAAGTAATAAAAATGTGTGAAATTACCACCCGATAGGTAGTAGCCTCGATACTCTGTTTGGTGTTCGGAAAGAAAAGCCAAACGGAGGGTCAATTATAATCCGCAGGAGTCTATTAAGCGTTTATGTGAATAACAAGGCCGTGCTGCTTGCCGCTGCTGCCCGCACAGCCGAGGTTGCTGAACTAAAGCGGGACCTGGAGCAGGCGCAGGGAGATCTCGATGAAGGAAATATGCCCTAGAGGCAATAATAAAGTTATTATTTATTTCCTTATATCATGATAAATGTTTATTATTCATGCTAGAATTGTATTAACCGGAAACATAATACATGTGTGAATACATAGACAAACAGATAGTCACTAGTAAGCCTCTACTAGACTAGCTCATTAATCAAAGATGGTTGTGTTTCCTAACCATAGACATGTGTTGTCATTTGATTAATGGGATCACCTCATTAGAAGAATGATGTGATTGACATGACCCATTCCGTTAGCTTAGCACTTGATCGCTTAGTATATTGCTATTGCTTTCTTCATGACTTATACATGTTCCTATAACTATGAGATTATGCAACTCCTGCCATCGGAGGAACACTTTGGTACTACCAAACGTCACAACGTAATCGGGTGATTATAAAGGAGTACTACAGGTGTCTCCAAAGGTACTTGTTGGGTTGGCGATTTCGAGATTAGGTTTTGTCACTCCGATTGTCGGAGAGGTATCTCTGGCCTTCTCGGTAATACACATCACATAAGCCTTGCAAGCATTACAACTAATGAGTTAGTTGTGAGATGATGTATTACGGAACGAGTAAAGAGACTTACCAAGAATCTAGATTGAACTAGGTATTGGATACCGACGATCGAATCTCGGGTAAGTAACATACCGATGACAAAGGGAACAACGTATGTTGTTATGCGGTTCGACCGATAAAGATCTTCAGAGAAAATGTAGGAACCAATATGGGCATCCAGGTCCCGCTTATTGGTTATTGACCGGAGATGTGTCTCGGTCATGTCTACATTGTTCTCGAACCGTAGGGTCCGCACGCTTAAGGTTTCAAGGACGGTTATATTATGAGTTTATGTATTTTGATGTACCAAGGTTGTTCAGAGTCCCGGATATGATCACGGACATGACGAGGAGTCTCGAAATGGTCGAGACATAAAGATTAATATATTGGACGGATATATTTGGACACCGGAAAGGTTCCGGAGAAGTTTGGAGCTCCGGAGGTTACCGGAACCCCCGGGAGGTATATGGGCCTTATTGGGCCCATGTAGGAGGAAGGAGAAGGAACAAGGAGGGGCGCCCCCAAGCCCAATCCGACTGGGGAAGGGGGCCGCCCCCTTTCCTTTCTCCTTCCCCTCTTCCTATTCCTACTACTAGTACTACTTCCTAATACTAGTACTCCTTCCTTCCCTCCAAATAAGATAAGGAAAGAGAGGAAACCTACTTGGAGTAGGTTTCCTCCCTATGGCGCCGCCTTGAGGCCGCCACCTCCTCCCTCCCTCCTTTATATACGGGGTAGGGGGCACCCTAGGACACACAAGTTGATCCTTGAGATCGCTCTCAGCCGTGCAGCGGTGCCCTTCCACCATGTTCCACCTCGGTCATATCATAGCAGTGCTTAGGCGAAGCCCCGCGCCGGTAGAACATCAAGATCGCCACCACGCCGTCAGGCCGACGGAACTCCTCTCCCCGAGCTTTGCTGGATCGGAGCCCGAGGAGCGCCATCGAGCTGAACGTGTGCCAAGAACTCGGAGGCGCCGGAGTAACGGGCGCTTGGGATCGGCCGGATCGCGAGGAGAACGACTGACTACTTCCTCTACGCCAGATCGACTCGAGGCGCCGAGTAACGGGCGCTGGGATCGGCTGGATCGCGAAGAGAACGTGACGACTACTTCCTCTACGCCAGATCGCTTCCCCTTTGGTCTACGAGGGTACGTAGACAATACTCTCCCCTCTCGTTGCTATGCCATCACCATGGTCCTGTGTGTGCGTAGGAATTTTTTTGAAATTACCACGTTCCCCAACAGTGGCATCCGAGCCTGGTTTTATGCGTTGATGTCATATGCACGAGTAGAACACAAGTGAGTTGTGGGCGATACAAGTCATACTGCCTACCAAAGCATGTCATACTTTGGTTCAGCGGTATTGTGAGATGAAGCGGCCCGGACCGGCATTACGCCAGACGCTTACGCGAGACTGGTTTCACTGCTACGAGCACTCGTGCTTAAAGGTGGCTGGCGGGTGTCTGTCTCTCTCACTTTAGTTGAACTGAGTGTGGCTACGCCCGGTCCTTGAGAAGGTTAAAACGGAGTCTATTTGACGAAGTATCGCTGTGGTCTTGATGCGTAGGTGAGACTGGTTCTTGCTTAAGCCCGTAGCAGCCACGTAAAATTTGCAACAACAAAGTAGAGGACGCCTAACTTGTTTTTGCAGGGCATGTTGTGATGTGATATGGTCAAGACGTGATGCTATATTTTATTGTATGAGATGATCATGTTTTGTAACCGAAGTTATCGGCAATCGGCTGGAGCCATATGGTTGTCGCTTTATTGTATGAAATGCAACGCCTGTAATTGCTTTTACTTTATCTCTAAGCGGTAGCGATAGTCGAGAAGCAATAGATGGCGTAAACGACAACGATGCTACGATGGAGATCAAGATGTCGCTACCGGTGACGATGGTGATCACGATGGTGCTTCGAGATGGAGATCACAAGCACGAGATGATGATGGCCATATCATATCACTTATATTGATTGCATGTGATGTTTATCCTTTATGCATCTTATTTTGCTTTGATTGACGGTAGCATTATAAGATGATCTCTCACTAAAATTATCAAGAAGTGTTCTCCCGAGTATGCACCGCTATAAAGTTCTTCGTGGCCGAGACACCACGTGATGATCAGGTGTGATAGGCTCTACGTTCAAATACAACGGGTGCAAAAACAGTTGCACACGCAGAATACTCAGGTTAAACTTGACGAGCCTAGCATATAACAGATATGGCCTCGGAACACGGAGACCGAAAGGTCGAACGTGAATCATATAGTAGATATGATCAACATAGTGATGTTCACCATTGAAACTACTCCATCTCACGTGATGATCGGACATGGTTTAGTTAATTTGGATCACGTAATCACTTAGATGACTAGAGAGATGTCTGTCCTAAGTGGGAGTTTTAATATGATTAATTAAAACTTAAATTTATCATGAACTTAGTACCGATAGTATTTTGCTTGTCTATGTTTACCGTAGATAGATGGCTCGTCTTTGTTGTTCCATTGAATTTTAATGCGTTCCTTGAGAAAGCAAAGTTGAAAGATGATGGTAGCAATTACACGGACTGGGTCCGTAATTTGAGGATTATCCTCATTGCTGCACGTAAGAATTACGCCCCGGAAGCACCGCTGGGTGCCGTGCCTGCCGTAGGAGCTGCGCCGTGGTTGTGAACGTCCGCAAAGCAAAGCTGATGACTACTCAATAGTTCAAGTGTGCCATGCTTTACGGCTTAGAACCGGGTCTTCAACGACGTTTTGAACGTCATGGAGCATATGAGATGTTCCAGGAGTTGAAGTTAATATTTCAAGCAAATGCCCGGATTGAGAGATATGAAGTCTCCAATAAGTTCTATAGCTGCAAGATGGAGGAGAATAGTTCCAAGTGAACATATACTCAAAATGTCCGGGTATAATAATCACTTGATTCAACCGGGAGTTACTCTTCCGGATGATAGTGTCATTGACAGAATTCTCCAATCATCGCCACCAAGCTACAAGAGCTTCGTGATGAACTATAATATGCAAGGGATGACCAAAACAATTCCCGAGCTCTTCGCAATGCCGAAAGTCATGGAGGTAGAAATCAAGACAGAGCATCAAGTGTTGATGGTCAACAAGAACACTAGTTTCAAGAAAAAGGGCAAAGGAAAGAAGAAGGGAAACTTCAAAAAGAACAGCAAGAAAGTTGCTGCTCAAGAGAAGAAACCCAAGTCTGGACCTAAGCCTGAAACTGAGTGTTTTTACTACAAGCAGACTGGACACTGGAAGCGGAACTGCCCCAAGTATTTGGTGGATAAGAAGGATGGCAAGGTGATCAAAGGTATATGTGATATACATGTTATTGATGTGTACCTTACTAATACTCGCAGTAGTACCTGGGTATTTGATACTGGTTCTGTTGCTAATATTTGCAACTCGAAACAGGAACTACGGATTGCGAAGATTGGCTAAGGACGAGGTGACGGCGCGCTGGGAAATGGTTCCAAAGTCGATGTGATCGCGGTCGGCACGCTACCTCTACATCTACCATCGGGATTAGTTTTAGACCTAAATAATTGTTATTTGGTGCCGCTTTGAGCATGAACATTATATCTGGATCTTGTTTGATGCAGACGGTTATTCATTTAAGACAGAGAATAATGGTTGTTCTATTTATATGAATAATATCTTTTATGGTCATGCACCCTTGAAGAGTGGTCTATTTTTATTAAATCTCGATAGTAGTAATACACATATTCATAGTGTTGAAACCAAAAGATACAGAGTTGATAATGATAATGCAACTTATTTGTGGCACCGCCGTTTGGGTCATATCGGTGTAAAACGCATGAAGAAACTCCATCTTGATGAGCTTCGGAATCACTTGATTATGAATCATTTGGTACTTGCGAACCATGCCTCATGGGCAAGATGACTAAAACGCCGCTTCTCCGGAACTATGGAGCGAGCAACTGATTTGTTGGAAATCATACATACCGATGTTTGTGGTCCAATGAATGTTGAGGCACGCCATGGTATCGTTATTTTCTCACCTTCACAGATGATTTGAGCAGATATGGGTATATCTACTTAATGAAACACAAATCTAAAACATTTGAAAAGTTCAAAGAATTTCAGAGTGAAGTGGAAAATCATCGTAACAAGAAAATAAAGTTTCTACGATCTGATCGTGGAGGAGAATATTTGAGTTACGAGTTTGGTTTACATTTGAAACAATGTGGAATAGTTTCAAGAACTCACGCCACCCGAACACCACAGAGAAATGGTGTGTCCGAACGTCAGAATCGTATTTTACTTGATATGGTGCGATCTATGATGTCTCTTACTGATTTACCGCTATCGTTTTGGGGATATGCTTTAGAGACGGCCGCATTCACAGGGCACCATCTAAATCCATTGAGACGACACCGTATGAACTGTGGTTTGGCAAGAAACCAAAGTTGTCGTTTCTTAAAATTTGGGGCTGCGATGCTTATGTAAAGAAACTTCAACCAGATAAGCTCGAACCCAAATCGGAGAAATGTGTCTTCATAGGATACCCAAAGGAGACTGTTGGGTACACCTTCTATCACAGATCTGAAGGCAAGATTTTCGTTGATAAATTCGGATCCTTTCTAGAGAAGGAGTTTCTCTCGAAAGAAGTGAGTGGGAGGAAAGTAGAACTTGATGAGATAATCAGATTCTGCTCCCTTATTGGAAAGTAGTTCATCACAAGAAACGGTTCTGTGGACAACTACACCAATTGGTGAGGAAACTAATGATGTTGATCATGAAACTTCAGATCAAGTTGCTACTGAACTTCGTAGGTCAAGCAGAATAAAATACGCACCCGAGTGGTACGGTAATCCTATTCTGGAAGTCATGTTACTTGACCATGGCGAACCTACAAACTATGAAGAAGCGATGGTGAGCCCAGATTCCGCGAAATGGCTGGAAGCCATGAAATCTGAGATGGGATCCATGTATGAGAACAAAGTATGGACTTTGGTTGACTTGCCCAATGATCGACAAGCCATTGAGAATAAATGGATCTTTAAGAAGAAGACTGACGCTGATGGTAATATAACTGTCTACAAAGCTCGACTTGTTGCAAAAGGTTTTCGACAAGTTCAAGGGGTTGACTATGATGAGACTTTCTCACCAGAAGCGATGCTTAAGTCTGTCCGAATCATGTTAGCAATTGCCACATTTTATGATTATGAAATTTGGCAAATGGATGTAAAAACTGCATTCTTGAATGGATTTCTAGAAGAAGAGTTGTATATGATGCAACCAGAAGGTTTTGCTGATCCAAAAGGTGCTAACAAAGTGTGCAAGCTCCAGCGATCAATTTATGGTCTGGTGCAAGCCTCTCGGAGTTGGAATAAACGTTTTTGATAGTGTGATCAAAGCATATGGTTTTATATGCACCTTTGGGGAAGCCTGTATTTACAAGAAAGTGAGTGGGAGCTCTGTAGCATTTCTGATATTATATGTGGACGACATATTATTGACTGGAAATGATATAGAATTTCTGGATAGCATAAAAGGATACTTGAATAAAAGTTTTTCAATGAAAGACCTCGGTAAAGCTGCTTACATATTGGGCATCAAGATCTATAGAGATAGATCAAGACGCTTAATTGGACTTTCACAAAGCACATACCTTGATAAAGTTTTGAAGAAATTCAAAATGGATCGTGCAAAGAAAGGTTTTTACCTGTGTTACAAGGTATAAGATTGAGTCGACTCAATGCCCGACCACAGCAGAAGATAGAGAGAAAAATGAAAGATGTTCCCTATGCTTCAGCCATAGGCTCTATCATGTATGCAATGCTGTGTACCAGACTGACGTATGCTTAGCTATAAGCTTGGCAGGAAGGTACCAAAGTAATCCAGAGTGGATCATCGGACAGCGGTCAAGAACATCCTGAAATACCGAAAAGGACTAAGGATATGTTTCTCAGATATGGAGGTGACAAAGAGCTAGTCGTAAATGGTTACGCCGATGCAAGCTTTGACACCGATCCCGGACGATTCTAAATCGCAAAACCGGATACGTGTTTTTGTTAAACGGTGGAGCTGTCGGTTGGTGCAGTTCTAAACAAAGCGCCGTGATGGCGGGATCTACATGTGAAGCGGAGTACATAGCTGCTTCGGAAGCAGCAAATGAAGGAGTCTGGATGAAAGAGTTCATTTCGATCTAGGTGTCATACCTAGTGCATCGGGACCAATGAAGATATTCGGTGACAATACTGGTGCAATTGCCTTGGCAAAGGAATCCAGATTTCACAAGAGGACCAAGCATATCAAAAGACGCTTCAACTCCATTCGGGACCAAGTCCAAGTGGGAGACATAGAGATTTGCAAAATACATACGGATCTGAATGTTGCAGACCCATTGACTAAGCCTCTTCCACGAGCAAAACATGATCAGCACCAAGACTCCATGGGTGTTAGAATCATTACCGTGTAATCTAGATTATTGACTCTAGTGCAAGTGGGAGATCGAAGGAAATATGCCCTAGAGGCAATAATAAAGTTATTATTTATTTCCTTATATCATGATAAATGTTTATTATTCATGCTAGAATTGTATTAACCGGAAACATAATACATGTGTGAATACATAGACAAACAGATAGTCACTAGTAAGCCTCTACTAGACTAGCTCATTAATCAAAGATGGTTGTGTTTCCGAACCATAGACATGTGTTGTCATTTGATTAATGGGATCACCTCATTAGAAGAATGATGTGATTGACATGACCCATTCCGTTAGCTTAGCACTTGATCGCTTAGTATATTGCTATTGCTTTCTTCATGACTTATACATGTTCCTATAACTATGAGATTATGCAACTCCGTTTACGGAGGAACACTTTGGTACTACCAAACGTCACAACGTGAATCGGGTGATTATAAAGGAGTACTACAGTGTCTCCAAAGGTACTTGTTGGGTTGGCGATTTCGAGATTAGGTTTTGTCACTCCGATTGTCGGAGAGGTATCTCTGGCCTTCTCGGTAATACACATCACATAAGCCTTGCAAGCATTACAACTAATGAGTTAGTTGTGAGATGATGTATTATGGAACGAGTAAAGAGACTTACCAAAGAATCTAGATTGAACTAGGTATTGGATACCGACGATCGAATCTCGGGTAAGTAACATACCGATGACAAAGGGAACAACGTATGTTGTTATGCGGTCTGACCGATAAAGATCTTCAGAGAAAATGTAGGAACCAATATGGGCATCCAGGTCCCGCTTATTGGTTATTGACCGGAGATGTGTCTCGGTCATGTCTACATTGTTCTCGAACCGTAGGGTCCGCACGCTTAAGGTTTCGATGACGGTTATATTATGAGTTTATGTATTTTGATGTACCGAAGGTTGTTCGAGTCCCGGATATGATCACGGACATGACGAGGAGTCTCGAAATGGTCGAGACATAAAGATTAATATATTGGACGGATATATTTGGACACGGAAAGGTTCCGGAGAAGTTTGGAGCTCCGGAGGTTACCGAACCCCCGAAGGTATATGGGCCTTATTGGGCCCATGTAGGAGGAAGGAGAAGGAATAAGGGAGGGGGCGCCCCAAGCCCAATCCGAATTGGGGAAGGGGCCGCCCCCTTTCCTTTCTCCTTCCCCTCTTCCTATTCCTACTACTAGTACTACTTCCTAATACTAGTACTCCTTCCTTCCCTCCAAATAAGATAAGGAAAGAGAGGGAAACCTACTTGGAGTAGGTTTCCTCCCTATGGCGCGCCCCTTGAGGCCGGCCACCTCCTCCCTCCCTCCTTTATATACGGGGTAGGGGGCACCCTAGGACACACAAGTTGATCCTTGAGATCGCTCCTCAGCCGTGTGCGGTGCCCCTTCCACCATATTCCACCTCGGTCATATCATAGCAGTGCTTAGGCGAAGCCTGCGCCGGTAGAACATCAAGATCGCCACCACGCCGTCAGGTCGACGGAACTCCCTCTCCCGGAGCTTTGCTGGATCGGAGCCCGAGGAGCGCCATCGAGCTGAACGCGTGTGCCAAGAACTCGAGGCGCCGGAGTAACGGCGCTGGGATCGGCTGGATCGCGAGGAGAACGACGACTACTTCCTCTACGCCAGATCGACTCGGAGGCACCGGAGTAACGGCGCTGGGATCGGCTGGATCGCGAAGAGAACGTACGACTACTTCCTCTACGTTGTGATCGCTTCCGCTTTGGTCTACGAGGGTACGTAGACAATACTCTCCCCTCTCGTTGCTATGCCATCACCATGGTCCTGTGTGTGCGTAGGAAATTTTTTTAAATTACCACGTTCCCCAACACTCGACCTCACGAAGAGGCGACTCGAAGAGAGCAAAGGTGAGTGATTCTCCGTTCTTATGTATGTAAAGATAGATGAAATTGTTTAGTCTAACGACGAAGCGTCGCGACTGTGTAACTGGGTCCACCGCCGAAGTGGCGTCCCTGAAGAAGGCTCTATCCGAGGCCGAAGACAAGGAGGCCTTGGAATGCAAGGAGCACGAGAAGCAAAGTGCTAGAGCGGGCGAGGTACAACAAGAGCTCCAGGACCTCGGCAAGAAGTTCGAGTCCGTGCAGCATGATCTAAAGATGAAAGAAGCTGAGCTTGCGAAGGCCCTTGTGAGTATGAGAGACGCCAAGGCCGAAGCCGAGAAGGCACAGCAGGAAATCTAGGAGGCCAAAAAGATAACGGAGGGTAAGAAATTCTTTATGCAAAGCAAACATGTGGAGGAGGCGTTTCTTTTACTTACCCGAATTCGGAGCTCTCCATGGGCATTCGCAGATCTGCCACGCAGCGTCTCAGACGCCGCAGAGTTCTACCGTGCCGAGGAGGGGAGCTCAACGGAGATGCTGTTCTGGTCCCAGTATGCTGGGGCCGAACATCCGATGCCTCTGAGTGACCAACTGAAGCAGTTGGTCGAACTCCACAGGGCGGCGGAAGTAGCTATGAAAGATTTCATAGCCCGGATGTGGCCTGGTGAGCCCCTGCCCACTAGCTACTTCGGCCTGATCAAGCGGATGGTGAATGCCTGTCTGTGGCTTGAAGTAATCAAGCGATCCGTTTGCATTGAGGGTGCCCGCCGGGCCTTTGCCCGTGCGAAGGTGCATTGGGGCAAGCTGGATGCGGAGAAGCTGGTGAAGGACGGGCCGCCGGAGGGCAAGGCGCATCGCCATCCCGAGAAGTACTATGATGGCGTTATGAAGGGCGCTCGTCTCGTGGCCGACGAATGTACTAAAGACAAGATCTTTGACTAAATGTACCTCTGCCGCTGTTGTAATTTAAGGACGGAGTTGCCTGTGCTATGTAGCACTGTTTTGATTTAAAATATTACCATCCGTGCGGCTATTTATAAAATTCTGAAAGTAGGCTAGTCGTCGGCTTCCGCACCCACGTACCTAGTACCGGGGTGTTGCTGGAAAAACCCGGGTACTCTTTATCCAAATGTTTGGTCCCTTAAGGAGGTATCCGCGAGCTTAACAAGGCAATCGGACTATGTGGCTTTATAAATTTCACTTAGGCATAGAAGTCTATAATTTTAAAATTCGGCGAAGCCCCTAGAATTCGGAGGGCCGAAATGGGCGCTATATACGCCTAAATCGGACAAGGCCGATTCATCGCCTAATGCGGAAAAAATCTTTAAGGATTTTAAGACCTCTCGAATAGTGACCAGCTCTCGCCTCATCATGCCAGTCAGTTTTCGGCTTTCTCTACCGAGGTGCTCGTCCGGAAGAACCGGGACACAATCGCAGTAGTTCTCCCTGCGCTACGTTAGCCGATATAATGGAACATAAGGTACCAAAACAAGGGAGCCGGGCTAACCCAATTGTAGATTCAAGACATGATTCGGAGCTGATGTATATAGTGCTATAAGTTCGGGGTGCCGCACTGTTTAAAGTGTTCGGACTTTATTTGCCGTAGAACGGGGCGCGATAGGAAGCCCCTGGCAAACGGACCGTACCAAAGTGTACGGATGCAATATCAAAGAGACATTTGTAAGAAAAATGTTCAAATAAGAATAATGAGCTGACGCTATGTATAATCTCCCATTGATGGAAATATGTTTAAGCGTATGTTTACAATGAATGCATTAAGCGGAGATAAATAGGACTATTTGACATGTCCTATCCAGGGGCAGGCCGCGTATGGATATATAAAACAGGTATAACGATCGTAAATAGATTCCACCTGGGTGTTTCCTTCTGTGCGCGAAGCCTGTTGCCTCCTTGGTTTTCTCTCCTATGTAAGTCCGACAATCCGGCTCTTCTGAAGAGGCTGCTCTAAAGCAATGTCCTGAAAAAGAAGAAGGATGGGTTATGAAGGTATGTGGCGGTTATCCCGCACTGTTGACTGAGTCGTTGTTGCGACTCCGCCTACGCCCATGGTATCTTGAGTGCGTAATTGTGTATGTGTGGCACGAATGCTGCTTTGATGGGGCTTAAGCGGAGGCCGGACTGCTAGTCGCGCTCTTGGCGTGCCTGATGATGTGAGGGCCGGATTTTCGGGATATTAATTTCCAGAAAAATGGTCCTTGTGCTCACCAGCCCCAGGATTACTGTTAGCTGATGAGACACTAACTTGATACAGAAGCTCCAAGCAAAATACATAATAAGTAGTACAAGGCCATCTTGGCCTATGAGTACAACAAATGGTTTCTAGTGGCTGATGGCGGAAGCGGTTTGTGGTCTTTCAGCGTCTATGGGACTCCATTTCCCACAGGAACAGCTGACCAGGTTATCTCCTATCTTCGCGAGGCTGCTATCACCATTTGCGCATGCTCCCGGGCTGTCATCGCAACGCTCCTCTCCAAGCAAGAAATCTGGCCAAGACAATAGCCAGGGACAAGCCAGTGAGCACTTTGGAATGTACTCGCAAACATTATGAACACATGTACAATATTCAAATGATAAACATGCTCTAAAATATTCTATGATCACAACGTCAGTCACAAAATAAAATCCATGATCTTGGCATAAGCAAATTATTCACATAACACATGAATAATGCAATGAAAGAGTAGAAATAGAATGCCTCAGTCGGGCGTTTGAGCGACACCATAGTAAGGGCTCATAAGTGAAATAAGTAACAAACGTGCCGCAGTCGGGCGTCTGTGCGACACCACATAAAGGGCTTATAAAGTAAATACATAACAAGCATGCCACAGTCGGGCGTCTCAGAGACACCACATAAAGGGCTTATATAGTAAATAAATAACAAGCACGCCACAGTCGGGCGTCTCAGCGACGCCACCTAAAGGGCTTATAAAGTATATCAATAACAAACATGCCACAGTCGGGCGTCTGTGCGACACCACATAAAGGGCTTATAACAGAATAATCACAACGAATATCCAGGAGGTAGAACCGTCCCAGGGATACTCAATAAATCAAATAATGAAAATAGTTAGTCCACAATAATAATAATCATAATCATCATATGTCACCGGTCATAATCAATGTTCTGACTTAGTAGTTTTTCCTCCGAAGACCGACACTAAGACCGACACTTGACCCATCCCAGACTGTAGTCCTTAACCATGGACACGGCTATTCGAATAGATGTTTAATCTCTGCAGAGAGTGTACTCTTTACCCACGGGTAACGGATTCCTTTAGTCCATCGGGACTAATTCCGTCTACGGTCTTTTGGTTGAAAACACACCTGACCGCACACACCAGCCTAACTCACCTGTGTCTGGAATCACCCATGACACCTGTTTAAGCAAAACTCTAAGTGGGGAGGCTACAACCTCGATTAGCATGGGATCACAACATTTATATCACAAGAACTAGGGGAGCTACCCCTTCGCTACAACCGAAAACACCCATGCCCCCGGACTAGGTGGCATGCCTACCGGATGCCTCCAGTATCTTCCACCATGGCCTCTCTATATGGTGTGTCCTAGGAGAGGGGTTCAAGACTTACTGAACCGTACCCTACCTATGGCAGGGACAAGTGGTAGTACGAAACAAGGATGGGGGTTACCGGAACAAGACTCGATCTATGGTCAACTCAGGTGGTTTAAGTATTCCCTGCATGATTAGCATAACAATTTATACTTCAATCAATAGACAGAATCACCACTCGACATACCTCATCATGCTGTACCGGACACAACCGTCTCGACGGAGGACTAGGAACAAGCCCGTATCTACCCAAGACAGAGGATTTCTCGGATACCTGCCGGTATGCATGAAAGGCATATGATGGTTACTACTATCACAAACATATCAAACTCCAATAGCATGAAATCATCCATATGCACTCATGAGTATGAACATATCATCACAAAAAAATATAACGGATACTCCGTGCCGAGGTGGGGTTGTAACCGTGTCAAATAACACACACAATATTATGCCAGGGAATGCTTGCCTTCAAGTTGTGTAGAGGCAGGGTGCATCCTAAAACTTTTGAAAGTTTTTCTTCTTCTTCAAAATCCTATTTTGAAAATATTCAAATTAACCCATAGTTTCAAAATAGTACAAAAAAGTTGTCTGAATTTTTTACAAATAAATATTAAAATAAACTAGGCAAAATTTGAGGAAGGTAGGAAAAAGAATCAACTCATTTGAAGTTATAGTTAAAAAGTTATAGCCAGTCAAAGTTTCAGTCAAATTCTGTTTAAAAAAAACAGAAGAAGGAAAAACGATTCGAAAACTAAACACGTTGAAGGCGTACTCTGGGTTTACGTCTTCACTTATTCCAGCGTGGACGACGCGTGGGTCACTGACAGTGGGTCCATGGGGCCCACTGGTCAGGTTTGACCAGTCGTCTCTCCCTCCTCTTCCTCTGCCCGAGCGGAGGCGGGACTCCGGCGATCATCACCGGCGATTGGCGTCTCCTCGCAGGGCTCCGAGGGTGGGGATGGATCCGCCAGTCCAGGGCGGTCCTCTCGGTGGTCGCTAGGCAGGTGGGGACAGAGGGAATCTCCGGCGACGAGCTCCACGGCGGAGGTGGCCTCACGAGGTTTGGGGCTTCTGGCTACGGTGGTTCCCGATCGCGTTTGAGGGTCTGAGTGGCTCCGCAAGGTTGAGTGGAAGAGGATGGTGGCACTGGGAGGGCTAAGGGGGCTCCGGCTACGGCGAATTTAGCTGAGGGACGGCGACGGACGAAGTTGCCGGAGGTGGAGAAGACGGTGGTTTTAGAAGAATTTGAGTGGGGGGGGGGTGCACTCTATGGTTTGCCTGAGGATGCTCGAGCGAGGTCTGGGGCCATTTGTAGCCGGGGAAGGTCGGTTCCGCCACTGCTGGGGATAAGATCGCCGGCCGACCACTTCTGTTGCGGCAGGGCGACGTGGCGATGGCCGGAGCAGGGTCGGTGCTAGCGGACGGGCTTGGAGATAAGGACGGCCTGCTCACGAGGGCAGCTGGCGAGAAGTTGTGGCTCGGGCGGCGCCGTCCATGGTAGAGGCGTACTGTGGATGCCGGGCGCGTTGCCAAGAGGGCCTGACGGCAAGGCTTGTAGGGCGCCAGGCGGCTTGGAGTGTTCTCGCGAGTGGTCAAGGGCGGGCGTGGCTCGCAGCGAGCAAAAAGCAAGGGCGTGGGTAGCGAACGCGGGCGGTTCGCTGCGACGCTGCAAAACATGCGCCTGGCGCGCCAGAGCACGACGCGACACGCCGATGTAATGCCAGGGTGGGCTAGAGTGCTTGAGCAAGGCTGGCAATTAACAGGACTAGGTTAGAGTTTGCAAGCAGGTTACTGGACATGGGGGTTAGGTCAGGGGATCAAGTTGATAATGCCAACTAAAAATCATGCCAATACTGGCTATGCACACAAAGTGTTCGTCAGAATGCTAGGCATCTAGGAAGTTCTTGGGGTGGCTAAAATCTCCAGATCCTAGTCTCTTTAGATGTCGGAGATGGTGGCAAGTTTAGTTGGCCAAGGCTAGAAACTTGCTAGTGCAAATATTTGAGGAAACCAAATCTGGTCAGTAAGAAAAGGATATGGGTTCATGGACCAAAACTACTCCAATGGGTTCACTTTCCTGGACTTAAGGGTTTTGTAGGATGGGCTATAAGAAGGAAAGAGAATCATGGGCAACAGAGCAAAATAAAATGTGGTTGCTGTAGAAAATGCCAATCTGGTGCAGAGAGCAAAAAAAATATGGTTTGCTCAAATCTTGCAAAGAACATACATGGGTTTTTGCATAAAACTGAATTACATACTCCTACTAACATCCCCTAATTTTGGTGGAAGTTTTAAAGAAATATTTAAATAGGTTGTAGTGCAAAAGTGCAATTTGACCAGATTTGAAAACTAGGGGTGCAGCTTAAAATCTCCAAATGACTATAGGATATTTTTGCATAAAAGTGTTTTAGGGACATCATATGTCATCCCCAAATTTTGGTGGGATTTTTAAATTAATTTATCAAAGGGTTGCAGTGCAAATGGGACCCTAAAACTTATGAAGAACCAATTTAAAGAAATAAACCTCAGGGAAAAATAGTTAATTAAATAATCCCACTGATAAAGTAAATGTTTCTTGAAAGGGTATAAAAGTCCAAACATTTTTGAAAAGCTTTCACTTGGGGTAAAAAATCCACAATATCAAAGAAAAGAGAGGTTCTGAAATCAAAAGAAAATCCAGAAAGTAAAAATTTTAAACTCCTGGCAAAAATTTTAATAAAGAAAACCTGGTTAAATTTTTGGGGTGTTACAACACTACCCCCCTTAAGAAAAAATCTCGTCCTCGAGATTGGCTAAAAGTTGTTTTGAAGATATTGCTCCTGCCATCAAAGTAATATTACGAAAATAACCACCCTATTCATGCAATAAAATGTGGCTACAGAGAGTGGGCAATAAGTGGTGTAAAACTACAGTGTGGAACGCTGGTGCTGCGTGGAAAAATCCATGGTTTGGGACAAACGAGAGATTTCTACGATGGATACAATAAATTTAGAATAAATCCTAAATTTCTAAAGTACGCTGGTCGTACCCGAGAGCACAGTGCTTCCTTTGGCTGACAGGTGAACCCAGGGCCCACTGTCGGCCTCTTCTTCTACCTCTGGCTCTCTCTTCTCCCTCTCTCCCGCGCGTTTTCCCGCGCTTTCTCCACCGGCGACGTCTAGCGCCAGAGGGGCATCTAGGCCAGATTGCGGTAGTGCACGGCGTGTTAGCTGCCGGTGCAGCGTGCACTCACCTCGCGGGCCGGTCACGATGTCGGCATCGTCATGGATTCGACTCCGAACACCGGCGATCGAGCAACGAGCGGCGCTGGTGGACTTCTCCCACCGTACACCGATCTCGAGATATAAAACGACCGAGGTGCTCCTTTTTTCTTCCTCACACCTGGCCTCGCTTCTCCTTCTCCTTCCTTCTCCTTCATTTTTATTTGCAGGAGCTCGAGACGAGGCTCTGATGGCGGAGGCGATGCCGGACTGGTACATGATCCTGGTGTGTGGAGTGTTGGCGGCGTTGCTGGGGTTCTCCGTGCTCCTGTGCGTGATGATCCTTGATGATCGTAGTGATGCTGCCGCTCGAGTGTTAGCTCTCCGTGGTGGCGATGATCATGAGGATTAAGTGCGGTGTCGGGCGCTAACTGCTGTCAGTGTGCTCGAGGCAGCTTGTACCCGAGTGATTACTCCCTAATGTCTCCTTCAGAGGTGATCAGTTAGGTGTAACATGTGTATGAGCATTATCAGTTAGTGCACGAGGTTGAGTGGTTGCGGTTGTGAGTCTGCTGTGGTGCTGCGTGAATAAAAAATCCATGTCGAGAAGAGGTATATGCCGCAACAACTCAGGGAAAGAAAATCTCACTCCAAAATTTTACTGAGAGTGAAAGCAGTTAATAAAAATTTACCGCAGTAAAAACCACTCACATTGATTGAAACTAAAACTTTAATTCATCGCATAAATTTAGGATACCGCACATAAGTTGCAACACATAAATAAATGCAGGGACAAATAACACAGCAGTGACATCTACAACGTCAACGGTAAGTGGACAGGGTCCTGAGAAAAAGTCTCTGGAATCGGGGCACACTCTTCTTCTACCGGGGGAAGCGGATTGACTAGTCGATGGATGCGCCTCTCCTGGTCGGGCCTCAGCGGTCTGCCGATGGCGATCTGAAGATTTAAATCAGCGAGGCTCTGGAGGTATCCCATCACTCGCTGGGTCAAATGCTCTTGAGCGATGACATACTGGGCACGGTTGGTGTCAGTGTCAAAACCGGCGGATCTCAGGTAGGGCGTCCCGAACTGTGCGTCTAGGTGGATGGTAACAGGAGACAAGGGACACGATGTTTTTACCCAGGTTCGGGCCCTCTCGATGGAGGTAAAACCCTACTCCTGCTTGCTTAATATTGATGATATGGGTAGTACAAGAGTAGATCTACCACGAGATCAGAGAGGCTAAACCCTAGAAGCTAGCCTATGGTATGATTTATGTTCGTCCTACGGACTGAAACCCTCCAGTTTATATAGACACTGGAGAGGGTTAGGGTTACATAGAGTCGGTTACAAATGGGAGGAGATCTACATATCCGTATCGCCAAGCTTGCCTTCCACGCCAAGGAAAGTCCTATCCGGACATGGGATGAAGTCTTCAATCTTGTATCTTCATAGTCCAGGAGTTCGGCCAAAGGTTATAGTCCGGCCATCCGGACACCCCCTAATCCAGGACTCCCTCAGTAGCCCCTGAACCAGGCTTCAATAACAATGAGTCCGGCGCACAGATTGTCTTCGGCATTGCAAGGCGGGTTCCTCCTTCGAATACTTCATAGAAGATTTTGAACACAAGGATAGTGTCCGGCTCTGCAAAATAAGTTCCACATACCACCGTAGAGAGAATAATATTTACACAAATCCAATCTGCTGACATATTCCGCAGCGTGACATCACACCATGGCCAAGCCTTTATTCGAATCATTTTTACTATCCCACCTCAGCGCACTTAGCGAGGCGGTTTCCTTGGCACGTCTTGTCGAAGCAGAGATCGTGTCCCCTTATTCTGGGATTCTCATCAATACGGGCGTGGGTAACCCAACCGTGCCATTAATTACGGCGCTTGGGAGATAAGCGAGTTTTACCAGGCTGGTGGGGGGCACGTAGTTTCGTCCACCCATATAAGGGGATAAGGATCCACCTTTCTCATCTACGCCTTCTTCCTCCTTAGCTTATCCATTTTCGCACACTCGAGCTCCAGGGCCCAAGTCCGCACATCCCACCTCAACCTTCTCCAGCCATGTCCGGAGCGGGAGGCAGCTGGATGGTCTCCTCCGTCACGGAGGGACACATCAAGAAGCTGAGGGAGGCCGGATACTTGTCTAACGACATCGCACACCGGCTCCCAGACAATGGGCAGCTCATCCCCACCCCCAGGCCCCATGCGAGGGTGGTATTCCTCACCCATTTCCTCCGCGGACTAGGTTTCCCACTTCACTCATTTGTCCGGGGGCTCATGTTCTACTATGGCCTGGATTTCCATGATCTGGCCCCGAACTTCGTCCTCAACATCTCGGCGTTTATCTCGCAGGCGAGGCCTTCCTCCGCATCAAGCCCCACTTCGCTTATGGCTGAAGACCTTCAATGTCACGCCGAAGGTAGTGGGCGGCCAGCAAGCGGAGTGCGGAGGCGCCATGGTGGGCAAGATGCCCAACGTTACATGGCTCGAGGGCTCCGTCGTGGAGACCATAAAGGGGTGGCAATCGGGGTGGTTCTATGTCACCGAGCCGCGTGACCCTGAATGGGCAGTGGCCCCCGGATTCCGATCTGGCATCCCCACACGGCTCACCTCCTAGAAAGAGAAGGGCTTGTCGTGGGGTAATTCGGAAGAGTGGACCGGACTCCAAACCTGCGTTCAAAACCTGGTGGACAAAAAGGTTAAACTCGTCAACGTAGTCCAGGTCATGCTCATCCGCCGGATCCTCCCGTGTCAACGACGGGCTTTCAGCTTGTGGGAGTTTGATCCGGCACAACACCGAACCCTGAGCAGGCTCTTCGGCACTACGTACAAAGACGCCTAGAAGGTTCTGTTCAAGGGCGCCGAGGCTCCCGCATCCACTACCGAGGATCGCGGATTCAGCGCGCAGCATCAAGCCAACGTGGTAAGCTATTTTACACTTTACGGGATACTTGTTTTTCATAGTTTGACTCTATGCGGATCTAAACTCCCTTTCCTTTGACAGGATTGGCAGAAGACGTCCGAGCAGATTGACTGTCCGGCTCCCTTGCCAGAAGACCCAGCAGACGCCCGCTTGACGGGGCTGCTGGCTCCGGCACCTTACGTGGTGCCGGAGAAAAAGGCCAAGAAGAAGGCCACGGAACTCGAAAGAGTTCCCGGCGCCTGGTGGTGTCGGACTCATCGTCCGTTGACTCCGAGGCGGACTCCTCCCGCAAAACGGGAGGAGGAAAGAGGTCTCTCCCAAGTGGGGGAGAGAAGAAAAGGAAGGCCGCCTGATCGGGGGCCGGAGGGTCCAAGAAGGGAAGGACCCTTCCTCCGGACTACTCCACCAACGCCGACGACGGCGAAGAGGAGTGGCCATCCAGGGCCAAGCCCCTGGGAAAATCATAAGTATCCGGATACCAGAATAACTCATGGCGTTCCATTGTTGCACAGTATATTCTGACGCCGAATTTAATCATGCAGTCCGCCCAAGGCCGGGCTCGATGCTTCGTCGAGCGGCTCCCTGGGTTCGTCGGATGTGAATAGCACTTCACTTCCGGCCGCCTCCTCTCCTCGCGCTGCGGATGATGCCGAGGTGGAGTCCCAAAAGGGTCCAAGCCAGGAGGAGGTGGTTCTAGAGGCGCCGCAAGGCGACTTCCCGGACTCCAGGCGCAAAGGGGGCCTAACCCCCAAGGGTTCCAAGTCCGGCCCTAGGCCGGACACCGCACCGGAACCTTCAGTGGTTCCGGAGTCCGGCAGGCGCCCCCCTAGTAAGAAGGGCAAGCCTATGACGCCGGTGGCCTCCGCCCAACTAGAGGCACCGGATAATCTGCTGGAGGTGCTTAACGGCGCCTCCATCAACGAGGAGCACCGCACTATTATGAGTGTGGTGATCCAGAAGGTTCAGTCCGCCAAGAGCGGGCTGACTGAAGCCTGTGCCAGCCTTCTAACAGGCTTTGAGGTATGTATTTAAGATATGTAAAAATATTACCGCATAGACAGTAGCCCCTGATGCTCAGTTTGGTGTCCGGAAAGAAAAGCCAAACTGAGGATCAAAAAGATATACGCAGGAGTCTAACATAAGTATGTCAATATGGGAATGCAGGCTGCGCTGCTGACCTCTGCCGCACTGACTGCGGAGGTCGATGCATTGAAGCAGAGCCTCGAGCGGTCCGAGAACGACCTCGGCCTTGCCAAGAAGCAGCTCGAAGACAAGGAAGATAAGTAATAACTTATGTAAGCATATAAAAAGATGTGCTTGCAAGAAATGATAGGACCAACGTGAGTATTACAGGGGCCACAACCGAGGTGGCGACCCTGAAGGAAGCGCTGTCCAAGGCCGAAGACAAGGCGGCCGTGGAGCGCACCGAGCGAGAGAAGCAGGAGGCGCGGTGGCAGAGGTGCAAGAAGAGCTCTGTGCTCGTGGAAAAACACGAGAGTTTGGAGCTTGACTCAAAGACTCGAGAGTCCGAGCTCGCCTCGGCCCTTGATAGCGCCAAATCTGTCAAGGCCGAAGCACAAAAAGCCCTCCAGGAAATTGAGGCGATGAAGAATATAGCGGTGGGTAAGGCATTCTTTATGCAAAGCAAGCACGTGAAAGTGAATTACTTGTTACTTACCCGAGTCCGAGCTCTCCAGAGCATTCGCAGATCTTCCCGGAGTGTGTCCGACGCTGCCGCATTCTACCGAAAGCAGAAGAGGGGAGCTCGACGGAGAAGGTGTTCTCGGTCTCAAGATGTCGAGGCGGACACCCGTCCTTTGAGCGACCAGCTGAAGCAGCTGGTCGAGCTCCATAAGGTGGCCGAACAGGCCATGAAGGGTCTCATAGTCCGGCTGTGGCCTGGGGAAGCCATGCCTGGGAGCTACTTTGGGCTGGTGAGGCGGCTGGTGGATGCCTGTCCATGGCTTGAAGTCATCAAGCGCTCCGTATGCATCGAAGGTGCCCGTGCTAAAGTGCACTGGGGCAAGATGGACGCTGAGAAGCTTGTGACGGACGGACCACCGCCGGGCAAGGGGCATCGCAAGCCCGATATGTATTATGAGGGCGTCCTGAAGGGTGCCCGCCTTATAGCAGATGAATGCTCCAAAGATGTAAATTTTGAGTAAACTCACATTTGTGATCTTGTACGCTGAAAACTTGTTCATATGCACTAAGCAACGCTTTTGAATTTAAAATATTACCTTTTGTGCGGCCGTATGTTAAATTTGAGAGATGGCGAGTCGTCGGCTTCTGCCCCCATGCCGCGAGTGCTGGGTTGTTCGGGATAAACTTGAGCGCTCTTTTTCCCATTCTTGGGTCCTTCGAGGGAGGCGCTCAACACAACGAACA
The DNA here is from genome assembly GCA_021605145.1 of Aegilops bicornis. Classification (NCBI taxonomy): domain Eukaryota; kingdom Viridiplantae; phylum Streptophyta; class Magnoliopsida; order Poales; family Poaceae; genus Aegilops; species Aegilops bicornis. The sequence continues at coordinate 92,182,971 of CM038675.1, forward strand.
CGGCAATCAGACTCTAATGCTTGAACACTCTCACTTAGCCATAGAATTCTATAATTTTAAATTTCGGCGAAGCCCCTAGTATTCGGAAGACCGAGTTCGGGGCGCTATCCACGCCTAGGCCGGACAAAGCCGACTCCTCGCTCTAAGCGGCATAAGTATTTAGGGACTCGAAAACCTCTCGAATAGCGACCAGCTCTCGCCCTATCATGACGGTCAGTTTTAGCTTTCTCCACTGAGGTGCTTAGCCCAGCTCAACCAGGATACAATCGCAGTGGTTCTCCCAGCGCTACCTTAGCCGATATAACAGAACGTAAGGTACAAAAACATGGGAGCCGGGCAAACCCAACTATTGACCCAAGACATGATTCAGAGCCGATGCATATAATGCTATAAGTTCGGGGTGCCGCACTTGTGAAAGTGTTCAGACTTATCGCACCATATGTTGGGGTACTTATGCCCCTGGTGTATTTGGCCGTACCAAAGTGTACGGGTGCAACATGTTATTAATGAACATATATAGATAAAAAAGGGAATGCAATAATAGACAAAAGCTATGTATTGTTTATTCAAAAAGGTTGCGGTAAAAGCAGGACGATACAAATAGTGCGATAAGCAAGAGATGGGACTATTTGGCATGTCCCCCTCCAGGGGCGAGCTGCGGGATGATATGTGAAACAAATATACTGCTCGTTATAGAGACCACCTGGACACTCGGCGTAGCTTTCGCCTCCTGGCTGTTGCATCGTGTGTTCGGGCGATTATCTTGCGGACAGGCCTTCCGTAGAGTGGAGTCCTAAAAGTAAGAAAAAGAATGACAAAATCGGGAGCCCCTAGTGCGATTGAGCCACATTTTGGGCATGCCGTGGTCGTGCCCCTCCCCCTATGCCCATGGTATTTCCAGAGCGTAGTTATGTACGCGTAGTACTGGTTTCGCAATTTCGCGAGGGCTGGGGTTGGGGCCGCATTGCTACGCTTGCTCGGAACGTGCCAGGCGGTCTTGTTGTAGGTTACTCCGGGCGCGCTTGACGGTGTCCGGACGTTTAATAGCCGAACTGGAGAATTGCCTTGAGAGGCTGCTTTGTACTTCCGCCGCGAGGACCGCCGTATGCTCCTCCGTTCGGAGAGAGCATTTAGTGTTTCCATTGACCGTAATGACTCCTGGAGGGCCTGGCATCTTGAGCTTGAGGTATGCGTAGTGCGGCACCGCATTGAACTTTGCAAATGCGGTTGGTCCGAGCAGTGCGTGATAGCCACTACGGAACGGGACTATGTCGAAGATTTCACTACTAGGGAAAACCTTATACATAGAAATTTAGCAACAGCGCGGGTCAAAAAAGGGCGCTAGTGCTAGATAGCAGTAGCGGTTAAAAAAACTGCGCTGCAGATACAATTGTAGCAGTAGCGCATGTGTCCGTAGAAGCGCTACTACTAATATTCCCATTGGTGGAACGATAGGCTACGCATAGCAGTAGCGGGCTTGGAGGAAGCGCGCTACCGCTAGTGCATGAGTAGCAGCGTGTTTCGCAAGAAGAGCGCTACTGCTAATGGAAATAAAATAAAATGAAAAACAAATAGAAAAGTAACAGAGAAAGGCATAGCTATAGCGTGTGTTCGTAAGAGGCGCCATAGCTAACGTAGCTGTAGCGCGTTTCCTAGGCCCCCGCTATAGAAATGGAAAAGGAAATAAAAAAGGGAGAAAATTACATAGCTATAGAAGTAGCGCGTTTTCTAAAAAGCGCTATACCTACATTAGCTATAGCGCGTTTTGCGAAACGCGCTGTCGCTAATTTTGACTTAACCAAAAAACCGTTTCCCCCCGCCCACCACTTGCCCCCAAATCTCTCCACCCACCCCGCCGCCATCTCCCCGGCCGATTCGCGGTCCCCCCACTTCGTCGCCTCCTCGCCGACGCCGACGCCTCGGTTACCAGAGTCAGGCGCTGCCGACGCCACCGGAGCCGCCCCAAGGCCACGGAGCCGCTGCCTCATCAACGCCACCGAGCCGCCCGTCAACGCCAGCGATCCTCCTCGCCACAACTGCCTCCCTCGCCGTCACCGGAGACGCCCCTGCCTCCCTCGCCACCACCGGAGCCATCCTCTGTAAGCCCCCACCCCTCCTCTCTCTCTCTCTCTCATGCATAGGTTAATTATCTAGGTTATTTAGGCAAAAATTTAGTTAGGGCTTTGACAGAGAACTAGTCAGGTTAACTAGTTTAATTAGGTTAATTATCTAGGTTATTTAGGCAAGTTTTATTTTAAAGATGATCCCTTCCTAGACTTTTATTGTTGATTATATCTTTTCATCGAAGTGGTCATGTTATATCTTTTCATTGAAGTGGTTCGATTGTGCCCAAGTGGCTTTGTTGTTTAAATGAAGCTGAGTGGACTATATATGTTTTGCCGGAATGTTGATTCATTTTCATTCCGGCAAATTTCGGGTTCTCGATTTGTCCACTTTTTAGCAAAGGTCATGCCGAAATTTTCCGTGAATTTCGGCATGACTTGTACTACAAACTAGGACATATCGAGTGCCCGGGATTAGCCGCACCAGGAAGGAGTCAACGTTCCTGCAAAACAATAGGCCTTTTTTATGTCATTATTCATTTTATTAGGTCTAGAATTAATTGACTAGATTTAATCATACGAAACATGGCTAGCAACGATGAAGGACAGGATTCTGGTGATTGCGACGACGTCTACCGGGCGGCAGACGAATTTTTTAGCCTTACCGACGATCAACGGATGTTGTTGCTGGGCCCACCGGTGCCATCGGGGACTGAGACCGACACGTAGACTGGTGCTGAGACTGAGACCGGCACTGAGACTCAGACTGGCGTCGAGACCAGCGCTGAGACTGAGACCGGCGCTGCCTCGGGGATCATAGAACCGAAAGCAAAGAGGCAGCGGCTTCCTAACAAACTCAGGACTACTAGACTGGTGGTCACGGAGGTGGACGACGTCAATTTTGAGCCAAAGGCACCCGAGGAAGCGCGTCGATGCTACGGCAATCAAATAGGCTGCATCGTACGGACAACCGCCCCCATCAACGATGAGAAACTACAGAAGATAGAAAATATGAGGAGCTCCTCCTAAAGAAGTTTCACCAGATATTCTTGTTCCCGGGCCGGAATGAGAAGGATTATGAAGATCCAGACGAGGACCCGGCAATGAAGAAGATAAACAAACACGGCATGACCAAGTTTAGTGACGTGTTGGCCGCCTGGAAAACTTGAGTGAAAGCAAAGATCATCGACAAGAAGGAACTCTACTCCGAGATTGTAAAGGATAATCCAACAATCACGAAAGATCAGTTTCAAATATTCAAGGAGGCTTGCGAGGCCGAAGCTGCCAAAAAAAGTCTAAGTACATGAAGGGGCTTCAAGAGAGGAACATTGGGAGCCACCACCTCAGAAGCCGTGGTTACGGCGGAAAGAGGTCCAAATGGGCCAAGGAGGACGCAGAAGCCGCGAGTCCGGGCATCCTGCACTTTGGCGGATTTCACCGTCCCGCAGGAGCGTGACGTCCTGAGGGCCCGGCACCGTTGGGACCTAGTGAAGAAGGTTTACGAGACAACACCGGTCATTACGGAGTTAATGAGACTGCTGGTAATTTTAGTTTCTGATCAACTCGACTACACACGTTAGTCATATTTGTAAACGATCCTTGTGCCTTTTGCAGAGAGAGCAGCACCGGATTGCGGCCGAAAGCGACTCGCCGTCTGAGGGATTGGCGAGGCCCAAGTGGGACACTCCATTCAACGGGGCGTTGAACATATTGAAACGACAACCGGTGGATACTCGACCGTCGTATGGACGCGTGCACGGTGTCGGAGACGGCGCCACGTGGAAGAAGTACTACCATGAGACCACGGAGGAGAGAAAGGAAAGACAGAGGTTAACTGAAGAAAACATCGACAAGAAGGTTGAGATTGCGGTTGAGAAGAAATCATCTCGCATAACAAGAATAACGGTAGCTGCCGCAAAAAAGGTGGTTGAAGATTTGTCTACTTCCTTGGTGAAGGGCATTTTCACTTGGACAAGGCAAAATCCAGAAGCAAATGCAGAGGACTTTCCCCTTGCTGTCTTCTTGGGAGCACCTACTCCCGCACCTACTCCCGCACCTGCTCCCGCACCGGCTCCCACACCTGCTCCCGCATCGGCTCCCGCACCGGACGTGCTCGGCGGTGCTTCGTCTTTGGCTGAGCTCGACGCCCTCACGGTATCTATCACACCGGCCCCCTTCAATATAAATGTATAATCTCCCGTTTTCGTTGCCTTTTGGATGTCTCACATCGCAGACTTTTCTTTGCAGGCTGACGAAACCCTGCGGCACCATATTGTACACCATCGGCATCAGAAGGTGGACGTGGGGAAGGCGACGATAATGGAGCCGAAGGAACCATTGTTCCACAGCCGGACGATCCCCCCGAACGTCTTCAAGGTTTCCGTGGCCACTGTCGAACCGGGCCACGAGAATTTGCATCCTCCAATACTACTGGTGGATGACGAGGAGACACCGCGGCGGCTTGGTGATTGTTGCAATGGGTGGGTCCTGTTGTGTCCAAAGAGTCTGCGCCGTCGAGGCGGTCGGGAGCACACCCACGAGCACGCAGCCTTAGCAAGGTATGAACATCAACACCCCACCTACCCAATTAGCGTCGGGTGTCGGGTTGGGTGATAGCGGACGGGGTAAGGAGGAGGCTCCATTAGTCGCTGATGACGTCGCCATGGATGAGGATGAGGACGACGGTGGCGCTGAACAGTATGTCTATACTGCCGCCTCCTCATGGTTTGAGCGTCATGAGTCGGTGCCTGAATTGCCGGTAGTAAAGAAGTCTAGGAAGAGAGCGAGGAAACACAAAAAAGCTGATTCTATGATCCAGCCGCCTCAGCAGCCTCGGCTTCAGGACCGTATAGATATCCCCGATGCGGATAAATGGCATATCCCCGTTCAACCAATCCTACCTGCAAGAGCGCTAGGGGCCAGATTCGGCGATCTAAGGAGGCTTCATGACGATGTGCTGCGGGTAGAGAAAGGCATCATCGCCTCGACAGATCCAGGATACCCACTATACCTGGTTAACGTTTCGCGGCAAATCTCGTACGTCAACAGCTTCCCCGCGGATAAGTTCTTCCTCCGATTCGATTACATATTCGACATGTTTCACGTGAAGAAGCTGGATTTTACGTTTGTCCGCCTTTATGCCTTGCACATGAACTACATCATCGGGTTTGAGCAGATATCTCATATCTGTGTCGCTGACCCGTACTACATGCACGAGGGCTTCTTGGGAGTCTGCACAGAGCACCGTGTATACACGAGGGAATACATCGTCAATTTCATGCTCGCCAATAAGGACAAGGAGGCGATTCTCGTGCCTTATCATCCCGTGTAAGTCATCCGCGCTGCTATCCTTCCTTCAATTTCAATCATTCATTTGCACGGTGGAGGCTAAGTAATTTGAGGTGTACTTATTTTGCGCAGCGGCGGGCGCGCCGTCCTCATCATCCTATACCCCCGATTCTCCCACGATCTTTACTTGGACTCGTCGAAGAACATTCACAAAAAGGATTACACCCACATCAAGGATGTTCTCGACAGTGCTATGTTTTACTACCAAGCAAGGGGTGGAGAGGTTAGGGACAAGAAGAGAAGGGGCGGCAGGCTCGCATTCAGCCATAAGACCGACTTCTGCTGCATCCAGCAACTGAATGATTCTCTTAATGATGGATTCTATGTCCTACACCACATGCTGGAGTACAGATGGGATCACCAGAACCTTCGCATGTCACCTACATCCGGCGATGCCCATATTCTGCAATGGGCAAAGAACGTAGGAGATATCGAGGATCATCGACTTCGAGCCGAGTTCTATCACATCCAGCGCGAACTTGCCAAATCATCATGAAGGAGGTCGTCGGAAAAACAGGGATGTTCTACGAAGAACGACAAATATCGCGGGAAGACGTCCAAACACGGGTAGCCGCTTAGCGTCTCGACCTGAAGCCTTTCACTAGGCTCGGGGACTATCTCCCTGACATGGATGGATGGAACAACATGTTGGAGTGATTGTCGATATATGACAATGTGTCCGTTTAGTCCATACTTTCTGTATGACAAAACTTTGAGTTATGCACGGTGAAACTTTATTTGTGATGTAATTAAACCGTCCTCCTCCTCGACTAGCGAAAATCACTCTAGTTAGGGCATTTTGGGGTACGATGAACTTTGTTATTTATGCTTATGATATGTTGTTTCTATTTTTGCCAAGTCTGTCTCTTTCTGTTGCTCAACTATATATATATATATATATATATGTATGTATATATATATATGTATGTATATATATACATACATATATATATATATATGTTGCATATCATCGACTCATGTGATGATGCAGGTGCATAGATCATCGATGGTGAATAAGTGCTACGCCAGGAGTATATATACGACAAGTGGCCGGAGTGTCAGGCCCAGGTGTACCGGTTTCCGGTTTCCGAGCGACAGACAGTAATTAGTTTAGGTTCACGCTAATGCGAGAGAGAGATATGAACTCATGTACTCAAAGTGATAGCTCTTCTCGAGTATATCATTGTTTAGATGGATGACGATGTATTTGCAAGTAATCGAGACTTGTATCGCTATTTTCGAGATGATGACGAGAGATCACTTTGTGTTGGATGATGATTATGATGAGACTATTTGTATGTATATGCTATGATTACATTTGTGGTCTCGCAGGCATTTGTATGTGTATCATGATGGCATTTGTATGTGCTAAAGATTCTTCTATAAAGCCTGTTCAAATACAAAACAAATATGCCGAAAAAAACAAAAAACTACTAAAATTAGCAGTAGCGAGTGTATGAAAGTTAGCAGCAGCGCCACGATAGCAGTAGCGCGTCCAGCCAGAGCGCTAGAGCTACTAGCAGTAGTGAGCTTACACTAAGCGCGCACGCTACACTTGTGTAGCAGTAGCAGGTGAGCACGCCGCCATCGCTATCTGTTAGCTGTAGCGCCTTATTAGTAGCGCCACTCCCCGCGCTACTGATACACCTAAAACCCACGCTGCTGCTAGCCTTTTCCCTAGTAGTGTTAACTCCTCACTTCGGAAATTATCCGGGGATCCGAAGACCACCTCAAGTGTAACCGAGCCTGTACAGTTGGTCCCTACACCTGGTATGACGCCTTTAAAGGTCGTCTTTGTGGGTTTAATCCTTGAGGGATCTATGCCCATTTTTCGCACTGTATCCGATAAAAGGTGTTCAGGCTGTTGCCGCCGTCCATAAGGACTCTAGTGAGGTGAAATCCGTCAACGATTGGGTCTAGAACCAATGCGGCGAACCCGCCATGGCGGATGCTAGTGGGGTGGTCCCTTCGATCAAAAGTGATCGGGCAGGAGGACCACAGGTTGAACTTTGGGTCGACTGGCTCCAACGCATATATGTCCCTGAGTGCACGCTTCCGCTCCCTTTTGGGGATGTGGGTTGCGTATATCATGTTCACCGTCCGCACTTGTGGGGGGAAGCCCTTCTGTCCCCTATTGTTCGGCGACCGGGGCTCCTCCTCGTCATCGCTATGCAGCCCCTTGTCTCTGTTTTCGGCACTTAACTTGCCTGCCTGCTTGAACACCCAACAATCCCTGTTGGTGTGATTGGCTGGTTTTTCGGGGGTGCCGTGTATCTCGCACGAGCGATCGAGTATTCGGTCCAAACTGGACGGGCCCGGAGTATTTCTTTTAAATGGCTTTTTCCGCTGACCGGGTTTAGAGCCTCTGAACCCGGCATTAACTGTCGTATCCTCAGCATTGCCGCTGTTAATGCGGCGCTTGTGCTTGTTGCGGCGCGACCTGCCATTGATGTCCTTGGTATCCGAATTACCAGGGCTCTTGGTCATGTTATTACTACGAGCTAGCCAGCTGTCTTCTCCCGCGCAAAAGCGGGTCATGAGTGTTGTGAGGGCTGCCATGGATTTCGGCTTTTCCTGTCCTAGGTGTCGGGCAAGCCACTCGTCACGGATGTTATGTTTGAAGGCTGCAAGGGCCTCTGCGTCCGGACAGTCGACTATTTGATTTTTCTTGGTTAGGAACCGTGTCCAAAATTGTCTGGCCGATTCCTCTGGCTGCTGAATTATGTGGCTTAGTTCATCAGCATCTGGTGGTTGCACATAGGTGTCCTGGAAATTGTCGAGGAATGCGGCTTCCAGGTCCTCCCAACAACCAATTGATTCTGCTGGCAAGCTGTTAAGCCAATGACGAGCTGGTCCTTTAAGCTTGAGTGCGAGGTATTTGATGACGTGTAGATCATCACCGCGGGCCATGTGGATATGAAGGAGATAATCCTCGATCCATACCGCAGGATCTGTTGTGCCATCGTATGATTCGATGTTTATGGGTTTGAAACCCTCGGGGATTTGATGATCCATTACTTCATCTGTGAAGCATAGTGGGTGTGCGGCGCATCTGTACTGGGCTATGTCACGACGTAGCTCAAACGAGCTTTGTCTACTTTGTCCGGCCCCGCCGGATTTACCATATCCGGCATGACGGTTATCGTCACGTGTCGTGGGGCGCCCACGCGATCCATGGATCGATCTTGTTTGCCTTGCCTTGTCCTCCAAAATATCTTGCAGGTCTGGCACATTTCCCCGTGCCTTGGTATTCTTTGAGCGACGCCGGGGTGCGGCTTGAGTGGAGGGCCGAGAGGCCTCTCTGTCGCGGCCACGAGGTGGCCGGTCGGCCGCATCATGCGCTGGTGATGTAGGTCTAGGTGCTTCCTCCTCTAATCGGGGTAGCAGCCTGCGTTTTGGGTAGCTCTTGGAGGGCGTTCGAGTTCGTACTCTTCGGCCGCAAGGACTTCAGTCCATCTGTCGGCTAGCAAGTCTTGGTCAGCTCAAAGCTGTTGCTGTTTTTTCTTGAGGCTGCTCGCCGTGGCCATAAGCCTGCATTTGAAACACTCTTGTTTGACAGGATCCTCAGGCACGACAAATTCGTCGTCGTCGAGGCTTGCCTCGTCTTCGGAGGGAGGCATGTAATTATCGTCCTCTACCTCTCTGTCTGCCGCTCTCTCATGAGGGCTGGTTTCTCAATCCTCCTGCGCTGAATCCTGCTGGAGGGGGTTGTTTTCGGCACTGTCCGGGGTGTTATTATCTCCTGTGCCGGAATCGCCATTTTTGCTTTGGCGGGATTTAGAGCGGCGCCGCTGACGCCGGAGCTTAGGCTGCTTATTAGAGGGGTCATCCTCCGTTGTTCCATTGCCGTTCCCTTCTTTTGGGGTGTCCACCATGTATATGTCATACGACGAGGTGGCCTTCAAATGCCCTGTAGGCGCTGGTTCTTGGTCGTCTCCTGCATCGGCGTCCATACCGTCGAGGTCATCGGAGTCGAAGTCGAGCATGTCGGTTAAATCATCAACAGTGGCTACGAAGTGGGTGGTGGATGGGGTTTGAATTTCTTCGTCGTCCACATCCCAACCTTGCTGACCATAGTCCGGCCAGGGCTCTCCTGATAAAGAGAGAGACTTTAGTAAATTCAGAATGTCGCCGAAGGGCGAGTGCTGAAAGATGTCCGCGGCGGTGAACTCCATGATCGGCGCCCAATCAGATTCGATTGGCAGGGGCGCGGAAGGTTCAGAGTCCGGAGGGGTGTTTGGCACCTTGGAGTCACAAGCTTCGCAAAGGACAAGGCCGATGTTCGGCTCGACCGCTCTAGAGATTGCAGCCCCCGAGGGGGTGTCCAGCCACCCGTCCTCAATTGGCGCAGTCGGCCCCGAGCTGAGGGTCGGAGCGGACACGGGTGCGGCCTCTTGGGAACTATTCGCGGCAGAGCTAGATCATGCCCATCGTAACAGTGCGGCTCGCTCGGCTGTGGCTCGAACCCATCGAAGATCAAGTCTCCGCGAACGTCATCCGTGTAGTTCAAACTTCCAAATCTGACCTGATGGCCAGGGGCGTAGCTTTCGATCTGCTCCAGATGGCCAGCTTAATTGCCCGCGATGCAAAGCCGCAGAATACGAAGATCTATCCGGGGAGAAAAGTCTCACTCTGGACCGCATCATTGTTGATGATTGGAGGAGCCATCGGGCCTAAAGATGATGACACAGAGGAACTCTTAATGAAAGCACCAACGTCGGTGTCAAAACCGGAGGATCTCGGGTAGGGGGTCCCGAACTGTGCGTCTAGGCAGATGGTAACAGGAGACAAGGGACACGATGTTTTTACCCAGGTTCGGGCCCTCTCGATGGAGGTAAAACCCTACTCTTGCGTGATTAATATTGATGATATGGGTAGTACAACAGTAGATCTACCACGAGATCAGAGAGGCTAAACCCTAGAAGCTAGCCTATGGTATGATTGTTGTTCGTCCTACGGACTAAAACCCTCCAGTTTATATAGACATCGGAGAGGGTTAGGGTTACATAGAGTCGGTTACAAATTGGAGGAGATCTACATATCCGTATCGCCAAGCTTGCCTTCCACGCCAAGGAAAGTCCTATCCGGACACGGGACGAAGTCTTCAATCTTGTATCTTCATAGTCCAGGAGTCCGGCCAAAGGTTATAGTCCGGCCATCCGGACACCCCCTAATCCAGGACTCCCTCAGTTGGCCAGTACTGGGTCTCTCTCAATTCGTCCACCGGGAAAAGATGCTACTTCCCCGGGTCCTGCACGACTCGGGAAGTAATAATACACTCGATCGCTGGCATAGGGTACCACGAATCAAAGGCGAGCAAGCGCTTTGTACGCAGCAGCTTCTATGGCCATATACGGAGTCGGCATAGATTTCCCCACGAAGGAGACCTCCGTTGGGTCTTGGTTCGGTTTTGCGGGAGGGATGTGCACCACTGCCCAATATTTCGAGGTGGATGGTGTGATCCTCGATTTGAGCAACTCGTACTGGGGTGGGTGGATAGCACTCATGGTACTGCAGGTAAAGTCCCACAAAATTTTAACAAAGCTACATGGGGTTGCATCTGGAGTTCTCAGGTAAATACTAGGGCTCGGCATGGCAAAGAAATGGTTGTGAGAGTTGTGCACAAGGCGAGGGGTACTTGGCAAGGGCACGAGGTGGCCTTTTATATAGCATTGGGGCCGGGTTATTTATCATGGTGAATGGTAACTAGTTTATCGAGTCTGCTCCATGGGGTCGGGGTCAATGCTATCGATTCACATATCCCACTAAAGTGACGTATCACTGTGGGTGTCGTCGGGGTGGTTTTTGGTAGCTGTGCCAGGGATAAAAATGCAACTACATGCTAACATATTTATGCAAGGTTACTATTTAAAATAGAGGCACAACAACAGGCTGCGTTTATTTACGAGGTCACACGATTATAAGGCGTGGACACATTGAGACTCGGCACTACTCGAGTGACTTAGTCTACCTTGTTTATATCTAAGCGAGTGTGCCTTGTGGACGTCGAGGCTTATCCACGGGTTCACCGTTAGGATTAGCTGGAGGCGGTTGAGGGGCTGCAGGGTCAGGGTAGCGATGATGACCATCCCGGGGATTGTTGGCCACAATCCCGTTGGAGCGTGTTCCCAAAAGGTGACGAAGCACTTCTAGGGACACCAAGGTATTTTGGTCGATGGCTGGAGCAGACCTCAAGGACTCGATCGGGTGTCCGAACAGCACGACTGGGTTGTCGGCATCGGGCTCATCTTCTCCTCTCGCCGGGGCTCGGTGAACCAGTTCTCCACGAGCTGCGATCAGATCAAGGGTGATTTGATCGAACAGTTCCTGTAGTGCACCTACATAGCGCACTAGATGCAACAATGCATGGTCCGTCTCGTGATCTCCGTTGGCAACATGGGGTGGCCTACCATACCCTTCACGGTTGGGGTAGTAGTAGAACGAGCGACAGTTAACTCTGGGCGACAAGTGCCGGAGTTGAACTATAGCCTCTCGAGCAGCTAGTTGGATGGCTTGTGGCTCAAAGGAAGTTGTCCTTTCGGTGAACCTGTAGGGGCGTTCTGGCGATAGCCCCCTACCATGGGTCCTTGGTACACAACATATTCTGGGGGTTCTTCCAATGCATAGGCACGGCGGGTGAGGTTTGCGAGCACGGTCACAAAACCTCCAAGGTTGGTTGCTGTGGTCTCATTGTGCACAATAGGGCCGGGCATCGTAGCTTGGTTTGGGGAAGAGGTTGTGCTGTGCTGTGCTGTGTTGAGGCTAGCGTGCCCTTTTATAGAAAAAGGGGACGGAGTCTTCCTTCGCACGCTTGCGAATGAGACAATTTAGGTGTCGGTCACTGGCGCGTGATCGACAGGCTAGGCTGATAGGTTGGGCACCGACTGCCAAAAGGTGTCGGGGTCACTGTGTGGCTATCTTACACGAGAAGCTTGGCTGGGTTTAGGTTAAGGTCTGGTGGGTTGGTTAACCTAGGCTTTTCGACCTGGCTAAGAAGTTGTGAGGGCCGGATTTTCGGGATATTAATTTCCAGAAAATGGTCCTTGTGCTCACCAGCCCCAGGATTACTATTAGCTGACGAGACACTAACTTGATACAGAAGCTCCAAGCAAAATACATAATATGTAGTACAAGGCCATTTTGGCCTATGAGTACAACAAATGGTTTCTAGTGGCTGATGGCGGAAGCGGTTTGTGGTCTTTCAGCGTCTATGGGACTCCATTTCCCACAGGAACAGCTGACCAGGTTATCTCCTATCTTCGCGAAGCTGCTATCACCATTTGCGCATGCTCCTGGGCTGTCATCGCAACGCTCCTCTCCAGGCAAGAAATCTGGCCAAGACAATAGCCAGGGACAAGCCAGTGAGTACTTTGGAATGTACTCGCAAACATTATGAACCCAGGTATAATATTCAAATGATAAACATGCTCTAAAATATTCTATGATCACAACGTCAGTCACAAAATAAAATCCATGATGCGCGCAAGCAAGTTATTCACATAATACATGAATAATGCAATGAAAGAGTAGAAATAGAATGCCTCAGTCGGGCGTCTGAGCGACACCACAGAAAGGGCTCATAAGTGAAATAAGTAACAAACATGCCGCAGTCGGGCGTCTGTGCGACGCCACATAAAGGGCTTATAAAGTAAATACATAACAAGCATGCCACAGTCGGGCGTCTCAGCGACACCACATAAAGGGTTTATATAGTAAATAAATAACAAGCAAGCCACCGTCGTGCGTCTCAGCGACGCCACCTAAAGGGCTTACAAAGTATATCAATAACATACACGTGACAAAGAAGAAATCTGAACTAACCTACAAGTATGCTCCATCAGCCGTAAAAAAAAGATAGTAGTAGATGGGGACACTACGACTCCCCACGGTTAAGCCTAGATGAAATAAAGCTAGATCCTTCTTTTTTTGATGAATAATGTGTTGTCAATGGAAACATCCAATCATCTTCGAGTCACGTACCATGACTCCCTGTACGAATAGCCCACGTACTCTCCCTAAAAAAAGCCCCGCGTATCTCTCCTTCGTCTATTTTCTCAGCGCCGCCTCCATCACTCTATCCTCAAGATCAGCATGGCCGAAATCCAAAAGAGATCGACGTTGCCACTTCGTCGCTCCTCGCTATTTCCCGGCAGCCGGCCAAAGTCTCCACCCCCTCCTCGCCGGCTCTGCCACGGTTTCCTCAAGATCCGCGTGGCTCCATCTTCGCATGTCTTCTCCCTCGGGTTACCCTTGACGTGTAGCCGGCCAAGGTCTCCACCGCCTCCTCCATGGTCTCCTCGCATCAGGCAAAACCGGCGAAGGTCTCGACAACTTCCTCCAGGATGTCATCGTATCGAAGATCGCCAACGGGATGCGTCTGTTATATCGTATGATCAGGTCTCGACATGTTCCCGATCAGCGGCTGGACGAGGAAAGAGAGTTTCTATTGATTGGTAGCTCTTGATACAAGGATATGGAAGCAATTTCCATAGAATTAAGTGCGCCAGTACTCAGGTTTCCTTCCGACAAATATGTCTACAGTTTCATGTAACTGTTGCTACGTGTTAGTTTTTACATATTTCAACAATATCTCTACACTGATTCTTACTTTAATTGTGTTTCTATAGTAGTATAGTACAGGATTAACAAGAATATGTGGTTACCCTTGACGTGTAGCCGGCCAAGGTCTCCACCGCCTCCTCCATGGTCTCCTCACATCAGGCAAAACCGGCGAAGGTCTCGACAACTTCCTCCAGGATGTCATCGTATCGAAGATCGCCAACGGGATGCGTCTGTTATATCGTATGATCAGGTCTCGACATGTTCCCGATCAGCGGCTGGACGAGGAAAGAGAGTTTCTATTGATTGGTAGCTGTTGATACAAGGATATGGAAGCAATTTCCATAGAATTAAGTGCGCCAGTACTCAGGTTTCCTTCCGACAAATATGTCTACAGTTTCATGTAACTGTTGCTACGTGTTAGTTTTTACATATTTCAACAATATCTCTACACTGATTCTTACTTTAATTGTGTTTCTATAGTAGTATAGTACAGGATTAACAAGAATATGTGTTTTCAACGAGTTGATCTATATATTGGTGACCTTTTTGCGACGATATATTGGTGACCTTTAATACTATGACTTCTAAAAAGAATAGATAGATCAAGCTGAAGGACGCCCAAGAGATCAATAGATCAAGTACCATCTACCTACTTGCTTATTTGTTGGAACAGAATCTCTTCCGACGAGGTTAGGATAACATATGAATTGTAATAAGCATAATTTGATTCAGAAGTTTCGATTTTCACATGCTTTTTCAATGGACCATGTTGAAAATGCAGACGTATGCTATGTGCCCTGACTATCTATTTACTTATCGATTAAGGTGTTTATGCACTGTAACCATTAGTTACTCTGAAGATTGAGAGTCTTATTTCTTCATGCATCATCGAGGTAAGACGATGAGCAGAATCTCCGTGGACTGATATCATTCCCTGCAAAGTGAAATATTATTTGGAGATAGCAAGATCGTATTTGTAATTATGTGTGATTTGTGAAGACACCAGTATCGAGTACACCATCTGACAAGATAGAATTAGTATTTACCCAAATAAGTCCCCTCTAATACACAGAAATCAAAAGCTATGACCAGGTGTCGATCAAAATACCACATTGATATATTTGCTTACATGTATCAAATAGCATGGTATGTGTCATTGTAGTAATTCTTAATCGTGGAAGACTGAACCTATGTATTTACTCCACCACTTAGGAGCGATCACCACCCTACTTATGTAACTACTTCTTTTCACGAACGCACATTCATTTTTATCTCTTTCAGTAATATGACATGAATGGCTGAACCTTAATACAGTTCTCCATATTTTGCTTCCGGAAGTTGCGTGCAAGAAATAAGATGCCCGTGCAGCTGTTCTTTTGGGTATGTAATATTCCATCCCATACCATTGAACTCATGGTACGTATGTATCTATTCAAGTGAATTTTGTTTTATCGCCCAATGAACTCATGGTACGTATATTAGTTGGCAAAACTGACCAGTAGAAATAGAGAACTAAACCAATGGACATAATATTTAAGACTGGCAGTGATGCTACCTGGAAAGTTTATATTGTCTGCTTACTTATATGCAAAGAAAGAAGTATAAATTTTTATCTATTCATGGAAACATAGATAAACCGTACTCTTGGCACCAAAATTTCTTATTTATGCAGGAGAAGAAAAAGATTTCATCCACTCAAGTATGGTTCATGTCATCTCCACTGCTTCCATTGCAGATGAAATTTCAATCTTTCTACTCCCTATGTAAACTAATATAAGAGCCGTTGGATCACAAAAGTAGTGATCTAAACGCTTTTATATTAGTTTACGGAGGGAGTACATGGTAAAAGGAATTATCTGACAGTTTCCGATCCAATATTGGTATCCCATGTTCCGATAACTGGCGGATTCTCTTTAGTTATCGTTTCATCTGTTATTTGGACTAGTTTTTTGCCTCAAGTGTAACACAAACATATGGAGGGATAATAAGCTTTGCTATTTGCATTTTTTATTTGTATTAAGTATGTACACATACAAGTACGACTAAGTTTGTCTACGTTAAGATCTTATAGTGAAAGTGCACATGGCATTTTTTTTCATTCTTGCAATAATAATTTATGCCATCATAATTTTTCTCTTCTGCTGTTCTGCCAACAACTTTGATGGCCCATTTTCTCATCCTTATTATTAGTTACCTATATTCGGATGTCCTAATTTTCTTTTCAAATTTGAATTTTTCATATTTGCTTCTGCTTTTAACCTTTTATTATGATATTTTCATTCTCTATGTTCCTAAATACTAAATGACAATTATAGGATTTGCCGTAGTTGTTTTGATTACAATTTTCTACAATGATCATTAATTTGGTGAGTTTTATAGTTAGATTGCATTTTCTATTTCAAGTTGACCATTTCCATGTTGCCCAACTTGGATTCGTATATTATTTGCATAATATTTCAGGTGCTT
This sequence comes from Aegilops bicornis, assembly GCA_021605145.1. Lineage (NCBI taxonomy): Eukaryota > Viridiplantae > Streptophyta > Magnoliopsida > Poales > Poaceae > Aegilops > Aegilops bicornis. Next base: position 92,199,410 of record CM038675.1, read on the forward strand.
TATTTTTAATTAATTCTCTTCAGATGAGTTTTCATGATATAAAGAACAATTATTTTGTTATCACTGTCTGCCAACATATGGATTTTTGGTAATTCCTCAGAGATAATGCATTGTTGTAGATGATATGTAACATACAAATTTTAATGATGTTTCTAAGCAAGTACACATTCCTGATTACTAACTTCATTTAAGCTTTACTCTTATACCAAATAACACATTTTCATGGTGTTCACGAAACTATAACTTTAGCAGAATTCATACATAATGTCTTCTTCCTTCTACGTTGCATATACTTCTCAAGCTCTCATTTTCTCCCGAAAAGGAATGTATGAACTATGTTCTGTGAAATCCGTATGGTGCATAAATATGAAATACCGCTCATGTGATTTAGACAATTCAGTTTCATTTATTCAGATGTGACACCAAACACATTGGAGCAAACAAATTTGTCCTTTGTGATATGATGTCTTTATTGTTGTATATATATGTACAAAGGTCCTCATTGCTCCTAGAGATTTGCAAGTACAATGATCTCAAATGTCAAAGAATTGCCTTAATATTCCTTTTGCTTATATCACATGCGTATTATACTTTTGTGTCTAATTGATCTATAAGTATCATACTATTTTATCCAATATACTGATAAAAGGGAGTAAAAATGTACCACTGAGTGTGCACATGTATATTATGTGCTATATAGATCATTCGGGTTGACAACCCATACAAATATAACTTCGATCATTGTATGAATATTTTGTTATGGCGTGAAGAGATACTGAGTGCATTTATAAATTGAAGTCCTGCTCCACCGGAATGAACTAAGAATTGGTATGGGATATAAATTTGCTTTCATGTGCACCTTTAGTTTACGGATTATTTTATCCAGTGTCAGTGAGGCAATGAGTAATAAGTAATGAATACTGAAATGCACCATTTTACTCCACTTGGATCTGATATGACGGTTGAGACAATTTCACTCTCAAATCACAATCAAGTTGACTATATGCATTTACTAACTTTCAGCTAATTGGTTATTACTTCGGGACTTTCTCGGTTGTACCTTCACTTCTGATTGATACTAGAATGTGTTGCGTTCTTAAAGCATCATGGATTGTTCGCATTTTCATTTATAAGTGAGGTGCAGATTGGTCCTTTCCTTTTTTATGCTCCAATCAACAATTCATCTTCTGACCAGTTTAGAAGCATCTTTTCCTTTTTTGTTCCATTATAACATCTGACATACAATACATATTAGTAACCTCTGCTATTCATGTGTGCTATCAATTTCTAGCCTGTGCATGTGCATGGGTTGATGACTAGTAATAATAATCATAATCATCATATGTCACCGGCCATAATCAATGTTCTAACTTAGTAGTTTTTCCTCCGAAGACCGACACTAATACCGACACTTGACACATCCCAGCTGTAGTTCTTAACCATGGACACGGCTATTCGAATAGATGTTTAATATCTGCAGAGAGTGTACTCTTTACCCACGGGTAACGGATTCCTTTAGTCCATCGGGACTACTTCCATCTACGGTCTTTTGGTTGAAAACACACCTGACCGCACACACCAGCCTAACTCACCTGTGTCTGGAATCACCCATGACACCTGTTTAAGCAAAACTCTAAGTGGGCGGGGGGGGGGGGGGGGGGCGACAACCGTGATTAGCATGGGATCACAACATTTATACCGCGCGCAAACTAGGGGAACTACCCCTTCGGATACAACCGAAAACACCCATGCCCCCGGACCAGGTGGCATGCCTACCGGATGCCTCCGATATCTTCCACCATGGCCTCGCTGTACGGTGTGTGCTAGGAGAGGGGTTGACGACTTACTGAACCGTACCCTACCTATGGAAGGGACAAGTGGTAGTACGAAACAAGTATGGGGGTTACCAGAACAAGACTCGATCTATGGTCGACTCAGGAGGTTTAATTATTCCCTGCATGATTAGCATAACAATCTATACCTCAATCAACAGACAGAATCACCACTCGACATACCTCATCATGCCATACCGGACACAACCGTCTCGAAGGAGGACTAGGGACAAGCCCGTGTTTACCCAAGACAGAGGCTTTCCCGGATTCCTTCCGGTATGCATGAAAGGCATATGATGGTGACTACTATCACAAACATATCAAACTCCAATAGCACGAAATCATCCATATGCACTCATGAGTATGAACATATCATCACAAAAAAAATATAACGGATACTCCGTGCCGAGGTGGTGTTGTAACCGTGTCAACTAACACAAACAATATTATGCCAGGGTTCAGATGCTTGCCTTCAAGTTGTCTGAAAATCCTATTTTGAAAATATTCGAATTAACCCATAGTTTCAAAACAGTACAAAAAAGTTGTCTGAAAATTTTGCAAATAAATATTAAATTAAACTAGACAAAATTTGAGGAAGGTAGGAAAAAGAATCAACTCATTTGGAGTTATATTTAAAAAGTTATAGCCAGTCAAAATTTCAGTCAAATTCTGTTTTAAAAAATAAAACAGAAAAAGGAAAAATGATTCGAAAACTAAACACGTCGAAGGCGTACTCTGGGTTTACGTCTTCACTTATTCCAGCATGGACGACGCGTGGGTCACTGACAGTGGGTCCACGGGGCCCACTGGTCAGGTTTGACCAGTCGTCTCTCCCTCCTCTTCCTCTGCCCGAGCGGAGGCGGGACTCCAGCGATAAATGCCGCCAAGCGGCATGGCCTCGTGGGGCTCCGAGGGCGGGGATGGATCCGCCAGTCCAGGGCGGTCCTCCCGGTGGTCGCTAGGCAGGTGGGGACGGAGGGAGTCGCCGGCGGCGAGCTCCGCGGCGGAGGTGGCCTCGGGAGGTTTGGGGCTTCTGGCTATGGTGGTTCCCGATCGCATTTGAGGGTCTGAGTGGCTCCGCAAGGTTGAGGGGAATAGTATGGTGGCACTGGGAGGGCTAGGGGGCTCCGGCTACGGCGAACTTAGCCGAGGGACGGCGACAGACGAAGTTGCCGGAGGCGGAGAATACGGTGGTTTCAGAAGAATTTGAGTGGGGGGTGCACTCTATGGCTTGCCTGAGGATGCTTGAGCGAGGTCTGGGGCCATTTATAGCCGGGGAAGGTCGGTTCCGCCGCTGCTGGGGATAAGATCGTCGGCCGACCACTTCTGTTGCGGCAGGGCGACGTAGCGATGGCTGGAGCAGGGTCGGTGCTAGCGGACGGGCTTGGAGATACGGACGGCCTGCTCACGAGGGCAGCTGGCGAGAAGTTGTGGCTCGGGCGGCGCCGTCCATGGCAGAGGCGTACTGTGGACGCCGGCGTGCCGCCAAGAGGGCCCTGACGGCGGCGCTGTAGGGCGCCAGGGCGGCTTGGAGTGTTCTGGCGAGTGGTCGAGGGCGGGGCGTGGCTCTGCAGGCGAGCAAAGGCCAGGGCGCGGGGTAGCGAACGCGGCGGCTCGGTTGCGCGCAGCAGCAAAACGTGGCGCCTGGCGCGCTGCAGCACGCCTTACGACATGCTCGATGTAATGCCGTGGTGGGCTAGAGTGCTTGAGCGAGGCTGGCAATTAACATGACTAGGTTAGAGTTTGCAAGGAGGTTAATGGACATGGGGATTAGGTCAGGGGATCAAGTTTATAATGCCAATTAAAAATCATGCCAACACTGGCTATGCACACAAAGTGTTCGCCAGAATGCTAGAGGCATCTAGGCAGTTCTTGGGGTGGCCAAAATCTCCAAATCCTAGTCTCTTTAGATGTAGGAGATGGTGGCAAGTTTAGTTGGCCAAGGCTAGAAACTTGCTAGTGCAAATATTTGAGAAAACCAAATCTGGTCAGTAAGAAAAGGATATGGTTTCATGGACCAAAACTACTCCAATGGGTTCACTCTCCTGGACTTAAGGGTTTTGTAGGATGGGCTATAAGAAGGAAAGAGAATCATGGGCAACAGAGCAAAATAAAATGTGGTTGCTGTAGAAAATGCCAATCTGGTCCACAGAGCAAAATAAAGATGGTTTGCTCAAATCTTGCAAAGAACATACATGGGTTTTTGCATAAAAATGAATTACATACTCCTACTAACATCCCCTAATTTTGGTGGTAGTTTTAAACAAATATTTAAATAGGTTGTAGTCCTAAAGATCAAAATCTCCAAATGACTATAGGATATTTTTGCATAAAAGTGTTCTAGGGACATCATATCTCATCCCCAAATTTTGGTGGGATTTTTAAATGAATATATCAAAGGGTTGAAGTGCAAATGGGACCCTAAAACTTATGAAGAACCAATTTAGAGAAATAAAGCTCAGGGAAAAATAGTTAATTAAATAATCCCACTGATAAAATAAATGTTTCTTGAAAGGGTATAAAAGTCCAAACATTTTTGAAAAGCTTTCACTTGGGGTGAAAACTCCACAATATCAAAGAAAAGAGAGGTGCTGAAATCAAAAGAAAATCCAGAAAGTAAAAATTTTAGACTCCTGGCAAAAATTTTAATAAACAAAACCTGGTTAAATTTTTGGGGTGTTATAGATGATCCTGTTGCGGGGTGCTCCGGACTCTCTTGTTGGTGCTTGAAGTTGTTGTCGCCGGATTGGTTTGTCGGAGGAGGCCGCATTGTACTTCCGCCGCGAGGGCTGCAGTATGCTCTTCTGTTCGGAGAGAGCGGTCCATATTTCCGTTCACTGTTATGACCCCGCATGGTCCTGGCATCTTGAGCTTGAGGTATGCGTAGTGTGGTACCGCATTGAATCTAGCGAATGCGGTTCGTCCGAGCAGTGTGTGGTAACCACTGCGGAAAGGGACGATATCGAAGATTAACTCTTCGCTTCGGAAGTTATCCGGAGATCCGAAGACCACTTCCAATGTTATAGAGCCCGTGCAACGGGCCTCTACTCCAGGAACCACACCTTTAAAGGTGGTTTTGGTGGCCTTAATCCTTGAAAGGTCAATGCCCATTTTGCGCACGGTGTCCTGATAAAGCAGGTTCAGGCTGCTGCCACCATCCATAAGGACTCGCGTGAGGTGGAATCCGTCAATGATTGGGTCTAGGACCAATGCAGCTGAGCCGTCGTGATGGCTGCTAGTAGGGTGATCCCTACGGTTAAAGGTGATCGGGCAAGCTGAACATAGGTTAAATTTGGGGGCGACTGGCTCCATCGCATAGACGTCCCGTAGTGCTCGCTTCCGTTCCCGCTTGGGAATGGGCGTGGCATAAATCATGTTGACTGTTTTCACCTGGGGGGAAATTTCTTCTGTCCCCCGTGTTCGGACGCCGGGGCTCTTCGTCATCGTCGCTGTGTAGCCCCTTGTCCTTGTTTTCGGTGTTTATTTTGCCGGCCTGTTTGAACACCCAGTAATCTCTATTGGTGTGGTTGGCTGGCTTGTCCGGGGTGCCATGAATTTGGCACGAGCGCTGCAGTATACAGTCTAGACTGGACGGTCCCTGATTATTTCTTTTGAATGGCTTCTTCCGCTGACCGGACTTGGATCCGCTGAATCCGGCGTTGACTGTCGTGTCTTCAGTGCTGTCGCCGTTGTTCCGTTGCTGATGTCTATTACGCCGTGGCTTGTCGTTATTGCCGCGGCCGTCCGGAGTGCCAGAATGTGGCGTCGTGCTACTGCGAGCCAACCAGCTATCCTCGCCCGCGCAAAAGCGGGTCATTAGTGTTGTGAGAGCTGCCATTGACTTGGGTTTTTCCTGGCCGATGTGACGGGCGAGCCACTCGTCACGGATATTGTGCTTAAAAGCCGCCAGGGCTTCTGCGTCCGGACAGTCGACTATTTGGTTCTTTTTAGTTAGGAACCGAGTCCAGAATTTCCTGGCTGACTCTCCGGGTTGTTGAGTAATGTGGCTCAGGTCATCGGTGTCTGGTGGTCGCATATATGTGCCCAGGAAGTTTTCGAGGAATGCGTCTTCCAGGTTTTCCCACCTGCCAATGGAATTTGTTGGCAGACTGTTTAGCCAGTGCCGGGTTGGTCCTTTGAGCTTAAGGGGGAGATACTTGATGGCGTGATCATATCGTCTCCACGGGCCATGTGAATGTGGATAAGGAAATCTTCGATCAATACCGCGGGGTCTGTTGTGCCATCGTATGATTCAATGTTTACGGGTTTGAACCCTTCTGGGAATTCATGATCCATCACTTCATCGGTGAAGCACAGGGGGTGCGCGACGCTTCTGTGCCGGGCTATGTGGCTACGCAGTTCGAATTGCTCTGGGTGGCTATGCTCGGCCCGGTCGGACTTGTTGAAGGTGTATCCGGCGTGACGGTCATCATCGCGTGCTGAGGCGCGCCCCCGCGATCCGTAGATCGATCTTGGCTGTCTTGCTCTGTTTTCCAGTATATCTGGCAGGTCCTGCCTATTGCCCCGGGCCGTAGTATGTTGGCGTGGGGTGCTGGCTGGTATGCGGGCTGATATGCCGCTTTATCCCGGCCACAAGGTGGCCGGTCAGTCGTATGGCGCTCGAGTCCGTATTCCTCGGCTGCCAGGACTTGATCCATCTGTACGTGAGCAGGTCTTGATCAACTTGGAGTTGCTGCTGCTTCTTTTGAGCTCCTCGCGGTGGCTATAAGCTGATGCTTGAAGCGCTCCTGCTCTCACGGGATCCTCGAGCACGCCCGAACTCGCTGCCGCCGAGGCTAATTTCATCTTCGGAGGGGGGCATGTAGTTGTCCTCCTCCGGGTATTCGTCCGTCACATGTTCTTCTGGGCTGACCTGCTCATCTTCCTATTCAGCACCATTCGGATTGTTTTCTTCTTCGGCACCATTCGGATTGTATTCTTCTTATTCGGCACCATTCGGATCAGGGTTGTATTCTTCTTCGGCACCATTCGGATTGTTTTCGTCTTCTTCGGCACCATTCTTCTTCGGCACCATTCGGAGGCGGGCTGATCAGGGTTGTATTCTTCTTCGGCACCATTCGGATTGTTTTTCGTCTCCTGGGCCGGTATTGCTATGGCGGTGCTTGGAGTGGCGCCAACGACGCCCACTCTTTGCTTTTTTTCCTGAGGTTTTATCCTTCGTTGCCTCATCGCCATTTATTTCCTTCGGAGTGTCCACCATATATATATCATAGGAAGAGGTGGTTGTCCACCGCCCAGTGAGCGGTGGTTCATGTTCTTATCCTGCATCGTCGTCCATACCGTCGATGTCTTCGGAGTCGAAGTCCAGTACCTTGGTTAAATCATTGACCGTGGCAATGAAGTGGGTGGTGGGTGGGCAACGAATTCCTTCATCACCTGCCTCCCACTCGAGCCGGACATAGTTCGGCCAAGAGCCTCCTGAGAAAGAGAGAGACTTTAATGAGTCCAGCATGTCGCCAAACGGCGAGTGCTGGAAGATATTCGCAGCGGTGAACTCCATTACAGGAGCCCAACCTGGCTCGACTGGCTCGGGAGTGCGCGGACAGGAACCAATGTCCGGATATGAATCCGGGGGTCCAGAGTCACAGGCCACCACAGAGGTTAGAACCGTGTTCGGCTCCACCACCGATGAGTGTGCGACCTGCGGGGTGGGGTCCATCCATCCGTCCTTAGGCAGCGCAACCTGCTCCAGATTTAGGTCCGGGGCTTTGTCCGACAGCAGGTCTAAGCCGTGCTCGTCGTGACTGTCCGGTGCTCCTGGCATAGGCCCGAATCCGTCGAAGATAAAGTCTCCGCGAATGTCCGCCGTGTAGTTCAGGCTTCCGAACCTGATCTGGTGGCCAGGGGCGTAGCTGTCAGTCTGCGAGTTGGCTTGCAGGGCGAAGCCGCCGAACACGAAGATCTGTCCGGGTAGAAAGGTCTCACCTGGGATCGTGTTGTTGACGATGACTGGAGGATCCATCGAGCCCTGTAGTGACGACACAGAAGAACTCTCAATGAAAGCACCAATGTCGGTGTCAAAACCGGCGGATCTCGGGTAGGGGGTCCCGATATGTGCGTCTTAGGCTGATGGTAACAGGAAGCAAGGGACACAATGTTTACCCAGGTTCGGGCCCTCTCGATGGAGGTAAAACCCTACTTTCTGCTTGATTAATATTGAAGATATGGGTAGTACAAGAGTAGATCTACCACGAGATCGTAGAGGCTAAACGCTAGATGCTAGCCTATGATGGTATGATTGTAATTGTGATCGGCCTTCTAAGGACCAACCTCTCCGGTTTATATAGGCACCGGAGAGGGCTAGGGTTTATATGGAGTCGGTTACAAGGAAGGAAATACAATATCCGGTTCGCCAAGCTTGCCTTCCACGCCAAGGAGAGTCCCATCTGGACACGGGTCAAAGTCTTGAGTCTTGTATTTTCACACCTCAATAGTCCGGATGATGTATATAGTCCGGCTGTCCGAATACCCCCTAATCCAGGACTCCCTCGGTGGGGCGCCTGCTGGGGACGGGCGGCTGGCTGGGAGGAGGCCGATGCGGGGAGGGCGATCGGGAAGGAGGGCAGCGGCGAGGGCGGCCGACGCAGGGATGAGGGCCGGTGCGGGGGACGGCAGCGTGCGGGGGTCGATGGCGGCGCACGGGGGATTGAGGGAGGAGTGTAGAGTGTGTGAGTGAGCTGAGTGATGAGAGTCGGGGGGCGCGAGCAGGTCGGGGGGTGCGCGGGGGAGGGAGTGGGCTTAATAGCAGCGCGGGTAATGGGCCAGCGCTACTACTAAGCCCACTAGTTGTAGCGCCGGCGCACATCACACGCTACAGCTACGTGGCCTTCCATTTTGGCCCCGGCGGCCCGCTAAACAGCAGCGCGGCCCGTGCCAACCAGCGCTGCTGCTATTCAGTAGCAGTAGCGCCTGTTGTGGCCGGCGCTACTGGTAGATAACAGTAGCGTGGGCGCCCCAACAGGTGCTACTGCTACAATTCTATGTATAAGCATTTTCCTAGTAGTGGCCTTCTTTGCTCTCGCGGCCCTCGTCAGGCGCACGGACTCCCCCTGTACCTCTTGCCGCTGCTCAGTCCTGCCGGGCCGGACCGGCTCGCCAGAGCTGGCCCGCCGCAGGACGCGCCTTTTTCCCGTGGCCGGATGGCTGTCTACCTTGACCTCTTCCTCGGTCGACTCCTCGACCACATCTTCGATGATAGGGGTCCTGGTGCTGGCGCTCCTGGCCTCCCCGGCGGACTCCGCCCACTGGGCGAGGTCCCTCTCCTTCGCGGCCGCTCCGGCCTCATCCTCCACGCCGCCAGCACTGCCGGCCTCCCTGGCAAGTGCGCCTCTGCCGCCCTGGCGGCGATGTAGTCTAGCTCCTCCTTGGTGGTGTCCTGGATGAGCAGTGGCTTCTCGCGGACGTACTTCTCCGACAGGGTGTCAAAGAACTCCTGCACCCACCCCGCCTCCGGCTCGGCCCAGCTTGGGTCGAGGCAATGCGCGTTAAAGTCCAGCATCATGGCAATGATGTCGGTTAGGCGAGAATTGTTGCTCAACGAGACCACTCCCGCCGGCAACCCAAACAAGGGCCCCTTGGCGGCCTTGGCGGCCTTCACGGCCTTGCCGGTCCTCTCAGCCCTGCCGTCACGGTCCACGTCAAGGTGAAAGAGCCTATGCCAAAAGTGGGTGTGCCCCATCAACGTGAAGTTGTGGTTCAAGCCAGGGCGGAGTCTCATTATGTCAGCCGCGTTCCTGTAATCCCAGGCCGGCCTCCCCTTGTTATGCAATGGGGCAATCCAGCGGCGGATGAAATCAGCCCCAATCATTTCAAGGGTGAGCCCGGCCATGGTCAGGCGATGGATCCTGGTGGGGGCGACCGTGAGCTTCTCATCGTTGGCATCGACATCGCCCAAGTCATTTCTATGGACCAGCGACTCCTGACGAACCCGACAGAACTCCTGCGGATCTTCTTCTTCAATCCAGCACCACCGGCTCCGCCACTCTTCCCACCTCTCCTTCTGAGCGCCCTCCAGATACGTACCCTTCTCCTGGCTCCTTGGGATCCAGGCGACGCAGCCAGAGATGGCGTCTCCTTTCTGGATACGAGGATAAAAGTAGTGGCGGAAGAGTGCCGTGCTGGGATGCACTCCGGCGAAGCCCTCACAGAGATGGGCAAAAATGGCCATGCACGCCACCGCATTTGGGGTGAAATCCAGAAGGTGGAAACCATAGGTGTGCATGACGTCGTTGAAGAAATCAGAAAAAGGGGGGCAGAGCCCGCAAGAAAAGTAGTCGACGAAGAAGGGGTACAGATTCGGGCCAGCCTTGGTGAAATCGGCGGGGTGCCCCGTCGTCCTGCACCCCCACAGGGGCTTGAAATAGTCGCTAAGATGGACAACGTCGACCGTAGAGGGGAAGTAGGCGTGCTGCGTCCGGAGCTCCGCCCATTCGCTCTCTGGCGCCTCCTTCTCCCCGGCATCCTTGGCCACTCCCTTGCCCCTGCCTATCTTGGGCGCCGTGGCAACCAAGAAGGGGTGAGGATCGGGGGCAATGTAAGCGCGGCGGCGGCGAGCGGAGGCGAAAGCTTCTCGCTTAAGGAAGAAGAAATGGACGGCGGTTCCGAGATTGGAAGAGGCCCGAAGGGTAAATAAGCAGCGCGCCTGTGGTTATTTCTTTTTATGGAAAAGGTGCGGGTTGTCATGGTTCTAAGTCTGACAGTAGAATGGGGGGTAGGTATGGAGAGGCAAGATCCTAGCTATGGAGTAGTTGTATACGCAAGATGTTTACGAGTTTAGGCCCTTCTCGAAGGAAGTAACAGCCCTACGTCTCGGAGCCCGGAGGTGGTCGACTGAATTATATGCGTATGAGTTACAGGGGTGCGAACCCTTTACACTGAGGAGGCGGGTGGCTTATATAGAGTTCGCGGACCCCTCCAAATTTCGATTCACGTGAGGGATTAAGGTACATTAAGATAGGGAGTTACTGGTAACGTCCCACATAAAGTGCTATGATGACCATAAAGCCACTTAATGACCGACCGTTTGCGTGCACACTGACTGTAGATCTTCAGGCGGTCGAGTGGTTGGCTGATGGTCGAGTGTCTTCAGGTTCGTCGAGTGGAATCTTTCCAGGTCGACTGAAAGGTGTTTTCTTCAAGAGATGTCCTTGGGGAGGGTATCTTGGACAGGTTCATGACCCTACCCTAGGTACACGACTTCATCAGTAGCCCCCGAATGGATCGAGGTTTGAGTGGGGAAGGAGTTGAGAACTCTTCCGACCCACTTTTTGTGCGATGAGCACGTCTTGTCCTGGATCAATAAGCTTAGGTGACGGTTTCAACTTCTTTTTCAGTCGCCTTGATCCATTCTTTGTATCTGTCGAGTGTGTTTTTCGTACTTGGAGAACTCCGAGTGACAGGACGGAGGAAATCTTCTGTTTGACGATTTGCTCTATGGCACGCGGATTTAGCGGGATTCGAATTTTCGGGAAACGAGCGGGGCGGAGGAAGCCGCAGTAATCGGACGGGATGAGACAGGGACGCCTCAATCTCCGCGCCACCTTTTTCGCCACGTATCGCGCGGGGTGACTGTTTAGGGATTTGACAGGATCATCTGGGCCTACCAGTCAGTCACTCGGAAGCAACCTCATATAAGGCCCTGGACGGGGTTTTTTGAACAGTGCGTTCCCCTTTCCTCCTCCCTTCTCCAGATTCATCCGCCGCGTGCGACTCCACCTCAGTGTTGCTGCTCTGTGCGCGTTCCGCCGGCGACAATGGTGAAGGACAAGACGGAGACTTTGGAGTGGGCGAAGAAGGCGACGGTGAAGGCGAAGGGAAGAGCGACCAGTCGGGGCGGATCTTTGTCGAGGGCCGGCTTGCCGCAGGGCTGGATCCAGGGCGACTGGATCCGCTCGACGATCAGCCAGAAGGATCTCGACGACATGGCCAACAAGGGACGGATCCCCCATGGACCAGCGCGGCTCACGGGGAAGGAGTGGGAGCCACAACCTCTGGAGGGTGAGTGTGTTCTATTGGCCACCCATGTCGATTGAGGGTTTTCTCTGCCGCCTCACCCTTTCTTTCGGGGATTTCTGAACTTCTTTGCGGCACAACTTCACCACTTCACTCCCAACTCCATTGTGTATCTCGCTGCTTTCGTGTCTTTGTGCGAGAATTTCTTGGGTTGCCGGCCTCATTGGGGTCTTTTCAAGCACATTTTCACTTGTCGCTCCCAGACGGTGAAAAAGGCCAATCCGAGTGACGAGAGAACTCAAGTGATTCGGATGTGTGGGGGTCTTGGGGTTCAGATGAGAGGAAAAAGTTCTTTTCCGGCCATGATCTTACCCGAGTCAATCCGTGGATGGCAGTCGACTTGGTTCTATCGCAAGGACCAGCCAACGCCAGAGCGGTCATTGAACTCCTCGCTTTTCCATGGACCGAGTGAGCAAGCCATCTTCTTTGAAGGTGATTCCGGAAGAGAGGGCGCAGGGGAAGGTGTTGGTCGAACGAGTTGTCCAGCTCATCCGAGACGGGGTGACTGGCATGGATCTCTTGGAGGTCTTCATTCGACGACGCATCCAGCCACTTCAAGCCCGAGATCATCCGATGTGGCTATACTCTGGCACTGAGGACACCACTTGGATCCACCTGGAGGAGATCAAGGATGCCATGCTGGAAAGATGTCTTGGGGGCATCACAGGAAACAAGGACAACCCTCGAGGGGCCAGGAGGATCCCTCCACTCGACCAGTCCTACGAAGTAGACAAGGTCCATTCCTGCATCTTTGATTGTTATCCTGCTTTCTCCATCTTGTTTGCTTCAAATCGGTCGATTGACTTTTCTCTTGGTTGTCGTCTTCCAGGACACCACCGAGATGTACTCGATGCCCAACGGGGCGCAAAGACCAGTCGAGGAGGAGGAAGGGAGTGGAGGCGAAAGCCAGGAGGAATGGAAATCTGATGGTGAGGAGGACGAAGACGACGACAGCTCCGGCGAAGAGGAGGAGGAGGAAGAGGAGGAAGAAGTCGACCCTCCCCGCATGGAAAGGCGATCCAAGCTCACCCATGACCCCGCGGTCGAGCATGGCAAGGCTATCGCATACTGTCGGCAATCGATTTAAACGTCCTCGGACGACCTCTCCGGCCCCGACTGAAAAAGCGCCGAATCAACCCCGAGCGACGCCATCAAAGCCGACGAAGGCTTTGCCCAAGATGAAGATGGTCATCCCCGCCATTTCCGGGTACAGCAGAACTTGTGTTTTCTTGTTCAGCATGGACATACTTTTGGTCGACTTGTTGATTGATCAACTGATTTCCGAAATCTGCAGCGCTGCCACCTCCGAGACCTCCGCCAGGAACGAAGATCAGGAGATGGAAGATGCTGTTACCTCTAACCTTGGTATGATCGCTGTAGTTTCGCTTTTGGTCGATTGGATTTTCGTTTTTAACTTTGAATCTTTCCTGTAGTCCCTCCTCATGTCATTGATCTCCCTGATGATGATGATGAGGCGCCGTTGAGGCGGAGGAGGTCTAAGAAGGCGCCTGCTGGCAAGAATGCTCAGGTTGCATCAGTGCCTGAGGCGCTGGTTCATGAGGGTGGCAACATCACTCAGAATTCCGTGTCTTTCGCTGTGGCGCTGACGAGTATCCGGCCTTCATCGTCGACTGCTGATCCGCCCTCCCTTTTTGCCACACACCACGTCCCAGAGGACCAAGTGGGTGCTGCTAAGGAAGCTATACGCCAGGCGGGGATCATGATGGAGCAAGTGAACGTGGTCCGGGAGGCCAGCCAGGCGGCTTATGATGCCAGCTCAGCTCTTCAGTGCAACGTCCAGGTTAGTTGATCACCACTTGTTCTGTTAGGATATCCTACCTGAAAACTCTTCTTTCTGAAGATCTTCGTATTTGTACACCCACTGGGTGTGTCGACTGAATTTTTAGACTGGTGGGGGCACGCTGAGTGCACCCACTTGGTGTAGTCCCCGAGACTATGGTGGACTGCTGGCAGTCGACCGTAGTCTTTATACTTTGTATTTCTTTGGTAACTTCTTCACTCGGCCTGGTCGGACCATGTTGAATGGAATCTTGAAACCGGTGGAGGCACGCTGAGTGCACACACTAAGTGTAGTCCCCGAGACTATGGTGGACTGCTGGCAGTCGACCGTAGTCTGAAGAACTCTTTTTTGTCTCTTTCGGTTGACTGATCGAACCGAGTCGGTAGGACCAGTGGGGGCACGCTAAGTGCACCCACTGGGTGTAGTCCCCGAGACTACTGTCGAATATTTTGATTCGGCTGTAGTCTTAGAAATGCAATGTTTTTTCTTAGTCACTCGGAAGTAACCTATCTTTGATGTCTGTCGATTGATTCTTCGCTGAAATCCTGTGAGCTTGTGGCTCGCTATACTGAATTGGAAAACAAACAGATCCATCTTAACCTTGACTTGAAGCTTGCTCAGGAGAACTTGCAGAAGGCGAGAGACGAAGCAAAAGGTATGGCTGGTGAGAACTTGACGACTGTCTTTGTCTTTCTATCCCTTCCTAATTCTGATCTCACTGTCATTTTGCAGACAAGATGGAGGAGGCTCTGAAGAAGAAGGATCATGACCTTGCCGGGGCGCAGAAAACGGCTTTGAACAAAACCAAGCTTGCGGAAGAAAAGTTGTCTTCAGTCGAAAAACTTGAAGAAGAGAACGCCAATCTGAAAGTTGCTCTCGACGCGGCTAACAAGGGGGTTAGCCGACTGAAGAACGACAAGATAGCTCTGAGTGACAAGGCTGGCGAACTGGCGGGGAAGAGGAGCGATCTGGAGCCTCATCTGGGAGGGCTCGCCAAGAGGTTATTCCTCATGCTTGGAGGTAATTCCTCTTATCCAATTTACTTGTTATCACTGACTCATCATAGAACCATTAGCTTGAACTCGAGTTGTGTTTGCAGAATTCTGTCAGAACTTCAAGGAAGAGACTAGTCGAGTGGAGACAAGCCTGGACCCCATTAACTCTCCCGTGAAGGATGAAGCCGCCATGAATGTGCTCCGACTGGAGTCTCGTGTCGCTGCTGTGGTGGACTACCTCGCTCGACTGAAGGTTGTAGTGTCGCGGATTGACTCGACACTCAGGCCAGGCGAAACACTTCAAAGTGACCTCGAGTATTTAATGCCTCGACTGAATGACGTTCCAAGTCGAGTGCAGGAATGGAAAAAGTCTTCTGCCAGATGCGGTGCCGATGTTGCTCTGTCACTGGTCCGCGTTCACTGCAAGGAGGCGCGAGAGGAAAGGCCGGCGTCCATGAAGGTTGCCAATACCAAGAAGTACGACTTCCGATCTTTCATGGAGACTTTCATTGGTGCTGCCACCCGGATCGCTGACAGGATCGACCTGGACCAGTTCGTCGCGCCTTCCAGTCCTCCACCTGAGGAGTAAAAAACTTCTATGATTCGTCTTAAATTTGCCTCGGAATGCCGAGTGATCTTGTAACCAATAAACTTTAACATGCTTGGTGCCTCGCTACTTCTGTATCCGTAGGATGTTATCCGAACTTTACTTATCGTCGAATATGCTTTCATTTTCCTTCGAGCGAACTTTGTTCTTCACTCGGAATATACTTCAGTGCTTGAGATGCAGCTCTGAGGTGAAAGATCCAGTCGACCTACACTTCATTGTTCTTGCAGGTAGGGATGGATTTCGGATTGTACTTATGGGCGCAGCTCCGCAGGAGAAGGTAACAGTCGACCTGCACCTCGTCGTCCTTGCGGATCGGGATGGAGCGCACGTTGTACTTGTGGCGCAGCTCCGAAGGAGAAGGTAGCAGTCGTCCTACACCTCGTCGTCCTTGCGGATTGGGATGGAGCGCACGTTATACTTGTGGAGCAGCTCCGAAGGAGAAGGTAACAGTCGACCTGCACCTCATCGTCCTTGCAGATTGGAATGGATTTCGTACTTAGGCGAGTACTGGACTGCAGCTAAGCCTCCGAGTGGGAGGGTTGCTCTCCGCTCGGTAGGATTTTCAGATACTTAGGTAGCAGTACCGGACTGCAGCTAAGCCCCCAAAGGTGGGAGGTTCGCTCTCCACTTTCGGTAGGATTTTCAAACTTAGGTGAGTCTTGGACTGTTGCTAAGCCCCGAGTGGGAGGTTTCCTCTCCACTCGGTAGGATTTTTCAAACTTAGGCTAGATCTTGGACTTCTGCTATGCCCCCGAGTGGGAGGTTCGCTCTCCACTCGGTAGGATTTTTCAAACTTAGGCGAGTACTGGACTGCTCCTAAGCCCCCGATTGGGAGGTTTGCTCTCCACTCGGTAGGATTTTTCAAACTTAGGCAAGTACTGGACTGCAGCTAAGCCTCCGAGGAGGATTTTTTGTGTCGTAGCTCTGAAGGGGAAGGCAACATTCGACCTGTACCTCGTCGTCCTTGCAAATCGCACATTGTATTAAATACTTAGGCGAGTACTTGGACTGCAGCTAAGCCCCCGAGTGGGAGGCTGGCTCACCACTCGGTAGGATTTTAAACACTTAGGCGAGTACTTGGAGTGCAGCTAAGCCCCCGAGTGGGAGGCTGGCTCACCACTCGGTAGGATTTTGAAAACTTAGGCGAGTACTTGGACTGCAGCTAAGCCCCCGAGTGGGAGACTGGCTCACCACTCGGTAGGATTTTAAACACTTAGGCGAGTACTTGGACCACAGCTAAGCCCCCGAGTGGGAGGCTGGCTCACCACTCGGTAGGATTTTCAGATACTTAGGCGAAACGGATTCGCAACTAAGCCCCCGAGTGGGAGGCTGGCTCTCCACTCGGCAGGATTTTCAGATACTTAGGCGAAACAGATTCGCAACTAAGCTCCCGAGTGGGAGGCTAGCTCTCCACTCGGCAGGGATTTTTTTTATAAACTTAGGCGAAACGGGTTCACAGCTAAGCCACCCACTCGGGGGGAATTTCTCTTGTAATCAAAAAGTAATAACAATCACTAGGAAAATTATAACGTTCTTGACTTCGATAAACAAACTACAGACGTACTTTTATTACATCTCACCCGAGTGAGTACTTAAGTATAAAAGGGGCGGAGCAACTCCGCATTCCAAGCTCGAGGCTCATCAATCTGGCGATCGACGTTGCAAAGATGGTATGCTCCATTGTGGAGAACTCCGGTGACGATGAAGGGACCTTCCCAAGTGGGAGCGAGCTTGTGTGGTTTCTGTTGATCCACTCGGAGGACCAAGTCTCCTTCTTGAAATGTTCGGCTCTTCACATTTCTAGCATGGAATCGACGCAAGTCCTGCTGATAGATGGTCGAGCGGATCAAGGCCATCTCTCTCTCCTCTTCAAGGAGGTCGACTGCATCTTGCCGGCATTGCTGCGCTTCATCTTCAGAGTAGAGTTCGACTCGGGGTGCATTGTGAAGCAGGTCACTCGGCAGAACTACTTCAGCTCCATAGACCAGAAAGAATGGAGTTCTCCCATTCGACCGATTAGGAGTGGTCCTAAATCCCCAAAGAACCGACGGAAGTTCGTCGACCCATGCTCCTGCTGCATGCTTGAGATCGCGCATCAGCCGGGGTTTCAGTCCTTTGAGGATTAGACCGTTTGCTCGTTCTGCTTGTCCATTCGACTGAGGATGAGCAACTGAAGCATAGTCGACTCGCGTGCCCTGAGAGGTGCAAAAGGCTTTGAACTTGTCGGAATCGAAGTTTGACCCATTGTCAGTGATGATGCTATGCGGAACTCCATATCTGAATATCAACTCTCTGATGAAACTGATAGCAGTGCACGTATCGAGGTTCTTGATAGGCTTAGCTTCGATCCAGTTCGTAAACTTGTCGACTGCCACTAGCAAGTGAGTGAAGCCGCTTCTTCCAGTTCTCAGTGGTCCAATCATATCCAATCCCCAAACAGCGAAGGGCCAGACTAGTGGAATGGTCTTCAAGGCTGAGGCGGGTTTGTGTGACATATTGGAATAGAACTGACATCCTTCACACTTGTCGACTATTTCCTTTGCCATTTCATTTGCCTTTGGCCAGTAAAATCCCGCTCGGTATGCTTTATCCACAATGGTCCGAGAGGACACATGATAACCACAGGTCCCCGAGTGGATATCATCAAGAATTATCTGACCTTCTTCTGGTGTTATGCATTTCTGGACGACTCCAGTCAAGCTTTCTCTGTACAACTGTCCCTTGATCACAGTAAAGGCCTTGGATCGGCGGACGATCTGTCGAGCCTCTTCTTCGTTTTCTGGGAGCTCTTTCCTCAGGATATACGAGATGTACGGCACTGTCCAGTCGGGAGTGATGACCACGACTTCCATGATCAGGTCGACCGCAGCTGGGACCTCAACTTCAGTCGGATCAGTGGCACTTTTTGGCTGTGGGGCTTCTTCGGTGAAAGGATCCTCTTGAATTGACGGTGTGTGGATGTGCTCCAAAACACATCACCGGGAATGGCTTCCCTCTTGGACCCTATTTTCGCCAAATCATCAGCAGCTTGATTTTTCAGTCGGGGTACATGATGAAGCTCTAACCCCTCAAACTTCTTATCTAGCTTCCTCACTGCATTGCAATAACCAATCATGGCTGGACTTCTGACATCCCACTCCTTCATCACCTGATTAACCACTAGATCTGAGTCGCCATAAACCATGAGGAGACGGACGCCGAGTGAAATGGCCATACGCAACCCATACAACAGTGCTTCGTATTCTGCTTCATTGTTGGAAGAATCAAAGTGAATTTGGAGCACATATCTGAGCTTATCTCCTCGGGGGAAAACCGACACTACCCTAGCTCCGGAACCATTCAGCATCTTGGAACCATCAAAGAACATGGTCCAGTGCTCCGAGTGAACTTGAGTCGGCAATTGTTGTTCAATCCACTCGGCAACGAAATCTGCTATTGCTTGGGACTTGATGGCTTTCTTTGCCTCAAACTTGATATCAAGGGGAAGGAGTTCAATCGCCCATTTCTCCACTCGACCAGTTGCATCTCTGTTGTGCAGAATCTCTGACAATGGGGCGTCGCTGATGACTGTAATGGAATGGTCAGAGAAGTAATGAGCAACCTTCTTCGTGGTCATATAAATCCCATAAACGAGCTTCTGATAATGAGGGTATCTTTGTTTTGATGGGGTCAATACTTCAGAAAGATAGTATACTGGGCGTTGAACTTTGAAGGCTTTTCCTTCTTCTTCCCGCTCGACCGGAAGTACTGTACTGACGACTTGTCATGTGGCTCCAATGTAAAGCAGCAAAGGCTCTTTGCTGATTGGGGTAGCAAGCACCGGCTGGGTGGAGAGCAGAGCTTTTAGCTCTGCAAATGCTGCATCAGCTTCTGGAGTTCACTCGAACTTGTCTGACTTCTTCATCAGTCGGGAAAGAGGCAATGCCTTTTCACCGAGGCGAGAGATGAATCGACTTAAAGCGGCCAAGCATCCAGTAAGCTTCTGGACATCGTGCACACACACAGGGCATTTCATTCGGAGTATAGTGCCAACTTTCTCTGGGTTGGAGTTGATTCCCCGTTCGGAAACGAGAAAACCGAGTAAGTTTCTGCCAGGAACTCCGAATGTGCACTTTGATGGATTAAGCTTGATATCATACCTCCTGAGATTGGCAAATGTTTCAGCAAGGTCAGTCAACAGGTCGGAACCTTTTCGTGACTTGACCACAATGTCATCCATGTATGCTTCCACATTCCGACTGATTTGAGTGAGCAAACACTTCTGAATCATCCTCATGAACATGGCTCCGGCATTCTTGAGGCTGAATGGCATGGTGACATAACAAAAGCACCCGAATGGAGTGATGAAATCTGTTTTGATCTCGTCGGGTCCGTACAGACGGATCTGATGGTACCCGGAATAGGCGTCTAAGAAAAACAAACTCTCACATCCCGCAGTCGAGTCGACTATTTGGTCGATGCGGGGGAGAGGAAAATGATCTTTCAGGCAGGCCCGATTGATATGTTTGAAGTCGATGCACATGCAAAGTGATTTGTCCTTCTTAGGGACCATGACAACATTGGTGAGGGAGTCCTGGACTAGGGGGTGTCCGGATATCCGAACTATCATCACGGCCGGACTCCAAGACTATGAAGATACAAGATTGAAGACTTCGTCCCCTGTCCGGATGGGACTTTCTTTGGCGTGGAAGGCAAGCTTGGCGATACGGATATGTAGATCTCCTACCATTGTAACCGACTCTGTGTAACCCTAACCTATCCCGTGTCTATATAAACCGGAGGGTTTTAGTCCGTAGGATGAACAACAATCATACCATAGGCTAGCTTCTAGGGTTTAGCCTCCTTGATCTCGTGGTATATCTACTCTTGTACTACCCATATCATCAATATGAATCAAGCAGGAGTAGGGTATTACCTCCATCGAGAGGGCCCGAACCTGGGTAAAAACATCGTGTCCCTCGTCTCCTGTTACCATCCGCCTAGACGCCTGATTCGGGACCCCCTACCCGAGATCCACCGGTTTTGACACCGACATTGGTGCTTTCATTGAGAGTTCCTCTGTGTCGTCACCGATAGGCCCGATGGCTCCTTCGATCATCAACAATGAGGTGGTCCAGGGTGAGACTTTTCTCCCCGGACAGATCTTCGTGTTCGGCGGCTTTGCACTGCGGGCCAATTTGCTTGGCCATCTGGGGAAGATCGAAAGCTACGCCCCTGGCCATCAGGTCAGATTTGGAAGTTTGAACTATATGGCTGATATCCGCGGAGACTTGATCTTCGACGGATTCGAGCCGCAGCCAAGCGTGCCGCACTGTCTCGATGGGCATGATCTAGCTCTGCAGCCAACAAAGGCCCTCGAGGCCGCACCAAAGATCCGCTCCGATCCTTAATCCGGAGCCGGATTCCCCGATCGAGGACGAGTCGTTGGACACCGCCTCGGTGGCTACGATCTCTACGGCGATTGAGCCGAACTCCATCCCTATCCTTTGCGAAGACCTCGACTCCAGGGTGCCGGACTCCTCTCCGGACTCCTCTCCGGACTCCGAACCCTCCGCGCCCCTGCCAATCGAATCTGATTGGGCGCCGGTCATGGAGTTCACTACCGCGGACATCTTTCAGCACTCGCCCTTTGGCGACATCCTGAATTCACTAAAGTCTCTCTCTTTATCCGGAGAGCCATGGCGGACTACAGACATGTGAAGGTTGGGATACGGACGACGAAGAAATTCAACGCCCACCCACCACCCACTTTATAGCCACCGGCCGATGATCTAACCGACATGCTCGACTTCGACCAAGACATCGACGGTATGGACGACGATGCCGGAGACGACCAAGACCCAGCGCCTACAGGGCACTGGAAGGCCACCTCGTCATCTGACATATACATGGTGGACATCCCAAAAGATGGGAACGGCGATGGAACAACGGAGGATGACCCCTCCAAGAAGCTACCGAAGCGCCGACGTCAGCGGCGCCGCTCTAAATCCCGCCACAATAAAAACGGTGATTCCGGCACGGGAGATAATAACACCCGGACAGTGCCGAAGACAACCCCCTCCAGCAGGACTCAGCGCAGGAGGAGGGAGAAGCAAGTCCGCACGACAGTGCGGCAGAAAGAGAGGTCGAGGACGATAATTATGCACCTACCTCCGAAGATGAGGCAAGCCTCGACGACGACTAATTTGTCGTGCCTTAGGATCCCGCCGAACAGGAGCGTTTCAAACGCAGGCTTATAGCCACGGCAAGCAGCCTCAAGAAAAAGCAGCAACAGCTTAGAGCTGACCAAGACCTGCTAGCTGACAGATGGACTGAAGTCCTTGCAGCTGAAGAGTATGAACTTGAACGCCCCTCCAAAAGCTACCCCAAACGTAGGCCGTTGCCTCGATCAGAGGAGGAAGCACCCACGTCACCAGCGCACGACATGGCAGACCGACCACCCGGTGGTCATGACAGAAGCCTCTCGGCCCTCCGCTCAAGCCACACCCCGACGCCGCTCAAAAAGTACCAAGCCATGGGAAAACGCACCGGACTTGCGAGATATATTGGAGGATAATGCAAAACATACAAGATCGATCTACGGATCGCGTGGGCGCCCAACGACGTGGATGATTACCGTCGCGCCGGATACAGCAAAACCGGCCGGGCCGAAAGTAGACAAAGCTCATATGAGCTACATCGTGATATAGCCCAATACAGAGGCGCCGCACACCCACTATGCTTCACAGATAAAGTAATGGATCATCAAATCCCTGATGGCTTCAAACCCGTAAACATCGAATCATACGATGCTACCACAGATCCTGCGGTCTGGATCGAGGACTATCTCCTCCATATCCACATGGCCCGCGGTGATGATCTACATGCCATCAAATACCTCCCACTCAAGCTTAAAGGACCAGCTCGGCATTGGCTCAACAGCTTGCCAGCAGAATCAATTGGTTGTTGGGAGGACCTGGAAGCCGCATTCCTTGATAACTTCCAGGGCACATATGTGCGACCACCAAACGCCGAGGACCTTAGCCATATAATTCAGCAGCCAGAAGAATCGACCAGACAATTCTGGACACGGTTCCTAACAAAGAAAAATCAAATCGTTGACTGTCCGGATGTAGAGGCCCTTGCAGCCTTCAAACATAACATCCGCGACGAATGGCTTGCCCGGCACCTAGGACAGGAAAAGCCGAAATCCATGGTGGCCCTCACAACACTCATGACCCGCTTTTGTGCGGGAGAGGACAGCTGGCTAGCTCGAAGCAACAACTTGGCCAAACACCCTGATAGTTCGGATACCAAGGACAGCAACGGCAGGTCGCGTCGCAACAAGAACAAGCGCCGCATTAACGGTGATAATGCTGAAGATACGGCCATCAATGCCGGATTCAGAGGCTCTAAACCCGGTCAGCGGAAGAAGCCATTCAAAAGAAATACCCAGGGCCCTTCCAACTTGGACCGAATACTCTATCGCTTGTGCCAGATACATGGCACCCCCGAAAAACCAGCAATCACACCAACAGGGATTGTTGGGTGTTCAAGCAAGCAGGCAAGTTAAGTGCCGAACTCAATGACAAGGGGCTACATAGTGATGACGAGGAAGAGCCCCGGCCGCTGAACAATAGAGGATAGAAGGGTTTTCCCACACAAGTGCGGATGGTGAACATGATATACGCAACCCATATACCCAAAAGGGAGCGGAAGCGTGCGCTAAGGGACGTATATGCGATGGAGCCAGTCGCCCCAAAGTTCAACCCATGGTCTTCCTGCCCGATCATCTTCGATCGAAGGGACCAATCCACTAGCATCCGTCACGGCGGTTTCGCCGCATTGGTTCTTGACCCAATTATTGACGGATTTCACCTCACCAGAGTCCTGATGGACGGCGATAGCAGCCTGAACCTGCTTTATCAGGATATAGTGCGCAAAATGGGCATAGATCCCTCAAGAATTAAATCTACAAAGACGACCTTTAAAGGCGTCATACCGGGTGTAGAGGCCAATTGTACGGGCTCAGTTACACTCGAAGTGGTCTTCGGATCCCCGGATAACTTCCGAAGCGAAGAGTTAATCTTCGACATAGTACCGTTCATGGCGGCTATCATGCATCGCTTTCGGACGAACCGCATTTGCAAAGTTCAATGCGGTGCCGCACTATGCATACCTCAAGCTCAAGATGCCAGGCCCTCGAGGAGTAATCACGATCAATGGAAACACCAAACGCCTCTCTCGAACGGAGGAGCACACGGCGGACCTCGCGGCGGAGGTGCAAAGCAGCCTCTCACAGCAATTCTCGAGTCCGCCACTAAGCCGTCCGGACAACATCAAGCGCTACCGAGTAACCCACAACAAGACCGCTGGCATGATTCAAGCACGCCAGAGTAATCCGCCCCAACCCCAACCCTCGCGAAATTGCGAAGCCAGTACTACACGTACATAACTATGCTCTGGAGATACCATGGGCATAAAGGGAGGGGCACGACCACGGCACGCCCGGAATGCGGGTCAACCGCACCAGGGGCTCCTGATTGTGTCATTCTTTTTCTTTTTTCCCCTTTCTTCCTTTTTCTTACTTTCAGGACTCCGTTTTCCAGAAGTCCTGTCCGGCACTAAAATCACCGAACTCACGATGCAACAGCCAGGGAAGCAGAAAGCCACGTCGAGTGTTCAGGTGGTCTCTATTACGATCATTATACCTGTTTTACATACCATCCCGCAGCTTACCCCTGGAGGGGGACATGTTAGATAGTCCCATCCCTTGCTTATCGCACTATTTGTATCGTTCTGCTTTCATTACAGTACCTTTTTGAATGAACAATACATAGCTTTTGCCTATTATTGCACTCTTTTCTTTATCTATATATATGTTCATTTCATGACATTACGCACCCGTACACTTTGGTACGGCCAATACACCAGGGGCTTAAGTACCCCAAAATTATGGTGTGACAAGTCCGAACACTTTCACAAGTGCGGCACCCCGAACTTATAGCATTATATGCATCGGCTCCGAATCATGTCTTGGGTCAATAGTTGGGTTTGCCCGGCTCCCGTGATTTGGTACCTTACGCCCGTTATATCGGCTAAGGTAGCACCGGGAGAACCACTGCGATTGTGCCCCAGTTGAGCTGGGTCGAGCACCTAAGTGGAGAAAGCTAAAATTGACCGTCATGATAGGGCGAGAGCCGGTCGCTATTCGAGAGGTTTTTTCGGGTCCCTAAAGACTTATGCCGCTTAGAGCGAGGAACCGGAATTGTCCGGCCAAGGCGTGGATAGCGCCCCGAACTCGGTCTTCCGAATACTAGGGGCTCCACCGAAATTTAAAATTATAGAATTCACTGGCTAAGTGAGAGTGTTCAAGCATTATAAGTCCGGTTGCCTTGTTCGTTGTGTTGAGCGCCTTCCTAGATGGACCCAAGAATGGGAACAAGAGTGCTCAAGTTTATCCCGAACACCCCAGCACTCGTGGCATGGGGGTTGAAGCCAACGACTTGCCATCTCTCAAATTTGATAAACGGCCGCACAGAAGGTAATATTTTAAATTAACAAGTGTTGCTTAGCGCATATGAACAAGTTTTCAGCATACAGGATAACAAATGCGAGTCTATTAAAAAATTACATCTTTGGAGCACTCATCCGCTATTCGGCGGGCACCCTTCAGGAGGCCCTCATAGTACATTTCGGGCGTGCGATGCTCCTTGCCCTTAGGTGGCCCGTCCGTCACAAGCTTCTCCGCATCCAGCTTACCCCAGTGCACTTTAGCACGGGCAAGGGCCCGACGGACACCTTCAATGCAGACGGAGCGCTTGATGACTTCAATCCTGGGACAGGCGTCCACCAGCCGCCGCACTAGCCCAAAGTAGCTCCCAGGCATGGCTTCTAATGGCCACAGCCGAACTATGAGGCCCTTCATGACCTATTCGGCGACCTTGTGGAGCTCGACCAGCTGCTTCAGCTGGTCGCTTAGGGGCACCGGATGTCCGGCCTCAGCATACTGAGACCAGAACACCTTTTCCGTCGAGCTCCCCTCCTTGGCGCGGTAGAATGCGGCAACATCAGACACACTACGGGGCAAATCTGTGAATGCTCCTGGAGAGCTCCAAATCCGGGTAAGTAATAAGTAATTCACTTTCACATGCTTGCTCTGCATAAAGAATGCCTTAGCCGCTGCGATCTTCTTTATTGCCTCAATCTCCTGGAGGGCTTTTTAGGCCTCGGCCTTAGCAGCTTTGGCACTCTCAAGAGCCGAAGCAAGCTCGGACTGTCGGGTCTTCGAGTCACGCTCCAAACTCTCGTGTTTTTCCACGAGAGCCTGGAGCTCTTGCCGCACCTCCGCCAGCTGCGCCTCCCCTTCTCTCGCTTCGGTGCGTTCCTCAAGAATCATGAGCTTTTCGCCACGGACACCGCCTCCTTCGTGGTCGCCACCTGCTCGTGGCCCCTAGCACTCCATGTTATTCCTGTTATTTTTTGCAACAGAAACCTTTCTATAAGGTATTTCTTTCATAAGGTATTACTTACCTTCCTTGTCCTCGAGCTGCTTCTTGGCAAGGCCGAGCTCTTTCTCGGACCGCTCGAGGCTCTGCTTCAATGCAGTGACCTAAGTCTTGGCAGAGGTCGCTGCAGCCTGCATTCCCATATTGACATACTTATGTTAGACTCTTGCGTATATCTTTTTAGATCCTTAGTCCGGCTTTTCTTTCTGAACACCGAACTAAGCATCAGGGGCTACTATCTATGCGGTAAAATTTTACATATTCTAAACTTACCTCAAAGCCTGTTAGAAGGATGGTACAG
Source organism: Aegilops bicornis (assembly GCA_021605145.1). NCBI lineage: Eukaryota > Viridiplantae > Streptophyta > Magnoliopsida > Poales > Poaceae > Aegilops > Aegilops bicornis. The sequence continues at coordinate 92,225,468 of CM038675.1, forward strand.
GCTTCAGTCAACCCGCTCTTGGCGGACTGAACTTTCTGGATCACCACACTCATAACAGTGCGGTGCTCCTCGTCGATGGAGGCGCTGTTAAGCGCCTCGATCTATCCGGTGCCTCCGGTTGACGGAGGACACCGGCGTCTTACCCTTCTTTCAAAGGACCGCTTGCCGGACTCCGGAACTGCTGAAGGTTCCTGCATGGAGTCCGGACGAGGGTCGGGCTTAGAGCCCCTGGGGGTCTCGCCCCCCACGCGCCTGGAGTCCGGGAGGTTGCCTTGCGGCGCCTCCTGCGCCACCTCCTCTTGACCAAGCCCCCCTTGGGGCCCCACCGCGGCATCGTCCGCAGCGTGAGGTGTGGAGGCGGACGAAAGTGAAGTACTCTCCATTTCCGATGAACTCAGGGACCCGCTCGACGAAGCGGCAAACTCGCCCTTGGGCGGGCTGCATGATTGTTCGGCATTAGAGAACACTATGCAATGATAAAAAGCCATGGGTATCCGGACACTTACGATCTCGCCAGGGGCTTGGCCCTTGTTGGCCAATCCTCCTCGTCGTTGTCGACGTTGGTGGAGAAGTCCGGAGGAAGGGTTCTTCCTTCTGATTCCCTCCGCCTCCCTGGTTGGGGCGGCCTTCCTTTTCCTCTCCTCTCCCGCTGGGGGAGAGGCTTCTTTTTCTTCCTCCTCGTCCTCAGGAGAAGATTACGCTTCAGAATCTGACAACACCAGGTGTTGGGAGCTCCTTCGAGTTCCCGTTGCCTCTTTCTTGGCCTTCTTCTCCGGCACCACATGAGGTACCGGAGTCAGCAGCCCCGTCAATCGGGCATCCGTTGGGTCTTCTAGCAAAGGAGCCGGGCAGCTAACCTGTCCGGACGTCTTCAGCCAGTCCTGTTAAAGGTAAGGGAGTTTTAGATCCCACATAGAGTCAAACTATGAAAAAAGAGTCCCATAAAGGGTAAAATAACTCACCTCGCGGGCTTGACGCTGCGAGCTGAATCCGCGATCTTGATGGCGGACGGGAGCCTCGGCGCCCTTGAACAACACCTTCCAGGCAACTTCGTACGTAGTGTCGAAGAGCCTTGTCAGAGTGTGGTGTTGTGCCGGATCGAACTCCCACAATTTGAAGGCCCGTTGTTGGCATGGGAGAATCCGGCATTTGAGCATCACCTGGATTACGTTGACAAGCCTGAGATTCTTGTCCACCAGGTTTCAGACGCATGTTTGGAGTCCGGATAGCTCGTCTGAATTCCCCCACATCAGGCCCGTCTCTTTCCATGACGAGAGCCGTGTGGGGAAGCCAGATCTGAATTCGGGGGCCGCCACCCATTTGGGGTCGCGTGGCTCGGTGATGTAGAACCACCCCGATTGCCACCCCTTTATTGTCTCCACAAAGGAGCCCTCGAGCCATAGGACTTTGGCCATCTTGCCAACCAAGGCACCTCCGCACTCCGCTTGACGCCCGCCCACAACCTTCGGCCTGACATTGAAGGTCTTCAGCCATAGGCCGAAGTGGGGCTGGATGCAGAGGAAGGCCTCACACACGACGATAAACGCCGAGATGTTGAGGATGAAATTCGGGGCCAGGTCGTGGAAGTCCAGGCCGTAGTAGAACATGAGCCCCCGGACAAATGGGTGAAGTGGAAAACCTAGTCCGCGGAGGAAGTGGGGGAGAAACACCACCCTCTCATGGGGCCTGGGGGTTGGAATGAGCTGCCCCGCGTCGGGCAGCCTGTGCGCGATGTTGCTGGACAAGTATCCGGCCTCCCGCAGTCTTGTGATGTGCCCCTCCGTGACGGAGGAGGCCATCCACCTGCCTCCCGCTCCGGACATGGTTGGAGAAGGTTGAGGTGGGATGTGCGGACTTGGGCGCTGGAGCTCGAGTGCGGAAAATGGATGAGCAAAGGAGGAAGAAGGCGTAGGTGAAAAGGTGGATCCTTATCCCCTTATATGGACGGACGAAGTTATGCGTCCCCCACCAGCCTGGTAAAACTCGCTTATCTCTCAAGCGCCGTAATCAATGGCGCGGATGGGTTACCCACGTCCGTATTGATGAGAATCCCATAATAGGGGGGCACGATCTATGCTTTGAGAAGACGTGCCAAGGAAACCGCCTCGCTAAACGCGCTAAGGTGGAACGGTAAAAACGATTCATATAAAGGCCTGGCCGTGATGTTATGTCACGCCATGAGTACGTCACAGATCTGTGCAAAAAATTCTCTCACGGTGGTATGTGGAACTTGTTTTGCAGAGCCGGACACTATCCTGGTGTTCAAAACCTTCTATGAAGTATTCGGAGGAGGAACCCGCCTTGCAATGCCGAAGACAATATGCATGCCGGACTCGTCGTCATTGAAGCCTGGTTCAGGGGCTACTGAGGGAGTCCTGGACTAGGGGGTGTCCGGATAGCCGAACTATCATCACGGCCAGACTCCAAGACTATGAAGATACAAGATTGAAGACTTCGTCCCGTGTCCGGATGGGACTTTCCTTGGCATGGAAGGCAAGCTAGGCGATACGGATATGTAGATCTCCTACCATTGTAACCGACTCTGTGTAGCCCTAACCTATACGGTGTCTATATAAACCTGATGGTTTTAGTCCGTAGGACGAACAACAATCATACCATAGGCTAGCTTCTAGGGTTTAGCCTTCTTGATCTCGTGGTAGATCTACTCTTGTACTACCCATATCATCAATATTAATCAAGCAGGAGTAGGGTATTACCTCCATCGAGAGGGCCTGAATCTGGGTAAAAACATCGTGTCCCTCGTCTCCTGTTACCATCCACCTAGACGCACAGTTCGGGACCCCCTACCCGGGATCCGCCGGTTTTGACACCGACAATTGGCGAGCCACTCGGAGTGGTAAATCTCTCAGATAAACTCTGCTGCTAAGAGCCGAGCCACCTCCTCGCCAATGGCCTTTCTCTTCTGGACGACGGACCGTCGAAGAACTGGATGTCGAGTGTTGTTGAGATGTGAGTCGGAGCAGCATTGCGATCAGTCGGGTGAATATGAATCGGTTTCGTCTCGCAGGATGACTGAAATGCTGACTCCGTGGCGGGCTTCTTGGCTCGCAACAAATCACTCGGGTCTGTAGTTTTCTGGTGCTCTTGCAGCTCTACCACTGCCATCTGAGCATCGGCGAATTTAGAGCCTTTCTGAAAACACTCTTCTGCTATCTTCCGATTGCCAGTGACAGTGATCACACCTTTGGGGCCTGGCATCTTCAGTTTGAGGTATACATAACATGGTCGAGCCATGAAACGTGCATACGCCGGCCTCCCCAGAATACCGTGATAAGCTATCTGGAAATCGATGACCTCAAAGGTCAACTTTTCCTTATGAAAATTCTTGTAATCACCAAAAACCACATCGAGAGCAATTTGGCCGAGTGACTCAGCCTTCTTTCCAGGAATGACTCCATGGAAGCTCATGTTCTTTGGTGCTGAGTCCGGACATCGGAATGCCCATCCCTTTCAACGTCTCTGCATACAGTATGTTCAGGCCACTGCCACCATCCATCAAAACCTTAGTTATTCGAGTGCCTTCGACGACTGGGTCGACCACCAACGCTTGCCTCCCAAGGGTGGCTATGTGTGTCGGGTGATCAGACTGGTTGAACGTGATGGCGGTCTGCGACCATTTCAGATAACTGGGTGTCGCCGGAGCGACCATATTCACCTCTCGGTTGATAACTTTCAATCTACTTTTGCTCTCAACGTCAGCAAAAATCATCAGGGTGGAATTGACCTGGGGGTATCCACCGTCACTATCTTCCTTGTCCTCAATTTTGTCTGACTCCTTCTCCTTGTCCTTGGGTTGCTTCCCCTGGAACTGCTGAATCAAGAGCCGACATCGCCGAAAGTGGTATGCTTTGGGTAAATGAGTTTACCCTCTTCATCTTTCTTCGTGTGAATGTGACATGGCAAGTCCAACACATCATTTCCATCTTGGTCTTTCACTTTCTTGGGGTTCCACGGCCCCTTGGATTTCCCCTTGAACTTTCCTGGAGTCACGGCCAAGGCTTCTCCAGGAGCAGCTGGCTCGGCTTTCCGCTTCTGTTTCCGACTGGAGTTCCCTCCCCCAGTTTCATTAGCGGCTGACTTGTACTTGCCACTCCGGAGCCGATCCTCTTCTTCACCATTGGCGTACTTGGTGGCAATCTCCATCATTCGACTCAGGGTCATGTCTCCGGTCCGACCGAATTTCAAACTTAGATCTCTGTTCTTAACGCCTTCCTTGAAGGCACAGACTGCCTGATGATCAGATACATTCTCTACCGTGTGATGCAATGTGATCCATCTCTGGATGTAATCCCTCAGAGTTTCATTCGACTTCTGCACACGATCGCAACTCACAACACCGCTGGCCGCTTGCAAGTTCCTTCAAATGTCTGACAAACACTCGGGCAAGATCTTCCCAAGTGTAAATGTTGCTGGGTGCTAACTGATTCAGCCATGCTCTGGCTGAGCCCTCCAACATAAGAGGCAGGTGTTTCATGGCCACTTCATCCGGCTTGGACTCACCAGTGAACTTACTGACTCCAGTCGCCAACCTGAAGTTGGGAGGAATCACCGCGCTTCTGATGGCTCTGCTAAAACACTCTGGTCCTGAGACGTGTACTCTGCTGCTGGCGGGTGCATTTCTGTCATGGCCTTCTCGGTTAGCTATGTTCCTGTCGACCAAGCCTTGAACGATGACGGATCTCGCATCAAAGCCTGGTTCCCTGGGGTCGACTGGAATCCTTCGCCCGACACTGTGTTGGCGTCTGTCATCTTGCTGTCGGGGCGCATATGACCCACCCCTTGGGGGAGGAGTGGGCACTCGACGTCGATCATCAAGATCGAATCGGTCCTCATACTGATCACGCTGGCCTCCATGTCCCTCACGCCTCGGGGGCGATCTTGGGCTATGAGCCGACTGGATTGTATTCGCAGCGACGGATCTGCTGTGAATCCTGTTCCGCGACTGCGATACAGCTGAAATTTGATCTCCTGCTGCCCGGAGCAAATCTCTGATCTGTAGCAAGCCTCTGCGAGCTTCTGACTTGGAAGGCTGAATGGACTCTGCTATATGTACTGCAGCTGCTAGATTCTGAATTGGAGTTCGGTATACCTGAGTCGACTGTGGAAAGAGTTGACGTCGACTGGACGACGGGACCCGTTGTTGCGCTCGTTCGTCGAGCACTCGCTGGAGATTTTCCAGTCGAGTGCGTTCAGCCAAGTTGGCCAAACGCGCTTCTTCTAAGGCACGGGCCTCGGGGGTCTCTCCAACGATAGGAGTGTGAAGCGCATCCATGTTCCGGCGGCAAAGCTCCTCCCTCTGCAGCGAAGTGAGGGTCTTGGGTTGATACTCTTCGTGAACCTGCGCCAGCTTGCCTCCGCCAACGCCTCCGCCGCTGCGTGGTCCGTCGACCATCAGAACCTCCGCCGCTGGATCACTGCTATCGCACTCGGATGCAGTCTCTGCGGAGCCAGTCGACAAATCGAACATGCCGTAGAGAGATTCGTCGGGCTCCATTGCCGCGACTTGAGGGGTGGCCGACTGGCGGGCCACCGCGTGCCTCACCCACCGCTGAAACCTCGATCGACCGGAGCGCTTGCGCCAGCGAGAGACTGGGGGGGAGGGCGGACAGAGCCGACCGACATCTTTGGGTCGACGGGTTGCCACAGGAGGACGCCAGACGACGCGCAGCGAAGTGCGTTGCCCTTGAAGGGGAGTGCGTCAACGTCGAGTGGACCCTCCTGTAGCCAAGCGGAGTCGTCGGCGATGAACGTGAGCGCGCCGAGACGGATCTCGTGGCCCTCAACCAAAACTCCACCTGAAACCATGATGAATGGGATCGGAAAAATTGCAACTTCTCCAACAAGTCGCTAAGACACCTGCCCCACGGTGGGCGCCAACTGTCGTGGTTCTAAGTCTGACAGTAGAATGGGGGTAGGTATGGAGAGGCAAGATCCTAGCTATGGAGTAGTTGTATACGCAAGATGTTTACGAGTTCAGGCCCTTCTCGGAGGAAGTAACAGCCATACGTCTCGAAGCCCGGAGGCGGTCGACTGAATTATATGCGTATGAGTTACAGGGGTTCGAACCCTTTACACTGAGGAGGGGGTGGCTTATATAGAGTTCGCCAGACCCCTCCAGCCCTCAGTTATGTAGGGATTAAGGTACATTAAGATAGGGAGTTACTAGTAACGTCCCACATAAAGTGGTATGATGACCATAAAGCCACTTAATCACCGACCATTTGTGTGCAGACTGACTGTAGATCTTTTGGCAGTCGAGTGGTTGGCTGATGGTCGAGTGTCTTCAGGTCCATCGAGTGGAATCTTTCCAGGTTGACTGAAAGGTGTTTTCTTCAAGAGATGTCCTTGGGGAGGGTATCTTGGACAGGTTCATGACCCTACCCTAGGTACATGCCTGGAGGAGCCATCGAGCCCTGTAGCGACGACACAGAGGAACTCTCAATGAAAGCACCAATGTCGGTGTCAAAACCGGCGGATCTCGGGTAGGGGGTCCCGATCTATGCGTCTTAGGCTGATGGTAACAGGAAGCAAGGGACACAATGTTTACCCAGGTTCGGGCCCTCTCGATGGAGGTAAAACCCTACTTTCTGCTTGATTAATATTGAAGATATGGGTAGTACAAGAGTAGATCTACCACGAGATCGTAGAGGCTAAACCCTAGAATCTAGCCTATGATGGTATGATTGTAATTGTGATCGGGCTTCTAAGGACCAACCTCTCCGGTTTATATAGGCACCGGAGAGGGCTAGGGTTTATATGGAGTCGGTTACAACGAAGGAAATACAATATCCGGATCGCCCAGTTTGCCTTCCACGCCAAGGAGAGTCCCATCCGGACACGGGTCGAAGTCTTGAGTCTTGTATTTTCACGCCTCAATAGTCCAGACGATGTATATAGTCCGTCTGTCCGAATACCCCCTAATCCAGGACTCCCTCTGCGGGGGCGCCTGCTGGGGGTCCCGGGGAGGAGGCCGACACGGGGGAGGGCGGCCGGCGAGAAGGAGGGCCGGCGCGGGCGAGGGCGGCCGATACAGGGATGAGGGCCGGTGCGGGGGACGGCAGCGTGCGAGGGTCGATGGCGGCGCACGGGGGATTGAGGGAGGAGTGTAGAGTGTGTGAGTGAGCTGAGTGATGAGGGCCGGGGGGCGCGAGCAGGTCGGGGGGTGCACGGGGGAGGGAGTGGGCTTAACTGCAGCGCGGGTAATGGGCCAGCGCTACTACTAAGCCCACTAGGTATAGCGCCGGCGCACATCACACGCTACAGCTATTTGGCCTTCCCTTTTGGCCCCGGCGGCCCGCTAAACAGTAGCGCGGCCCGCTATTCAGTAGCAGTAGCGCCTGTTGTGGCCAGCGCTACTCGTAGATAACTATAGCGTGGGCGCCCAAACAGGTGCTACTGCTACAATTCTATGTATAAGCATTTTCCTAGTAGTGGCCTTCTTTGCTGCCGCGGCCCTCGTCAGGCGCACGGACTCCCCCTGTACCTCTTGCCGCTGCTCAGTCCTGCCGGGCCGGACCGGCTCGCCAGAGCTGGCGCACCGCAGGACGCGCCTTTTTCCCGTGGCCGGATGGCTGTCTGCCTCGACCTCTTCCTCGGTCGACTCCTCGACCACATCTTCGATGAGAGGGGCCCTGGTGCCGACGCTGTTGGCCTCCCCGGCGGACTCCGCCCACTGGGCGAGCTCCCTCCCCTTCGCGGCCGCTCCGGCCTCGTCCTCCATGCTGCCAGCACTGCCGGCCTCCCTGGCAAGCGCCGCCTCTGCCGCCCTGGCGGCGATGTAGTCTAGCTCCTCCTTGCTGGTGTCCTGGATGAGCAGTGGCTCCTCGCGGACGTACTTCTCCGACAGGGTGTCAAAGAACTCCTGCACCCACCCCGCCTCCGGCTCGGCCCAGCTTGGGTCGAGGCCATGCGCGTTAAAGTCCGGCATCATGACAATGATGTCGGTTTGGCGAGAATTGTTGCTCAGCGAGACCACTCATTCCGGCAACCCAAACAAGGGCCCCTTGGCAGCCTTGGCAGCCTTCACGGCCTTGCCGGTCCTCTTAGCCCTGTCGTCGCGGTCCACGTCGAGCTGAAAGCGCCTCTGGCAAAAGTGGGCGTGCCCCATCAACGTGAAGTTGTGGTTCAAGCCAGGGCGGAGTCTCATTATGTCAGCAGCGTTCCTGTAATCCCAGGCCGGCCTCCCCTTGTTATGCAATGGGGCAATCCGGCGGCGGATGAAATCAGCCCCAATCATTTCAAGGGTGAGCCCGGCCATGGTCAGGCGATGGATCCCGGTGGTTGCGACCGTGAGCTTATCATCGTTGGCATCGACATCGCCCAAGTCATTTCTAGGGACCGGCGACTCCTGACGAACCCGACAGAACTCCTGCGGATCTTCTTCTTCAATCCAGCACCACCGGCTCCGCCACTCTTCCCACCTCTCCTTCTGAGCGCCCTCCAGATACGTACCCTTCTCTTGGCTCCTTGGGATCCAGGCGACGCAGCCAGAGATGGCACCTCCTTTTTGGATACGAGGATAAAAGTAGTGGCGGAAGAGTGCCGTGCTGGGATGCACTCTGGCGAAGCCCTCATAGAGATGGGCAAAAATGGCCATGCACGCCACCGCATTTGGGCTGAAATCCAGAAGGTGGAAACCATAGGTGTGCATGACAACGTTGAAGAAATTAGAAAAAGGGGGGCAGAGCCCGCAAGAAAAGTAGTCGACGAAGAAGGGGTACAAATTCGGGCCAGCCTTGGTGAAATCGGCGGGGTGCCCCGTCGTCCTGCACCCCCGCAGGGGCTTGAAATAGTCGCTAAGATGGACAATGTCGACCGTAGAGGGGAAGTAGGCGTGCTGCGTCCGGAGCGCCGCCAATTCGCTCTCTGGCGCCTCCTTCTACCCGGCATCCTTGGCCACTCCCTTGCCCCTGCCTATCTTGGGCGACGTGGCAACCGAGAAGGGGTGAGGATCGGGGGCAATGTATGCGCGGCGGCGGCGAGTGGAGGCGAAAGCTTCTCGCTTAAGGAAGAAGAAATGGACGGCGGTTCCGAGATTGGAACAGGCGCAGAGGGTAAATAAGCAGCGCGCCTGCGGTTATTCCTTTTTATGGAAAAGGTGCGGGCCGCCTCTTTACCATTTACTACAATGTGATGCATGACCCCCACGTCGCGCATTCAACACGGGTCGTGGGGAAGCGCAGCGACCGGGGGAATTACTGCGGTAAAAACTCCACCGCGCGCGCACCCGCGCACCGTTTTGGGCCTGACCCAATAACGCACCGCGCTTATATTTGGCCCAGGCCCGGGGGCTCCTGTCGGTGTACAAAAGTAGGGGTCCCTTTTTGTACCCCTTTACTTGTGCGCGGGCAGTCGCAGCCCCACGCCCCTAGACACACTTGGCGGGGTAGAGGGAAGCAGAGCCACAAGACAACCAGAGCAACGCCAAGACAGGAACACAAAGAGCAGAAGGGCGAAGCGGACTCCCCTGGCAAGGCCCTTGTCGCGGCGGCCTCCACAGCCCGGCAAGAACCTTGCCAGGGCAACTTGCCCAACACCAGCAGAGCCGCCACCCTTGAGCCCAAGATTTCCCACACCATCAACCACATTGGAACCAAGGCTCGGGAGGCACCTCCATGGTGGCATGCAGATCTTTGTGAAGATCAAAAGCACACAAGATCTGATGAGAACCAGAAGACGACGATCCTTGGCAAGATCCTTGCCGAGGAAACCCACGAGACCCCCGGCAAGATCGTTGCCGGGGATGACCACGATGCCACGGCAAGACCCTTGTCGGGGCCCAGGCAAGACTCTTGCCAGAGACATCCACGGGGCTGCAGCCAGGCCCACATCTGCCAAGACTCCACCGTCGTTCCCATACAGCTGCCAACCCACCAACTAGGCGAGCACCTGCGTGGTGACGTGCGGCCTCTAGACCAACTCAGCAAGCACATGCGTGGTGGCATGCAGATCTTCATGAAGACCCTACCACCACGCCAGCTCAGCAGCTTGCCAGCCTACATGGCGATGCATGCCTCGTTGGCCTCGACGCGTGTCGGAGCAAGGCGGAGCGGCGATGGACGGGACGGGCCTCGTTACCGCCCCCGATAATGCAAGTTGACACCTAAGTAGTGCATTTAATGCGCTTTGTCCTGTAATGACAAGCGATAAGCTTGTACACCGTATACCTTTTCACCTCCTGTGTGCCACTATGGCAGCCCCTTTGACTATAAAAGGATGCCCGAGGCGTACTGGAGAGGGATTCGGATCTTTTGAACAACACATGCACTGTAGCTAGTTCAAGAGCTCAAGAACACTCAAATATACACCAAAGCAGGACTAGGGTATTACGCATCCTCGCGGCCCGAACCTGGATAAACGATCCTTGCGCTGGCTCCTAGACCCGCTCTTTACACAACCCCGCGCCCACCAACCGTAGAAGGGATTCCAGTGATCCCATAGGTGTCGTTTTCCACCGACAGCCGTAGAACGTAGCGTTCATCGTCTTCTCGGGGCTTTCCCTCCTGAGCTCCAGCCACGCTTCCAACAAAGCATGCACAGCGTGGCAGTTCTCCATGCTTGCCTGCTTGTGCATCTTGGCGGCATAGGTCACTTGCATGATCATGGTGTGACCACGCTCCAGGTTCACCTCCAGGTCGAGGTCGAGGTAGTTCTATCTCAACATGGGTTGTTGCCTTACGCCGGGTACTCAACGCTAAAAGAGCTGCTCACTGTTGTCTCCCCGGGTGCCTCTCAATTCCAGTGTGCGTCCTCGTTGAAGACCACGTCCTCGGAGATGTGCACACTCTTTGCGATGTCGTGTATCTTGTATGCCCTAGAGCTTGTTTCCTAGACCATGAACACCATTGGGGTGCTCCTTTCATCAAACTTCTTTAGCGGTGGGCATGCCGTCCTGCCATGCCCAACCCAGCCAAAACTGTGGAAGAAGCATACATCGGGCTTCATCCCTTAGCACGCCTCGTAGGGCATCTTGCCGTTGATACTCCTTGTGAAGTAGCGAAGATGGCTATGTGCACGGCCTCTCCTGAGTACATGGTCGTCACCTTCTTTTACTTGAGCAAGCAGCATGCCATCTTGAGCACCATCTGGTTCCTTCGCTCGATGACGCCGTTCTGCTATGTGTTGTACGGGTTCATAGATGTCATTGTACCCCTTTGTCGTCGAAGTCCTTGTAGAAGGTGGCGAACGTGAGCTCGCACCATGATCCATGCGCATCACACGCAGCTTCACGCTTGACAATGGCTCTCTCCGCCTCATCCTTGGAGACAAGAAGCGTCGCCATATGAACCTGCTATAGTCGTTGACTTGTAACAGGATGTAGAGATGCCCACCTGACATCGCTAGGGTGATTAGACGGTAGAGGTCACCGTGAACCAGCTCCAGGGGCTTCCTCGCCCTGTATTTTTCCTTCTCGAGGAAGGGCGTGCGCCACTGCTTCCCGGCAAGGCATGCATCACACCACTCATTAGCGTGTGCGCTGTCAGGGATCCCATGAACGAGCTCTCCTCGGGCCATCTTTCACATAACCATCAGAGTGCTGGTGCCCAAGCCGGATATGCCAGCACCACGCCTCAAAGAGGTGTCCCACGGCAAGGCACATGGGATGGATGGAGTGGAAGAAGAATTTCTAGGTGATTCGCTCCCCGAGTTACTGTTGACACACGAACACGTCACGTGTACCCTCGACGCCGAGGGTGATGCACCGCAACTCACGTAGAAGGAGACCCGACCGACAGCGCGATACGCAAGACAGTCGACGAGCGCTTTTGCAGACCCAAAAACCCCACACCCCCGGGAGGGACCCCTTCAGGGAGTGCGGCGGCTATAGGCTGCCCTAGGTCGATTCGCTCGCCCCTAGAGCCTCGGGATTCGCAGCTCTCAAACACGAAGAACAGCATAGAACGAGAGAGAAAAATCATGGAGAGATGAAACGTAGACAGGAAAAAATAGTATATTGATTTGTTCGACTGTGTGTTGTTCAATCGGCCATCACCCCCAATATATATAAGAGGCGGCTGGACTTCCCGTACAAGTAAAGGATTCATCTAGGCTTTCCTTACAAAAAATTACATCAATTTACGCCCTAGAGTCCTAGTTCTATTCTAACTCGGATTCAGTCTGAATCTGGCCCAACTTCTGTCTTCCTCGTTGCACGGGCCGCTGAACTTGCATATGATCCCCGATCAAGACGGCCCAAATATCAAACATGTGCGCCTTGATGATATGAACAACTCTCATGTTGATTATTTCTTCAAATAAGGCCATCTTGAATACTTCTCGAGGTCATCTTTACCTTCCAGTCGGACTCGATCCTGCAGTAGACTGGATTATCCGAGTCTCGTGGTGAATTTGTAGGCCATATACTCTCTCTGATGATGATGACTCCAAAACCAAAGTTTACCGTCTTGATTATACGCATAAATTCTGTATTGAACACTTCTTCATCCGAGGTCATCTTGATAAACTTTCGGGCACATGTTCAGTTGCACTCGGATTCGAGCTGATCCACTCGGATATTAGAGACTTTCACTCGGACCGTCCGACTGGACTTTCTCACTCGGAAAACAATCTTTCAAGATGACTATATTTTCACTCGGAAAGCAATATCTTACTCGATCGGCAAGTTTTCGTTCCGATGGTAATCTTTTCACTCGGAACATTTAATAATAAGTTCATCCGGTCAGCAAACTTCCACTCGACCGGTAATTTTCACTCGACAAGTAAATTTTCACTCGAATGATAAGCTTTTTCACTCGATCAGTGAGGTTTTACTCGAAAGTTAAGCTTTCACTCGACCGGTGAGTTTTCACTCGGACAGCAAGCTTTTCACTCGACCGAAAACATAGCCAGATCTTGATTTGTCTCCTCTGGTCCCATACGACCTCGGATTGAGACAAATTATATATGAAGGCTCGATGAGAAGAAACTTTTCAGTGTTGAGGGTTTTTCGATTCAAGGCCGTCTTGAGGGCCGAATTGCTTACGCATTGCATCAGACACTCATCAAGATATGTCTGGTGTCAAGCGTAATATTTTGGTCTCTGGCCTATCCAAACCGTATTAACTGTAACTTTTGCATATGAACTCGGATTAAGATGATTTATATATAAAAATCAATTGCCTCGGCGAGACGAAGACAATTCCTTTAGAGTGCTCCTTCATACGAGGTCGTCTTGAAGGCATGATCGACCAAAAACCACTCGGAATATTGAATTCTGCCACTCGGAATACAATTTCGGCCCCTAAGATGGAGTCGGACGATGATAACCTAAACATCAAAGTTGTTCCACTCGGTGATGTGAAACTTTTCATGCTGAAAACCCTTTCACTCGAAGCCATCTCATTTTCTTTTTTTGTTGTGCCAAAATCTGATGTCAACACATGCCCCCCTGTTTTTAAGAAAGCTTATGCGTGCGAAAAATAATATGCACGGTGTTTGTTCTAAGGACGATGTCAACACTCCACCGGCCATTTATTTTCTTAGGGCGATAATTATGTATCGGCCATGTTTGTTCTAAGGGTGATAATCGTATATCGGCCATTGCCTACCTAGGCTTCTTGCCACACACTCGGGTGGTATTTCTTTAAGTATTTGCCATTGAGAGGTCTAGGTAACACCGTTCCTTCTACGGATTCCACCAAATATGAGTTTCCAGGAACTATTATTGCAATCCTAAAAGGACCTTCCCAACTTGGAGACTACTTCCCGAATCTTCTATCCCTTGAACCAATCGGTAGAATCACTTTCTGCATTTAGATCGCCAACTTGAAAATTCTTCAATTTGACTTTCTTATTGTAAGCTCTTGCCACCCTCAACTTGTCTCTCTCTATGGCCTTTAAAGCAGCCAAACGTTTATCGGCAACCTCATCAATATTGTCCACCATTAAGTTGTAAAAATCTACTGCCGATAAATTATTTTGTTTGGCTATTCTCAAAGCATTCAACTTTACCTCCATTGGTAAAACAGCCTCTTGACCATATACTAGCTCATATGGAATCACCTTCGTAGCACCATGCCTTGAGATTCTATGAGCCCACAAAGCTTTAGACAACAACTCATGCCATCTTCTCGGATTATTCTCAATCTTCTTCTTGATGTGTTTGATTAAAATTTTATTGCTAGACTCAGCTTGTCCATTAGCTTGGGCATAATATGGAGAGGAATTGAGCAACTTTATGTTATAAGATTCGGCAAACTCTCTGACTTGGTGTGACATGAAAGATGAACCTTGATCTGTAGTTAATGTTTGAGGAATACCGAATCTATGAATAATGTGCTCGGTTATGAATTGAATTACCTCTGTATGTGTCATGTTCTTGAGAGGTACTACCTCAGACCATTTAGTGAAATAATCAGTTGCCACCAATACGAACCGATGCCCCTTTGAGGAAGATGGATAAATTTGCCCAATAAAGTCTAAACCCCATCCTCTGAAAGGCCACGGCTTGATAATAGGATGTAACATAGCAGCAGGAGCCAATTGAATATCACCAAACTTTTGACAATCTTCACACCCTTTATAATATCTGAAGCAATCATTAATCATAGTCGGCCAATAAAACCCAGCACGTCGCAATAACCATTTCATCTTGGGAGCCGACTGGTGAGTGCCACAAATACCTTCATGTACTTCTCCCATAGCAACTCTTGCCTGGTCCTCATCCAAACACTTTAGAAGAACATCATCGACTGTTCGGCGATAAAGACCATCATCTCTCATTGTATACTTGAAAACCATACGCCGAACAGCCCTTTCCACCCTTTCACTCGGATTGCACAAGTAATCAACAATGGGGTTTCTCCAGTCGGAATTATCACCTGCACTAGATTTCTTGTTAATGGCCGAATCAGTGGCTTCAGATTCGGCCTCTCTCATATTGGCAAGACAAGACATCGGTCTTTGAGAGATATGAAACATGCCATGATAAACATGATTTCCAGATGCTTGTTGTGCCAACTCATTTGCTTTCCAATTGTCATGTCTAGATATATGTGCAATGCTAAAGCAATCCAAAGTAGAAATTATATCTAGACATTTATCAAGATAAACATTAAGTGATTCGTCCAAACACTGAAAGACTACGGATATTTGTTGCACCACTAGTAACGAATCACCGTAAGCTTCAATATGTGTAACACCTATAGCAAGTAACATCTCTAGGCGAATAATAATGATTCATATTCGGCTTGATTGTTTGTGCAAAAATATTCTAAGCGGCATGAGGCTTCAAAAACAGCACCATGAGGAGATATATAAACAATACCAACGCCTTGGCCATTGCTACAAACTGAACCATCAAAGTATAATCTCCATGGTACTAATGAAACAAGGTTCATATCAACATCATTCTTGTCATTAATCCGATGTTCAACAATGAAATTAGCAACAATTTGGCCTTTCATGGATTTTAGAGATTCATAAGCCAAATCATATTCAATCAAAGCATAAGCCCACTTGCCAATTCTACCACTAAGAATTGGCCTATGCAACATGTATTTAATGACATCGGTTTGACAAGCTACTACAAAAGCACTCGGAACTAAATAATGTCTCAATTTTGTGCAAGCATAATATAAGCATAGATATAGTTTCTCAATAAATGTATACCTTGTCTCGGTGTCCAATAAGCGTCTGCTCAATTATGTAATAGCATGCTCTTTTCCCTCGGTTTCTTGAGTCAAAACAGCACCAATAACTCCTTTCTCCGCTGCAATGTAAAGCCTGAAGGGCTCTCTATGCTTGGGTGCTTTCATCACCGGAGGAGTGCACAAATAACTCTTGATCATATCAAAGGCTTCTTGCTGTTCTGCCCCCCAAGTGAAATCAACATCATTCTTCAACCGAAGGATAGGAGTAAATGCATCAACTTTCCCTGACAGATTAGCTATGAACCTTCTCAAATAATTGACCTTGCCAAGGAACTTTTTCATATCTCTCTTGCATGTTGGAGCCTCCACTTTCTGTATGGCCTCTATCTTTTGGGATCAATTTCGATGCCATCTTCATGAATAATGAAACCCAAAAATTTGCCGGTGACACGCTAATGCACACTTCAAAGGATTCATCTTCAGTCCATACTTTTTCATTCTTTCAAAAGCTAAACGCAAATCGGCCAAGTGAAATTCAAAAGCATCCGATTTGACAACAATATCATCAATATAAACTTCAAGTATGATACCGAGTAAATCATGAAAAATCAAATTCATAGCCCTTTGATATGTGGCTCCAGCATTTTTTAATCCAAATGTCATCACTGTCCACTCGAATAAACCAAGGAAACCAGGACATCGGAAAGTTGTTTTGTACATGTCCTCTTCGGCCATAAAAATTTGATTGTATCCGGCATTACCATATAGAAAGCTAATAACCTTATGTCCAGAAGCATCATTAATAAGCATATCGGCTATTGGCATGGGATACTCATCTTTGGGTGTAGCCCTATTCAAATCTCTGAAGTCAATGCACACCCTTAACTTGCCGGATCCCTTCTTCTCCACTAGGACAATGTTAGAAATCCACTCGGCATACCTGCAAGGTCGAATCAAATTAGCTTCAAGCAGTCGACCGATCTCTTCCTTGATCCGGCCATATGTTTTCGGATTAAACTTTCTGGCCGACTGTTTATAAGGTCTAAAACCGGCCTTTATAGGCAACCGATGCTCTACTAGCTCTCGGCTCAACCCTGGCATCTCATGATATTCCCATGCAAAGCAACAAACATATTCTTTCAATAGCTCGATTAATTTAGCCTTACAATCGGCTTTCAAATTTTTGTTTATAAATGTCGGTCGAGTGACTGAACCATCTCCAATATCTATCTCTTCTAATGGATTAGCTGATGTAAAACCTTGTCCAAGTTTATCCATGTCATCCAACTCGTTTATATATTCATACATATCGTCCTCACTGGACCGATATTTTACAAGACGTTTTTGTAACCACTCGGAATTAGGATCCATTTAAACATATCATACCTTGGAGCCGATTGCATTCTGTCGGCTTTAAAGACACGGGCACAAAACCATTCTTGGTCGTGCTGAGAAAATCAAACTCTGACAAATCACGTCCAGTCAAGCAAGTAGCATTGGGATGTTGCCAATCCACCGATGCATCGGACAAAGCAACAAAGGCCGAACTATCTGCATGAATGACTTCCACTTCATCATCAAACCATTGGATCAGAAACTGGTGCATAGTGGATGGCACGCACTGGTTTGCATCAACCCAATCACGGCCTAGTATGACGTTGTAGTTACCTTGCACCTCAGCGACAAAGAATGCAGTAGCCAAAGTATTGCTTCCGACTGTAAGCTCCACATACATCACACCTTTGGCTTCAGTTTTCTCTTTGCCTTCAAATCCGTTGAGCACCATATTCGTCTTCATCAGTTCTTCATCGGGCAAACCCAATTTTTTGAAGACCGAATAGGGCATAAGATTTACCACAGCACCACCATCAACAAGCATTCGACTGAGTGGCGATCCATTGATATGACCTCTGAGATACAACGGTTTCAAATGTGTTATTGGTTCTTTTGGCTTCTCGAATATTGCATTTTTAGGGCCAAAATCCAGCTGAGCCACTTCCCCTTCCTCATCTACAGCACGAAACTCAGCAGGTAATTAATATACCATATTTATATCCATACCTTCATGAACCGGTGTAGACTCATAGTCCAACATATTAGCCTCTTCTTCAAGTGGATCGACCAATTCTGAAATCTGGCCGATTGAAGGAGAAGTAAGAAGTGTCGCAGATGATGTAATAGTTGTCGCATCGTCCTCCTTGGGTGGTGTAGGCACTTCTGTGATAGATGTAGAAGCTGATGTATCTTGTATTTGTTTAGGCCTCCACACTTGTTTTGCTGGAATCATGGGCCGAGTGTCATTGAACAACTTATCCCTTTGCTTCTCGGCCTCCTGCTCTGCTATCTCTTGACTCCTTAACCTCTGTAGTTTCCTCTTCTGTGTCTTTGTTAGCCCTCGAGGACACCACTTTGGCTGAGTGTATTTAGCATCTCTCACCTTTACTTGGCTGGTGCTTGCTTCATGGTCATTAGCCGAGTGTTTTGACGCGATAATAAGTATCGGCTCAGTCGAGCGGTTATGCACAGTCGACTGCTGTATGGGGAATGTTTCGGCGCCCAAGACAAGTGAGTCGGCATCCATTTTCCCCTTGCCTTTTCCCGACTCAACTACTGCAACACTTGGTGATTTAACACGCCATTCTTTTCGACTTTCCAGATGCATGAAATTTCCACTTGGGCGCACCATTTTACTTGGATAGAATCCACTCGGATTGATGTCACTCGGATGGTGTCCACTCGGATGGAATCCACTTGGCCATATTTTTTCACTTGGATGGCTTCCACCTGGGTGCATTCTTACACTAGGATATTTTCCACTCGGTCGCATATTTTGACCAGCCGGCTGATAGTAACCGATGTTCAGTCGACCATTATATGAGTAATCAAGTCGATCCCACACAGATTGCCTCTGCTCTTCTGAAAACTGTGCCCTTGGTTCGCTCGGTTTTGTATACCGACTGAACATATCAGCTGATGGTGACCTTGGTCGTTTCAGATGAGTTGGTCGATTAAAACTAGAACCGCCGATCGGTTAGCATACTTGGACAACAACATATCAAAAGTTGGCTTGATCCTCTTGTGCTGCACTTTAGCTTCATTCCTTTTCCACTTGCCAACTTCTGGACTCTTGGGCTTGACAAATCTCACACGAGCATTTTCTTGTACTTGCGGTTGCCCCCCGAGTGTAGGATTCTTGATGGTAATTTTGATCACTTCCTTGCCATCGGGTTGCTTACCAAGCACAACCTGTCTCCCCAAGACCTTGTTGTCCTCCTTGTCTTTCCTGGGCTCCCCAACAATGACATTAGCTTTATTAGCAGATTCGGCTACCTCTGGCCGAATGAGTAGCTTCTTCCCCTCCAAATCCATGGTATTCATTGGAAAAGGTTGTTTATCAACTTGCATCTCAGAAAAGTTCAATCGTCCGTCATTAATGGCCGATTGTATCTGTCGTCGAAAAACGTTGCAATCGTTAGTAGCATGAGAAAAAGAATTATGATACTTGCAATAAGCACGCCGTTTTAGCTCTTCAAACGGTGGTAAAGTATGAGAAATTCTAATAATTTTATCCTGCAGCAAAGCATCAAATATTTTATCACACTTAGCAATGTTAAAAGTAAACTTCATCTCTTCATCACGATTCTTATAAATCGGTTTCAGATCATTGCAAGTAAAGGGTTTGGCCTTAGATGGCCAAACAAATTCAATAACAAAACATCACCCTCATCGTCCGAGTGATCACTATCATATTCTACCATATTCATCTTTGGACGATCGGCTTTGTATCTATGCACTTCTTTGAGATCTTTGCTTCGGCTTTCCTGAGCCAAAGCCCTTTGTAAGACTTGGTTAATATTTAAGAACTCATAGCCTTCTAGCTTTTCTCTAATGGGAGTTCTCAAACCACTCAGCACTAGGTCTGCCAAGTCTCTCGGTTATCACCAAACTAAAACATCGGTTTTTCGCTTTCTGAATCTCTTTGACGTAATCGGAGACCGATTCATCATGCTTCTGTTTAACCGATGTTAGATGTGACAACTTGAGTTCATTGTCGCCGCTGTAAAAGTGATCATGAAATTTCTGCTCTAGCTGCGACCAAACTCGAATGGAACCATGTGGTAAAGAAGAAAACCATGAAAATGCGGTACCAGTTAATGATAAAGGAAATAAACGCACTTTCAACTCATTTAGTGAGCCTGCTTCACCTAATTGTGCCAAGTATTGACTAACATGCTCCCATGTCGTTTTTGTGCCCTCTCCATTGAACTTAACAAAATCTGGAATTTTATATCCTAGAGAGCACTGGATGGCATCAAAGTACTCGGGGTACGGCTTTTGGTAAATCCGATTCCGATGTAACTCATCCCCAAAATTCTCTCGAAGCATCTTAGCCATCTCCTCTCTAAGATTAGCTAGACCATCATCCATAGTGGACGATGAAACTTGTGGCAGTGGCATAGGAGGAGTAGGACTACTAGTTGTAGGTAGGAACTGTGGCATGTATGTCGACCCATAATTTGCTAGTGGTCGAGTGGTTGTAGCTGTAGGTAAGGTTGGGTTCGGCGTTGCCACCGAACCTGGCATGCTCATAATAGGATTAATGGGTGCAACCACAATCTGATTCATTTGGGTAGGATAATAAGCCATTGGCACGGGAGGCGCCGGTGCAATAGGTAAAGCCAGATTAGGATTTTGCAAACTAGCAGCTACACCATCATTATCACTAGTCGATTGAGATGTATTCTTGTGAGCATTAGTATTTTCTATGAAAGTTTGATAGACTAGATTGTTACCATCAGCAATATGACTTTTAATATCAGCCCACTGCTCAGGAGAAAAGGTAGTACTCACAGAAGGTTTAACCTGCTCGGCTTGAAGGAGGGAACTTGATTTCTTCAATCGGAGTGATGTTGCCTTGGCGATCCTTCTTGAACTTTGCAAGGAACTCCTGCAAATCCTTCTCTTCGCGCACCTTCTTGTACTCCTCATAGACTTGGCGATGATCGGCCGGTATCTCATCAAGACTGGGCTTAATGATGTTATCGGCGTCTACCTCAGATGGCTTGCGAAGATCGGACATGGTGGATGATGATGATTGATCTTCGTTCCCCAGCGGAGTCGCCAAAAAGTGTGTTGACACACGAACACGTCACGTGTACCCTCGATGCCGAGGGTGATGCACCGAAGCTCACGTCAAAGGAGACCCGACCGACAGCGCGATACGCAAGACAGTCGACGGGCGCTTTTGCAGACCCGAAAACCCCACACCCCCGGGAGGGACCCCGTCAGGGAGTGTGGCGGCTATGGGCTTCCCTAGGTCGATTCGCTCGCCCCTAGAGCCTCGGGATTTGCAGCTCTCAAACACGAAGAACAGCGAAGAACGAGAGAGAAAAATGATGGAGAGATGAAACGTAAACAGGAAAAAATAGTATATTGATTTGTTCGATTGTGTGTTGTTCAATCGGCCATCACCCCCAATATATATAAGAGGCGG
The DNA here is from genome assembly GCA_021605145.1 of Aegilops bicornis. Taxonomy (NCBI): domain Eukaryota; kingdom Viridiplantae; phylum Streptophyta; class Magnoliopsida; order Poales; family Poaceae; genus Aegilops; species Aegilops bicornis. The sequence continues at coordinate 92,246,573 of CM038675.1, forward strand.
CTGGACTTCCCGTACAAGTAAAGGATTCATCTAGGCTTTCCTTACAAGAAATTACATCAATTTACGCCCTAGAGTCCTAGTTCTATTCTAACTCGGATTCAGTCTGAATCTGGCCCAACTTCTGTCTTCCTCGTTGCGCGGGCAGCTGAACTTGCATATGATCTCCGATCAAGACGGCCCAAATATCAAACTTGTGCGCCTCGATGATACGAACAACTCTCATGTTGATTATTTCTTCAAATAAGGCCATCTTGAATACTTCTCGAGGTCATCTTTACCTTCCAGTCGGACTCGATCCTGCAGTAGACTGGATTATCCGAGTCTCGTAGTGAATTTTTAGGCCATATACTATCTCTGATGATGATGACTCCAAAACCAAAGTTTACCGTCTTGATTATACGCATAAATTCTGTATTGAACACTTCTTCATCCGAGGCCATCTTGATAAACTTTCGGGCACATGTTCAGTTTCACTCGGATTCGAGCTGATCCACTCGGATATTAGAGACTTTCACTCGGACCGTCCGACTGGACTTTCTCACTCGGAAAATAATCTTTCACTCGGATGAGTATATTTTCACTCGGAAAGCAATATCTTACTCGATCGGCAAGTTTTCGTTCCGATGGTAATCTTTTCACTCGGAACATTTAATAATAAGTTCATCCGGTCAGCAAACTTCCACTCGACCGGTAATTTTCACTCGACCAGTAAATTTTCACTCGAATGATAAGCTTTTTCACTCGATCGGTGAGTTTTTACTCGAAAGTTAAGCTTTCACTCGACCGGTAAGTTTTCACTCGGACAGCAAGCTTTTCACTCGACCGAAAACATAGCCAGATCTTGATTTGTCTCCTCTGGTCCCATACAACCTCGGATTGAGACAAATTATATATGAAAATCGATCGGCTCGACGAGAAGAAACTTTTCTGTGTTGAAGGTTTTTCGATTCAAGGCCGTCTTGAGGGCCGAATTGCTTACGCATTGCATCAGACACTCAACAACATATGTCTGGTGTCAAGCGTAATATTTTGGTCTCTGGCCTATCCAAACCGTATTAACTGTAACTTTTGCATCTGAACTCGGATTAAGATGATTTATATATGAAAATCAATTGCCTCGACGAGACGAACACAATTACTTTAGAGTGCTCCTCCATCCGAGGTCGTCTTGAAGGCATGATCGACCAAAAATCACTCAGAATATTGAATCCTGCCACTCGGAATACAATTTCGGCCCCTAAGATGGAGTCGGACGATGATAACCTAAACATCAAAGTTGTTCCACTCGGTGATGTGAAACTTTTCATGCTGAAAACCATTTCACTCGAAGCCATCTCATTTTCTTTTTATGCCGTGCCAAAATCTGATGTCAACAGTTACCTCGATGAATAGCCTCCTACGCTGGTCTCACACGGTGAGCACCCCACAATGGATGGTGATGACGTACTAGCTCGTCGAGCTAGCCAATGCTCACGAAGCCGCTCTTGAGCGCTGGGATGAAGAAGACATCCGTGAACGCCCTGTGATAGCAACCCCTTTGTGAGCATATCCACCTCCTTCACATGACTAGGCAACTTCATCTCCTTTGAGCCGACTCAAAATTACATCAAGCTTAATTAGCATTTATCTCTTGAATTAGACCATTCACGCAAATTTTCTTTTCTGATTGCAATAGCGGACCTATCCAATTTTCTCATGTTTGCTTAGGAAAGCAATTGTACTTGCTATACGATCACTCCTGATTCTCCATAATAAACTTGTAAAGCCATAAATATACTTGAAAGAGATGGATATACACTTTAACAAGTTCAGTAAATCATGGAGGAGCAATAGATGTACACTTGTCTCCGTTGTTCATTTCTACGATCATCGACTGAGATATAGTTGTTGTTGTAAGACAAGTAGGACTTTGAGATTGTATAGGTTGAATAAGCATATTTTTGCTATTATAAGTTGGCATTCGTTGTAACCATTTGCATGTAAAAAGTAAGATTATCTTTGTGTGTACCTTCGAATTTGTAACCTTGCAATTGAAGATGACTTCTTATTTTCTTATGTTTCACGAGATTAAAATAGTTACCTGGCAAATTCAGGAGGGATGTGTTTTCTCAACATTGACTTCATTTCGTTTTGACAATCAGCATTTTTGTTTCTCATTCAGAGCTCAGTGGTTTAATAAATATCTTCTGCATTCGAAAATCCCATGGCGTGGACGGGCTCGCCTGGACACGGTATCGCCATGCGTCCACTGGCTATGGGATATAGGCACCACGCGGTATACCAGGGTGCATACGGTGGGTAATTAAATGCGTATGCTGGATGGAAGCGGCAACGTTTGCGCGGTGCATGCAGATTGCAGACGGACGTTGACAACTTTGTGGAGGCGTTTCGGTACTGTACCAACCTGCGCGACAGGTGCAAACGGCATCGTAATGGGGGAGTGGGTCGAAGACGGGATGGGCCGATGGGGGGTGGCCACCAACTGCATTTAACCCAGCTTGCTCCACCCACGGGCCATCCATTTATCTCCAATCCGCCCCCAAATCGAGCCAAGTGAAACCCTAGTGAGCTGGTTTCATCAGTCAATCCACAAAATCGAAACAACGAATCCTAGGTGGTGAAGATGGGAAATCCGAATCAAGGCGCGGATCCTGCCAATCATTCCTTGCCCGGACTGCGGTTTTTACAAGTGCCGCAATCACAATGTAAGAAAGTTTATTTTTTGGGGGTGTTTTTTGCTGCATTTTCCTCAGATCTGTTCGATAGCTCACATTTCTATAGGTGGCAACAAGCATATGCCACCCGCCTCGCCTTTCTCGAATCCAGTTGATCCCCCACTGGCGCAAATCGCGGCAGTTCAGGAGCAAGGCAGCCAAACGGTGGGAGCTCGAGGTCTGGAGGCGCCGGAAGGATCACAGGGGCAGCAGAATGGCGCCCAGGAGGGCACACAATTCGGATCTTCTGTCAGTGCCACTGCAGGATACATGGTCGCCGCGCCCCCAATGACAGGTCGAGAGCATATCCAGTGCTACTAGCGGACTGGTGTAACGAGTGCTCCGATCGATTCTGCAACACTGGATGAAAACTTGACGGAACAGATTTGTCACGTGAAGGGCTGCTGGTACATTTTGGGGTCATCAGTTGCTCAGATCTAGTTGAATCGTACTATTCCTATCATCATGTTTTTACGTGAATATTCATTGACGTGCTCGCGATTTTTTTCAATCTTGCCACTGATTCATGTGTTAGCAAAATTCTGTGCACACTTATCGTTCCTTTCGCCCGCACCTGCAACTCTGCACTAACCAAAAAGTATCTTGCAGATGGGACGATTGCTTCATTAGATAAAAGAACCAGCACACCCTGCCAACAGTATGATAAGAGAGCTACACTCTGATAATGTGGTACTTCTATTTGCAAGTGAAACATCAGCAGAGTAGCCAAATCAGATTTGCTGAACATAGCTTTCATTTCATTGCCGCAAGCTTTTCTTTTTTTTTTTAAGGGAAAACCTGCTCGGCACTTTATCATGAGTTAATGAGAATTACATCCTTCAAAACATGCGGTAAAAGGAAACTAGGGGGATCATCGTCCCAACTAAACATCAGGTTTGAATCAAAAGCATGTCTTGCTAAGAAATGTGCCAAGCCATTTGCCTCCCTCGGACAATCACTACAGGAAAATCCTGATTTCCCGTGTGTTAGCCTATAAGCCGAGAGCTATTTTTTGGATACTCGGCTTATGTTACTCTAAGCCGAGTCCGAATAAAAAAACACCCACAAATTCTAAGGACTCGGCTTATGGCCATATATAGGCCGAGTGTTGCAAACAGGCTCTCGGCTTATATAAAACACACGGTATCTGCTGAAAAAGGCACCCGGCTTACAGCCCGCACTCGGCAAATACAACTGCCACGTGTCTACAACGGAGCGGACCGACGGCGCCGTCACGGAGCAGCCTATAAGTCGTGTGCCATTTTACAGCACTCGTCTTATAAGGTATATAAGCCGTGTGCCCGATGCAAAAGTGTGGCTTTTTTTTTGCGACCCACGACAATTATGTGAAATTGATTTAAAATGATTTTCATTGCATTTATCTTTACTACTTAATTTTTTCTCACTAATTTTCTTCCTACTAGTTTTATGGGTCTTATTTTGGAAACTCTCAATTTAACGCCACTTTAATATTTTGATGGCCTTGTACTCTTCCGACCCCCTAGCGTAGGCATATTATGGTCACGTGCAAAAGTCGCTACTGAAAATTCAATCTACTCCGAGAGCTTGACTCTTTGTCGAGAGCCAAAATACGGGCACTCGGCAACGCGAAGTAAGCAGATGGCTGGACCTGCTCCTTCCTCGTCTGCACAAGGCCTACTCATGTCGCAAAGACATCACATAGGATTTTCTATGCCGCTTCTGGGCATAATTTCATGTGTGGCCTTGCAGATCTTCAATCTCGGCGCAGAAACCCTAGTAGTGCAATAAATGTCTCAAATATTACAGGTGGGTCCAAAAAATGCGGTGGCATGACACTTGTCATTCGATGGCCTCCTATGAGAGCATGAGAAGTTTCGAGGCCAATGGAGCAATATGACCCGCACTTCCTTCACAAACTCGACACGTACATCGGAGATGGTGTAGTTTAAAAGTAGCCTCGGGGGAGGCCTATTCGAAATGCGCCCAAATTTTTACCACACCCTACAGGTCCCATGTGATGACACCGTGCCAGCTCCCGAGGATTTTTGGCATCGTATATTTTTTCGAGGATTTAGACAGTTGGATCAGGCATGCCGCCGAGGTAATTCCCCCCCCCCCCCCCCCGGTGGCAGGGCCTGCCCTCTCTCGTCTGCACAAGGCCTACACATATCACAAATACATCACATAGTATTTTCCATGCTGCTTCTGGGCATGATTTCATGTGGCGCCATGCAGATCTGCAATTTTCGGCGCTGAAACCCTAACAATGCAATAAATGTCTCAAATATTGCAGGTGGATCTGAAAAATGTGGGGGCCTGGCATGTGTCATTTGATGGCATCCTTTGAGAGCACGAGAAGTTTCAAGGTCAACGGAGCAACATGAACCGCACTTCCTTCACAAACCCGACATGTTCCGTCTCGGTACCCGGAGACCACCACGGAGATGGTGTAGTTTACAAGCAGCCTCAGGGGAGGCCTATTCGAAATGCGTCCAAACTTTTACCACACCCTATAGGGGTCATGTGATGACACCGTGCCAGCTCCTGAGGATTTTCGGCATCGTATGATTTTTCAACGATTTAAACGGTTGGATCAGGCATGCTGCCGAGGGAATTTTTCCCCTCGGTGGCAGGGCCTGCCCCCTCATTCATCCGCAAAAGGCCTACGCATGTCGCAAAGATATCACATAGGATTTTCCATGGTGCTTCCGGGCATGATTTCATGTGGCGCCTTGCAGATCTCTAATTTTCGGCATTGAAACTGTAACAGTGCAATAAATGTCTCAAATATTGCAGGTGGGTCCGAAAAATGCGGGGGCCTGGCACGTGTCATTTGATGGCCTCCTTTGAGAGCACGAGAAGTTTCAAGTCCAACGGAGCAACATGACCTGCACTTCCTTCACAAACCCGACATGTTCCCTCTCGATACCCAGAGACAACCTCGGAGATGGTGTAGTTTACAAGAAGCCTTATGGGAGGCCTATTCGAAATGCGCTTAAATTTTTACCACACCCTACAAGGGCCATGTATGAAATAATCAATGTTGGGGATATCGTTGAACTTATCGATTAGGCCGAGATAATGGGTAAATCGGCCGGTTTATACGCATATGAGCCGATTTATCTTATCGAACGAACATCAAAGCCATAAATCAGTCAGTTTGTTGAAATATTGGCCATATATCGAATAGTGGAAATAATGAAATAAGGGGAGAGCGTTTCATTTATAAAAGCAATGAAATAGAAATACAAAAAAAACAATAAGATGAAAATTAAATTAAGTATAATACAAAGACAATAAAAATAAAGTACAGAAATTATAGACCTTGTATTTTTCTTATAATTGAAATAATAAACTTTTTATTATTGAAATAAAATAATAAATTTTTATTATTGAAATAATTTTTTTTATAGACCGTGTATTTTTCTTTGACACTCGGCTTACTCTTTTGCTACGCGCGGGACTTATCGAAAATAGACCTTGAAGAGCTCAATTTTGGCCCAAATCGACCATTGTGAGCACCCCCAAGCCAGGCCGCCCGTGCCTCTCCCCGCCGCCCCTGCCTCTCCCCCCGCCGCCCCTGTCTTCCCCCAATCTCTGCCCCGCGCCGCCCAAAATCGTCCTGCACGCACCGCCGGCTGCGCTGCCACCCGCCCTCGCGCTGCAGATCCACGCCTCGCCACCTCCCTTGCCTAGCATGAGCTCCCCCGACCAGGCCCTCCCACCGGCCGCCGCCCCGCCGCCCCTTGCCGTCTGCTAGGGTTAAGGTCGCCGGGCCTTCTCCGCGGCGCTACCTTCCCTCCGCCGGCAGGTACACCTCTCTCTCTCCCTCACTCTCTCTCTTTCTCTGTCTCTCTCTCTGACCGGCCCTGTTCTCTGCAGATCCGGTTCGGCTCCTTCGGCGGCAAGGTGCTTGGCGAGGAGAAGGACGCTTGGAAGGTGACCCAGACGGTGCTCAGCTCCTCCAGCGGCAAGGTGAGCGGCAACATGTTCTCTGTACACACACATGTTCAGTACAGAGCGGACGTTTGGGTTCAGTTTGCATCTTCAGTACATACACATGTTCGGTTTAGTTTGCATCTGTACATACACATGTTGCCCCTGCTGATCTCCTCCTCCTCTGCAAGGTGCTCCGGCGGCAAGGTGCCCTGCTGATCTCCTCCTCGTGTGCAACAACAGTAGCAACAAACTAGGTCTTGGTTCTGCTCCCTCCCACAATTGCATCTTCAGGAACCAAAATTATGGCAGTATTTATGTTAGGCTATGGTAATCGAGACGAAACCATTGTTAGGCTATGGGAGTTGAGAAGAAACAGTATCCATGTGGAGCCGAGAACAACAACAGCCTCATAGTTGAAATTTAATAACTTCAGATTGAAATTCAATGATATGAAATGATTGTACTAACAGCTCAAAGTACTCTCAATACTCAAAAATATTGTGATATCTGAAAACTGTGGTATCTTATATCTACTTGCTAAAAGCATCATTTTAATTAACCAATCTATCCAAGACACATAAAAGGTTCTGGTTTGATGGATGATTACCAAATATGTTGTGTTCTGGTTTGTGCATATTAATTATGTTTGATCTTAGATTGCACTTTATTGCAGGACACACATTAGTTTGATGTCGGGACCGTCGTCGTAGGGCTGGGCTTCTTGCTGGAGGGACGACCGACACCAAACACACTTCTAGGGTAAGAATCATTCGCCTCGTAGGATTTATGTATATGTAAATCATGTAGCTAGCTAGTCGCGTTACCTATGCGTATCCCGTTCGAAAGAGTTACATTATTTATAAATATGCAACTCTTTGCATATTTATAACCGTAATTTTTCGAATTGTCCAGTGTTTTCCACGGACAGCCCAAGGGTGTGTAGGCTAGCTTCGTTTTCATGCTCTACTCCGAAACGCGCTTGGTCTTGGGAGCATTGGAAACGCGCTCCGGATACCAAAGACAACTGGGACAGGGAGTACAACAATGCTGCCGACCGGGTGGTCAACGATTTCTGGGTAAAATTTCTTTGTCATTTTTCATAGTTATTTCTTTGGCAATATTCAAAATCATTGCATTGATAACTATCTTATGCGTCTTTATACACTTGTGTAGGACTTCTTTACTTGTGCCGAGGGTATGAAGGATGAAGCTAATGAGGTCGTGGAGGCGATTGCCAAGAAGATTGTCCAAGACATGCACTATGAGGGGCGCGTCGATGCCGTGGTGAAGTATTACGCGCATGAACGCAACATGCTTCTCAAAAAGCAACTAGCCCGGAGAGTCCATCTCACCCGTTCGATGTACATGAAGGTACTTTACATTTGCTTATGACTGGTTGGATCAAAACAACTTCATTTCATTCCTAAGTTGGATGGATTTGGTATACCCCAGGCGGTTCCCCCGTGGTGCAACAACAAGATTCCTTGCTATCAGCAAATCATATCCAGGTGGATAAACCCGGAGTGGAGGGTCACACATAGAGCATGTTCGGAGCGGCGTGCCTTGATGGGTGGTCCGGTACACCTTCAAGGCAACCTCCACCTCCACGCTTACGTGCAGAAGAAGGTAATAATATCATTCGGCTTATGAACTTCTAAACTTGTGCCCTTATGGATATTATTGCTTCTATTACAGAATAGGGAGAGAGGCGAGGGAGAACAACCTCTCAATAGCTTCATGGGATTATGTCTTTCCCGCACGTCAAAGAAACCTGAAGGGGGGTGGGTCAACCCTGGCGCTGGTTCGAGGATTAAAGCATATAGTGGGAAGTTCAAGGAGTGCAACGGGCCCGACTCTGATCCGGCCTCACAGGACATTGACGTCATGGTTTCCCTCATGTCGGGAGAAGGCAAGAAGGGTGGCCGGTTATATGTTGGTGATGGTGCCATCCGTAAGAAGGACATTCCAAAACTCGCCCACCTCCGGTACTCGACCTCGAGCTCAGGTCCTGCTATAGAGCGTCGCCCACATCCTGGGCTAGACATGCTACATCAATTCGAGGTATATTTTGCTTTATTGATATTCCTTGTGATTTCTTCTTTGCATTGCAATGATGGTGAACTTGTTGTGATGGCATATTGTAGGCACGCCTAGAGGAACAAAACAAGTTGCGGCAGGAGGCTCAGGCCAATGCCCAACTTCAACAGGACCAAGCCATGAAAATGCAACAAGCCCTCTTGCAACAACAGGAATTCATGGTCAAACAACAGTTAGCCCTGCAGGAGACATTTGCTCGGTTGAGAGCTAATATGCAGGGTTCTACTTTGCCAGATCTTCCTCCTCTTCCGCCTCTTCCTACTTTTAGCTTTGTAAGTCTTCCAACTTTCTAATAATGCATCTTACCATCATGCTTAAAGATCATGAATCTTACCATCTTACCTTCTCATGCTTTAAGTGTTCTCAGTCGGGACAAGACTCAAATAACTTCGTGGTACACGGATCCATACCTACCCAAGCAAGCCCAGTGACTCCCACTATGGATCATGGCGCCCGACCTCCTTGCAACAATAATCACTCGAGGTAGTTGTCTATGTTTGTGCATTGTTGATGCTTGAGTCTTGTCTTTGTGCTTCTCAACTTACAACTTGTGCATTGTTGATAGTAGAGCCCACAAGTGTTGATGCTTATATTGTTCATACTTCTTAGCTTCAATTTGAACCTTATATGTTGATGCTTGTTGACTCTTGTGCCTTATTGATCATTTGAAACTTAACTTTGAAAACTCATGCGTTTGGTAATGGACTTATAGGTTTGCATCGTGGATGCCATTGGCCAGTGGGCATACATGCTACGGTGGAGCTCATTGCATCTTTGAGGTTCATGCTTAGTGTGAACCTGGAACTCATGCTTTTGTTTGTGAACCTTGTTGGATATGCACGCATGTTGTTGTGAACCTTGTTGGATGTGCACGCATGTTGTTGTGAACCTTGTTGGATGTGCACGCATGTTGTGAACCTTGTTGGATATGTACCTGTGTGGACTTTGACCTCATGGTCAATTTGTTATGGTTGTCAAGTTGTAATATATTGTTGTTGTGAACCTTCATTGTAATATACTTGTTGGATCTATATATTGCTGGAAAATTTAGCTTGCTGGAGATATAAGCCATGTTGACGCTGGATCAATATATTGCTGGATCAATATATCGCTGGATCAATATATTGCTGGACAATTTAGCTTGTTGGACTGGCCTATAAACCGAGTGTCCCAGGAACATGGAACCCGGCTTATAGGCATATCATGCCACGGGAGATGTATAAGCCGAGTGCTCCAGGTGCCGCCACACGGCGTATATGCAATTTTATATAACAGCTGCTGCACTATAAGCCGAGTATAGCAGGAGTAGGCACTCGGTTTACATAAAAACCTTGCGGCTCGTTTCGGCACTCGGTTTATATAAAAACCGTGTGGCCTAAGCAGGAACTCGGTTTATATAAAAACCGTGTGGCCTAAGCAGGCACTCGGTTTATATTTAAACTGTGCTTCTCATTTGGGCACTCGGTTTATATATAAACCGTGTGGCTCCAGTAGGTACTCAGTTTATAGAGACGGTGACATGTGGCCGTCATCTTCCGGCTGCCGTCATGTTACTTTTGTAAGCCAAGAGCCTTGTATAAACACACGGCTTAAATATAAACCGAGTGTTTTCGTGTGGGCACTCGGCTTATACCTTATAAGCCGATGGAGTGTAAGCCGTGTTCATATCAATCGTGTTCATATCAATATAAGCTGAATGTATTCGGTACACGGCTTTAAAGTTTTTTCCTGTAGTGAATGCTGAAACTGAATTGAAGCAATATCATGGGTATACCGGAAGCAATCTGCTAAGATCGCAGAATATGGTGCCAAAATGTCAGCCTCGCCTCTACATGCCGAAATAATCTCCAAACAATCTGACTCAATCGTCACCCTGGAGCAGCCCATTTGATTGACAAGTTGTAGACCTCGGCGAAGAGCCAACGCTTCTGTTATAGTCGTGCTATCAGCATATGTGAACGGTTCTGCCACTCCCGCCACTGCTTCTCCTCGACAGTTCCTGATGATCGCAGCAATTGCTCCGATGCCGTTTTCAAAGAACGAGGCGTCAGTGTTCAGTTTGTATGATCCTTGGACTGGTATTTCCCATTTAAACTTCACATCAATGTTGTCCCTTGGCTTAGCTGTCGAATTGCCTGTTATTGCATGAACGGCAAAAGTCGTGCTCCTTGGAGTTTTGACCATTTGCTCCTTGCATGATTTACTCCTTTCCCACCAGATATACCACGCAGCCACAACCAATGTTTCATGTAGTCCCAATTGGCCAAGCACCGGCGAAGAACCACATGGTCTTCGCAGTAGTTCTTCTAGAACGACAGAACCAGAGCGATCCACTGTAAGGGCATGTTTAACAACATCATCCAAGCCAAGTGCACGCCATACTGACATCGCTCTAGGGCAGCCGAAAATCAAGTGCTTAATGTCTTCTAGACCAGACTTGCACACGGGACAAAGGGGTGAAACCTTGATATGTTTGCAACCTAAGACTGCCATACCAGGGATTAAACCATGAAACGCCCGCCAAACAAATATCTTCACTTTACTCGGTATCTCCAGTTTCCAAACCGTTTCCCAAACCGGATTAATATTTGATGTGTCCTGGATGCTTGAACATCTTGATCCGAACTGGTGTTCCCATTCAACATAATACGCCGATCGGACAGTGAAAGAGAAAAAATTGGTGTTATTCCATGCGACGAAGTCCTCCACAATATTTTCTGACAATGGGATTCTTAAGATTCTCTCGGCATCAAGAGGTAGGAAGATGCTTCTTATAAGTGCCTCATCCCAACTAGCAGTTCATGGAACCATTAGTTCGTCGACTGTTCGGAGCAAGGAATTACCCCTCCTTGTGATGACCATCCTAGTGTGGCTAGAAGGGATCCAATGATCATCCCATATATTAATTCTCTCACCGGAACCAATTCGCCAAATGTGACCTCTTCAGAAAGTCTGTAGCCCCGCCAAGATGCTTTGCCATGTATAAGATGACCCCTTTTTGGGTCCTGCTTTAAGAAGATTCTCATCAGGAAAATATTTAGACCGCAGAACTTTGGCACATAATGTTTCAGGATGTGTTAACAGCCTCCAGCTTTGTTTTGCCAACATCGCCAAGTTAAACGCATGGAGATCCCTAAATCCCATACCTCCCCTGACTTTTGGTATGCATATTTTCCACCATGCTAGCCAGTGCATTTTCTTCTCCTCCTCTGTATCTCCCCACTAGAAAGCTGACATGGCATCTGTGATTTCCTTACAAACCTTCTTTGGGATCTTAAACACACCCATAGCAAAGACTGGAATTGATTGAATGATTGCTTTTAGTAAAATTTCCTTACCCCCGCCCCCGGACAACAATTTCTCTTTCCAACCTTTCAGTCGATTAACCACCCTTTCCAACAGGTGGGTAAAACTATCACTTCTATCAAACCCAATCATGGAGGGGAGTCCAAGATATGTATCTGAAAGGGCTTCCGTCATAATGTTAAGCTCTGTGCAAACTTCAGCTTTGACATCTACATTCACGTTAGGACTGAAAAATATGCTACTTTTCCCTTCACTCACCGTCTGACCAGAACTTGCACAGTAGTCATACCGTACTTGTCTCAATGAGGTTGCATTATTCATATCTGCCTTCATAAGGATTAGGGAATCATCAACAAATAGTAAATTAGAGACTGATGGTGCATTCATGCACACCCTTACCCCTTCAATGCCACAAACCTCCTCTGCTCGAGATAGAGCACTAGATAAACCCTCTGCACACAGAAGAAACAAATAAGGTGGCAGGGGGTCCCCTTGCCGGAGCCCCCTAGAAGGGATGAAACCTTCTGTTTCTTGATCATTGTACCGCACCTTATATTTCACTGAGGTAACGCATGCCATCAAAAGATCAACAATCTCTTTGTGGAACCCCAATCTCACCATCATTTTCTCCAAGAATAACCATTCTACTCGATCATAGGCCTTATGCATATCAAGTTTTACAGCACAATACCCTGTATTGCCCTTCTTCTTATTTTTTATTGTGTGAAGACATTCATAGGACAGGAGAATATTATCTGTAATGAGTCGACCGGGCACAAAAGCACTTTGTACCGGAGAGATAATATCATCAAGACATGCTTTTAATCTGAAAGCTATCATTTTGGAGATCACTTTATAAAGAACATTACACAAACTTATAGGTCTGTATTGTGAATTCTCTCCGGGGTATCTACCTTGGGAATGAGTACGATGACAGTGTCGTTCCAACCATCCGGGATTACCTTGTTATTGACTGCATTCAGAACCTCACTGGTAAGAGCACCCCGTAGGATATTCCAGCATTTCTTGAAAAATATAGCATGCAATCCATCAGTCCCAGGCGCCTTCATGTCTCCAATAGAAAAAAGAGCTTTCTTAACCTCCTCTGCAGTATAAGGTTTCAGCAAGGCTTCGTTCATCTCACTGGTAACTCTTGGATTTACTTTCTCAAGGAACACCGGGTGATCATCTCGTAGTTTGGTGATCCTATAGTATTTCCAATAGTATTTCCAGCCATGCGCCTTGATCATCTCGTAGTTTGGTGATCCTATTCCGTAGCCTTCTAGCAGAGGCAAAATTGTGGAAATACGAAGTATTTTTGTCACCAAACATGAGCCAGTTGATCCGGCTCCTTTGGGCCCAGTGAATCTCTTCAATCTGAAGTAGTTTCTCAAGTTCTTTGGCCAAATCTTTCTGCCTTTGAGCATTCTGGTGTGTCAAAGTATCCTTTGCAACTTGCTCCAACTCTCTCTGTACATTCTTTATTTTCCTTGATGACTTTTTCAGTACTATTTTATCCCATACGTGCAACTGTTTATGTACCAAAGCAAGCTTTTCCGCAAGTCCCATATTCCCTTCTGTAGACTGCCAGGCTTGTTCGACCACATCCCGAAATTTCTCCTCCTTGAGCCAACGTGCCTCGAAACGAAGCAATGCTTGGCCCGCCGCTTCTTGAGTAATTTCCTCATGCAGATTCATAATGATCGGCCTGTGATCCGACTTATAATAGTCAAGATGCTCCAGGACTGCTCCTGGAAACATTTCATTCCATCCTTCATTTACAAGCGCACGATCTAAACGTTCTCTGATAAGAGCCCGGTGCCATGTGAATTTATCCCTGATGAAACCATGGTCCGACAGATTACATTCAGCTACCACATCTCTGAAACTTTGCATGAAGTGGTTTGGTCTATCATTACCCCCTTCCTTCTCAAAAGAAAACATGATCTCATTCATATCCCCAATTACCATCCACGGCATATCCACCACTGACTTCAGCGCTCTTAATCTATCCCAGGATAAGTGTTTATCTTTCCACTTAGGCTCTCCATAGAACCCTGTCAACCTCCAGAATTTTCAGAACCACTCCCCACAAAAACGTCTATGAAATTCTCTGTTTTGTCTCTCAGAGATACAGCCAACTCTTTTTTCCAAAGCAAAAGCAAACCCCCACTGCGGCCATTGCTCCCCACTACATACTTGTGATCCATCTTGGTCCGCCGGCGCAAACATTCTTCCGGGAACTCGTCCAAGTGTGTTTCCATACGAAAAATAATGTCCGGACTCCTACGCTTCTGAACGTTCAAAAGCGCACGTATTGCCGCAGCATGTTGCAAGCCACGGCAATTCCAACTCAAGATCCTCATTGCGCCCGGTCAGCCACACTCATACCAATGGTGACACGGCAAAAGAAAGAAACTCTCGGCCGGCGAAGTCGCCGGAGGACAGCAAACACCAACTTTAAATGTCGGTGGACGACGAAGAAACTCACGGCTGGCAGAGCCACCGGAGGACAAAAAACCCTAGCGTCCTTCTGCTAGGGGACGGAGATCTGAAGATGGAACACCTCGTCACGGCATCAAGGCAGGCAGCATCAAGGCCCGCGGCGGCGGCGGCCGGCGGTGGCGGCGGTACGAGACCTTGATCGCCTACAGAGTCGCAGGAGTCCCAGTCGTGTAATACTTTGTTCTACTGTAGTTAACTCCTCCCCATCGGAAAAACTGTTTAACAAGTTTTATGATCCACTTCATAGTTTCATAGTTTATACATAGACTACTAGAACTATTTTTGATGCGATTGAGCTGTGTAATTTGTTTTCTTTGCCGTGAACTCTGTACTTTACACCGTTTTCTGCTTATGCCTACAAGAACCAGTTGCAACTTGTTTTTTTGCCTTGGCTAATTCTAGCTTATGCCATCCTTTCCTAGCTTAAATCCAATATTTACAAATCAAGTCGCATTAAGTACTATTCCGTATGAGTACATCTTACCAATTCCTGAATCCTGATACATATAATTGTAGTACGTGTGAACTTCAATTGTAGATATTGATTTAAGTAGATGATTCTTAACAGGATGTGCAAGCAAGTTTGAGGCCCATGCGGCAGTGCTAATGACTTCCTAGAGCACATCCAGAAGGAAACATGTTGTGGTTTCCCATCTTTGCTGATGCTCGATCTTCAAGCGCTACTACTGGATAACATTTATTTGGCTGATGATTCTACTTGTACTGTCGCCGACCTGTGGCTATAGATATTTTTTTCCAACTGTTTCTGAACTAAGTCTGATGCTTGCTTCTGTGCTTGCATCCGAGAAATCACACTATTTGTGCACTTCTGGTTTCATACTACTATATATGTACACAATGTTTGAGTCCAAATATGTAATACGATAATGGTGTACGAATGTGATCCTGTTTAACTTTCTTCAGTTTTTTCAATCATCATATCCTAATTTGAGTAAACTTCTACGTGACAATTGTAGCCTGGATGAAAATACTTTAGTACATCTTAAAGCCTTAGTGCAACTTCTTCAGAGAGTAAGACACTTGATATGAACCTACAAAAGCATCACAGCCACACCTGCTTATTTTGAAATTTCGTTAAGGTTTCTTTCTTTTCTCTATCTTGAGCCCCTGAGACGCCTTCCTCCAGGAGAGACTAGTATAAAAGCAACATTTAGGATGCAAAAACAGAAAAACCAACGACATATGTTGGATGCCGAATGGATGCCTGAGATCCAACTTAAGTGACATGGTGGAAGGACCAGTTTATACATAACTGTTAGTCAGGGGGGTTTTCATAAAATAAACATGAAGCTTCCCCACTCCCCTGCATTGAATGTGAGGCATCCATTCATGATCCGACGGATGTCATTGAGTTTTTCTATTCTTGCACACTAGGTTCTGTTTTTACACTAGTCTTCCCTTGCACAAACAAACCTCTTCCAGAGCACTACACCATGTTTTTAGCTTTTTTTAAGCCCCTGAGCCCCTGAGACGCCTGCTGTGTTTTTAAGTTTTTTTTAATCCTACACCATGTTTTTAGCTGATCGTGTCTAAAAGAGAAGGTTCAGATCCAGTCTAGTTATTTCGCGCGACAGGTGGGGCGGGGTGAAGTCACCGGTGCCACATATGCTTATCCAATAAGAATTTAGCATTCTTCTCTGATGAGACGGAACTCGCGAGTTTAGCGTTCTCCCGTCATGTACCGCCAGGACATGTAGATGGTGCCGTGATGGATCAAACGATGGTGTGAACGTATGCCCCTGTTCCACGTTACGTATCCTGCTCCCTGGACCCGCGTTCGCATTAATACCTGGACCAACATGTCCTCGTTCTATTGGCCAGGCGTACAAGCGTGCTCGTCCGCTACATCACCGTTCTCGCCTTCTGCATTCCTTTTCAGAAATCATATAAAATGTTATCCGGTCAATCACTAGTGTTTTAATTTGACATTTGCGCATTTCGGGTTTATTTTGTTCTTGAAACATAAATAATACGAGTTGTAATTACATTCTGTGGTTATATTGTCTTATGAGTTATTTCAGCAAATGCATAATGCATTTTTATTTGTGTTAGTATCATCTCTGTGTCATTTGCATTATTTGATGGCTGCAAAATGCACTGAATTTATATAACACTCTTGGCAAATTTGGCCATGTTTGAACTAGTGATGTTGAGTTTAGTTTAATCCGAATTTAGTCTAATATCAGTTTTCCCCCTGCTGCCCAAGTGCCAAAACAAACCTTTTCTTTCGACTAAATAGTAGCATATATAGTCTGTTCGTCATCTAAACCATTATTGTATTGTAGCAATTTGTTTCTGAATCTCAATTCAGTTATTCCATATTGTACACTGAACACTTTCGTTGGGATTCTTGCATTGTTACCATGGTGTACTTCGATGGTGTTGACGGCCGTGGTGATGATGGGAGGCGTGTTACAATGGTCGTGGCGATGCTTCGACGACCACAACAATGGTTCGATGGACATGGGAACGATGCATGCTACAATGACATTGACAGCCGAGGCGATGCTGCAAGGCATGCTTCAATGGCTGTGGCGATGAGGCGTACTTCGATGGTGTCGACAGCTGTGGTGATGCTTCGACGACAATGGCGATGGTTCGACGGAGACGGCGATGAGGCATGCTATGACGACATCGACGACCGTGGCGATGCTGCAAGGCATGCTTCAATATCACTGGCGGTGAGGCATACTTCAATGGCGCCGACGGCCACGCCGATGCTTCGACAACGTAGACGACCATGGTGATGTTGCGAGGCATGCCGTGGGGACATGGCGTGCTTCAATGGTGTCGACGGCCGCAGCTGTGAGCCATGCTAGGACGTTACCGCTAATGCTACTCCGAGCAGTGTATGGGCGTTGCTACTGCAATGACGTGCACTGTGGACGAGTGGTGCGTGCTAAGGAGATTAGCGGCCCTGATAAGACGCATCGGACGGCACAACCGGTGGCTGTTATTTGAATCGCTGCAGGCGGATGGCGCCTAGCGTCCACCATATTTTGCCCTGGTCTTCGTCCGGATGAGTGCCAACTCCAATGCTCCTTTCCCAACTCTAGTTCATTATTTTTAGATCGCGCACATCCTCTTTTCTAAAAGAAAAAGAAACGGACACTCTCGCCACGTCCCTGCGAGCGGTATTGGAGAATCCTAGCACCGCCACCCTCTGGGAATCCCACCTTCCTCCCTTGTCGTAGTCGATGGGCGCGGCCAAGCGAAGCCCTTGCGGCAGGGGGTGGGGGAGTGGCTTTTCCTCCCCTCTTGTTTGGACTAATGGGTAGCCTGGCTCGGCCCTCTATGGTGGGGCCGAGCAGTGGCTGTGGAAACGAAGAATTCACAGGGAGGTGGTAGCACGATGCTCAAGTGGGGCGACTTGGTCGGCATTGCTATGTTGGTGGTGCGGACGGCGTGCAGCAACGGGCAAGGACGATGGCCCAACTTAGTTGGCGAATGCACGCAAAGCGAAACCCGCTCCTTCGTCCCCCTTCCTGTGCGCTGGTCTGGGCCGTGTTCTTGACGGCGTTGGCATCTAAATTGGGTCTCAGCCCTAAACTGATGGCTTGGTGGTTGCGGGTGGCGCGGGAGTGTTTTCTCCCATATGTGTGGTGCTCGGCTAGGTGAGGCCATGTTAAGGCAGCTGGTGACAGGTGGGATTCGACAACAGGGGTTGGGTACTCCCTTTGCATGTGGGTTGGCATCGTTGATGTCCAGCCCTAACCGAGGTAGTGCTATGGCATGGTGACTCTTGTCCTATATGGTATGTGCCAAGGTGCGAGCATTACTGTAGTACATTACTCTAGCAGCGGTGGCGTGTCTCTCTTGGACGCCTAGGCGGCGACCCCAAGCAATCATAGCTATGCCATCCAAAACTAAATTTTATATTACAACTCTATTATTAATGTATAAATATATAAGAGGTGTGATCCTTTCTTTATGAGGAATAATCTTCACGAATTTAGAGGAAATAAAATATTTGGATTAAAACAACTAAGGATATCTTTAACGCGCACCCTCATATCGCCCAAATAGATCCAGACCGTGCGGTCTGGACGTGTTGTGCCATCCAACACATACCTATATCAGTCTGCCGGGCAGTCCGGACCGCTGCCACGCCCGCGTCTGACTGTCCTGGCCCACAAAAACCTTCCTCACCCGAGCGTGCTTCCCGCCTGATACAATCAGCGCTTCTTCAAAGTGTCAGTGCCACATTAATGCCCGGCCAGAGCGGATGCGGCCTCTCTGCTGTCGATATTGAAGTGGCGCGCCGGCCAAGAGAGCACAACCCATGCCGCTTCCCGATACAGGCGACTACTCCGCATTCAAATGACAGCCCGTCGGTTCGTCGCCCCTACATTAACGATATGCGGTTGTCGAGGAACCTACTCCGGCACCACCCGTTTGTCCGTCTATCGCCCAGCATTGACCTCACTATCGTGGCCCATCGCCATCCGCCCGCTATATAAACACCAGCCCAGACCGTAGCCACAATCATCTTCCTACTTCACTTTCTCCTCTCCGCACCACGCCCTCCATGGCCTCCTCATGCTCCGAAGCCGCTGGGACACCATATCGACAAGAAGAAGGAGAGGACCTCCATTGCTGTTGGTTGGCTGGCCGGCTAGCAGATGGAGGCAGACAACGCCCCAATGGAGGACGAGGCGGCGCCACCCTCCTCGCCGGTGCGTGTGGGCTTCACCATTGGCGAGGCCCATGTGCACTACACGAACATGATGTGGGAGGAGGAGGAGGCCAGGTTCCGACAGGTGCAGGCCGATCAGTCCTACAACCTTGGCCTCCTCGAGGAGCACCGGTGCACGAAGGAGCTACTCGCCGTCGGCGCGACTATTGTACCGGACATGGACGCGGTGGAGCAGCAGACACTGCTCGACTGCTACCGCTCCACCCGCAACATCAGCATGACTGCTGGTGGTAATGTCTCCATTAGGCGGAATTGGCGGCCGCCTAAAAGAAGATCGACGAGGTGTTGAATGAGGTGTGTGTCAAGAGCGACAACAAGGAGGACTTCGCCCGCTCTGCCCTAGTCGCGCCTAGCCTGATACCATGACCACAAAGACGATACTTCCACGGACGATGCCGATAGCAAGAAAGAGTAGTGCATGGTAGGTCACTGCCGCTCGGGTCCCAAGAAGGCCATGACTCTTTCCCTTCCATCGAAGCCACGCTTGATGCCCCGAACATCGAGAGCCGATTAGCCACCTGGCAGCGATGTGGGGGCGGACAACTGTAGTTCTCGGGGCTCTAGAGGCGGAGCCGGAGAGCGCCGAGGCTGAACTTGAGAAGGTGAAGTCATTCGCCGGAACATCACTTCTTAGGGCTCATGGTAGGAAATGGGGAACGTGCACCGATGTTCATTTAGATTAGGTTTAGCATAGGGTTTGTCCAGTTTATATGAAAAATGTAATGAGTTTTGTTTGGTTTATATGAAAATTGATCCAAATATAATGAATTTCGACTATTTTATATGAAAATCCATCGTATTTACATGAATTTCGTCCGGTTCAATCAAACGATGGCTGAAATGTATGCGGGCAATATTACATAGCCGGCTCCCGCATTTATGGGCAGGTGCCCCTATGCGCGGATGGATGACGGATTAAATTTATGGGTCAACGTTGGAGATGCCCTAACCCCACCAATCTTTTCTGACAAACACATAATTTGCGCATGGTCAAGATTAAAATCGACCGGTCTGGTCTGGACTTATTACTGGACCTACGAACGTGTTCTAGAATCTCAGGTGCCAGAGGTCGGTCTACACCTCGTCTAATAGGGCAACACGTAAACCTAAATTCGACCATTCTTCTGTATACTGAGTGTAGAAGGGCGCATGCCGATGAGATGCCCGGCACTGGACGTGCACTTCGTGTTCCTGCAAGTGTCAGCAATGGTGTGGGACAGAGCTGGATGGGCGTCCTCGGTCCATGACAGCAGCACGACCACCACTTCCGGCTTCTTTAGAGCATCTACAATGACAGATACCTAATTTGAGTTGCCGAACGCCCCGAACACGCCCGGCCACGTTCGTGGATACTGACCGGTCAGACGCCACATGACAACTCCAACAACCATAGTAGGCAATTTTCAATTAGCATTTTCATACTAAACCATGCAAAAAGGAAGATCTATGTACTACCAACTACCATCTACACTACTCATCCTTCTCGTCAGATATGTGGATTAAACTGATGTCGGGTGACGGAGTCCAGGACTAAGGGGTCCTCGGGCGTCTGGCCTATTATCTATTGGGCCGGATTGATGGGTTGTGAAGACATGAAGGCCGGAGACTGTACCCGTGTCCGGACTGGACTCTCCTTGGCGTGGAAGGCAAGCTAGGCGACCAACTATGAAGATTTCTTTTTATGTAACCGACTCCATGTAACCCGGCCTAGATCTCTCCGGTGTTTATATAAACCGGAGAGCATAGTCCGGATAGGGATATACACATTACCATAGTCATACAGACTAGACTTCTAGGGTTCAGCCGTTATGATCTCGTGGTAGACCAACTCTTGTGACACTCATATTCATCAAGATCAATCAAGCAGGAAGTAGGGTATTACCTCCATAGAGAGGGCCCGAACCTGGGTTAACATCGTGTCCCCCGTCTCTTGTTACCATCGATCCTAGACGCATAGTTCGGGATCCCCTTCCCGAGATCCGCCGGTTTTGACATCGACATTGGTGCTTTCATTGAGAGTTCCACTGTGTTGTTGATGAAAGGTTTGATGGCCCCTTCAATCGTCGACAATGACGCTGTCCAAGGAGGAACCTTCCTCCCCGGACAGAATTTTGTGTTCGGCGGCTTCGTACTGCGGGCCAACTCGCTTGGCCGGCTGGAGCAGATCGACAGCTATGCCCCTGGCCACCAGGTCAGATTTGGAAGCTTGAACTATGTCGCGGATACCCATGGAGACTTGATCTTCAATGAGTTTGAGACCGCAGCAATCGCTCACCCTCGCCCCAATGAACATGACTTAAATCTGTCATCGGATCACATCCAGGAGATGGTTCCTGTTGCTGCAACGGCGTTAGAACCAAAGCAGATCGTGCCATCCGAGGCCAGAGAGTCCGCAGCATTGGAGCCACACACGGACTCGACATCCCGCAATATTCGCATCAATGGAACTCCGGACTCGACTCCGGCAATAAGTTCCGGAACAGGTACGCCTGCGGACACCGAGCTGGATCGGTTATTGATTTACGAATTTAGCGCCGCAGACGTCTTCCAGCATTCACCTTTGGGTGACGTGCTAAACTCTTTAAAGAATTTTTCCTTGGAGAAGGACTCACAGCCGAACTATGTTCGGTTCGAGCTAGAGGCGGATGACGAGGAATTTTGCTTCCCACCCGCCACCCACTTCGTAGCCACTGTCGATGACTTAACCGACGTAATTGACTATGGCTCCGAAGACATCGACGGTATGGACGACGATGCCGACAAGGAGCAAGGCCAAGACCCGCCATTCACTGGTCGTTGGACGGCGACCTCTTTGTATGACGTGTACATGGTTGATACACCCAAAGGATCTGGCGACGACAAAGAAGTGCCAGATGCGAATAAACCCTCTGAGACGCAGTCCAAGCGCCGGCGCCCCAAACGCCGTTCTAAGCCTCGTCACCCAAAAGATGGCAACACTGGCACCGGAGAAAATAGTACTCCGGGCGACGCCGAAAACAATGAAGACCCTGTCGGAGCCGCATCCGAACAGGAGGAACACGACAACGGGCAAGATAACCCTGATGAACAGGCCATAGAAGATCACTCGGAGGACGATAGTTACCGTCCACCCTCCGAGGAGGAGACAAGCCTCGGCCACAAAAACTTCATCGTGCCTGAGGATCCTCTGAAGCAGGAGCGCTTTAAGCTTCAGCTCATAGCCATTGCAAGGAGCCTGAAAAAGAAACAGCAGCAGCTTCAAGCTGAACAAGATCTGCTCGTCGACAGATGGACTGATGTCCTGACAGCCGAAGAATACGGCCTCAAGCGCCCAGCCAAGAGCTACCCGAAACGCAGACTGCTACCTCAATTCGATGAGGAGGCGCCGGAGCACATATCTCCCTCGCGTAATGCGGAACGACCACCACGTGGTCGAGACAGGGCGGCCGACCGGCCACCCCGCGGTCGGGATAAAGCGGCAACTCAGGCCGAACAGCAGCCTGCCCCACCGCCCCGTAAAAATAGAGACGGAAGAGTTCGGGGTCACACGTACGACCTCCGGCAGACCCTGGACAGTAGAGCAGTACATACAAGATCAATCTACGGATCATGAATATGTGCCTCGAGGCACGACGACGGCTACCTATTCGGACGTGACAAACCTAACCATGCCCAGGCCGAATACCGCAGACGGGCTCCATCAGAGCTATGCCGTGATGCGGCCCGATATAGAGGCGCCACACACCCTCTCTGCTTCACAGATGAAGTACTGGATCATGAATTCCCGAAGGGGTTCAAGCCCGTCAATATCGAATCATAAGATGGCACAACCGATACTGCAGTATGGATCGAGGATATTATTCTCCATATCAATATGGCTCGAGGAGATGACCTACACGCCATTAAATACCTCCCACTAAAGCTCAAAGGGCCAGCTCGGCACTAGCTTAACAGCCTGCCTGAGAATTCCATCGGCAGCTGGGAGGACTTGGAACAACCCTTCCTGGACAACTTCCAAGGAACCTATGTCCGGCCACCAGATGCCGATGACTTAAGCCACCTAGTTCAACAACCTGGAGAATCAGCCAGAAAATTCTAGACTAGGTTCCTAACCAAAAAGAACCAGATCGTCAACTGGCCGGATGCCGAAGCCCTAACGGCCTTCAAGCATAGCATCCGTGACGAATGGCTCGCCCGCCACCTCGGCCATGAAAATCCGAGGTCCATGGTAGCCCTCACGGCACTCATGACCCGCTTTTGTGCGGGAGAGGATAGTTGGCTGGCTCGCAGTACAAACACAGCCAACGAAACGGGCCCCTCCGAGGCCAAAAACAGCACCGGCAAGCTCCGGCGCAACAGACATAAACGCCGAAGCAATGGCAATAACACCAATGACACTACAGTTCATGCCGGATTTAGTGGCTCCAAGTCCGGCCAGCGAAAGAAGCCCTATAAAAGGAGCAGCGGAGGACCACCCAGCTTGGACCGCATACTCGATCGTCCTTGCCAGATACATGGCACCCTAGACGAACCGACCAACCATACTAACAGAGATTGTCGGATCTTTAAACAAGCCATCAAGGTTAATAGCAGAAACAAGGAAGGGGAATCACAGAGCGACGGCGATGACGAGGGGCCCGGGCAGCCGAACACTAGGGGACAAAAGAAATTTCCCCCTCAAATCAAAACGATGAACATGATATACGCTACACACATTCCCAAAAGGGAGCGCAAGCGCGCACTCAGGGACGTCTATGTGGTAGAGCCAGTTGCCCCGAAATTCAATCCGTGGTCATCATTCCCGATCACCTTCGACCGACGAGACCATCCAACTAGCATCCGGCATGGTGGTTCAGCCGCACTGGTCCTCGACCCAATCATCGTGGATTTCACCTTACACGAGTCCTAATGGACGGTGGTAGCAGCCTCAACCTGCTCTATCAGGATACAGTACGTAAAATGAGCATTGACCCCTCACGAGTCAAGCCCATGAAGACTACCTTTAAAGGAGTCATACCAGGCGTAGAGGCCCGTTGTACGGGCTCAATAACGCTGGAGGTAGTATTCGGTTCCCCGGATAACTTTCGAAGCCAAGAACTAACCTTCGATATCGTCCCATTTCGCAGTGGC
Source organism: Aegilops bicornis (assembly GCA_021605145.1). Lineage (NCBI taxonomy): Eukaryota > Viridiplantae > Streptophyta > Magnoliopsida > Poales > Poaceae > Aegilops > Aegilops bicornis. The sequence continues at coordinate 92,270,942 of CM038675.1, forward strand.
TACCATGCACTGCTCGGACGAACCGCATTCGCTAGATTCAACGCGGTGTCACATTACGCTTATCTCAAGCTCAAGATGCCCGGTTCATGTGGCGTCATTACAGTAAATGGAAACACGGAATGCTCCCTCCGTACAGAGGAGCACACCTCCGCCCTAGCAGCAGAAGTACAGAGCGATCTTCTCAAGTAGCACTATAATCCGGCTGCTGAGCCCTTGGACATCATTAAGAGGGTCCGGACTACACTCCAACAGGACAGCTCGGCTCGTCACGAGCCGAATTAGCAATTTGGTCTCTGTCCCAGCCCAGATGAGGCAATGGCATTAATACCGCGTGTACATAAACTACGCACTCAAAACCCCATGGGTATTGATGGAGGCATAACTCGTTCGCGATCCACAGTACGACTTGACCGACCCTGGGATTCGCATGCTTTTTCTTTTTCTTTTTATGACGGGTTTACTTCTCTTTTCAAGGTCTATACGGACGACCCGCTTGCAGAACACACCAAGGAGGCAAGGAGCTCTGGCGTACAAGGGAATCCTAGGTGGTTTCTACTAAACGATTACAATGCTTGTTTTACATACCCGCACTCAGCTCGCCCTCGGTTACGGCATGCTCAATAGCCCTGCTTTCTTATTGCATTACTTGTACAAAGTACGCCCCGATGTACTAATTACATCACACTGGTGAATCAATGATGGCGTCAGCTCATTACTACATTTTTTCCTATTTCCTCACCTCAGTACTTATTACTTAGTGCACATGTACACCATGGTACGTATTACTACGCCAGGGGCTTCATTACGCCCCGCATCACGGCAATAAAAGTCCGAACACTTTTACAGTATAGTTCGGCACCCCGAACTTATTGCATTATATGCATCGGCTTCGAATCATGTCTGTGGTCAATAGTTGGTTGCCCGGCTCCTGTGCTTGCTACCCTACATTCCGCTCTATCGGTTGGGGTAGTAAAGGGAGAACTACTATGATTGTGCCCTGGCCTTGACCGGATGAGCACCTAAGTATAGAAAGCCGAAAACTGACTGTCATGATGCGGCAAGAGCCAGTCGGCTGTTCGAGAGGTTCCAAATCGTTGGAGATTTTTTGTGCTTCTTGCGAAGAATCGTTTCTTCTGATTAGGCGTGTATAACGCCCCTAGTTCGGCCTTCCGAACACCAGGGGCTTCGCCAACTTCCTTAATTGTCAAACTCATATGGCTATGTGAGGGCGGTAAAGGCCGCATAGTCTGATTGCCTTGTTCGTCGCGCTAAACACCTCCTTTAAGGACCAGAATGTGGATTAAAGAGTGTTTAGATTTATCCCGAACACCCCCATACTATCTACGTGGGGGCAGAAGCCGACGACTGGTCAACCCTCAGATTTCATAAACGGCCGCACAGGAGGTAAAATTTAAATCGCAAGCATTATAACATCATTGTTCCATATTACAAGACAGGATAATACAAATGTTCTCATGGGAATATAACATCCTTCGAACATTGCTCCGCCACAAGGCGGGACCGCTCTAGGACACCATCAAAATAGAGCTCGGGTCAACGATGCTCCTTGCCCTCCGGCGGTCCCTCGGTCATCAGCTTCTTGGCATCCAGCTTTGCCCAATGCGTCTTGACGCGCGCAAAGGCCATACGCGCACCTTCAATACAGACCGATCGCTTCACGGCTTCGAGCCGCAGACAGGCACTTACAAGCCGCTTAACAATTCCGAATTAGCTGCTAGGTATAGGCTCGGCAGGCCACAACCAGACTATCAGGTCCTTCATGGCTAGCTCTGCCGACCTGTGCAGCTCGACCAACTGCTTTAGCTGGTTGCTAAAGGGCACCGGATGTTCGGATCCCAGATATTGGGAAAAGAATAGCTTCTCCGTAGACATCCCTCCTTGGGCTCTATAATGCTCGGCAGCATCTGATACACTGCATGGCAGATCCGCAAACGCCCCTGGAAAATCCAAATTCAGGATAAGTACAAGGAACGTTTCTTCTACATACTTGCTTTGCATGATGAAGGACTTACCCGCCACAATCTTCGTGGCCGCCTGAATTTCCTGGAGGGTGTTCTGGGCTTCGACTCGTGCATCCTGTGCGCTCTGGCAAGCCTTCGCCAATTATGATTCTTGTGCCTTACAATCGCGCTCCAAGGACTCGAATCTCTCGATCGCGCCCTGCAGCTGTTGCTGCGCCTCGCCAACCCGGGCCTCGTGCTTCTCACGTGAGGCGCGTTCCTTGGCCGCTTTGTCCTCGGCCTCGGCTAACACCTTCTTGAGGGCTGCCACCTCGGTTGTGGCCCCTAATAAAGTTTATGACCCTTTAGTGTGGACGGACTATTCATTTTTTCTTGAAATATACCCGCAGGTTACTGCGTACCTTGGCTATCCTCCAGCTGCTTCTTCACGAGGTCGAGCTCCTCCTCGGCCCGCTCCAGTTTCTGCTTCAGTCCGGAGACCTCCGCAGCATGAGCGGTGGCAGCCTGCAGCGATACCTGCTTATTCACATAGACAACTTATGTTATCCTCCTGCGATATTTATTCTTGATTCTCTGTTCGGCTTTTTCTTCCCGAAGACCAAACAGAGCATCAGGGGCTACTGTCTATACTGTGATATTCTTCCGACAACCACATTACTTACCTCAAAGCCTGTTAGAAGGCTAGTGCAGGCTTCAGTCGGTCTGTCTTTAACGAGCTGAACCTTCTCTATTATCGTGCCCATAAGGGTACGGTGTTCATCCACAATAGAAGCGCCTCGTAGCACCTCTAGTAGATTATCCGGTGCCTCTGGTTGGACAGAGGTCACCGGCGAAACAGGCATTCCCTCCTTTTAGGGAATACCATTCGCTTGACTCCCGAGCCGCATAGATCTCCAGAATGGTATCTGGCTGAGGGCCGAAGGGAACTCGGCGCCCGTTAGCAGTCCCCATAGGGGCTTTCACCCCCATGTGTCTGGCGGCCGAGGAATCATCCCGGGACGCCTCCCCGACGATCTCCGGAAGCCCCCCTGGTCGGGGAAGGTCCTTTGCAACACCCCCTCGTCATCACCCTTGGGAGAGACGGAATGGGCAGGTGGCGGAGACATGCTAGCCATTTCCTTTGAGTCTAGTGATCCCTCTGTCGAGGATACCGGGAAGCTATCGCGTGCCGGACTGTAATAACACGGTTTAAGGTATATCAATGTCACAGACCGGAAAGGCCAGACGTTTTCGGATTCTAGTACTTACAAGGCGACCCGAGGCTTGGTCCGGCGAGGTCGCTCCGTACTGCTATCAACATCCCACACGGAGTTATCCGTGAAGGTGCCTCTAACCCTCTTAGGCGCTTTCGCCCCCGTACTTGTGGGGGCCGCTCTCTTCTTCCTTCCCACTTCAGGTGGGGAGTCGTTTTCCTCTTCCTCTTTGTCGTCGTCATCGGCGGAAGAAGAGGAAGTCTCGCTTCCGGACGTCACATCCGGAGTGCCTTTTCGGCAAGGCACTTCTTAGCCCCTTTGGCCGCCTTCTTAGTCGTCTTCTCCAGCACGTCATAAGGTGCAGGGAACAACATTTTCGCCAGTAATGGGAATTCTTTGTCTTCGGGCAGCGGAGCCGGACAGTTAATCTCCTCTGCTACCTTGATCCAGGCCTGAAAACAGGGGAAGGAAAGCTTAGGCTTCCTCTCAAAATATGCTAGTAGAGGGCACTCCTCGAAAGCATTAAAAGAACTTACCGGGTTAGCCTGGCGTTTTAAGCTAAGCCCGCGATCTTCGGTCGTACGCGGTGGTGTCTCGCCGCCTTGAAGAGCACTTTCCAGATTTCTTCGTGCTCGTGCCGAAGAGCTCTAGTAGCGTCTGGTGCTTGGCCGGATCAAATCCCCACAGATAGCAAGTCCGGCGTTGGCACGGAAGGACCCGACGAATGAGCATGAGCTGGACCACGTTGACGAGCTTGATTTTCCTGTCTATCATGTTCGACGCACGCCCGAGCCCGATCAACTTCGTCCGAGGGACCCCAGGTTAGGCCCCTCTCTTGCCAGGAGGTGAGCTGCATCGGGATCCCGGATCAGAATTCGGGGGCCGCCGCCCAGTTGGCGTCACGCGGCTCGGTGATGTAGAACCACCCCGATTGCCATCCCTTCACCGTCTCTGCGAACGAGCCTTCGTGGGACAGGTAACGTTGGGCATCTTGCCAACCATGGCGCCTCCGCACTCTGCTTGTTTGCCATTAACCACCTTCGGCTTTACAATGAAGGTCTTCAGCCACAGACCGAAATGAGGTAGGATGCGGAGAAAGGCCTCACACACGACAATGAAGGCCGTGATGTTGAGAATGAAGTTGGGGGCCAGGTCATGGAAATCCAGCCCGTAGTAAAACATCAATCGGGAGTAGGGACGATCTGTCCCTTAGCCGGGAGTCAATAAGCGATCTCCTCGGCCAAGTACCCGGCCTCCCGGAGCTCCTTGATATCCTTCTTCTTGACGGAGGAGGCCATCCACTTGCTTCCAGCTCCAGATCCGGACATATTTGGAGTGCTTTCTCGGACGAGGAAAAGCTAAAGCTTGGGCGCTGGAGCTCAGGACGGAAGGGGTGAGGAGGGACTGAGGTGTGGTTGAAGAAAGGGAATTCTTATCTCCTTATAAAGGCCGTGAATATCAAGCGCCTCCCCACTCGCCTTAAACTCGCCTATTCCCAAGGGCCGTGCAAATGGCATGGTTGGGTCACCCACGCCCGCATTGATGAGAATCCTGCAATAAGGGGACACGATCTCTGCTTTGACAAGATGTGCCAATAGCAACCGCGTCTCGAAACGTGGAGCGGCAGACGAAAAACGGTTCGAAATTATGACCGGGCAGATGTGATATTACGTTGTAAAAAGCTGTCAGCGGATGGAATTCGTGTAAAAATATATTCTCTCTGCGGTTGTGTATGGTGTGTGACAGGTCCGAATACTATCATCGCATCCGAAGGCTCATGGAGTTCGGAAAAAGGGGAACCCGCCTTGCAATGTCGAGGACAATCTGCGCGCTGGACTCCTCATCATTGAAGTCAGGTTCATGGGCTACTCAGGGAGTCCTAGACTAAGGGGTCCCCGGGCGTCTGGCCTATTATCTATTGGGCCGGACTGATGGGCTGTGAAGACATGAAGGCCGAAGACTGTACCCGTGTCCGGACTGGACTCTCCTTGGCTTGGAAGGCAAGCTAGGCGACCAACTATGAAGATTCCTTCTTATGTAACCGACTCCATGTAACCCTAGATCTCTCCGGTGTTTATATAAAACGGAGAACATAGTCCAGATAGGGATATACACATTACCATAGTCATACAGGCTAGACTTCTAGGGTTCAGCCATTACGATCTCGTGGTCGACCAACTCTTGTAACACTCATATTCATCAACATCAATCAAGCAGGAAGTAGGGTATTGCATCCATAGAGAGGGCCCGAACCTGGGTAAACATCGTGTCCCCCATCTCCTGTTACCATCGATCCTAGACGCACTGTTCGGGACCCACTACCCGAGATCCGCCGGTTTTGGTCATTGGCAGCCGGGCGAACCTCCGGTTCCTCCTCGCGAGTGAAGAATGGCAAGCTACTCCATTGCATCCTCTGCCTGGGACACCTCGAACTCTGTGCATCGAACCACTTGATGCACCTCCTCTGACTCCTCCTCCACCTCCTACTCTATGACCGCGTCCTCCTCCTTTGGCTCCCCCACCTCCTTGGGCTGCACTGACTCCAGAGACGGGCTGGCTGCGATCCGATCTTCGCGCTTTCCCTGAATCTCCTCTAGCAGCTACAGCCGCCACTCAGGAGTGAGCATGTTGTAACTAGTGGTTAGCGGCTGATGGATGGATTGAATGTCACGGCGGTGAAGGGGAGGGAGGGGGAAGAAATGGAGGCGGTCTATGGTTGGGATTTTGCCGTCCGGCTTATGTAGCCGGACATGTATCCTCAGATGGCATGCTAGAGCGGCACCACAAGATGCCAATGCGTCCTCATCGATGAACTAAGAAGGCACATGTCAGACCACTGGTTTATGCTTTTGTCCGCATGGACCCTTGCGGTCTGTCCTAAGCGACGTGCATGTCCGGACATCTTCATCTCCGCCCCAGATATGTGCCGAATATGAGAAGTGCCGTTCAGTCCTCGTATTTGGGCTAGATTTGACAAGTCTAGTTGGGTCGCAATTATGTGTTTGGGCAGTACCAGGCAAGCTGCCCCGGGCGTTTGGGGCGGATATCTGAGGACTCTAGTTGTAGATGCTCTCATGCCTCAAGTAGCCGCATGTAGCAGCGTGACGGTAGCTATGGTGACGCAGACAATTACAAGACAGACGTGCAGCCGTCTCGCATCATGAGTTGCAGGGCAAGCACTGGCTTGCTGAGCGCTCACTCTAGTAGTAAAAATGGCCAGCGTGGCTGTGGCTGTCGTGCCCGGACAACAGAGACGTGCTACCAGACCGGCGGTATGAGTTGCCTGGAGGGCGGTGCGACATGGTGCCATGGATGATGCCAAGACGGACACGTCGCCGGTGCGGCGACGCAAGCTGAATTGTGTGCGCTGGCGCGGCGAAAATTGCAGGTGCTTTGTTGGCCGCGGCTACGATGACATGACTAATAGTAAGTGGTTCGACCCTATGGTTGAAAGGGAGACCTCCTCGTTGGCGCCTTCAGTGCCCGATCACTTTCCTGGCGCTCACGCGCGCCCCTAGTAGGCCGTGGCCCATTAAACGAATGCTGCTCGCTCGACCGCTCCTTGGTAGCCTTTTTTCTTGCGAGCACTTGTCAAAAAAGCCTTGTTGTTGAAAAAATAAAAAAGGAAAACAATTGAAAAAAATCAAGAATTAAAAAATGTACATGAATTTTCATAAAAGTTCACAAAATTAGAAAAAAAAGTTCATCAAATTTGAAAAGAAGTTCATCGGTTTTTTTAAAAAGTTCATCTAGTTTGCAAAAAGTTCATCGATTTTGAAAAAAAGTTGATCGAGCTTGTAAAAGTTCATCGTATTCGAAAAAGTTCATTGAATTTGAAAAAGTTCATTGAATTTGAAAAAAGTCCATCGAATTCGAAAAAGTGCATCTACTATCAAGAAAAAGTTTCGCGAATTTCTTTCACCAAAAAAAGTTCATGACTTTAAAAAAAATGTAAAAGGGACAGAGAAAAAAACAAACAAAGAAGAAGAAAAGGACAAATAAACCACTATGTTATACTTGAGGTCAGTTGGTCTGGTGGTTATGGGTTGAAGTCCTAAGACCCGCGTCCCAGTTTCGAATCCTGGGTAGCATGCGCTTTTTTTTTCTTGTTATAGAAACCTAGCATACACGGAGGGGTGTGCACCCTGTACCAAAATACCTATATTTGACGCTTAGAGCATCTCCAGCCGCGTCCCCAACAGCCTCCCCAGCCAACTTTTTCGGTGCCGGCGCCGAAAAAATGTCCCAGAACGCTGAAATCCACCGGTTTAGCCCGTTTTTTGGCCCGGCGATCGCAGGCCGAACCCAGCGCACTCGGGGGCGCTCAGGGGCTCCTGCGCAGGGAAAAGCATGTCTGGCCCACACCGTCAGGCGAAAAGTCAAGTCTTTCTTCCAGATTCGCCTCCCACCCCCCGCGCGCTCGGCCGCCAACCGGCTGTATCCCGGCGCCGCCCACCGCCCGCCACCGCTAGATAGCCCATCCCCGCCGGAAAAAGAGTAGAGGTTTCGCCGAGGTAGCCTCTCCACCACCGGCTAGGTGATTTTTACGGCGTTTCCGGCCATGGAGGGGCGGTGTAGCGGCGAGTGCACGCCCACCGCGCCCGCAAGGTGTTCGGCGATTGGCCTTCCTCGGCAATGGACTCGGACGACGAGGAAGCGCTCGCCGCGCTGCTGGAGGAGGAAGCCGAGGCCGACGTCCAGGAAGAGGAACATCTCATGGTCCTCGGCGCTCTCGTCACCCTGCTGGTGAGCAATGAAAAGCCGCGGCGAGGTGGCTCGGCGCCGGGGCAGATGAAAGCAAATAACCGGCATCGTCTCGAAGGCTACTGCATCCTCCACTCCGACTACTTCGCCGATGCTCCACTGCACGGCGACAAAACATTTCGGCGCCGTTATCAGATGAGCCGAAAGCTCTTCCTCAGGATTGTGAATTCTATCCGGGAGTTCGACAGCTACTTCAAGTGCAAGATGGATTGCACCGGCAAACTTGGATCCACCTCAGTCCGGAAGTGCACGACAACGATGAGGATGCTTGCATACGGTGTGATTCACTTGACGACTATGGGCGCATGGCCGAGTCCACCACCACTGAGTGTTTCTACAAGTTATGTCGGGCAGTGGTGGCAGTGTTTGGACCGCAATACTTGTGAACACCCAATGCGGAAGACACTGCTAGGATCCTAGCACAGAACGCAGCAAGAGGATTTCTTGGGATACTTGGAAGCATCGACTGCATGCATTGGAAATGGTAGAACTGTCCATTTGCTTGGCAAGGGATGTACAAAGGCGCCAAAGGCAGTTGCAGTGTGGTACTTGAGGCGGTGGTTACACAGGACCTCTGGATTTGGCACTCCTTCTTTGGTATGCCAGGAACTCACAATGACATCAACGTACCGCAGTGCTCCCCTATCTTTGCCAAGCTTGTTGAGGGTCATTCTCCTCCGGTGAACTTCGAGGTCGTGGCGGCACTACCACAAGGGTACTACCTATCTGATGGCATCTATCCAAGATGGTCTACATTTGTGAAGACTATCTCAAACGCTGTGCCAGGAGGCAAGAAGTCCCACTTTGCCAAGGTGCTTGAGGCTTGCAGGAAGGATGTCGAGCGGGCACTTGGTGTGCTCCAATCTCGATTTTCTGTTTTCCGGTACCCTGCTCAGACCTGGTCGAAAGATCAAATGTGGGAGATCATGACTTGCTGTGTCATCTTGCACAACATGATTATCGAGAGCGAGTAGGAAGAGCCAGTGTTTGACCCTGAACCATACTATAGGCAGGGTCCTCGAGCCGAAGTTGATCACCAGCTACCGGCAACCTGGACTGCCTACCTCAGTATGCGTCAGGAGATCCGAGACCCACATGTGCATCATCAATTGCAGCAGGATCTGGCGGAGCACCTATGGAGGCTCAGGGGTGACGCCGGCCTCGACGTGTGATGAAATATGAGTTTTTATTTCTTGAACTATAAAAATTGTATTGAACTATTTGTTGTTGCACTATTTTGTTTAACTATTTGATTTTCTGTGATGAACTATGTGATAAAAATATTTATGTTAAGAATTCAACGCCGAACCACGACGAACCACGCCGAATATGGGCGATTCTACCCATATGGGGCCTTTATTCCCAAAGTGGGCGAAAACTGGGCCAATATCAGCGCTGAGGCGGCTGGATGCTTAACCGCCCAGCGCCTATTGTTGTTGGCTCGCCCCTCAGGCGGCGATTTTTATGCCTCCTGGGGGGGCCAACGGCTGGAGATGCTCTTAGGCACCGAATACGATTTGGCGTCGAAAGGTTATATCCCCAGTGGACCCTAATGTTTGTCTGGGCCATCCAGTTAATCCACAGGTGCCAACAGCTAGGTCTGGTCCATCGGGCCGAAGGGTTAAACCAGACCACGTGAATCTTGAGTTCATAGTCCTTATCCCAAAGCGCTCTCAATATCTCTACTCTTACAAAGGGTGTTGGTAGGACAGTATCCACAGTTTTTGTTTTTGCTTCACCGCCCACCACCCCCTCCATGTTGGTTTTTCTCGCTCCCTCTTAATAGCAAATCAATTTTCTTGATCCTCCTCTCGTTTGTTCGTGCCTTCTTTGGCAGGTGCCAATTTAATTAAACATGTAAATATTATCTCATTAAGAATTCGGAAATCGCACCATATATGTAAGATAACCTTCCTAAAAGACAAAGAGAAGATTTTCTCAATAACCTTCCAAATCAAAATAAGATATTCCTCAATAAGAAATAGCTAATACCACATCCTATCACATTTATTATCTATCATTATCTCTGTTATTAAATCTCTACTCCTGAAAGGGGAGTTGGTGAACACCACCCCCTCCATGTTGATTTGTTTTCTCACTGCCACTAAAAAAACGGATTGATCCACCCGACCTTCCGATTAATTTTTTCATGCTTGCTTTGGCAGGTGCGGATTCAATTCAATCACGTAAATATTAGGTAATTAATAAGAATTTAGAAACACTATATATGTAATGTCACCTTCCTAAAAGATAGACTAAAGAGTTTTTTCTCGACAACCTTCCAAATCTGCACTCCTAAAAGGGGAGTTGGTAGGTCGGTATGCATGGTTTACTTCACCTCAACATTTCACCACCCTCCATGTTGGTTTTTTCTCCCTCCCACTAAAAACACGGATCTATTCACCCAACCTTCCTTTTCATTTTTTCCTTCTTGATTTGGCAGGCGTCAATTCAAATCAATCATGTAAATAGTAGGTAATTAAAAATTTGGACATGGCAACATATGTGTGATATCGCATTCCTAAAGATGGACAGAAGATTTTTCTCGATAACCTTTCAAAACAAAACTAGATATTTCTGAATAACAAATAGCTAATCCCGCGCACTATGGTATTTATTATCTATCATCATCTCTTGTATCGAATCATAATCACAACTTCCCTCAACATTTTTTCTTCAATCCCACCCACATATCTTCATTTTCACCGAAAATGTTATTTTTCTTGTTTCGTTTGTTCTGTTTGACCTCCGCTCCCACGTATGTTGCTCCCTCCCGATTGATTTTCAACCCACCAAATTTTTCCAAATAAAACCCATCTCCCCTCAACCCCTCCAGCCCTCCTCGTTCGACCACCCCTCTCATGTAATCCCCACCTACGCGCCTCCTACCGACTTTTCCAATTCTCTATTCGCTACTTCATCCATCGCACAAAAATAAGCAATCTCCCCGATTCTGACTCGACCATTTCTTCCTTGTCACGTGAGGAGAGCGCCACATAGGGTTCTCTCGCACTCGGTTTTTTTCATCCTTGATGTTCGCACTCTGACTGAAGTTGGCCCCGCACATCCCTCTCCCCCGCACCCGACCCGGCAAGGGTTCCAAGCGCCGCCGCTCCCCTGCTATCCTCTCACCGCGACGCTCTCGACGCCACTGACTCTACCTTCGAATTACCTCTTTGGACGTTTCTCTACGCCGCAGCCGCCAAGGATCAAGGGTGACGACGTTTCAATGTAGCGGTAATTTGATGCGCTTGTGGGGGGGAGCACGTTTTTGGCGACACTGCAGGTGAAGTCGTCTTTGTACTCGACTGCATGTGATGATAAGAAGGTTATGCTTGGCCAACTACTCCATGTGGTTTTGTGATCCCAGGCGCCTACAGGATCATGTCTGAGGTATATATGCCGAAGAAGTTGGAATGACGAGGAAGTGCAGCAGCCTATCATGCGCCGTCTCGGCTTCGAGGCCAAACAGGTTTGGTTTCCCTCCCAGATCCCAGCCTCCCTTGTCTTCTTGCTACGACTCCATGGATGATTATATTACATGTGTGTGCGTATGTGATAGGAACAGAAGACTGACAGGGAACAATATGTATTAAACGCTACCTGCCCTTATTATGTAATTACAGTAAGCAATCACCTTATGGCCTTTACTATGTCGATCCCACATTATGGCCTTCACTGTGTATTTCAAGAAGTACCTCGTAGTGGCAGCAAATCTGGCAATTAAGACTTTTTTTTTCTACAGACGGTGATCCAAACTACCTGGTATGAACAGCGGCAACATGCTATAATACTAACTTGTAGTGCTTCATTTAACTCATTTTTGTACAACATACTACTGTATCGAAAACTTCAATGCAATTAACTGTTGAATTTTTCTTCATCAGGATTGAGCGATCTGGCATATAATTACGAGCTTCTGCAACTCGGTGGTTCAGATCATGGAAGATATGACAGGGAAGAGCCTGACATAGTAAGTATTGATTTTCCGGTTCTACCACGAGGTAGCTCAACCAATCTGAATTTTATGTAGATTATTTCATGATCTTCCCGTGCAGGTAATTCTGTCGTATGTAGTTCTGTATTTCATTTAGATTGACCTTGAAGTATTTGGAGATACGATGCACTATCTTGACTGGACAAATTTATGTTCAAATGATCCCGGAGCCCCCCCCCCCCCCATCCCCCAACCCCTGGGTCGGAAAATTAAACAACGTGTCATTCTTTCGTTTAGCAATAGAAAGAACTCAGTAACTAACATGGTGGTTGTAGCTGGATAGCAACCTTTCAGCTAGAAAGAACAGGTATAATGCCAACCTTTCAGCTGGATCAAAACAAGATAGGGCATGAAAGAACCAAGCTAATGTGTTCCCACTTGCCAGATGCACTCACATGTTCCTTAGTACCACTTATCTCTTCAATTCATTCTTGTAAACATGTGATGAGTGCAGATTTTGGGTGGAGATGGAGATGGTGGCAAGCGGGAGATGCCAAGGATTGGGTTTACACAACACGTCCAATATAACGTTTATTTTCCATCTTCTACATTCACAGATTTTTGGCCTTCCGGTGATGTAACTGTGAGTGTGTACGGTGTGAACACTACATATAACACCCTGTTGGTTTTCGTTGCAGCTTAGCAATGTCGTCTGTCTATGGTTCATAGCACTTTTATCTTCATTTTACCACTAGCATCCTGTAAAATGAAATGAGATAGAATGGTGTAGCCATTGATGATTGGTGGAGAAATTAACAGTTTTGGGTCATCAGAGGTGTCTCGCAAGATAGGTTTTAAGATTTTGATCTTAATTATGCATGTGCTCCAAAATAATAATCAAACATATTTGTGCTTATGCATATAATAACAGTAGCAAGAGTATATATTCCATTTTAGTGGAAACTAGAACAACGAGTTTTCTTTTGCATATATAAATAGATACACAAACAAAAATGCTACACCCCACACAATTAGTGTTTCACGCCACCTCGTGCTCACGAGCAAGCTCTGACACGATCAGTTCATCCACGTCATCTGCCTCAACCCCGATTCCCCCATCCTGTCGTGGTTAGCACCACCCACTCATCATCAGTACAGCCGAGATGGCCAAGAGGACCGCCACACAATGGATGGACTCATGGGCCCGTGAACCATGGTTATGTAGCCCCTGGGTACTCAACTTTGATGACAACGGGTCAATGCCACGTCCAGGCCGAGCGGCCATCGCCGTGTGCAGCTCCGCCCATATCTCATTACTGATAGGATAACAAGTACTAGCTCACCATCGTGGGATCTATGTTGTTCATCGGGCCAGCTGATGAAAGGCACCAAATGAAGAAGAGAGGGACATCAACAATGGAGGTCTGTCTTGGTTCTCCCTCATCAAAGACTTCACCGACATAACTTCTCAAGGGGGCATGCTACCATTGTGTTTTACTTAGAATGGCTAGAGCAGAACTGGTCTTGGGTAGAATTAGTGTGCGAGACGTCAAGTGAAGGGAATTACATTAAGTTAGTGAGCAACGGAATTAAATTAAGTTAGTGACCAATGGAATTAAATTAAGTTAGTCACCATGGGTTGAATTAGCACTAAGATACGGAGGCGGTTGCTGCCTTTGTGGCTTGATGCTGGCCTCCCACGGTGGCATTGATCGCTGGCTCATTTAAAACACGAGTTCGTGGATTTTGTGATAAAAGTGAGGGTTGAGAGTGAGCGGGATGGGGGTAAAGTTGATATGTTCAGTCATGGCTGTCTAAGTGGAATAATTTCCTTATATTAAAAACGCAGGGAATTTCCTTTCACTAGAGATGGCTTTGCAGAAAATTGTATGAGAGGGCGGTTCATTTATTTTCATCAAGTTATACAATCTTTTGGCAAGGATACGAAGGTAAATGCCTTGGTTGGTTGATTCAAGATTTAATAATGGACAAGGTGGGCAAATTGCTATGGCACGTGTGCTTAATCTACACTAGTTCCGACTGTCCCCCTCCCTCCCGCGACGCCCCCGCGGGCGTACGGGGGGCAACCCGAGCCTGCGCCGCCACCGGTCCCCCCTCCTCCTCTCCGCCCTCCCTCGCCGCCATCGGAGAGCGCGAGCGGGCAAAGTCCTCTCGTCGCTGGCGGCGGCGGGGCCCTCTCGTCTCCGCCCGTGGGGGTTTCGGCGCGTGCCGGACTCCTTCAACCGGATGCAGCACTCGGCGCTAGGCGTGGCAGCTCGGCGGTGTGGGCCGGTCATGCGAGGGGCGGCGCGGCGGTGGTGCGGGCTCGAGGATGGAGGCGGCGGCTGTGTCACGGCGGGTCGTCCAGATCCGCCTCTGGCGCCGCGGGTCGTGGGCGACCTGGGCCGCGGTCGGCCTTCCTTGCCATGGCTCGGGGAGGGGGGGGGGGGGGGGGCCGCGGGTGGATGTTTGCGCCACGGCCAGGCCGGGCCCTTGCAGCTGGTCGTGGACGCACGGCGCGGGAGACTCCCATGGTGGCCAGGTTATACACGTCTACACTACATTTGACAAGTGGAAGTTTGTTCTTGCTGCAATTAAGTGCCTCGGAGCTCTTCAAGATTGGTGCAAACAAATATTAAAAGAGCATAGAACCTCTCATCTGGGCTAATTTAAAAATAAACATACTTCTCTTACATTATCCGGTTAACATTGTAACATGAATTCTTGAACATATCCCAACGAAATTCGAAAAGAATGCAATGCCTCTCTCACTACGTACCTTTGTAGTTAAGCATTTTTCATACAAAGGGCCGGTGACTGTATATGGAACAATAAAGGAAGCGTGCGCATGTTATATCCTACTCTCTGATCTCTTCGAAGATGCAATCAGCACAATTGAATTCTTTGAGATGTTTTGCCTCAGAGGCAGTTCTGTTTACATATTTGCCATGGAACCACTGGTCACATATGTCCACTAGTAGAAAAAGGGCATATTGTCCCGGTTGGTAAGGGCCTTTAGTTCCGGTTGGTGAACCGGGACTAAAGGGTCGGTACTAATGCCTCCCCCCTTTAGTCCCGGTTCAATCTAGAACCGGGACTAAAGGCCGCGGCCACGTGGAGCTCCACCTTTAGTCCCGGTTGGTAACACCAACCGGGACTAATGGAAATTTTATAATTTTTTTTAAAAAAATTGAATTTTTTTTGAATAACTTTTTATTTTCAAATTTCTGAATTATTTTAACCCCTAATCTCTAATCAGCACCCCTCATCACTGCTCAATTTATCCTCTTCTCTAATCACCCTCATCATTCAAAATCACCTAACTTCCCGAACGGTCACCCATCCTCCCACTCCCCCAGCCTGAGCACGCTTAACTTCCGGGTTCTATTCTCCCTCGTTTCCAAGTCTGCACTTGTTGTTTTCCTGACAATAGTAAGATGTTAATTCTATTAACCCTCAGGAATTTTGCTTGAGCATGAATTGACGCATTTCACTGTTTGAGTTTCAAACTATTGTTTTCGAAAACAATAATTATTTAGAAAACAATAGTTATTTTGAATAATTAGTTTGACCATGGTTTGACCATACTTTGACCACAGTTTGACCAGATTTGACCAAAATTCAAAATAACTTAACAAATTATTTAGTAACACTAATATTCTAGAATAATTAGTTTGACCATGGTTTGACCATAGTTAGACCACAGTTTGAATTTTTTTAAATTTTTTTGCCTATGCAGATCTTAAAAGCCCCGTAACTTTTTTTCTGTTAGGTTTTTGAGGATTTTGAAAATGTTTAACGGGGTTCCCTCGGTTAAATTTGGATGTAACTTTTCGAGTAGATGATTTTTCATACAAAAAACTTTTTCATCCGAGTTAGTATGCAAAAGTTAACTGTTGAATTTTTCTTCATCGATTGAGTGATCGGCATATAATTATGAGCTTACGCAACTCGGTGGTTCAGATCATGGAAGATATGACAGGAAGAGCCTGACATAGTAAGTATTGATTTTCCGGTTCTACCACGAGGTAGCTCAACCAATCTGAATTTTATATAGATCATTTCATGATCTTCCCGTGCAGGTAATTCTGTCGTATGTAGTTCTGTATTTCATTTAGATTGACCTTGAAGTATTTGGAGATACGATGCACTATCTTGACTGAACAAATTTATGTTCAAATGATCCCGGAGGCTACCCCCCCCCATCCCCCAACCCCTGGGTCGGAAAATTAAACAACGTGTCAGTCTTTCGTTTAGCAATAGAAAGAACTCAGTAACTAACATGGTGGTTGTAGCTGGATAGCAACCTTTCAGCTAGAAAGAACAGGTATAATGCCAACCTTTCAGCTGGATCAAAACAAGATAGGGCATGAAAGAACCAAGCTAATGTGTTCCCACTTGCGGATGCACTCACATGTTCCTTAGTACCACTTATCTCTTCAATTCATTCTTGTAAACATGTGATGAGTGCAGATTTTGGGTGGAGATGGAGATGGTGGCAAGCGGAGATGCCAAGGATTGGGTTTACACAACACGTCCAATATAACGTTTATTTTCCATCTTCTACATTCACAGATTTTTGGCCTTCCGGTGATGTAACTGTGAGTGTGTACGGTGTGAACACTACATATAACACCCTGTTGGTTTCGTTGCAGCTTAGCAATGTCGTCTGTCTATGGTTCATAGCACTTTTATCTTCATTTTACCACTAGCATCCTGTAAAATGAAATGAGATAGAATGGTGTAGCCATTGATGATTGGTGGAGAAATTAACAGTTTTGGGTCATCAGAGGTGTCTACTTAAGATAGCTTTTAAGATTTTGATCTTAATTATGCATGTGCTCCAAAATAATAATCAAACATATTTGTGCTTATGCATATAATAACAGTAGCAAGAGTATATATTCCATTTTAGTGGAAACTAGAACAACGAAGTTTTCTTTTGCATATATAAATAGATACACAAACAAAATGCTACACCCCACACAATTAGTGTTTCACGCCTCGTGCTCACGAGCAAGCTACGACACGATCAGTTCATCCACGTCATCTGCCTCAACCCCGATTCCCCATCCTGTCGTGGTTAGCACCACCCACTCATCATCAGTACAGCCGAGATGGCCAAGAGGACCGCCACACAATGGATGGACTCATGGGCCCGTGAACCATGGTTATGTAGCCCCTGGGTACTCAACTTTGATGACAACGGGTCAATGCCACGTCCAGGCCAAGCGGCCATCGCCGGTGTGCAGCTCCGCCCATATCTCATTACTGATAGGATAATAAGTACTAGCTCACCATCGTGGGATCTATGTTGTTCATCGGGCCAGCTGATGAAAGGCACCAAATGAAGAAGAGAGGGACATCAACAATGGAGGTCTGTCTTGGTTCTCCCTCATCAAAGACTTCACCGACATAACTTCTCAAGGGGCATGCTACCATTGTGTTTTACTTAGAATGGCTAGAGCAGAACTGGTCTTGGGTAGAATTAGTGTGCGAGACGTCAAGTGAAGGGAATTACAATAAGTTAGTGAGCAACGGAATTAAATTATGTTAGTCACCATGGGTTGAATTAGCACTAAGATACGGAGGCGGTTGCCGCCTTTGTAAACGATGCTGGCCTCCCACGGTGGCATTGATCGCTGGCTCATTTAAAACACGAGTTCGTGGATTTTGTGATAGAAGTGAGGGTTGAGAGTGAGCGGGATGGGGTAAAGTTGATATGTTCAGTCATGGCTGTCTAAGTGGAATAATTTCCTTACATAAAAAATGCAGGGAATTTCCTTTCACTAGAGATGGCTTTGCAGAAAATTGTATGAGAGGGCGGTTCATTTATTTTCATCAAGTTATACAATCTTTTGGCAAGGATACGAACGTAAATGCCTTGGTTGGATGATTCAAGAGTTAATAATGGACACGGTGGGAAAATTGCTATGGCACGTGTGCTTAATCTACACTAGTTCCGACTGTCCCCCCTCCCTCCCGTGACGCTCCCGCGGGCGTCCGGGGGGCAACCCTAGCCTGCGCCGCCGCCGGTCCCCCCTCCTCCTCTCCGCCCTCCCTCGCCGCCACCGGAGGGCGCGAGCGGGCAAACTCCTCTCGTCGCTGGCGGCGGCGGGGCCTTCTCGTCTCCGCCCGTGGGGTTTTTGTGCCGGACTCCTTCAACCGGATGCAGCGCCGGGCGCTAGGGCGTGGCAGCTCGGGCGTGGCGTGGCGATGCGACTGGCGGCACGACGGTGGTGCGGGCTCGAGGATGGTGGCGGCGGCTGTGTCACGGCGGGTCGTCCAGATCCGCCTCTGGTGTCGCGGGTCGTGGGCGACCTGGGCCGCGCTCGGCCTTCCTTGCCATGGCTCGGGGGGGGGGGGGGAGCGGGTGGATGTGTGCGCCACGGCCAGGCCGGGCCCTTGCAGCTGGTCGCGGTCGCACGGCGCGGGAGACTCCCATGGTGGCCAGGTTATACACGTCTACACTACATTTGACAAGTGGAAGTTTGTTCTTGCTGCAATTAAGTGCCTCGGAGCTCTTCAAGATTGGTGCAAACAAATATTAAAAGAGCATAGAACCGCTCATCTGGGCTAATTTAAAATAAACATACTTCTCTTACATTATCCGGTTAACATTGTAACATGAATTCTTGAATATATCCCAACGAAATGCGAAAAGAATGTAATGCCTCTCTCACTACGTACCTTTGTAGTTAAGCCTTTTTCATACAAAGGGCCGGTGACTGTATATGGAACAATAAAGGAAGCGTGCACATGTTATATCCTACTCTCTGATCTCTTCGACGATGCAGTCAGCACAATTGAATTCTTTGAGATGTTTTGCCTCAGAGGCAGTTCTGTTCACATATTTGCCATGGAACCACTGGTCACATATGTCCACTAGTAGAAAAAGGGCCTATTGTCCCGGTTGGTAAGGGCCTTTAGTCCCGGTTGGTGAACCGGAACTAAAGGGTCGGTACTAATGCCTCCCCCTTTAGTCCCGGTTCAATCCATAACAGGGACTAAAGGCCGCGGCCGCGTGGAGCTCCACCTTTAGTCCCGGTTGGTAACACCAACCCCAAATTTCTGAATTATTTTAACCCCTAATCTCTAATCAGCACCCCTCATCACTGCTCAATTTCTCCTATTCTCTAATCACCCTCATCATTCTAAATCACCTAGCTTCCCGAACGGTCACCCATCCTCCCACTCACCCAGCCTGAGCACGCTTATCTTCCGGGTTCTATTCTCCCTCGTTTCTAAGTCTGCACTTGTTGTTTTCCTGACAATAGTAAGATGTCAATCCTATTAACCCTCAGGAATTTTGCTTTAGCATGAATTGACACATTTCACTGTTTGAGTTTCAAACTATTGTTTTCAAAAACAATAATTAGTTAGAAAACAATAGTTATTTTGAATAATTAGTTTCACCATGGTTTGACCATAGTTTGACCACAGTTTGACCACATTTGACCAAAATTCAAAATAACTGAACAAATTATTTAGTAACACTAATATTCTAGAATAATTAGTTTGACCATGGTTTGACCATAGTTAGACCACAGTTTGAATTTTTTTAAATTTTTTTGCCTATGCAGATCTTAAAAGCCCCGTAACTTTTTTTCTGTTAGGTTTTTGAGGATTTTGAAAATGTTTAACGGGGTTCCCTCGGTTAAATTTGGATGTAACTTTTCGAGTAGATGATTTTTCATACAAAAAACTTTTTCATCCGAGTTAGTATGCAAAAGTTAACTGTTGAATTTTTCTTCATCAGGATTGAGTGATCTGGCATATAATTATGAGCTTCTGCAACTCGGTGGTTCAGATCATGGAAGATATGACAGGGAAGAGCCTGACATAGTAAGTATTGATTTTCCGGTTCTACCACGAGGTAGCTCAACCAATCTGAATTTTATATAGATCATTTCATGATCTTCCCGTGCAGGTAATTCTGTCGTATGTAGTTCTGTATTTCATTTAGATTGACCTTGAAGTATTTGGAGATACGATGCACTATCTTGACTGAACAAATTTATGTTCAAATGATCCCGGAGGCCAGCCCCCCCATCCCCCAACCCCTGGGTCGGAAAATTAAACAACGTGTCAGTCTTTCGTTTAGCAATAGAAAGAACTCAGTAACTAACATGGTGGTTGTAGCTGGATAGCAACCTTTCAGCTAGAAAGAACAGGTATAATGCCAACCTTTCAGCTGGATCAAAACAAGATAGGGCATGAAAGAACCAAGCTAATGTGTTCCCACTTGCCAGATGCACTCACATGTTCCTTAGTACCACTTATCTCTTCAATTCATTCTTGTAAACATGTGATGAGTGCAGATATTGGGTGGAGATGGAGATGGTGGCAAGCGGGAGATGCCAAGGATTGGGTTTACACAACACGTCCAATATAACGTTTATTTTCCATCTTCTACATTCACAGATTTTTGGCCTTCCGGTGATGTAACTGTGAGTGTGTACGGTGTGAACACTACATATAACACCCTGTTGGTTTTCGTTGCAGCTTAGCAATGTCGTCTGTCTATGGTTCATAGCACTTTTATCTTCATTTTACCACTAGCATCATGTAAAATGAAATGAGATAGAATGGTGTAGCCATTGATGATTGGTGGAGAAATTAACAGTTTTGGGTCATCAGAGGTGTCTCGCAAGATAGCTTTTAAGATTTTGATCTTAATTATGCATGTGCTCCAAAATAATAATCAAACATATTTGTGCTTATGCATATAATAACAGTAGCAAGAGTATATATTCCATTTTAGTGGAAACTAGAACAACGAGTTTTCTTTTGCATATATAAATAGATACACAAACAAAATGCTACACCCCACACAATTAGTGTTTCACGCCGCCTCGTGCTCACGAGCAAGCTCTGACACGATCAGTTCATCCACGTCATCTGCCTCAACCCCGATTCCCCCATCCTGTCGTGGTTAGCACCACCCACTCATCATCAGTACAGCCGAGATGGCCAAGAGGACCGCCACACAATGGATGGACTCATGGGCCCGTGAACCATGGTTATGTAGCCCCTGGGTACTCAACTTTGATGACAACGGGTCAATGCCACGTCCAGGCCAAGCGGCCATCGCCGGTGTGCAGCTCCGCCCATATCTCATTACTGATAGGATAATAAGTACTAGCTCACCATCGTGGGATCTATGTTGTTCATCGGGCCAGCTGATGAAAGGCACCAAATGAAGAAGAGAGGGACATCAACAATGGAGGTCTGTCTTGGTTCTCCCTCATCAAAGACTTCACCGACATAACTTCTCAAGGGGGCATGCTACCATTGTGTTTTACTTAGAATGGCTAGAGCAGAACTGGTCTTGGGTAGAATTAGTGTGCGAGACGTCAAGTGAAGGGAATTACAATAAGTTAGTGAGCAACGGAATTAAATTATGTTAGTCACCATGGGTTGAATTAGCACTAAGATACGGAGGCGGTTGCCGCCTTTGTCGCTTGATGTTGGCCTCCCACGGTGGCATTGATCGCTGGCTCATTTAAAACACGAGTTCGTGGATTTTGTGATAGAAGTGAGGGTTGAGAGTGAGCAGGATGGGGGTAAAGTTGATATGTTCAGTCATGGCTGTCTAAGTGGAATAATTTCCTTACATAAAAAATGCAGGGAATTTCCTTTCACTAGAGATGGCTTTGCAGAAAATTGTATGAGAGGGCGGTTCATTTATTTTCATCAAGTTATACAATCTTTTGGCAAGGATACGAACGTAAATGCCTTGGTTGGATGATTCAAGAGTTAATAATGGACACGGTGGGAAAATTGCTATGGCACGTGTGCTTAATCTACACTAGTTCCGACTGTCCCCCTCCCTCCCGTGGCGCTCCCATGGCGTCTGGGGCAACCCTAGCCTGCGCCGCCGCCGGTCCCCCCTCCTCCTCTCCGCCCTCCCTCGCCGCCACCGGAGGGCGCGAGCGGGCAAACTCCTCTCGTCGCTGGCGGCGGCGGGGCCTTCTCGTCTCCGCCCGTGGGGGTTTCGGCGCGTGCCGGACTCCTTCAACCGGATGCAGCGCTCGGCGCTAGGCGTGGCAGCTCGGCGGCGTGGGCCGGCGATGCGAGGGGCGGCGCGGCGGTGGTGCGGGCTCGAGGATGGTGGCGGCGGCTGTGTCACGGCGGGTCGTCCAGATCCGCCTCTGGCGCCATGGTCGTGGGCGACCTGGGCATGATCGGCCTTCCTTGCCATGGCTCGGGGGGGGCGGCGGCAGCGGGTGGATGTGTGCGCGCCACGGCCAGGCCGGGCCCTTGCAGCTGGTCGCGGTCGCACGGCGCAGGAGACTCCCATGGTGGCCAGGTTATACACGTCTACACTACATTTGACAAGTGGAAGTTTGTTCTTGCTGCAATTAAGTGCCTCGGAGCTCTTCAAGATTGGTGCAAACAAATATTAAAAGAGCATAGAACCGCTCATCTGGGCTAATTTAAAAATAAACATACTTCTCTTACATTATCCGGTTAACATTGTAACATGAATTCTTGAATATATCCCAACGAAATGCGAAAAGAATGTAATGCCTCTCTCACTACGTACCTTTGTAGTTAAGCCTTTTTCATACAAAGGGCCGGTGACTGTATATGGAACAATAAAGGAAGCGTGCACATGTTATATCCTACTCTCTGATCTCTTCGACGATGCAGTCAGCACAATTGAATTCTTTGAGATGTTTTGCCTCAGAGGCAGTTCTGTTCACATATTTGCCATGGAACCACTGGTCACATATGTCCACTAGTAGAAAAAGGGCCTATTGTCCCGGTTGGTAAGGGCCTTTAGTCCCGGTTGGTGAACCGGAACTAAAGGGTCGGTACTAATGCCTCCCCCTTTAGTCCCGGTTCAATCCATAACAGGGACTAAAGGCCGCGGCCACGTGGAGCTCCACCTTTAGTCCCGGTTGGTAACACCAACCCCAAATTTCTGAATTATTTTAACCCCTAATCTCTAATCAGCACCCCTCATCAGTGCTCAATTTATCCTATTCTCTAATCACCCACATCATTTCAAATCACCTAACTTTCCGAACGGTCACCCATCCTCTCACTCCCCCAGCCTGAGCACGCTTAACTTCCGGGTTCTATTCTCCCTCGTTTCCAAGTCTGCACTTGTTGTTTTCCTGACAATAGTAAGATGTCAATCCTATTAACCCTCAGGAATTTTGCTTTAGCATGAATTGACACAGTTCACTGTTTGAGTTTCAAACTATTGTTTTCAAAAACAATAATTATTTAGAAAACAATAGTTATTTTGAATAATTAGTTTCACCATGGTTTGACCATAGTTTGACCACAGTTTGACCACATTTGACCAAAATTCAAAATAACTGAACAAATTATTTAGTAACACTAATATTCTAGAATAATTAGTTTGACCATGGTTTGACCATAGTTAGACCACAGTTTGAATTTTTTTAAATTTTTTTGCCTATGCAGATCTTAAAAGCCCCGTAACTTTTTTTCTGTTAGGTTTTTGAGGATTTTGAAAATGTTTAACGGGGTTCCCTCGGTTAAATTTGGATGTAACTTTTCGAGTAGATGATTTTTCATACAAAAAACTTTTTCATCCGAGTTAGTATGCAAAAGTTAACTGTTGAATTTTTCTTCATCAGGATTGAGTGATCTGGCATATAATTATGAGCTTCTGCAACTCGGTGGTTCAGATCATGGAAGATATGACAGGGAAGAGCCTGACATAGTAAGTATTGATTTTCCGGTTCTACCACGAGGTAGCTCAACCAATCTGAATTTTATATAGATCATTTCATGATCTTCCCGTGCAGGTAATTCTGTCGTATGTAGTTCTGTATTTCATTTAGATTGACCTTGAAGTATTTGGAGATACGATGCACTATCTTGACTGAACAAATTTATGTTCAAATGATCCCGGAGGCCAGCCCCCCCATCCCCCAACCCCTGGGTCGGAAAATTAAACAACGTGTCAGTCTTTCGTTTAGCAATAGAAAGAACTCAGTAACTAACATGGTGGTTGTAGCTGGATAGCAACCTTTCAGCTAGAAAGAACAGGTATAATGCCAACCTTTCAGCTGGATCAAAACAAGATAGGGCATGAAAGAACCAAGCTAATGTGTTCCCACTTGCCAGATGCACTCACATGTTCCTTAGTACCACTTATCTCTTCAATTCATTCTTGTAAACATGTGATGAGTGCAGATATTGGGTGGAGATGGAGATGGTGGCAAGCGGGAGATGCCAAGGATTGGGTTTACACAACACGTCCAATATAACGTTTATTTTCCATCTTCTACATTCACAGATTTTTGGCCTTCGGTGATGTAACTGTGAGTGTGTACGGTGTGAACACTACATATAACACCCTGTTGGTTTTCGTTGCAGCTTAGCAATGTCGTCTGTCTATGGTTCATAGCACTTTTATCTTCATTTTACCACTAGCATCCTGTAAAATGAAATGAGATAGAATGGTGTAGCCATTGATGATTGGTGGAGAAATTAACAGTTTTGGGTCATCAGAGGTGTCTCGCAAGATAGCTTTTAAGATTTTGATCTTAATTATGCATGTGCTCCAAAATAATAATCAAACATATTTGTGCTTATGCATATAATAACAGTAGCAAGAGTATATATTCCATTTTAGTGGAAACTAGAACAACGAGTTTTCTTTTGCATATATAAATAGATACACAAACAAAAATGCTACACCCCACACAATTAGTGTTTCACGCCGCCTCGTGCTCACGAGCAAGCTCTGACACGATCAGTTCATCCACGTCATCTGCCTCAACCCCGATTCCCCCATCTTGTCGTGGTTAGCACCACCCACTCATCATCAGTACAGCCGAGATGGCCAAGAGGACCGCCACACAATGGATGGACTCATGGGCCCGTGAACCATGGTTATGTAGCCCCTGGGTACTCAACTTTGATGACAACGGGTCAATGCCACGTCCAGGCCAAGCGGCCATCGCCGGTGTGCAGCTCCGCCCATATCTCATTACTGATAGGATAATAAGTACTAGCTCACCATCGTGGGATCTATGTTGTTCATCGGGCCAGCTGATGAAAGGCACCAAATGAAGAAGAGAGGGACATCAACAATGGAGGTCTGTCTTGGTTCTCCCTCATCAAAGACTTCACCGACATAACTTCTCAAGGGGGCATGCTACCATTGTGTTTTACTTAGAATGGCTAGAGCAGAACTGGTCTTGGGTAGAATTAGTGTGCGAGACGTCAAGTGAAGGGAATTACAATAAGTTAGTGAGCAACGGAATTAAATTATGTTAGTCACCATGGGTTGAATTAGCACTAAGATACGGAGGCGGTTGCCGCCTTTGTCGCTTGATGCTGGCCTCCCACGGTGGCATTGATCGCTGGCTCATTTAAAACACGAGTTCGTGGATTTTGTGATAGAAGTGAGGGTTGAGAGTGAGCGGGATGGGGGTAAAGTTGATATGTTCAGTCATGGCTGTCTAAGTGGAATAATTTCCTTACATAAAAAATGCAGGGAATTTCCTTTCACTAGAGATGGCTTTGCAGAAAATTGTATGAGAGGGCGGTTCATTTATTTTCATCAAGTTATACAATCTTTTGGCAAGGATACGAACGTAAATGCCTTGGTTGGATGATTCAAGAGTTAATAATGGACACGGTGGGAAAATTGCTATGGCACGTGTGCTTAATCTACACTAGTTCCGACTGTCCCCCCTCCCTCCCGTGGCGCTCCCTGGCGTCCGAGGGCAACTAACCTGCGCCGCCGCCTGTCCCCCCTCCTCCTCTCCCCCCTCCCTCGCCGCTGCCGGAGGGCGCGAGCGGGCGAAGTCCGCTCGTCGCTGGTGGTGGCGGGGCCTTCTCGTCTCCGCCCGTGGGGGTTTTCGGCGTGCGGACTCCTTCAACGGATGCAGCGCTCGGCGCTAGGCGTGGCAGCTCGGCGCGGCGTGGGCAGCGGCGAGGCGCGGGCGGTGGTGCGGGCTCGAGGATGGTGGCGGCGGCTGTGTCACGGCGGGTCGTCCAGATCCGCCTCTGGCGCCGCGGGTCGTGGGCGACCTGGGCATGATCGGCCTTCCTTGCCATGGCTCGGGAGGGGCGGCAGCGGGTGGATGTGTGCGCCACGGCCAGGCCGGGCCCTTGCAGCTGGTCGCGGTCGCACGGCGCGGGAGACTCCCATGGTGGCCAGGTTATACACGTCTACACTACATTTGACAAGTGGAAGTTTGTTCTTGCTGCAATTAAGTGCCTCGGAGCTCTTCAAGATTGGTGCAAACAAATATTAAAAGAGCATAGAACCGCTCATCTGGGCTAATTTAAAAATAAACATACTTCTCTTACATTATCCGGTTAACATTGTAACATGAATTCTTGAATATATCCCAACGAAATGCGAAAAGAATGTAATGCCTCTCTCACTACGTACCTTTGTAGTTAAGCCTTTTTCATACAAAGGGCCGGTGACTGTATATGGAACAATAAAGGAAGCGTGCACATGTTATATCCTACTCTCTGATCTCTTCGACGATGCAGTCAGCACAATTGAATTCTTTGAGATGTTTTGCCTCAGAGGCAGTTCTGTTCACATATTTGCCATGGAACCACTGGTCACATATGTCCACTAGTAGAAAAAGGGCCTATTTTCCCGGTTGGTAAGGGCCTTTAGTCCCGGTTGGTGAACCGGAACTAAAGGGTCGGTACTAATGCCTCCCCCTTTAGTCCCGGTTAAATCCATAACAGGGACTAAAGGCCGCGGCCACGTGGAGCTCCACCTTTAGTCCCGGTTGGTAACACCAACCCCAAATTTCTGAATTATTTTAACCCCTAATCTCTAATCAGCACCCCTCATCAGTGCTCAATTTATCCTATTCTCTAATCACCCTCATCATTTCAAATCACCTAACTTCCCGAACGGTCACCCATCCTCCCACTCCCCCAGCCTGAGCACGCTTAACTTCCGGGTTCTATTCTCCCTCGTTTCCAAGTCTGCACTTGTTGTTTTCCTGACAATAGTAAGATGTCAATCCTATTAACCCTCAGGAATTTTGCTTGAGCATGAATTGACACATTTCACTGTTTGAGTTTCAAACTATTGTTTTCAAAAACAATAATTATTTAGAAAACAATAGTTATTTTGAATAATTAGTTTCACCATGGTTTGACCATAGTTTGACCACAGTTTGACCACATTTGACCAAAATTCAAAATAACTGAACAAATTATTTAGTAACACTAATATTCTAGAATAATTAGTTTGACCATGGTTTGACCATAGTTAGACCATAGTTTGAATTTTTTTAAATTGTTTTGCCTCTCCAGATCTGAAAAGCCCCGTAACTTTTTTCTGTTAGGTTTTTGAGGATTTTGAAAATGTTTAACGGGGTTCCCCCGCTTAAATTTGGATGTAACTTTTCGAGTAGATGATTTTTCATACAAAAAACTTTTTCATCCGAGTTAATGCATAAAAGTTAACTGTTGAATTTTTCTTCATCGAGTTGAGCGATCGGCATATAATTATGAGCTTACGCAACTCGGTGGTTCAGATCATGGAAGATATGACAGGGAAGAGCCTGACATAGTAAGTATTGATTTTCCGGTTCTACCACGAGGTAGCTCAACCAATCTGAATTTTATGTAGATTATTTCATGATCTTCCCGTGCAGGTAATTCTGTCGTATGTAGTTCTGTATTTCATTTAGATTGACCTTGAAGTATTTGGAGATACGATGCACTATCTTGACTGAACAAATTTATGTTCAAATGATCCCGGAGGCCACCCCCCATCCCCCAACCCTGGGTGGGAAAATTAAACAACGTGTCAGTCTTTTCGTTTAGCAATAGAAAGAACTCAGTAACTAACATGGTGGTTGTAGCTGGATAGCAACCTTTCAGCTAGAAAGAACAGGTATAATGCCAACCTTTCAGCTGGATCAAAACAAGATAGGGCATGAAAGAACCAAGCTAATGTGTTCCCACTTGCCAGATGCACTCACATGTTCCTTAGTACCACTTATCTCTTCAATTCATTCTTGTAAACATGTGATGAGTGCAGATTTTGGGTGGAGATGGAGATGGTGGCAAGCGGGAGATGCCAAGGATTGGGTTTACACAACACGTCCAATATAACGTTTATTTTCCATCTTCTACATTCACAGATTTTTGGCCTTCCGGTGATGTAACTGTGAGTGTGTACGGTGTGAACACTACATATAACACCCTGTTGGTTTTCGTTCCAGCTTAGCAATGTCGTCTGTCTATGGTTCATAGCACTTTTATCCTCATTTTACCACTAGCATCCTGTAAAATGAAATGAGATAGAATGGTGTAGCCATTGATGATTGGTGGAGAAATTAACAGTTTTGGGTCATCAGGGGTGTCTCGCAAGATAGCTTTTAAGATTTTGATCTTAATTATGCATGTGCTCCAAAATAATAATCAAACATATTTGTGCTTATGCATATAATTACAGTAGCAAGAGTATATATTCCATTTTAGTGGAAACTAGAACAACGAGTTTTCTTTTGCATATATAAATAGATACATAAACAAAAATGCTACACCCCACACAATTAGTGTTTCACGCCACCTCGTGCTCACGAGCAAGCTCTGACACGATCAGTTCATCCACGTCATCTGCCTCAACCCCGATTCCCCCATCCTGTCGTGGTTAGCACCACCCACTCATCATCAGTACAGCCGAGATGGCCAAGAGGACCGCCACACAATGGATGGACTCATGGGCCCGTGAACCATGGTTATGTAGCCCCTGGGTACTCAACTTTGATGACAACGGGTCAATGCCACGTCCAGGCCGAGCGGCCATCGCCGGTGTGCAGCTCCGCCCATATCTCATTACTGATAGGATAACAAGTACTAGCTCACCATCGTGGGATCTATGTTGTTCATAGGGCCAGCTGATGAAAGGCACCAAATGAAGAAGAGAGGGACATCAACAATGGAGGTCTGTCTTGGTTCTCCCTCATATAAGACTTCACCGACATAACTTCTCAAGGGGCATGCTACCATTGTGTTTTACTTAGAATGGCTAGAGCAGAACTGGTCTTGGGTAGAATTAGTGTGCGAGACGTCAAGAGAAGGGAATTACAATAAGTTAGTGAGCAACGGAATTAAATTAAGTTAGTGACCAATGGAATTAAATTAAGTTAGTCACCATGGGTTGAATTAGCACTAAGATACGGAGGCGGTTGCCACCTTTGTCGCTTGATGCTGGCCTCCCACGGTGGCATTGATCGCTGGCTCATTTAAAACACGAGTTCGTGGATTTTGTGATAAAAGTGAGGGTTGAGAGTGAGCGGGATGGGGGTAAAGTTGATATGTTCAGTCATGGCTGTCTAAGTGGAATAATTTCCTTACATTAAAAATGCAGGGAATTTCCTTTCACTAGAGATGGCTTTGCAGAAAATTGTATGAGAGGGCGGTTCATTTATTTTCATCAAGTTATACAATCTTTTGACAAGGATACGAACGTAAATGCCTTGGTTGGTTGATTCAAGAGTTAATAATGGACACGGTGGGCAAATTGCTATGGCACGTGTGCTTAATCTACACTAGTTCTGACTGTCCCCCCTCCCTCCCGCGACGCTCCCGCGGGGGTCCGGGGGGCAACCCTAGCCTGCGCCGCTGCCGGTCCCCCCTCCTCCTCTACGCCCTCCCTCGCCGCCACCGGAGGGCGCGAGCGGGCAAAGTCCTCTCGTCGCTGGCGGCGGCGGGGCCTTCTCGTCTCCGCCCGTGGGGTTTGGCGCGTGCGGACTCCTTCAACCGTATGCAGCGCTCGGCGCTAGGCGTGGCAGCTCGGCGGCGTGAGCCGGCGATGCGAGGGGCGGCGCGGCGGTGGTGCGGGCTCGAGGATGGTGGCGGCGGCTGTGTCACGGCGGGTCGTGGGCGACCTGGGCCGCGGTAGGCCTTCCTTGCCATGGCTCGGGGAGGGGGGGGGGGGGCAGCGGGTGGATGTGTGCGCCACGGCCAGGCTGGGCCCTTGCAGCTCGTCGCGGACGCACGACGCGGGAGACTCCCATGGTGGCCAGGTTATACACGTCTACACTACATTTGACAAGTGGAAGTTTGTTCTTGCTGCAATTAAGTGCCTCGGAGCTCTTCAAGATTGGTGCAAACAAATATTAAAAGAGCATATAACCGCTCATCTGGGCTAATTTAAAAATAAACATACTTCTCTTACATTATCCGGTTAACATTGTAACATGAATTTCTCTTCTTGAATATATCTCAACGAAATGCGAAAAGAATGTAATGCCTCTCTCACTACGTACCTTTGTAGTTAAGCCTTTTTCATACAAAGGGCCGGTGACTGTATATGGAACAATAAAGGAAGCGTGCGCATGTTATATCCTACTCTCTGATCTCTTCGACGATGCAGTCAACACAATTGAACTCTTTGAGATGTTTTGCCTCAGAGGCAGTTCTGTTCACATATTTGCCATGGAACCACTGTTCATATATGTCCACTAGTAGAAAAACGGCCTATTGTCCCGGTTGGTAAGGGCCTTTAGTCCCGGTTAGTCCCCCCTTTAGTCCTGGTTCAATCCAGAACCGGGACCAAAGGCCGCGGCCACGTGGAGCTCCACCTTTAGTCCCGGTTGGTAACACCAACCAGGACTAATGGAAATTTTATGATTTTCTTTTAAAAAAAAAAGATGAATTTTTTTTGAATAATTTTTTATTTTCAAATTTCTGAATTATTTTAACCCCTAATCTCTAATCGACACCCCTCATCACTGCTCAATTTATCCTCTTCTCTAATCACCCTCATCATTCCAAATCACCTAACTTCCCGAACGGTCACCCATCCTCCCACTCCCCCAGCCTGAGCACGCTTAACTTCCGGGTTCTATTCTCCCTCGTTTCCAAGTCTAAGATGTCAATCCTATTAACCCTCAGGAATTTTGCTTGAGCATGAATTGACACATTTCACTGTTTGAGTTTCAAACTATTGTTTTCAAAAACAATAATTATTTAGAAAACAATAATTATTTTGAATAATTAGTTTGACCATGGTTTGACCATACTTTGACCACAGTTTGACCACAGTTTGACCAGATTTGACCAAAATTCAAAATAACTGAACAAATTATTTAGTAACACTAATATTCTAGAATAATTAGTTTGACCATGGTTTGACCATAGTTAGACCACAGTTTGAATTTTTTTAAATTTTTTGCCTCTCCAGATCTTGAAAGCCCCGTAACTTTTTTCTGTTAGGTTTTTGATGATTTTGAAAATGTTTAATGGGGTGTCCCCTGTTAAATTTGGATGTAACTTTTCGAGTAGATGATTTTTCATATAAAAAACTTTTTCATCCGAGTTAGTATGCAAAAGTTAACTGTTGAATTTTTCTTCATCAGGATTGAGCGATCTGGCATATAATTATGAGCTTCTGCAACTCGGTGGTTCAGATCATGGAAGATATGACAGGGAAGAGCCTGACATAGTAAGTATTGATTTTCCGGTTCTACCATGAGGTAGCACAACCAATCTGAATTTTATGTAGATTATTTCATGATCTTCCCGTGCAGGTAATTCTGTCGTATGTAGTTCTGTATTTCATTTAGATTGACCTTGAAGTATTTGGAGATACGATGCACTATCTTGACTGAACAAATTTATGTTCAAATGATCCCGGAGGCCCCCATCCCCAACCCTGGGTCGGAAAATTAAACAACGTGTCAGTCTTTCGTTTAGCAATAGAAAGAACTCAGTAACTAACATGGTGGTTGTAGCTGGATAGCAACCTTTCAGCTAGAAAGAACAGGTATAATGCCAACCTTTCAGGTGGATCAAAACAAGATAGGGCATGGAAGACCCAAGCTAATGTGTTCCCACTTGCCAGATGCAGTCACATGTTCCTTAGTACCACTTATCTCTTCAATGCATTCTTGTAAACATGTGATGAGTGCAGATTTTGGGTGGAGATGGAGATGGTGGCAAGCGGGAGATGCCAAGGATTGGGTTTACACAACACGTCCAATATAACGTTTATTTTCCATCTTCTACATTCACAGATTTTTGGCCTTCCGGTGATGTAACTGTGAGTGTATACGGTGTGAACACTACATATAACACCCTGTTGGTTTTCGTTGCAGCTTAGCAATGTCGTCTTTCTATGGTTCATAGCACTTTTATCTTCATTTTACCACTAGCATCCTATAAAATGAAATGAGATAGAATGGTGTAGCCATTGATGATTGGTGGAGAAATTAACAGTTTTGGGTCATCAGAGGTGTCTCGCAAGATAGCTTTTAAGATTTTGATCTTAATTATGCATGTGCTCCAAAATAATAATCAAACATATTTGTGCTTATGCATATAATAACAGTAGCAAGAGTATATATTCCATTTTAGTGGAAACTATAACAACGAGTTTTCTTTTGCATATATAAATAGATACACAATCTAGAACAACTGTTAAATTTGGATGTAACTTTTCGAGTAGATGATTTTTCATATAAAAAACTTTTTCATCCGAGTTAGTATGCAATAGTTATGCCCATATTTACAAATTCCAGAGAGATTTTGCAAATAAAGTCGAAATTCACATTTGCAAATTTTCCCAACAACTAGACCACATATCACATGGGAAACTTATTTTCTTTTATTTTTTTGACATTTCCATCATTTTCATTATTTTTTTTAAATTGAAAAGGCGATCCACGAAGGGGTAGAGTTTGAAAATGGGACCTTTAGTACCGGTTCGTGACACGAACCGGGACTAAAGGTCTCAACCCCATTAGTCTCGGTTCGTGCCTCAAACCGGGACTAAAGGTCTAATCTTTAGTCCCGGTTTGAGGCATGAACCGGGACTAATGGGCATCCACTAGTAGAAAACAGGGCTTTCGTCCAGGCTAGTTTAGCCCATTAGTCCCGGTTCAATCCAGAACCGGGACCAATGGAGCTATTGTCCCGGTTACGAGCCCAGGGGCCGGCCGGGCCACGTGGGCCATTGGTCCCGGGTCGTCCGGACCGTTTGGTCCCGGTTGGTGGGACGAACCGGGCTCAATGGTCCAGGCTCCTGGCCCACCACTATTGGTCCCGGTTGGTGGCATGAACCGGGACCAAAGGCTTCCCTTTAGTCCCAGCTCATGCCAATAACCGGGGCTAATGGTGCTGCCTATATC
Source organism: Aegilops bicornis (assembly GCA_021605145.1). Taxonomy (NCBI): domain Eukaryota; kingdom Viridiplantae; phylum Streptophyta; class Magnoliopsida; order Poales; family Poaceae; genus Aegilops; species Aegilops bicornis. The sequence goes on from CM038675.1 coordinate 92,303,937, forward strand.
TAGCCCCTCGCGCAAGAGCAGAGCACACTGCTCTGTTTTTTCTGGCCGAGGGGGAGAGGGCTTGGTGGTGCTCTAGCTCACCTCCTATGCACACAAGGTGTTCGATGGAATGCCCGAGCCACAATACTTAAGGTTTCTCCTCTCCAAGCTCGACCGCCAAGCTCCATTTTCCTCAATATTTATCTAGGTTTAGCGGTCCGTCACGCCCCGTTCCCGTCTTCATCGCCGTCGATCACCCGCGCCGATCTCATCGCCGGCACCACCGTGGTGAGCCTCTTGTTCTTATCTTCTTTCAGAAAGGAAAAATATTATTACTTGTTTGTTTAGATAGATACTTGTATTATTTTCTTACTTTTATTATTGCATCTTATATAGTGCGATGGTTTTGGTATCCGCCCCCGTCGGCCCTCGTCCTGTCTATGATTCGGATGTGGTATATATTATCTTTTCATAACTATTGGTTCATTTATTGTTTATGAAAATTATGCCGACCAACGTGACATAGATTTTATTTATCTAGGAGGTTGTTGAACCGGAAATTCCAACTGACCCTATTGTCGAGAGGTTAAATTTAGTTGAAGACGAAAACAATTTCTTGAAGGAAAAATAAAAAAACTTGAGGAGGAGAAGATGATATTGGAGTTGCATGTTGCGGATGTGCGATGATCACAAGATCAAGATGGATGCAATGCGCATGAAGATGAGAAATATTAGAAAATATGCCATTCATACCGAGGCTTGGTATCATTATGCCGTTGGATCAGTTGTTACCTTGGTTGCGATTATTGATCGTATTTGTTTTCGCATTGAAATGTTTTACATAGTTTCAATGTATGGTTTAATTAATTTAGATGCTCTGCAGAGCTTTATGTTGTTAGATGAGAACTATGTATGTACTTTGGTTTTTATGTGATGATGAACTTCTATTAATTTGGTCACTTAATTATCTATTCATGATGTTCTGTAATGATTTTTGACACACTTAATTATATATAATGCACGCAGGTGAACCGGCAATGGATGTACGGTGACAGACACACCTCCGAGTACATTAAGGGCGTGCATGATTTTCTCGAAGTGGCTGAGGCAAACAAGCAGAATGGTTTTATGTGTTGTCCATGCCCTATATGTGGGAATATGAAGTCTTACTCTGACCGGAAAATCCTTCACACCCACCTGCTTTACAAGGGTTTCATGCCACACAATAATGTTTGGACGAGGCACGGAGAAATAGGGGTTATGATGGAAGACGGCGAGGAAGAAGAGTACGATGACAACTATGTGCCCCCTGAATACTGTGATGCTACTGAACATCAAGATGCACCAGACGATGTGCACGATGGTGTTGCAACGGGCGAAGCTGCTAAAGATCAAGAGGAACCAGACGATGTGCCCGATGATGATGATCTCCGCCGGGTCATTGTCGATGCAAGGACACAATGCGAAAGTCAAAAGGAGAAGCTGAAGTTCGATCGCATGTTAGAGGATCACAAAAAAGGGTTGTACCCCAATTGCGAAGATGGCAACACAAAGCTCGGTACCGTACTCGAATTGCTGCGGTGGAAGGCGAGAATGCTGTGCACGATAAAGGATTTGAGAAGGTACTGAAAATAATGAAGAAGAAGCTTCCAACGGATAACGAATTGCCCGACAGTACATACGCAGCAAAGAAGGTCGTATGCCCTCTAGGATTGGAGGTGGAGAAGATACATGCATGCCCCAATGACTGCATCCTCTACCGTGGTGCCTACAAGGATCTGAACGCATGCCCGGTATACGGTGCATTGCGGTATAAGATCAGACAAGATGACCCTGGTGATGTTGTGGCGAGCCTCCGTGACGAGGGTTCCTGCGAAGGTGATGTGGTATGCTCCCATAATACCACAGTTGAAACGTCTGTTCAGAAACGGAGAGCATGCCAAGTTGATGCGATGGCACAGTGAGGACCGTAAGAAAGACGGGAAGTTGAGAGCACACGACGGGTCGCATGATGGAGAAAAATCGAGATAAAGTACTAGGATGAGTTTGCGAAGGACCCAAGGAACGTATGGTTTGCTTTAAGCGCGGATGGCATTAATCCTTTCGTGGAGCAGAGCAGCAATCACAGCACCTGGCCCATGACTCTATGTATGTATAACCTTCCTCCTTGGATGTGCATGAAGCGGAAGTTCATTTTCATGCCAGTTCTCATCCAAGGCCCTAAGCAACCCGGCAACGACATTGATGTGTACCTAAGGCCATTAGTTGAAGTACTTTTACAGCTGTGGAATGGAAAGGGTGTACGTACGTGGGATGAGCACAAAAAGGAAGAATTTGACCTAAAGGCGTTGTTGTTCGTGACCATCAACAATTGGCACGCTCTCAGTAACCTTTCAGGACAGACAAACAAGGGATACCACGCATGCACGCACTATTTACTTGACACCTATAGTATATACCTGGGAAGCTGCAGGAAGAATGTGTACCTGGGCCATCGTCGATTTCTTCCGACCAACCATCAATGTCGAAAGAAAGGCAAGCATTTCAAAGGCGAGGTAGATCACCGGAAGAAGCCCGCCATGCGTACTGGTGATCACGTACTTGCTATGGCCAATGATTTACACGTAATCTTTGGAAAGGGTCCCGGCGTACTAGCTGTACCGAATGACGCTGAGAATCACGCACCCATGTGGAAGAATAAATCTATATTTTGGGACCTACCCTACTGGAAAGACCTAGAGGTCCGCTCATCGATCGATGTGATGCACGTGACGAAGAACCTTTGCGTGAACCTGCTAGGCTTCTTGGGCGTGTATGGGAAGACAAAAGATACACACGAGGCACGAGAGGACCTGCAACGCTTACCGCGAAAAAGAGGGCATGCCTCCGAAGCGGTATGAAGGTCCTTCCAGCTACGCTCTTACGAAAGAAGAGAAAGAAATATTCTTTCAATGCCTGCTCGATATGAAGGTCCCGACTGGCTTCTCGTCGAATATAAAGGGAATAATAAATATGCGGAGAAAAAGTTCCAGAACCTAAAGTCTCATGACTGCCACGTGATTATGACGCAAGCTGCTTCCGGTTGCATTGAGGGGCTTCTACCGGAAAACGTCCGATTAGCCATTGTGAAGCTATGTGCATTCCTCAATGCAATATCTCAGAAGGTGATCGATCCAGAAATCGTACAAACGCTAAGGAGTGATGTGGCGCAATGTCTTGTCAGTTTCGAGCTGGTGTTCCCACCATCCTTCTTCAATATCATGACGCACGTCCTAGTTCATCTAGTCGACGAGATTGTCATTCCGGGGCCCGTATTTCTACACAATATGTACCCCTTTGAGAGATTCATGGGAGTCCTAAAGAAATATGTTACGTAATCGCGCTAGGCCAGAAGGAAGCATCTCCATGGGCCATCAAGCGAGAGGATGTCATCAGGTTTTGTGTTGACTTCATTCCTGGCCTTAAGAAGATAGGTCTCCCTAAATCGCGGTCTGAGGGGAGACTGACTGGAAAAGGCACGCTTGGACGATACTCAATAATATGCAGGGACGGATATTCTTAGTCTCAAGCACACTACACAGTTCTCTGAACTCTACCTTGGTGACCCGTATGTCGATGAACACAAGAAACGATCTGCGCTCCAAACACCGGAGAGCAAAGGCGACGATCGGATTACATGTGAACACATCAGGACTTTCAGCAGTTGGTTGGAAACATCGTCTTAGAGGTGACAACACTGTTTGTGATGAGCTGTACTTGTTGTCCAGGGACCATCTTCGATTGTAATGATTTGGAAAGGATACGAGATAAGTGGGAATACATTTTACACGATTGACCAAGATGAAAAGAGCACCAACCAAAACAGCGGTGTCCGCTTTGATGCAGCAATCGACAAGGAAATGACACATATTATGGTTACATAGTAGACATATGGGAACTTGACTAAGGAGTAGATTTTAAGGTCCCTTTGTTTAAGTGCAAGTGGGTCAATCTGTCAGAGGCGGAGTGCAGGTAGACCCACGATGCAGAATGACAACGATGGATCTGAAAAATCTTGGGTACAATCGACGAACCGTTCGTCCTAGCCAATGATGTGGCACAGGTTATCTATGTGAAGGACATGTCTACCAGACCGAGGAAAAGAAAATATAAGGAAGCGAATACATCATACAATGAGCCAAAGCGCCACATAGTTCTTTCAGAAAAAGGGACATCACAGGAGTGGAGGGCAAGACAGACATGTCTCAAGAGTATGAAAAGTTTCATGAAATTCCCCCTTCAAAGTCAAGGCTGACCCAAGCATCCTGATAAACGATGAAGATTATCCATGGTTACGGCGCAATAAGCAACGACACAAGCGAAGAAAAAGTGAAGACTTTCTCCGCAACTATTATGATGATACCATGCCAACTTTGTAATGCATTTAGTATGATACCATTGTCCGTTTTGTACATGCACATGCTATGCCAAATTTTTCAAAGTTCATTTGAAAACTATGAATTTGAAAACCTCGCCAACCGAAGGGCGCTCACACCGGTTTATAAGCCCGTCCCTCTACACACCGTTTCGTTGTAAGCAGAAACAAAATAAAATAAATAAAGCAACAAAGAAACCAAAAAAAGTGTTTTCAAATTTGAAAACTAATGGCACTAACAGAAAGTTTATAATTTTTCTAAAACTAAAAGCAAAAAGAATTAAAAAATGAAGAAAAAAACAGAAAAAAATAAATAATGCAGAAAACAGAACAAAAAACTAGAAAAAAAATAGAAATAGCAACAATAAGTATTTTGTTGTAAGAATAAAAAAAATAAAATAAATAAAGCAACAAAGAAAACAAAAAAAGAGTTTTCAAATTTGAAAACTAATGGCACTAACAGAAAGTTTATAATTTTTCTATAACTAAAAGCAAAAAGAATTAAAAAATAAAGCAAAAAACAACAAAAACTAAATAATGCAGAAAACAGAACAAAAAACTGAAAAAAATAAAAATAGCAACAATAAGTATTTTGTTGTAAGTAGAAACAAAATAAAATAAATAAAGCAACAAAGAAAACAAAAAAGAGTTTTCAAATTTGAAAACTAATGGCAGTAACAGAAAGTTTATAATTTTTGTAACTAAAAGCAAAAAGAATTAAAAATAAAGCAAAAAACAACAAAAACTAAATAATGCAGAAAACAGATCAAAAACTGAAAAAATAAAAATAGCAACAATAAGTATTTTGTTGTAAGTAGAAACAAAATAAAATAAATAAAGCAACAAGGAAAACAAAAAAAGAGTTTTCAAATTTGAAAACTAATGGCACTAACAGAAAGTTTATAATTTTTCTAAAACTAAAAGCAAAAAGAATTAAAAAAAGCAAAAACAACAAAAATAAATAATAATGCAGAAAACAAAACAAAAAACTGAAAAAATAGTGCCGCCATCGGGCCCCCACGGCTGAATACGACTAGAAACCCTACATGGGCCAGATTCAGGCCCGCAGGAGGCCAAGTAGGCCCACAGCACATAGCTAGTGATGATTAGGCTGAAAGCCTGCAGTTGAGAGGAGCTCGAGAGGGTGGGCGCAGCAGCGCTTATAAACCACTCTCGAGCTCTCTCAACTAGCGAGGTGGGACTAAACTTCTGGTCGCGGGGCAGCACAAGGCCTTTGGTCCCGGTTGGTGGCACCAACCGGGACTAATGCCCCCCTTTAGTCCCGGTTGGTGCCACCAACCGGGACCAAAGGCCGCCGCTTCCCGCCCTTTGGGCTGCTGAAAAGAGGCCTTTGGTCCCGGTTGGTGCTACGACCCGGGACTAAGTCCTGGTTGGTGGCACCAACCGGGACCAAAGCCCTCAGCTTCCCGCCCTTTGGGCTGCTGAAAAGAGGCCTTTGGTCCCGGTTGGTGACACCAACCGGGACCAATGCACCCTTTAGTCCCGGTTGGTGCCACGAACCGGGACTAATGCCTTGCTATATAAGAAAACACTTGGGAAATTTCAGATTTCCCTCGCCAGTTTCCCCCCGACGACGCCGCCAGGCTGCCCTGACGCCGCCCGTCGCCCCGCCGCCGCCTCGCCCGTCTTCGCTCACGCCCGCCGCCCGCGCCGCCTGCTCGCCCGCCTGACGCTGCCTCCGCCCGGCCCACCACTGTCGCCGTCGCCGCTTCTGCCCTGACGCCGCCTGCCCGCCCTACGCCGTCATCCGCGTCTCTTCCCGACCCGCCATCCTCGCGCAGCTTGGTCCGCCGGCGCCTCCTTTTTCATATTTTTTCATATATATATGCTTTTTTTATATATTTTTTTGTATGAATGTATGTATTTTTTCAAATGTAATATGCATGGTGTTTTCAATTGTTCTCTGATTTAGTACATTAATTTTAGGTTAGTTACATTTTTAGAAAAGTTTTAATATTTAGGAAGAAGGAAGAGAAGGAAGAAGGAAGAAGAAGATTTTTTTTTATATATGCAACAGTTACATTTTTAGAAAAGTTTCATATATCTAGCTAGAAAGAATGAAGAAGAAGAAAAAGAAGGAGAGGAAAAAGGAAAATAAGAAGAGGAAGAAAGGAGAAGAAGAGGAGAGGAAGAAGAGGAGAGGAAGAAGAGGAGAAGAAGAAAGGAATAGAGGAGAAGAAGAAAAAATAGAAAATATTCTATTTTTCTTCTTCTCCTCTATTCCTTTCTTCTTCTCCTCTTTTTTTCTTCTTTTTTTTCTTCGATCTTCTCCTCTGTCGTCGTCGATATACACCTCCCGATAACTTCAACACGAGGGGGGTCCATATACCCCCTCCTGATAACTTCAATACATGGGGGGGGGTCGATATACCCCCTCCCCGATAACATTAATTTCTCCCGTGTATGTATCTCGTCGTTGTCGATATTACCCCCTTGAAGCGTTGTCGATATTATCCCAGGTCGACGGTTCTAGGGTCAAGGGATCGAGGGTTCCAGGGTCGTCTAGGGGTTGAGGGTTCCAGGGTCGTCGAGGGTTCAAGGGGTCGAGGATCGCCGAGGGGTCGAGAGGGTTCCTAGTGTCAAAGTATTGAAGAAATCCATGGCTTCATCATTAGCCGGAAGTAACCATGGCATGATGGTACGAAGTCCTCCAATGTTATTACGGAATGGAGTCCCGGATAGGATAATTTGCCTTTTATGCAATTTCAGCAACCGCCATCCAAATAACGATATTCGGACGGTTCTTGCTGAACTTTGTACCAAAAAGCGAATTATCCTATTTGGGACTCCATTCCAAAATAACTTTGGAGAGCTTCGTACCATCATGCACCACATTTCCTAATGATGAAGACATGGTTTTGTTGAATCCTTTGACACTAGGCAACCTCCCGACCCCTCGGCGATCCTCGACCCTCGACCTCGACCGCCGGGCGATCCACGACCCTCTACCCTCACAAGCGTCGATGCCCACGTCACTTGTGGGACATAGATGTAGTGTTCAACGCCGACCCCTCCCGATAGCTTCAACACGTGGGGGTCGATATTACCCCTCCTAGCTTGAAGCGTTCTCGAGGCCACCCCTAACCCTTGAAGCGTTGTCGAGGCCACCCCAAACCCTAGAGAAGCAGCGTCGAGGCCACTAATATGATTCCTTATTGTGATTAGCTAGCTAGTTCTACGTTTGCCACTAATATATCCATATCTGTCATGTTTGAATAATAATTGCCATGTTGTAAATATTTGTAGAAACTATGGACACCCCGAGACGAAGCACAAGAAGCGTTGTTGAGGGACATAATCGCACAAGGAAGTGATGCCGTCTGCTCGTTGATGTTTCTCAACGACAACGATGGTCTGGAAGGAGAGGGTGAAGAAGCAGCTGGCTATGATTTACATGGCTCCGATGACCCAATGCCGGTGCAAGAAGGAGAGGGTGAAGAAGTAGACCGTGAGGACGGCTCCAGTGATCACCAAACCGAGTCCGGCCAGGTATATATATTAGTTAAGCCTGTGCTGACTAGCTCTCGTCTTTGTTTTGGTATGTACACATATTAATTAACTCTCGTCTTTGTTCTTTTTTCTAGCCCTCCGGATCGAGCACAACTTCGGTAAAGAGACGAGGCCGAAGAAAAAGTTGAGCTCGGATGAAAAGTTTGAGATCATACAAATCGCATGACGGCCAACCGATTGAACCCTACCGGACAAAGAAGGCATTTGTTGCTCGGTGCGGGGTTACGGTTAGGGACAAGATCCCGATCAGCATCCACCAATGGTATAAGCCTAAGAACGAAGACCCTGAGGTGTCTTGTGTCAATGATATGCAGAAAAATGATCTTTGGACTAAGCTGAAGTCAAATTTTACCCTACCGCTAGAGGATGATCCGGAGAAGCCAGTAATAGAGCCATTAATCAAGTCTTTTGCTCTTAAGAAGATGGCAGAACTATTCAGGAATTGGAAGAAAGAACTCAATACGTATGTCGAAAAAAATGAGACACCAGAATTCAAGGTCAAATATGAGAAGATCAGAGATGACTGGCCCGCATGTGTGGCCTACAAGACATCGGAAAAGAGTAAAAAGATGTCGGCGACAAACAAGAGAAATGCTGCAAAGAAGAAGCTTCACCATCGCACGGGGTCAGGTGGCTACCTCGTAGCCCGACCTAAGTGGGCCAAGGCTGAGAATGATCTGCTTGATAAAGGGATCGAACCAGAGACAATGAACTGGCCAGACCGTTGCCGGACTTGGTTCTTGAGGCGGCGGATCCTTGGACCCTATAACAGGAAGTGCATTTGGACGGACGAACAATTGGACATACCGGTCAAGAGGCTTCAGCAATATATCGAAGCGGCCTTGATGAAGGGAAGTTCATTCCGCATGGGAGAAGGACGAGCTCACAATGGCCCTCGGGAATCTCGAGCACCACGGACGGACACGAGGCCCGCCAGCTCCGTTTCGTGGAAGGCTGGATTTCGGACGCAGGGGTTACAAAACCCATGAGAGGAGGAAGAAACTGGAGCAGAGCCTAATGCAGGCGCTGCACGAAAGGGTAATGGGGCTAGAGGAACGAGAAGAGGAACGAGAAGCAGCAGATCACAAAAAACGACCTGCCGAAGCTACCCCGCCATCTCAGCGGAGAAGCAGCGTGGCTTCCACCGAGCTCCTTCAGCCAGAGCAGCATGCCTTGACGGCTCCTGCCAGCTATCCCGTGGATGCTATCACGGATGCTGAAAATTGCCACCTTATGGCGCAATGGAGCAATTTGAAGGTCAAGGCGGCTGTTGGCTCTGTTTATCCTACTAAACCCGACTCAACTTTTCACCGCCGGCGATTCCGGAAGAATATGCTAAGGTGATGGTCGATGAAATAACGGAGGGATTTGAGGACCTCCGGCTTGACCACCCTACCGGTGAAGGGGAGTATCGGCTGGGTTCTGCTCTGAAGACTCCATGCCTATGGCGGAAGGATCTCATCAACCTTCCGAACTGGACGCCTCCGCCTCCTCCTCCTCCTCCGACGAGTCAGGGCACTCCGCCTCCTCCTCCGGCGAGTGACGATCAGGGCACTCGGCCGGCTCCTTCTCCGGCGCGTGGCGGCACTCCGCCTCCTTCTCCGCCTGCACCCGGCGCCGAGCAGCCAGCCTCCTCCTTCTCCGCCTCGTCAGCAAGGGCGGAAGAGACCCGCCGCCGCTCCGGCTGCTCCGGCGCATCGTAGTCCTTCTCCTCCGCCTTGTAAGCAAGGAAAGAATACATCCGCTCCGTCTGCCCTGCCGGCGTCTAGTAGTACAGCCAAAGGCGGGAGGAGATACAGATTCGGTCCTTCTCTGAAGACTCCAGAGAAGTTACCGTACGAGAGGAGCGAGTAGGAAAACGCGAAGATCGCGCAAACCGAAGTAGATGACTGGTTTCAAGGGTTGAAAGCAAAGAGACATCCACCTCCGGAGGAGAAGGTAGATCTGGTGAAAGCGAAGCGCACTCTGGCTGCCCTGACAAAACCACCCAAGTCTCCGCCGAAAGGCAACTATGAGCGCATTATTGGAAAGGCATTTGCCGAAGCGGAGAGGTCGGGAAGTACTGTCAGTGATCAAAGGATGAAAGAACGACGAGCTGGGAAACAAATTGCCCAGCTCGGAGAACAAGCGAAGCAATCGTGCCCCCCGCTCAAGGTGCCTGCTAGCGACATCGTCGATCCGAGGATGGTGCCCGGTTATGGCAATCCTGCAGATTACCTGCCCGACGATGTACATTATGATTTCTTGGAGGTGCAGATAGAAAGATACGAGTACGGGAAGCCTCTCGTCGAAGATGAAAGCTCTCTATCAACGATGATGCGAAGATTGCATGATTGGTACATGAAAACCTGCAAAGAGTCTGAGGGGAGGAGTACTTTGTATGTGAGAGTTAAAAGGAGCATGACCTCCTTGGAATTGAGCTGTTGCCTATTCCATTTGAGGAGTTCTATCAGTTTTTCAATCAATTGGCCCTCGATAAAGCAACGGTCACCTGCTACTGTCTGTAAGTAGTACTACTTCTGTCATTAAGTATCTCTATACAACTCAGCTCTTTCATTGCATGTATTTATAAATATCCTCACTATATTATGCAGATTGAAGATCGCCGAAATGAAGAAAAGACAAGTGGGTGATATTGGGTTCATTAACACATATCTCATAGATGCAAATGAGGTTAAATATCATGCCGAAGAAACCGAGGCCAACTTGCTACGATCGTTGGAAATAAATGAACACAAAAATATAATACTCTTTCCTTACAACCACAAGTGAGTGTTACTGTCTTGTGGAATATTCGGTTTCCCTTATTAGTCCAGGTTATAGTAATGTAATATTGATGAGTTATGCATGTGTGCGCAGGTACCACTATATTCTCCTAGAGATTAAGCTTGAGCAGGGAGTAGTAACTGTCTTAGACTCGAGACGAAAAGATTCCAAGGAGTATGCGGACATGACTGAAATGCTCAAGAAGTAAGTTAAATCATCATTATCCACCATATCAGCAACTTTGTTCATTTCTGATATCAAGTAATTGTTTTCTTTGTATGGCAGGGTTTGGAGAAAATTCACCCAAAAAGCTCTGGGACTACCGAAGAAGCTGCAATTTAGACACCCGAAAGTAAGTACTATATAGTAGCATATTCCACGCGCATCTCCTAGTGATTCAAACGCTAGTTTCATCAATACCATTTAGCATGCTTGCTAATTATCAGTTTGATTGACCTCTGTTTCTTGTAAAGTGGTTGTGGCAGGAACAAGGGAATGATTTCTGTGGATACTACGTTTGCGATTCCATCCGCCACACGACCTGTGAGGGGGCTACTCCGACAAACAATATGAAGTGCGTAAATAAAAATATTCACAATTTTATTTTATTACCATCATTTGTGTTGAGTTTCATTCATGTATTGACCCCTTTCTTAAAATTAGATGTTTCGGAAGCGGGATGAACTCCTAGCACCAGATCGCATGCGAGCAATTCAAGAGGAATTGACGGCATTCTTTCTTGACCACGTGATCGCTGAAGACGGAGAATACTATGTGGACCACGCGTCCGTATTGTAAAAGATAATTATTGTATATATGTAGCCGATAGTGTCGGATAGATATACGAGAACTTGTTGTTCGACCAATCTCTCGGAGAAGGAGAGGTGGTCGATATCACTTCTCTCTGTATGCATATATGTTCATGACGATCTTCTGTTTGCTTAATTACTAGCTAGCTAAGCGTGTCTAGCTAGTCCTCTCTATACGTATGTATAGTACGTGGCGTCGACCAAGCACGGACAAAAGAGAGGACACTTTTCTCTATTAATTAGCTAGCTATAGCACAATATATGAAACACCTAAATTAACCCCCAAAACCCCCAAACCCCCCTTTTCAAAAAAAACAAAAACCACAGCCATAGAAATGCTGACGCGTGGATGCCTATTGGTCCCGGTTGGTGCCACCAACCGGGACCAAAGGCCCTCCTGCCTGGGCTCAGCGCACAGGCCACGTGGAGGCCCATCAGTCCCGGTTCTGGATTGAACCGGGACTAAAGGGCCAGGGTATTAGTACCGACCCTTTAGTCCCGGTTCATGAACCGGGACTAAAGGCCCTCACCAACCGGGTCAATAGGCCCCTTTTCTACACGTGGAGACACAAACCGGGACTAAAGGGCACAGGTGAACCGGGACTAATGCCTTAGCCGCACGAACCGGGATAAATGCTCACATTAGTCCCGGTTCGTGTTTGAACCGGGACTAATATGAAATTTGGCCCGGAACCATAGCCCTGTTTTCTACTAGTGGTCACAGCATATCCAAAAGGCGTTGGCATGGTACTGAGCACTACAGGTTTCACAAACGTATGTAACTTCATGATCATTTTCTTTGTCTTCAGCAGGCTTCCTAGAGTCCTTGTTTGGAGCAGATAAATCTTGCATGGACTCTTGAGATGGTGGCACGTTCTCTTCAGCAGGTGTGATAGAGTCAGGCAAGTCTATTGTAAAAAAAATGCCGGAGATTGGATTATTAGTTTGCATGTTTGTTTTAGATTTCGGCGGTACAATTTCGTCACTTTAGTTAACAGTTTTTTGCATGAAGCTGGAATTTCGCGGTACTTCAATCCTATTCCGAGGCGTTGGCGTGGTTCATACCATTGGCTGCAGGCTTGGAATTTCCCGGTACTTCAATCCTATTCCGAGGCGTGATAAATATACAGATCTCTATAATTGTCAAAATTATACACATCTCTCTGCTTATGGTGAATATAGAAAATTAAGCCGGCCCTCTCTATATCTTCAGTGAAAAAGATCGCATGTGCGCACGCAAATATATATGTTTATATACACTGTGCATTGCCAGTGGAAAATAGCTAGAATCCATATTCCAGACAATTTAGTTTTTTTAATTTGATCATTACTAAAATAAATAGAATAACTGTGTCATTTATCTGATTTAGTTTAGTGAAAAAATATGTATGTAATATATGCGGCTTAAAAATTACAAATATTTCAAAATAGAATACAGTGCATGGATACTCTTCATTGCCAGGAGACAATGAATGCCCTCACGTATTCTTGTAAAATTAATGCATGATCGAATCCTAGAAAATATACGGTCTAAAAAAGTTGAAGGTTTTGTGGGCGACAAGTGTCTAATGTCTGTAATAAACATAAGACCAAACCCCATCATATTTCATTAGTTAGGATATAAAAGGACACAAAATTATACATCCACCAAAGAATTTCGCATTTGCAATACTATAGCCCTCCAGTACACATGCAGACTTCATAAAATTGCTATAATGTTACATCTTCTATCAATCTGGAATTATTGGGGCATGGCACACCAAGAATATATATATCACGCAGCATTGGTTTCACACACTTGTCAATTGGAAAAGTCTATGCATGCAAAAATACAACCACTAATCCACTGTGTTTTTTATAACTCGTTACTATTTGTCCTTTGTCTAATAAGAAAATAAACACGGTCGTATATCTGAAAATAACCTTTTTCCCAAAGAAATATGTTTGAAAGTAACTGATCAAACTATTGGCCTAAATTCCCCTGTATTTCAATACATAACTACGCTACCCCGTGCAACAACACTGGATTTTGATGACTAATTTTTCTTCATGAAAAACGGATATGAGATTTCATGTCCGCCGGATTTACAATTTTTTATATTAAAAATGGATCAGAAAAGTCTGGGACAGCAGGATCTAAAAACTACGGTCACAAATGCCCTTAGTTGTTTAACTCAATACATTTTTTCCTATGCCTAATAAGAAATAAACACAGTTATGAGGACACTAGTAGTATTTGAAGAAGCCCAAGCAGGACTTCACACAAGAGCTATGAGGCCTTGTGTGTGACAGAAACGCATCCATAAATACTCTTCTCCGCTCTTTGTTGGGATGATTACTCGTTGGCATACTTCTGCAGAAGTGCTACACTACCATGTTTGGTCTGCAGTTACCAGCGTTGCGGGGGTCGGGATAAATCTTTGTCGGTTCATGCCGGCACCAACACGGTTGAAAGAACATGCGGTGCCCCCATGTTTGGTTTTGGCAATTGATGACAATCTCTATGGACTAATGGTTACCTTGAGTTATATTTGAAGGTTTTGTCCATAGGCTTTTCTTGGAGTACATGCGTTGGTTTCAAGGAGAGTTTGTATTGACCAAGTTAAGGAGAGTTTGTATCGACCAAGGTGCTATTCAAGGAATTATCCAAAGATTGGTCATGTAATTGTTGAGCTTATTGCAAGCATGTCTTGAAGAAGAAGAAGATTGTGTGATCATTCATATCCAAATGAAGAGAATTGGAAAGATTCAGGGTTGATCAAGATTATGTCAAGAATGAATCAAGTTGATCAACCCACAAAGCGTAGAAGATATACCGAGAGGGATCAAGTGATTCCATGGTATGGTAAGCATTGTCAATTACGCTTTGTGTACTAACCCATGGTCCTCGTGAGAGTTCTTTGTGGGGTTAGGATGCGGTGTGCAAGTTCAAGTGATGCATCACAAAGAGATCAAGTGCTTGAAGCTTGCCGTCCATTGTGGTGACAATGGACTTGTGAAGATGAGTCAAGAGTGGCTCACCCATAGTGGACTATGGGGAGCAATCATCTAGTCTTCATCGAGCCAACACAATCAAGAAAGGTGGTCCAACTTGAGGGAGTCAAGATCGTCATCATCTAGCTCAAGTGGACCATGTGCAAGGAAAATGTTTGCCCTTGATAGGTTTTCTATTTTACCGGTCTCATGGTAGTTGTGGGAGACCAGGTTATAGGATCGATTGCCGTACTATCAAGGGGGGCTCTCGATGAGTATCTTGATCGTATCGTTCATAGAGAAGCTTGAGTTTGCTCAACTCGGAGCTCATATGAAGAAGTTTTGGCAGTTCTGTTTTTCTCCCTGCGGTAGTACCGCGGTGGCAGCGGTAGTACCGCTTGTAGCGTCAAGCGGTAGTACCGCTCCACTACCGCCTCGATTTTGGGTATGCTCTTTTCATGTCGGGTTCAGCAGTAGTCTCGCGGCAGGAAGGCACGGTAGTATCGCCTATAAGCGGTAGTACCGCTCCGGTCGAGCGGTAGTACTGCCACCGTACTCTGCTCTGTCCTGCCTCCTTTTGTCCTGTGTTCTGCTCCTCCAGCGGTAGTACCGCTTGGGTGAGCGGTAGTACCGCTTATCGGCGGTACTACCGCCCCAAGGTTCACGTTTTTTTGCTCCTTTTCCCTGCTTCTTCCGCCCGAGCGGTAGTACCGCTCGTGTGCGGGCTGAGCACATAATGGTTGGATTTTCCCCCTCCTATAAAAGGGGGTCTTCTTCCCCAATGAACTTTACCCTTTGAGATCGTGTTCTTCCCCCATTGTTGACCTTCTCAGAGCTTGCTAACTTTCAATCCCTCCATGGATTCTTGCTTGTTTTTGAGGGAAAAGAGAGAGGAGATCTAGATCCACATTTCCACCAATCACTTTCTCCTCTATGTGAGGGGAACCCCTTGGATCTAGGTCTTGGAGTTCTTGGTGTTCTCCTTCTTGTTCTTCCTCTCATTTTCCTCCCTAGCATTAGTTGCTTTGGTGGGATTTGCGAGAGAAGGACTTGAGCACTCGGTGTGCCCTTGCCATTGCATTTGGTGCATCGGTTTGAGTTCTCCATGATGATACGTGGAAGTTACAAGTTGAGAAGCTTATTACTCTTGGGTGCTTGGTACCCTTGAGCTTGTTCCTCTTGGGTGCTTGGGCGCCCTAGATGGTTGGTGGTGTTCGGAGCTCAATCATTGTGGTGCAATGCTCCGGGCAAGCGTCGGGGTCTCCAATTAGGTTGTGGAGATCGCCCTGAGAAATTTGACGGGTACCGGTGACCACCCCCAAGGGTTGCCAAAGTGTACGGGTTCGGAGACCGCCCCCAAGGGTTGCCATTTGTATGGGTTCGGTGACCGCCCTCAAGGGTCCCTTAGTGGAATCACGGCATCTTGCATTGTGCGAGGGCGTGAGGAGATTACGGTGGCCCTAGTGGCTTCTTGGGAGCATTGTGCCTCCACACCGCTTCCAACGGAGATTAGCATCCGCAAGGGTGTGAACTTCGGGATACATCGTCGTCTCCGCGTGCCTCGGTTATCTCTTACCCGAGCCCTTTACTTTGTGATAGCCATTTTGTTTCTTGTCATATATCTTGCTATCACCTAAGTAGTTTTTCTTGCTTAGCATAAGTTGTTGGTGCACATAGGTGAGCCTAGTTGTTGTAGGTTTTGTGCTTGACAAATTAACCGTTAGGTTTATTCCGCATTTGTTCAAGCCTCAACCGTAATTATTTTAAAGCGCATATTCACCCCCCTCTAGGCGACATCCACGATCCTTCAACGGTGACGCTTGTGGGCACCGCCTCCCTTCTTGAAGGGCATCAGGTTTACCCTGTCGGCACTCCTCTCCGTGTACCAGCAGAAATCCGGGGGTCGGTCTGGGTAGCAGCGTCATTGTCGTTGTGGTCCTTCTTGAAGGTGTTGTTTGGTACGCGGGAATTCAGAGGCACAGGAGCATGGTGGAATTTAGAGGCATAGGAGCGTGTCGGCGGTTGCTGGAAATCATCGCTTTGGCATTTGTTTCTCTTGTTTCTCATTTTGGGCTTGATTGTCCTGTTTGCCCATTAGTGATATCACAGTTATGTCAGGTGGTCGCTATATTAATATAGCAAGGCGAAAGCCTGTTTCGAGACATTGTAAACTAAATTCTTAAATATATCCCAACGGAATGGGAAAAGAATGTAATGCCTCTCTCACTAATTTTATAGTTAATCATTTTTCATACAAAGGGTGACTACATACCCTAAAATAAAGGAATGGTGCACATATTATATCCTACTCTCCGATCACCTCGCGGATGCTGTCAGGACACTTGTATTCTTTGATATGTTCTGCTTCGGAGGCAGTTATGTTCACACATTTGCCACGGAACCACTGGTCACATCCGTCACAACCAATTGGCATGATACGGAGCATTACAAGATCCGCAGAAGTCGGTAACTTCATTATCCTTTTGCTTGTCTTCAGCAGGCTTCCTAGAGTCCCTTTTTGGAGCAGACAAAACTTGCATCGAGTCTTGAGCAGGTGGCACGTTCTCTTCAGCAGGTGACACATTCTCTTGAGTTGGTGCGCTCGACTCCCTGTTTGCATTGTATCGACAGTATCGCACAAATGTTGATAGCCAAGGAAGACCGTAAGAGAGATAGAATTCGTCATGGACTGTTCGCATCTCGTTTACCATATCAAATAAACGTATTCTGAAAGAGAAAGTAAACCAACATCATCAAATCAGCAATTGGCTTCGCAAGCAATATGTAACACATGACATTCTTGATGCATGGAGGAACTATATAAGCACTAAAACATAATGATTTAAATAGAAGATGAAGATCGCCCCTAATAAGAATAGCCCATTATTTAATACTGAGGCTCTAACAATTCGTTCTGCAGGACTACGGCTCTATTCAAGCTGTATTCTCTCTCGTGTTTGTTAAATGGAAAAAACTAGATATTATGTCAAAAAATAGAATCTTCTATATGCTTGTTTAAAAGCATAGGTATTACATACTGTTTTGTTAGATAGAAGTTACAGGTTTTTGCGCTTTTTGCTGCATTCAAAGATTCTTCTACATGCCCATGCTTTATGAACAAGATATTGGTTACATTTCTCGGAGGTAGATTGCACATATAAATGTCCTAAATGTTAAGTGCACAAAAAAACTGTTTGTGAAACGAAGTAGTAGTAGTGGTGGTGGTGGTGGTGGTAGTAGCAGCAGCAACAACAGTAGTAGTAACGTACCTTTGGTTGGGGTCGAGATGAGTGGACAAGAAAAAGGTGACGCCCATGAGCCATGAGTCGGAGTGGTGGGCAACGAGTGTCAGGTAGTCAGAACGGTTCACATAATCTCGCCGGCGGTTGATGCCTCGTGTCGGCACCGGCAGGCCTGGCGGCACCATCTCCTCCGGCAGCGTCAACTCCCAACTACCGTTCGGGTACCCGTACAAGCACATTGGCTCTTTACCTGAAGCGAGAAAATGAATCACACCACTACATCAGCCTGTGATCTGCACACCTCGCCATCTTATATTTACTAATTGTAATTGGGGGCACCATATGAGATTTACTTTAATTTAAGAAAAACTACCTCTCCAAACCATCGATTTGACAAAAAGTCATTATATTATTCAAACAGGTTTGATGTAGGTACATGTCAAACAACTCTATTGTAAAAAAAGCCGGAGATTAGATTGTTAGTTTGCATGTTTGTTTTCCATTTGGGCAGTACTTTCGACACTTTAATTAATTAAATATTTTTTGCATGAAGCACCCATGCCATGCATATGGCTTGGTGATGGCGAGGTTCATATCACTGGCTGCAGGCTTAGAATTTGCAGGTACTTTAAGCATATTACGAGGCGTGATAACTATGCAGTTCTCTATGTTTGCCAAATTTATACAAATCTCTCTACTTTTGGCTAATTTAAAATTAAGCGGCCTTCTCTATGTCATCGTGAGAAAAGATCGCCAGCACACAAGTATATATGTTTATATACACGGAAAAAGCTAGAGTTTGTATTTCCCGACAATTTTCTTTTAAAAAAATTGATCATTACTAAAATAAATAGTAAACTATATCATTTATCTGACATATTTTAGTGAATATACATGTATATAATATGTGACTTAAAATTAAAAATATTTCAAAATAGAACCATGGATACTCTTCATGACCAGGAGAAAATAAGTGTCCTAATGTACTCTTGTAGAACACTTTTGCATGAATATTCTATGTAAATAGTAATGCATAATCCAGTCCTAGAAAAGATATAGTCTAGAAAACGTTGAAGGTTTTGTGGGCGACAATTGTTGAATGTCTATAATAAACTTAAGACCAAACCCCATCGTATTTCTTTAGGAGAAAAGGAGAAAAAAAGTATACATCCACCAAAGAATTTCGCGTTTGCAATACTATAGCCCACCAGTACACATGCAGCCTTCATAAAATTGCTACAATGTTACATCTTCTATCAATTTGAAGTTATTGCGGGCATAGCAGACCAAGAATATATAACACGCGCATTGATTTCACACACTAGTCAATTGGAAAAGTCTATGCACGCAAAAAATAGTACCACTAATGCAGAGAGTTGTTTATAACTCTATACTCTTTTTCCTTTGTCTAATACAATAATAAACATGGTTGTATATCTGAAAATAACCTTTTTCTTCCGGAGAAATATGTTTGAAAGTAACTGATCAGCCTAGTAGCCTAAATTCCCCTGTGTTTCAATACATAACTTCACTAGGCCGTGCAACAGCAGTGGATTGATGACTAGTTTCTCTTCATGAAAAAACGGATCTGGGAGTTCAGTCAGCCAGATTTACGATTTTGTAATTAAAAATGGATCTAAAATTTCAGGGACAGCAGGATCTAAAAAATACAGCCACAAATGCCCGTAGTTGCCTAACTCAATACTTTTTCCTATGTCTAACAAGAAATAAAGACCATTATATGTTTCAAAGCAACTGATCAAAGTATCAGTCTAAGTTTATTAAATAAAGAACTTCACTAGCCCGTGCAATCACGGGATTGATGACTTGTCTTTCTTAATAAAAAATGGATCTGAGATTTCATGTCAGATGAAACTATCAGCCTATCCCTCAAAAAAAAATAACCACCGGATCTGAAGTTTTTTTCCTATGTCTAATACGAAAATAAACAAGGTCATATGTTTAAAAATAACTGAAAAAACTACCAGCCTAAGTTTCCCTATGTTTCAGTGCAGAACTTCACTAGGCCGTTCAAACACGGGATTGATGACTAGTTTTTCTTCATAAAAAATGGATCTGAACTTTCATGTCAGATGAAACTATCAGCCTCTGCCTAATAAAAAAATAAACACGGGATCTAAAGTGTTATTTACTTTGTCTAATACAAAAATAACACGCTTATATGTTTAGAAGTAACTGACCAAACTATCAGCCAAAGTTTCCCCATGTTTCAATACAGAACTCCACTATCCCGTGCAAAAGCACGAAACTGATGACTAGTTTTTCTTAATAAAAAATGGATCTGAAGTTTCTTGTCAGCCGGATTTACAATTTTGTAACAAGCAATGGATATAACTTTTCGGGACAGTTGGATCTGTATATTACATACCTTCCTCGCGCAATAAATCATATAATGTATCCTGATCTACGCGTATGGCAACAAGGAGGAGAAGAGACTGGTGTAAGATCCATCAGCATGTAGGCGTCACATATATAGAGAAAAACGTGTATATAAGGAGCGTCCCGTGGCGTACCTGCTGTGAGAGCTTGGACGAGCGCGCTGCGGCGGCCAGAGAAGTCCTCATAGATGTTCTCCACGGTCCATGAGACGGCGGGGTGGGAGCGCCATTCACCGGGGTGTGCCGGCAGCGGGGTTGGTGAAGGCCGCTCATGAACAGGAACGATGAGACGACGCCTGGTGGGGGTGGGATTGGAGGAGGAGCCGGCGCGAGATGTGTCCATGGCACGAGATTCGTGCTAGGTTCCCCAGCAGCGGGCTGGCGGAGATAGGCGGAGCTCTTGGAGGAGGAAGGTGGAATTGGATCTATGGGGGCACTCTGTTGCTTTGCTGCTTTATAAAGAACCGGCCTCAAGAGGGTGGAGGAAGACTGGGGAACGGAGAACGCGGGCGGGTTACTACTTTCCTTTCGAGTCTCTGGGTGGGATGTATTTGTTTTCTTTCGTTTCTTATCACGTTTTTGGCCGCGCCGGCGAGGTGCCAGCACTGGTGAAATAACTACAGGATAGCTGGCATGCAAATCCTAGGGCTACTGGCCTGTGGTCCCTGGACCAGGAGTCCAGAATACATGGTACTCCTTTAATTCCCTCATTAATTTCTTTCATTTTTTAAAGGCATTTATTTCCTTTGTAGTGTAAAAAGTACACGACACCATATGTTCTCCCACGGTTCTGAAATACATGATGTTCTAGTCATGCAGTTTCTAAGATGAAACTTTGACGATTATTTAGTATGGACTTAATTGTTGCTAAAAGGTTAAGGGATATGTTTGGATTCTGACCAAATAGTACCTTACCGTATGTAAACATGCTTGCGCCAGCAGCGTCCCACGATTGCCACGTGTTTTGATGAAGGGCTTGCCACACTTTTTTCTCCTACACCGTGCGTTGACCACAACTCCATAGTACCATCTCCTGTCTCTCTCTTTTTCCTCCATCGATGGAATGCTCCTTCTCTCTCCCTGCCCGTCTACTTCACCGCTGAATTGAGTTGGCTTGAGACAGCCGTGGTGTGGAGGCGCCGCTGCAGGGCCCTTTGAAGGAGAAGTTGCAAGGCTGGCGGGATTGGGGCGCGATGCTAGGTGCCTGGCACAGGCGCTACAAGGACCCGGGTTTGCAAATGCAGAATCTCGCCGGGGTGCTGCAACCAGTGGTCGGTGCTGTAATTGGTGGTCTCTTAGCAGCCATGGTTACTACCAATCCAGCGTTGGCCGATGTCCCGTCGCATGCCGCCGGCGGTGCTGCAAAATGGGTAGTGAGAACGGCCGTTGTGCTGCAACCGCAGAGTTCACCGGCATCGTAGTCACGGCCGGTGCTGCAACCGCAAAGCTTGCCGATGCCGTATCCACAGCCGGTGCTGCAACCACACAGCTAGCTGCTGCAACA
The DNA here is from genome assembly GCA_021605145.1 of Aegilops bicornis. Taxonomy (NCBI): domain Eukaryota; kingdom Viridiplantae; phylum Streptophyta; class Magnoliopsida; order Poales; family Poaceae; genus Aegilops; species Aegilops bicornis. The sequence goes on from CM038675.1 coordinate 92,325,554, forward strand.
ACCGCGGTCGATGCTGCAAGCCTGCAACGGGGTGGTCGCAGCAGCCACCGTTGCTGCAACCCGATGGCGGCGGCCGCGACGATGCTTCGATGACCACGGCGATGGTTCAATGGACAGGACGACGAGGCATGCTATGACGACATCGGCAGCCGTAGCGATGCTGCAAGGCATGCTTCGTTGGCCGCGGCGACGAGGCATACTTTGATGGTGTCGACGACGGTGACAATGCTTCAACGACCACGGCGATAGTTCTATGGACACGGCGATGAGGCATGCGATGACGGCATCGATGGTCGTGGTGCTGCTGCAGGGCATGCTTGAATGGCCGCAGCGATGAGGCGTACTTCGATGGTGTCGACGGCCCTGGCGATGCTACGACGCGTGTATCAATGGCTTCGGCGATGAGGCGTACTTCGATGGTGTTGACGGCCGTGGTGATGCTGCGAGGCGTGTTACAATGGTCATGGTGACGCTTCGACGACCACAATGATGGTTCGATGGACATGGCGACGAGGCATGCTACAACGACATCGACGGCCGAGGCAATGCTGCAAGGCATGCTTCAATGGCAGTGGCGATGTGGCCTACTTCGATGGTGTCGACAGCCGTGGTGATGCTTGGACGACCACGGCGATGGTTCGGTGGACACGGCGATGAGGCATGCTACGAGGATATCGACGACTGTGGTGATGCTGCAAGGCATGCTTCAATGTGAGTGGCGACGAGGCATACTTCAATGGCGCCGACGGCCACGCCGATGCTTCGACAACGTCGACGGCCATGGCGATGTTGCGAGGCATGCCACGGGGACGGGTGTCGGTGTCAAAACCGGCAGATCTCGGGTAGGGGGTCCCGAACTATGCGTCTGAGGATCGAAGGTAACAGGAGACAAGGACATGATGTTTACCCAGGTTCGGGCCCTCTTGATGGAGGTAATACCCTACTTCCTGTTTGATTATCTTGGATGAATATGGGATTTACAAGAGTTGATCTACCTCAAGATCGTAATGGCTAAACCCTAGATGTCTAGCCTGTATGATTATGATTGCCTCTACGGACTAAACCATCCGGTTTATATAGACATCGGAGGGACCTATGGTTGTACAGAGTCGGTTTACAGAGAAAGAAATGTTCACATCCGAACGGCAGGCTTGCCATCCACTCAAAGGAGAGTCCCATCCGGAAACGGAGAAAATCCTCCGCTTTGTATCTTCACGGGACATTAGTCCAGCCCACGTCACATAGCCCGGACTCCCTGAGTAGCGCCTTAACCAGGCTTCAATGACGATGTGTCCAGCATGCAGTTTGTCTTCGGCATTGCAAGGCGGGTTCCTCCTCCGAATACTTCAAAGTAGTCCTCGAACACAGAAAATGTGTCCGGCTCTGCGAAACAGACACCACACACAGCCACAATAGGGTATAATATTTAACAAGTCCCATCTACTGACAAATTTTGTGGCGAGACATTACGTCCCTTGCCTGGTTATTATTTCGAACCGTCTTTCAGCCTCTCGCTCCACGTTACAGACGCGGTCTTTATTGGCACATGTTGTCAAATCAGAGATCGTGCACCCTTATCACGGGATTCTTATCAATATGGGCGTGGGTAATCCAACCGTGTCGTTTGCACGATCACTTGGGAATAGGCGAGCTTTAAGGCCCGTGAGGAGGCGTTCGATATTCATCGCCTTTATAAAGGGGTACAGACCCGTCTTTCTCCCCCACGCCTACCTCTTCCTCAGCCTTTCCAGCCTCAAGCTCCAGCGCCCAGGTCTCGATTTCTTTCATTTCTACCAAGCCTTCTAGTTATGTCCGAATCCAGCTCCCAAGGCAGGTGGGCGGCCTCCTCGGCCACCGAGGAAGATATCGCGAAGCTCCGGGAGGCGAGGTACCTGACTGCGGAAATCCCCCACAGCCTCCCTGCCAAGGGGCAGGTTATTCCCACACCAAAATCCGGCGAGAGGGTTGTATTCATCTCTCACTGCCTCTGCGGGCTAGGGTTCACTCTCCACCCCTTCGTTCGTGGCCTTATGTTCTATTATGGGCTAGATTTTAACGATCTAGCTCCGGACTCCTTTCTTCACATATCGACGTTTATCGTCATGTGTGAGTATTTTCTCCGCATCCCCCCACACTTCGGCCTATGGCTCAAGACCTTCAATGTGAAGCTGAAGATAGTCGACGGGGAGCAGGCGGAGTGCGGCGGTGCTATGGTGAGCAAGCTCGCCAAAACTATCTGGCCAAAAGGCACTTTCACGGAAACCTCCAACTTCTGGCAGCGGGAGTGGTTCTATATCATCACCGAACCCCGCGGTACCAAATGGGTAGCCACGCCTGCGTTCCGATCTGGCCCTCCATTGCGGCTCGCATTGTGGCTTAATACGGTGCTAGACTGGGGATCAACTGATGAAGTGCAGACGCTGCAAAGTCGTATCCAGAGCATCCTCAAAAAGGACACCGGCCTCATTAACGTGATCCAGGTGATGCTAGTCCGCCGGATCCTCCGGTGCCAGCGATGGCCTCTCCGCATGTGGGAGTTCAATCCGGAAGGACCGCGGACCCTTCAGCAATTCTTCGGCTCAACGCACAGAGGGATGTGGAAACTATTGTTCAAGACTCGAAAGCAGTGGCCGGACACATCCGATGACATCGGCCTCGACTACAACCATCCGGATACCTCGGTAAGCACCCAACTTCTGAATGCAACTCGGTTGATTATCCCATAGCGATGTACTGAGAAACCTATCTTCGACCAGGTCTGGATAAAGAAGGCGGAACGAATTAGGTGTTCAGCTCCACTTCCCGAAGACTCAGCTAATCCTGTGTTAATGAGGATGCTGGCCCCGGCGCCGTATCAAATGCCGGTGAAGGAGGACAGGAAGAAGAGCAAAAGGGCTGAAGGTGGCCTCTGCTCTAATGGTATCTTTGGGCCTTCGTCACAGGGAGACTTAAGCTCCCTCTTCTGAAGATGAAGACGAAGGGGAAGAAGAAGGTGATATCCCTTCTCCCCACGGGAAGAAAAGGACTGCCTCCAAAGACTTGGAGGTGGAGGCACCCAAGAGAGGGAAGAAATCCCTGTCAGATGGTTCAGGTTCAAAAGCCGATGTTGATGCAAAGCACCTTTCTAGGGGCAAGCCCCTTGCCGAATCATAAGTGAACAAGGATGCTCTAGACATGTCTCGTTCTTTTCGGGTTGCAAGGGTAACATTTAAACTATATGTTTGCAGCCCGGCCCGCTATCTACCTCGATAGTCCTCCTCATTGGGGGACTTGCCTCCGAAGATGATGGAAAGCGAGACGCCTCCACAAGCTTCCTCGCCCCTAAGGGCAGATGACTTCGAGGTATCGTCCCGGAGGATCTCCCCTGATCTTTCAACGGCGCTGGGGACAATGAAGACAGCGCCCGAGTGTGATACTTCGATCGTCAAGGGTCCAGGGGAGGCAGCCCCCACGGGGACCAACAATGAGGGCCCCGAACTATCCGGTTTACAGCCGAAGACAACTCCAGGTTCGAGTAAGCGTACCCCTTTGAAGGGAGTCTGTACTCCCGCAGCAGCCTCCAGGAATCCGGAGGTGCCGGATACTCTGATGGGCACATTGCAAAGTGCGTCCATCTCAAAGGAACATCGTACCTTAATGGAGTGCAGTAGTTGAGAGGATTCTGTCTGCGAGAAGCGGATTGAATGAAGCCTTCACAGGCCTGCTGAGAGGCTTCGAGGTATGCAATGTAATATCTTTAACCGCTCTTTACATGCAAATGCGTCTGTGTATACATAGTAGCCCCTGAGACTCTGGTCGGTTTCCACAAGGAGGCGATCGGAGGATCAAAAAGATATGCTCAGGAAGTAACATAGTTAATTTGAAAACAGGTAGTTATGTCAATGGCGACAGCCCAAGCTGCGGAAGTTGCAGATCTAAAGCATAAACTTGAGTTAGCTGATGAGGACATTACTCTTATTAACAGGCGGTTCAACGAGGCACAAGGTATGTTTTGGGACAGCCTGCTTGTGCATGTATAATAGTATGAGCACGAAGCTAAAATTTATACACTGTAACATGCATAACTGTAGATGGTGCTACCGCGGTTGAGACCCTTCGGGCCGAGCTTGCCTGGGCCAAGGAGCATGCCAGAGTGAGCAATGCGGCTACCAAGAAGGCGGTTGCTGATTTAAAGGCCAAAACAGGACACTCGGCGCCAGTGCGAGGAGAGAATATCTACCATAGAGCAAGAGCTAAAGGATACCACTGGAAAATGCAAAGCACTCGAGGAGGATAACAAAGCCAAGGCAGCCAAACTCGACAAGGCCTTACATGAGGCGAGAGAAGCACGGTCCGAGTCTAGAGCGGCTCGGGAGGAGATCCGGCAAGCTGGGGAGAAAGCGTCTGGTAAGCCCCTTAATTTTATAGACCAAGTTTAGCGACCCGAAGTATGCTCTGCTTAATCAATTGCGGAGTTCTCCAGACGCGTTCTTGGACCTGCCGAAGAGTGTCTCCGACCCGCAGTTCTTCCAAGCGTAGGAAGGACGTGCTGCGAAGAAGCTTTTCTAGTCACAATTCAACGTGCCACAACGTCTGGCATTGCTGAACGAACATATGGCCCAGTGGGCCTTGCTCCACAAGATGTCCGGAGCTGCCATGAGGGACGTCGTGGTCCGGCTTTGGCCGGTTGACCCATTCCGAATAGCTATTTCGGTTTGGTGCAGCGACTTGTCGATGCAGTGCCGCGTATCGACGCCGTCAAGCGGTCGGCGTGCATAGAAGGTGCCCGGATGGCCTTCGCCCGCGTCAAGATGTATTGGTCCCGCCCGGAGGCAAGGACCATCGCATGCCGGAGCATTATTTGGAGGACGTCCTAGAGGCGCCCGCTTGATAGAGGGTCGATGCTTCGAAGGATATTATGTTTGAATAAGTGCACGGAATTGTAAGAACAATATTATGATAGATTCAGGCGGTGGTATATTCAGACCTGTGCCTGATAGTTATTTCCTCCTGTGCGGCCGTTTTTATAATCTGAAAGTTTGCCGATTAAACCCGGCCCCCTCGCATATAATGCGGGGGTGTTCGGAATAGCACCTGATAACTCTTGACGGAACGTCTTGGCCCGTAACGGAGGTGTCAGCGCAACGAACTAGGCAATCAGACTATAGGGCTTTAACACTTTCACTTATCCATAGGAGTTTGACGGTGGGTCTATGATACATCCATTTTGCATCATGCTTTTATATCGATATTTATCGCATTATGGGCTGTTATTTCACATTATGTCACAATACTTATGGCTATTCGCTCTTATTTTACAAGGTTTACATGAAGAGGGAGAATGCCGACAACTGAAATTCTGGGCTGGAAAAGGAGCAAATATTGGAGACCTATTATGTGCAACTCCAAAAGTCCTGAAACTCCACGGACTATCTTAAAATAAATAAAGAAAAATCGTCGCCAAAGATGAAGGCCAGGGGGCCCACACCCTGCTCACGAGGGTGGGCGCCCCCGGGCACGCCCCTACCTCGTGGGCCCCGTGGCTCTCCGATGGCCAACTTCTCCTATATGAAGTCTTTCGGCAAGAAAAAAACAAGAAGCAACCTTTCGGGACGAGACTCTGCCGCCACGAGGCGGAACCTTGGCGGAACCAATCTAGGGCTCTGGCAGAGCTGTTCTGCCGGGGACACTTCCCTTCGGGAGGGGGAAATCATCGTCATCATCATCACCATCGCTCCTCTCATCGGGAGAGGGCAATCTCCATCAACATCTTCACCAACACCATCTCATCTCCAAACCCTAGTTCATCTCTTGTATCCAATTCTTGTCTCCAAGTCCGGGATTGGTGCTAGTAGGTTGCTAATCTTGTTGATTACTCCTTGTAGATGATGCTAGTTGGTTTATTTGGTGGAAGATCATATGTTCAGATCCTTTATGCATATTATTACCCCTCTGATTATGAACATGAATATGCTTTGTGAGTAGTTACGTTTGTTCACGAGGACAAGGGATAAGTCTTGCTATTAGTAGTCATGTGAATTTGGTATTAGATTCGATATTTTGATGAGATGTATGTTGTCTAGCCTCTAGTGGTGTTATGTGAGCGTCGACTACATAACACTTCACCATTATTTGGGCCTAGAGGAAGGCATTGGGAAGTAATAAGTAGATGATGGGTTGCTAGAGTGACAAAAGCTTAAACCCTAGTTTATGCGTTGCTTAGCCGTAAGGGCTGATTTGGATCCATATGTTTCATGCTATGGTTAGGTTTACCTTAATACTTTTGTTGTAGTTGCGGATGCTTGCAATAGAGGTTAATCATAAGTGGGATGCTTGTTCAAGTAATAACAGCACCCAAGCACCGGTCCACCCACATATCAAATTATCAAAGTACCTAATGCGAATCATATCAACGTGATGAAAACTAGCTTGACGATATTCCCATGGTCCTCGGGAGCGCTTTTCCTATTATAAGAGTTTGTCCAGGCTTGTCCTTTTCTACAAAAAGGATTGGGCCACCTTGCTGCACTTTATTTACTCTTGTTACTTGTTGCTCGTTACAATTTATCTTATCACAAAACTATCTGTTACCACTTATTTCAGTACTTGCAGAGAATACCTTGCTGAAAACCGCTTACCATTTCCTTCTGCTCCTCGTTGGGTTCAACACTCTTACTTATCGAAAGGACTATGATAGATCCCCTATACTTGTGGGTCATCAAGACTCTTTTATGGCACCGTTGCCGGGGAGTGTAGCGCCTTTGGTAGGTGGAATTTGGTAAGGAAAAATTTATATAGTGTGCTCAAATTTACTGTCACTTGTTACTATGGAAAGTAATTCTCTGAGGGGCTTGTTAGGGTATCTTCACCCCGTCCAGTGAAACAAAGAGTTGGCCCTCAACCTACTGAACCTATTGAAAATGAAACTCCTTTTGAAATTCCTTCGGGTATGATGGAAAAACTGCTAGCTAACACTTTTACAGGAGATGGAACAAAGCATCCCGATGAACATCTACTCTATGTGGATGAAGTTTGTGGACTATTTAAGCTTGTAGGTATACCCGATGATGTTGTTAAGAAGAAGGTCTTCCCTTTATCTTTGAAGGAAGACGCATTGACATGGTATAGGCTATGTCATGATACGAGATCATGGAACTATAAAAGATTGAAATTGGAATTTCATCAAAAGTATTACCCTATGCATCTTGTTCATCGTGATCACAATTATATATATAATTTTTGGCCTCGCGAAGGAGAAAGCATCGCTCAAGCTTGGGGGAGGCTTAAATCAATGTTCTATACATGCCCCAATCATGAGATCTCAATAGTGACAATTCTTCAGAATTTTTATGCTCGGCTTTCTGATAACAATCGCACCATGCTCGATACTTCTTGTGCTGGCTCTTTTATGATGAAGACTATTGAATTTAAATGGAATTTATTGCATAGAATTAAACGCAACTCTGAAGACTGGGACCTTGACGAAGGTAAGGAGTCAGGTATGACACCTAAGTTTGATTGTGTTAAATCTTCTATGGATACCGATATTCTCCGTAAGTTTTGCACTAAATATGGACTTGACTCTGAGATAGTAGCTTCTTTCTGTGAATCTTTTGCTACTTATGTTGATCTCCCTAATGAGAAGTGGTTTAAATATCATCCTCCCAAAGAAGTAAAAGTAGCTGCACCTATTAAAGTTGAAGAAAAGACTGTCACTTATAATCATCCTATTGTTCCTACTTCTTATGTCGAGAAACCACCTTTCCCTGTTGGAATAAAGGATCATGCTAAAACTTCAACTGTTGTTCGTAAAAGCAATATTAGAACTTATACACCCCCTGAGCATGTCAAAGTAGAACCTAATATTGCTATTGTTAAAGATCTCTTGTCTGATAATATTGATGGGCATGTTATTCCATTCTGCGGTGAATCTGCTAGAATTGCTAAACCTTGTGCTAGAGGTAAACATAGACCTGTGATAGGCGTGCCTGTTATTTCTGTTAAAATAGGAGATCATTGTTATCATGGCTTATGTGATATGGGTGCTAGTGCTAGCGTTATACCCATTGACTTATACAAAGAAATTATGCATGATATTGCACTTGCTGAGTTAGAAGATATTGATGTTACAATTAAACTTGCCAATAGAGATACTATATCTGCAATGGGAATTGTTAGAGATGTTGAAGTCTTGTGTGGAAAAAACAAATATCCCGCTGATTTCTTGTTCTTGGTTCCCCACAAGATAGCTTTTGTCCCATTATATTTGGTAGACCCTTCTTGAATACTGTTAATGCTAAGATAGACTGCAAAAAGAATGTTGTTACCATTGGCTTGGATGATATGGTTCATGAGTTTAATTTCTCTAAATTTAGTAAACAACATCGTGAGGAAGAATTGCCTAGTAAGGATGAAATTATTGGTCTTGCTTCTATTGCCGTACCTCCTAGTGATCCTTTAGAACACTATTTGCTAGACCATGAAAATGATATGTTCATGAATGAAAGAAGGGAAATAGATGAAGTATTCTTTAAACATGAACCTATTCTGCAACACAATTTGCCTGTTGAAATCCTAGGGGATCCTCCTCAACCCAAGGGTGATCCTGTGTTTGAGCTTAAACCGTTGCCTGATAATCTTAAGTATGCTTATCTTGATGAAAAGAAAATATATCCTGTTATTATTAGTGCTAACCTTTCAGAGCATGAAGAAGAAAGATTATTGAAAACTCTGAAGAAGCACCGTGCTGCTATTGGATATACTCTTGATGATCTTAAGGGCATTAGTCCCACTCTATGTCAACATAAAATAAATTTGGAAGCGGATACCAAACCAGTTCGTGATCCTCAACGACGCTTGAATCCTAAAATGAAAGAAGTGGTAAGAAAATAAATACTCAAGCTTCTGGAGGCAGGTATAATTTATCCCGTTGCTGATAGTTAGTGGGTAAGTCCTGTCCATTGTGTCCCTAAGAAGGGAGGTATTACTGTTGTCCCTAATGATAAAGATGAATTGATCCATAAAGAATTATCATAGGTTATAGGTTGGTAATTGATTTCCATAAATTAAATAAAGCTACTAAGAAAGATCAATACCACTTACCTTATATTGATCAAATGCTAGAAAGATTATGCAAACATACACATTATTGCTTTCTAGATGGTTATTATGGTTTCTCTCAAATACCTGTGTCAGCTAAAGATCAATCAAAGACTACTTTTACATGCCCTTTTGGTACTTTTACTTATAGACGTATGCCTTTTGGTTTATGTAATTCACCTGCTACCTTTCAAAGATGCATGATGGCTATATTCTCTGACTTTTGTGAAAAGATTTGTGAGGTTTTCATGGATGATTTTTCCGTCTATGGTTCCTCTTTTGATGATTCCTTGAGCAATCTTGATCGAGTTTTGCAGAGATGTGAAGAAACTAATCTTGTCCTGAATTTGGAAAAGTGCCACTTTATGGTTAATGAAGGTATTGTCTTGGGGCACAAAGTTTCTGAAAGAGGTATTGAAGTTGATAAAACCAAGGTTGATGCTATTGAAAAGATGCCATGTCACAAGGACATCAAAGGTATAAGAAGCTTCCTTGGTCACGCCGGATTTTATAGGAGGTTCATTAAGGACTTCTCAAAAATTTCTCGACCTCGACTAATTTATTACAAAAAGATGTACCATTTGTCTTTGATGATGATTGTGTAGAAGCATTTGAAATACTTAAGAAAGCATTAGTCTACACCTGTTGTTCAGCCACCTGATTGGAATTTACCCTTTGAAATTATGAGTGATGCTAGTGATTATGTTGTAGGTGCTGTTCTAGGGCAAAGAGTTGATAATAAATTAAATGTTATCCATTATGCTAGTAAGACTCTAGACAATGCTCAATGAAATTATGCTATTACAGAACAGGAACTTTTAGCAGTTGTATTTGCTTGTGATAAATTCAGTCCCTATATTGTTGATTCTAAAGTAACTATTCACACTGATCATGCTGCTATTAAATATCTTATGGAAAAGAAAGATGCTAAACCTAGACTTATTAGATGGGTTCTCTTGCTCCAAGAATTTGATTTGCATATTGTTGATAGAAAAGGAGCTGAGAACCCCGTTGCAGACAACTTGTCTAGGTTAGAGAATGTTCTTGATGACCCACTACCTATTGATGATAGCTTTCCTGATGAACAATTAAATGTCATAAGCACTTCTCGTAGCACCCCATAGTATGCTGATTATGCTAATTATATTGTTGCTAAATTTATACCACCTAGCTTCACATACCAACAAAAGAAAAAGTTCTTCTATGATTTGAGACATTACTTTTGGGATGACCGACATCTTTATAAAGGAGTAGATGTTGTTATTAGACGTTGTGTACCTGAGCATGAACAGGAACATATCCTACGCAAGTGTCACTCCGAATCTTATGGAGGACACCACGCTGGAGATAGAACTGCACATAAGGTATTGCAATCCGGTTTTTATTGTCCTACTCTCTTCAAGGATGCCCATAAGTTTGTTTTGTCTTGTGATGAATATCAAAGAATTGGTAATATTTGTAGACGTCAAGAAATTCCTATGAATTATTCACTTGTTATTGAACCATTTGATGTTTGGGGCTTTGATTATATGGGACCTTTTCTTGCCTCTAATGGATATACACATATTTTAGTTGATGTTGATTACGTTACTAAGTGGGTAGAAGCTATTCCAACTAGTAGTGCTGATCATAACTCTTCTATTAAAATGCTTAAGGAAGTTATTTTTCCGAGGTTTGGAGTCCCTAGATATTTCATGACTGATGGTGGTTCACACTTTATTCATGGTGCCTTCCGTAAAATGCTTGCTAAATATGATGTTAATCATAGAATTGCATCTCCTTATCACCCACAGTCTAGTAGTCAAGTAGAATTGAGTAATAGAGAGCTCAAATTAATTTTGCAAAAGACTGTTAATAGGTCTAGAAAGAATTGGTCCAAGAAACTTGATGATGCATTATGGGCCTATAGAACTGCATATAAGAATCCTATGGGTATGTCTCCGTATAAAATGGTTTATGGAAAAGCATGTCACTTACCTCTCGATCTAGAACATAAGGCATATTGGGCTATTAAAGAGCTCAACTATGATTTCAAACTTGCCGGTGAGAATAGGTTATTTGATATTAGCTCACTTTATGAATGGAGAACACAAGCTTATGAAAATGCTAAGTTGTTTAAAGAAAAAGTTAAAAGATGGCATGACAAAAGGATACAAAAGCGTGAGTTTAATGTAGGTGACTATGTATTGCTATACAACTCTCGTTTAAGATTTTTTGCAGGAAACCTTCTCTCTAAATGGGAAGGTCCCTACATTATCGAGGAGGTCTATCGTTCCGGTGCCATAAAAATCAACAACTTCGAAGGCACAAATCCGAAGGTGGTAAACGGTCAAAGAATCAAACATTGTATCTTAGGTAATCCAATAAATGCTGAAACCAATATTATTGAAACCGTAACCCCGGAGGAATACATAAGGGACACTTTCCAGACCGTTTCAGACTCTGAAAAGGAATAGGTATGTGGTACGTTAAGTAAACCGACTCCAAATCAAATTTTAAGGCAATATTTCTCCGTTTAGGAATATTTAGAAAAATAGAAAAATAAGTAGCTGTCCGGGAAGGGCACGAGGGTGGTGGGCGCGCCCTAGCCCCCTGGGCGCGCCCCCTACCTCGTGAGCACCTCGTGTGCCCTCCGGACTCCGTTTTCTTGCACGATACGTATTTTGGTTGGTAAAAATTAATTATATATTCTCCCGAAGGTTTTGACTCTCGTATCACGCAAATATCTCCTGTTCTTGTTTCGAGCTGTTTTTCTGACAGATCTAGATCATCATGACGTCCCCAAGTGCTTCCAAGGACAAGTTCTTCGAGAAGGGAACCAGAAGCGTGGAGGCGAGGCTCGAAGCAATGGAGCAACAAGTTTTCAAGTGCCAGGGGATGGTGGAGCGTGGAATTAACGCTAGCCACAAGATGCTCGCGGAGTTCACCAACAACTTCTGAGCGGATGCCAAGAAACACCGAGGAGGCCATCTTCAAGCTACATGAGAAGATCGAGCACCTCCAAGGCCAAATCTATGATCTGCAAAATCAAAACTGTGAGTATGAATATATATTCAAAAGGATGAGTTTAGCTGCAGATTTGAGGATTTCGGAGACTCGATCATCCTTCTATGATGGTGAGCCTATGCCATGGAAGGTGGGCGACAAGCCTACATCATCAACAACACCTCCACCTTCACCGACAAAGAAGGAGATATAATCACATGGGTATGGGCACTCCCCCTGGCAACTGCCAAGCTTGGGGGAGGTGCCCCGGTATTGTATCACCATCACAACTCCTATATTTACCATTTTTCTTAGTTCGATCCTAGACGCACTGTTCGGGACCGCCTACCCGAGATCCGCCGGTTTTGGTCATTGGCAGCCGGGTGAACCTCCGGTTCCTCCTCGCGAGTGAAGAATGGCATGCTACTCCATTGCATCCTCTGGCTGGGACACCTCGAACTCTGTGCATCGAACCTCCTGATGCACCTCCTCTGACTCCTCCTCCACCACCTACTCTATGACCGCGTCCTCCTTCTTTGGCTCCACCACCTCCTCCTCCTCCTCCTTGGGTTGCACTGAATCCAGAGACGGGCTGGCTGCGATCCGATCTTCGCGATTTCCCTGAATCTCCTCTAGCAGCTACAGCCGCCACTCAGGAGTGAGCATGTTGTAACTAGTGGTTAGCGGCTGATGGATGGATTGAATGTCACGACGGTGAAGGGGAGGGAGGGGAAGAAATGGAGGCGGTCTAGGGTTGGGATTTTGCCGTCCGGCTTATGTAGCCAGACATGTATCCTCAGATGGCATGCTAGAGCGGCACCACAAGATGCCAATGCGTCCTCATCGATGAACTGAGAAGGCACATGTCAGACCACTGGTTTATGCTTTTGTCCGCATGGACCCTTGCGGTCTGCCCTAAGCGACGTGCATGTCCGGACATCTTCATATCCGCCCCAGATATGTGCCGAATATGAGAAGTGCCGTTCAGTCCTGGTATTTGGGCTAGATTTGACAAGTCTAGTTGGGTCGCAATTATGTGTTTGGGCAGTACCAGGCAAGCTGCCCCGGGCGTTTGGGGCGGATATATGAGGACTCTAGTTGTAGATGCTCTCATGCCTCAAGTAGCCGCATGTACCAGCGTGGCGGTAGCTATGGTGACGCAGACAATGACAAGACAGACGTGCAGCCGTCTCGCATCATGAGTTGCAGGGAAAGCACTGGCTTGCTGAGCGCTCACTCTAGTAGTAAAAATGGCCAGCGTGGTTGTGGCTGTCGTGCCCAAGACAACAGAGACGTGCTACCAGACCGGCGGTATGAGTTGCCTGGAGGGCGGTGCGACATGGTGCCATGGATGATGCCAAGACGGACACGTCGCCGGTGCGGCGACGCAAGCTGAATTGTGTGCGCTGGCGCGGCGAAAATTGCAGGTGCTTTGCTGGCCGCGGCTACGATGACATGACTAATAGTAAGTGGTTCGACCCTATGGTCGAAAGGGAGACCTCCTCGTTAGCGCCTTCAGTGCCCGATCACTTTCCTGGCGCTCACGCGCGCCCCTAGTGGGCCGTGGCCCATTCGCTTGAATGCTGCTCGTTCGACCGCTCCTTGGTAGCCTTTTTTCTTGCGAGCACTTGTCAAAAAAGCCTTGTTGTTGAAAAAATAAAACAGGAAAACAATTGAAAAAATCATGAATTAAAAAATGTACATGAATTTTCATAAATTTCACAAAATTAGAAAAAAAAAGTTCATCAAATTCGAAAAGAAGTTCATCGGTTTTTTAAAAAGTTCATCTAGTTTGCAAAAAGTTCATCGGTTTTGAAAAAAGTTGATCGAGCTTGTAAAAGTTCATCGTACTCGAAAAAGTTCATTGAATTTGAAAAAGTTCATTGAATTTGAAAAAAGTTCATTAGTTTTGAAAAAAGTCCATCGAATTCGAAAAAGTGCATCTACTATCAAGAAAAAGTTTCGCGAATTTCTTTCACCAAAAAAAGTTCGTGACTTTGAAAAAAATGTAGAAGGGACAGAGAAAAAAACAAACAAAGAAGGAGAAAAGGACAAATAAACCACTATGTTATACTTGAGGTCAGTTGGTCGGGTGGTTATGGGTTGAAGTCCTAAGACCCGCGTCCCAGGTTCGAATCCTGGGTAGCATGCGCTTTTTTCTTGTTATAGAAACAGAGAAGGAGCATATGGGCCGGCCCGCTATAGAAACCTAGCGTACACAGAGGGGTGTGCACCCTGTACCAAAATACCTATATTTGGCGCTTAGAGCATCTCCAACCGCGTCCCCAACAGGCCCCCCAGCCAACTTTTTCAGTGCCGGCGCCGAAAAAATGTCCCAGAACGCTGAAATCTGCCGGTTCAGCCCGTTTTTGGGCCCGGCGATCGCAGGCCGAACCCGGCGCACTCGGGGGCGCTCGAGGGCTCCTGCGCAGGGAAAAGCATGTCTGGCCCACACTGTCAGGCAAAAAGTCAAGTCTTTCTTCCAGATTCGCCTCCCACCCCCCGCACGCTCGGCCGCCAACCGGCTGTATCCCGGCGCCGCTCGCCACCGCTAGATAGCCCATCCCCGCCGGAAAAAGAGTAGAGGTTTCGCCGAGGTAGCCTGTCCACCACCGGCTAGGCGATTTTTCCGGCGTTTCCGGCCGTGGAGGGGCGGTGTAGCGGCGAGTGCAAGCCCACCGCGCCCGCAAGGTGTTCGGCGATTGGCCTGCCTCGGCAATGGACTCGGACGGCGAAGCACTTTCGCCGCGCTGCTGGAGGAGGAAGCCGAGGCCGGCGTCGGGAAGAGGAACATCTCATGGTCCTCGGCGCTCTCGTCACCCTCTTTGGTGAGCAATGAAAAGTCAGCGGCGAGGTGGCTCGGCGCCGGGGCAGATGAAAGCAAATAACCGGCATCGTCTCGAAGGCTACTGCATGCTCCACTCCGACTACTTCGCCGATGCTCTACTGCACGGCGACAAAACATTTCTGCGCCGTTATCAGATGAGCCGAAAGCTCTTCCTCAGGATTGTGAATTCTGTTCGGGAGTTCGACAGCTACTTCAAGTGCAAGATGGATTGCACCGGCAAACTTGGATTCACCTCAGTCCGGAAGTGCACGACAACGATGAGGATGCTTTCATACGGTGTGATTCACTCGACGACTATGGGTGCATGGCCGTGTCCACCACCACTGAGTGTTTCTACAAGTTCTATCGGGCAGTGGTGGCAGTGTTTGGACCGCAATATTTGCGAACACCCAATGCGGAAGACACTGCTCGTATCCTAGCACAGAATGCAGCAAGAGGATTTCCTGGGATACTTGGAAGCATCGACTGCATGCATTGGAAATGGTAGAACTGTCCATTTGCTTGGCAAGGGATGTACAAAGGCGCCAAAGGCGGTTGCAGTGTGGTACTTGAGGCGGTGGCCACACAGGACCTCTGGATTTGGCACTCCTTCTTTGGTATGCCAGGAACTCAGAATGACATCAATGTACCGCAGTGCTCCCCTATCTTTGCCAAGCTTGTTGAGGGTCATTCTCCTCCGGTGAACTTCGAGGTCAGCGGGCGGCACTACTACAAGGGGTACTACCTATCTGATGGCATCTATCCGAGATGGTCTACATTTGTGAAGACTATCTCAAACGCTGTGCCAGGAGGCAAGAAGCCCCACTGTGCCAAGGTGCTTGAGGCTTGCAGGAGGGATGTCGAGCGGGCACTTGGTGTGCTCCAATCTCGATTTTCTGTTTTCCGGTACCCTGCTCAGACCTGGTCGAAAGATCAAATTTGGGAGATCATGACTTGTTGTGTCATCTTGCACAACATGATTATCGAGAGCGAGTAGGAAGAGCCAGTGTTTGACACTGAACCATACTATAGGTAGGGTCCTCTAGCCGAAGTTGATAACCAGCTACCGGCAACCTGGACTGCCTACCTCAGTATGCGTCAGGAGATCCGAGACCCACATGTGCATCATTAACTGCAGCAGGATCTGGCGGAGCACCTATGGAGGCTCAGGGGTGACGCCGGCCTCGACGTGTGATGAAATATGAGTTTTTATTTGTTGAACTATAAAAATTGTATTGAACTATTTGTTGTTGCACTATTTTGTTGAACTATTTGATTTTCTGTGATGAACTATGTGATAAAAAATATTTGTGTTAAGAATTCAACGTCGAACCACGACGAACCACGCGGAATATGGGCCGATTCTCGCCCATATGGGGCCTTTATTCCCCGAAAGTGGGCCGAAAACTGGGCAAATATCAGCGCTGAGGCGGCGACGGCTAGATCTTAACCTTCATCGCCGATTGTACCGCCGGCTCGCCCCCAGGCGGCGATTTTTATGCCTCCTGGGGGGGGGGGGGGGGGCAACGGCGGGAGATGCTGTTTGGCACCGAAAACGATTTGGGGGCGAAAGGTTATATCCCGATGGACCCTAATGTTTATGCAGGCCATCCAGTTAATCCACAGGTGCCAACAGCTAGGTCCGGTCCATCAGGCCGAAGGGTTAAACCAGACCACGTGAATCTTGAGTTCATAGTCCTTATCCCAAAGCACTCTCAGTATCTCTACTCTTACAAAGGGTGTTGGTAGGACAGTATCCACAGTTCTTGTTTTTGCCTCACCGCCCACCACCCCCTCCATGTTGGTTTTTCTCGCTTCCTCTTAATAGCAAATCAATTTTCTTGATCCTCCTCTCGTTTGTTCGTGCCTTCTTTGGCAGGTGCCAATTTAATTCAACATGTAAATATTATCTCATTAAGAATTCGGAAATCGCACCATATATGTAAGATAACCTTCCTAAAAGACAAAGAGAAGATTTTTCTCAATAACCTTCCAAATCAAAATAAGATATTCCTCAATAAGAAATAGCTAATACCACATCCTATCACATTTATTATCTATCATTATCTCTGTTATTAAATCTCTACTCCTGAAAGGGGAGTTGGTGAACACCACCCCCTCCATGCTGATTTGTTTTCTCACTGCCACTAAAAAAACGGATTGATCCACCCGACCTTCCGATTAATTTTTTTCATGCTTGCTTTGGCAGGTGCCGATTCAATACAATCACGTAAATATTAGGTAATTAATAAGAATTTAAAAAGACTATATATGTAAGGTCACCTTCCTAAAAGATAGACTAAAGAGTTTTTTCTCGACAACCTTCCAAATCTGCACTCCTAAAAGGGGAGTTGGTAGGTTGGTATGCATGGTTTACTTCACCTCAACATTTCACCACCCTCCATGTTGGTTTTTTCTCCCACCCACAAAAAACACGGATCTATTCACCCAACCTTCCTTTTCATTTTTTCCTTCTTGATTTGGCAGGCGTCAATTCAAATCAATCATGTAAATAGTAGGTAATTCAAAATTTGGACATGGCAACATATGTGTGATATCACATTCCTAAAGACGGACAAAAGATTTTTCTTGATAACCTTTCAAAACAAAACTAGATATTTCTGAATAACAAATAGCTAATCCCACGCACTACGGTATTTATTATCTATCATCATCTCTTGTATCGAATCATAATCACAACTTCCCTCGACATTTTTTCTTCAATCCCACCCACATATCTCCATTTTCACCGAAAATGTTTTTTTTTCTTGTTTCGTTTGTTCTGTTTGACCTCCGCTCCCACGTATGTTGCTCCCTCCCGATTGATTTTCAACCCACCAAATTTTTCCAAATAAAACCCATCTCCCCTCAACCCTCCAGCCCTCCTCGTTCGACCACCCCTCTCATGTAATCCCCACCCTCTGGCGCCTCCTACCGACTTTTCCAATTCTCTATTCGCTACTTCATCCATCGCACAAAAATAAGCAATCTCCCTGATTCTGACTCGACCATTTCTTCTTGTCACGTGAGGAGAGCGCCACATAGGGTTCTCTCGCACTCAGTTTTTTTCATCCTTGATGTTCGCACTCTGACTGAAGTTGGCCCCGCACATCCCTCTCCCCCGCACCCGACCCGGCAAGGGTTCCAACCGCCGCCGCTCCCCCGCTATCCTCTCACCGCGACGCTCTCGAGGCCACTGACTCTACCTTCGAATTACCTCTTTGGACGTTCCTCTACGCCGCAGCCGCCAAGGATCAAGGGTGACGACGTTTCAATGTAGCGGTAATTTGATGTGCTTGTGGGGGGAGCACGTTTTTGGCGACACTGCAGGTGAGGTCGTCTTTGTACTCGACTGCATGTGATGATAAGAAGGGTATGCTTGGCCAACTACTCCATGTGGTTTTGTGATCCCAGGCGCCTACAGGATCATGTCTGAGGTATATATGCCGAAGAAGTTAGAATGACGAGGACGTGCAGCAGCCTATCGTGCGCCGTCTCGGTTTCGAGGCCAAACAGGTTTGGTTTCCCTCCCAGATCCCACCCTCCCTTGTCTTCTTGCTACGACTCCATGGATGATTATATTACATGTGTGTGCGTATGTGATAGGAACAGAAGACTGACAGGGAACAATAAGTATTAAACGCTACCTGCCCTTATTATTTAATTACAGTAAGCAATCACCTTATGGCCTTTACGATGTCGATCCCACATTATGGCCTTCACCGTGTGATAGTATTAGAAGACTGAATTTACACTTAGCAAACACCTGATGGCATTTACTGTGTATTTCAAGAAGTACCTCGTAGTGGCAGCAAATCTGGCAATTAAGAATTTTTTTTTCTACAGACGGTGATCCAAACTACCTGGTATGAACAGCGGCAACATCCTATAATACTAACATGTAGTGCTTCATTTAACTCATTTTTGTACAACATACTACTGTATCGAAAACTTTAATGCAATTAACTGTTGAATTTTTCTTCATCAGGATTGAGCGATCTGGCATATAATTATGAGCTTCTGCAACTCGGTGGTTCAGATCATGGAAAATATGACAGGGAAGAGCCTGACATAGTAAGTATTGATTTTCCGGTTCTACCACGAGGTAGCTCAACCAATCTGAATTTTATGTAGATTATTTCATGATCTTCCCGTGCAGGTAATTCTGTCGTATGTAGTTCTGAATTTCATTTAGATTGACCTTGAAGTATTTGGAGATACGATGCACTATCTTGACTGAACAAATTTATGTGCAAATGATCCCGGAGGCCCCCCCCCCCCCCATCCCCCAACCCCTGGGTCAGAAAATTAAACAACGTGTCAGTCTTTCGTTTAGCAATAGAAAGAACTCAGTGACTAACATGGTGGTTGTAGCTGGATAGCAGCCTTGCAGCTAGAAAGAACAGGTATAATGCCAACCTTTCAGCTGGATCAAAACAAGATAGGGCATGAAAGAACCAAGCTAATGTGTTCCCACTTGCCAGATGCACTCACATGTTCCTTAGTACCACTTATCTCTTCAATTCATTCTTGTAAACATGTGATGAGTGCAGATTTTGGGTGGAGATGGAGATGGTGGCAAGCGGGAGATGCGAAGGATTGGGTTTACACAACACGTCCAATATAACGTTTATTTTCCCCATACTCGGAGATCGATGGCATGGCGCTGTGGAGACTCGGCGCCTGATGCGCGGAGATGGGCTCGCGCAGGAGGAGGTTGCTGTCTGTCGTCATGGTGACGTCGATGGCTGAGTGGCCAGACAAGGTAGAAGCCTCAATATGATCTGAAGACTTGTGGAAGATGGCGGCGACGACACACGAGTGCGTCTGATCGGATTGTGCCCCAGACCCGGTATGTGGCTCGGCTGGGGCTTCCGAATGAGTTTCGGCTTCCGGCTTTTTATGTTAGGCTTAGGTGAGTGGTTTGGGTAGTGGCCCAGCTAGCACCCCTTCATCATTTTGGATAGGAGTAGGGGCATATGTTGCCAAGATGGTGGACTCAGACACATTGTTGTAATACTTTGTAAGGTCCTTGAGAATAATCAATAAATTGGCCATATGCATCTCCCAGATGCAGAGGCCGGGGGTCATCCTCCTTCTATAAAAAAAACGTCTATTTTCCATCTTCTACATTCACAGATTTTTGGCCTTCCGGTGATGCAACTGTGAGTGTGTACGGTGTGAACACTACATATAACACCCTGTTGGTTTTCGTTGCAGCTTAGCAATGTCGTCTGTCTATGGTTCATAGCACTTTTGTCCTCATTTTACCACTAGCATCCTGTAAAATGAAATGAGATAGAATGGTGTAGCCATTGATGATTGGTGGAGAAATTAACAGTTTTGGGTCACCAGAGGTGTCTCTCAAGATAGCTTTTTAGATTTTGATCTTAATTATGCATGTGCTCGAAAATAATAATCAAACATATTTGTGCTTATGCATATAATAACAGTAGCAAGAATATATATTCCATTTTAGTGGAAACTAGAACAACGAGTTTTCTTTTGCATATATAAATAGATACACAAACAAAAATGCTACACCCCACACAATTAGTGTTTCACGCCACCTCGTGCTCACGAGCAAGCTCTGACACGATCAGTTCATCCACGTCATCTGCCTCAACCCCGATTCCCCCATCCGGTCGTGGTTAGCACCACCCACTCATCATCAGTACAGCCGAGACGGACAAGAGGACCGCCACACAATGGATGGACTCATGGGCCCGTCAACCATGGTTATGTAGCCCCTGGGTACTCAACTTTGATGACAACGGGTCAATGCCACGTCCAGGCCGAGCGGCCATCGCCGGTGTGCAGCTCCGCCCATATCTCGTTACTGATAGGATAACAAGTACTAGCTCGCCATCGTGGGATCTATGTTGTTCATCGGGCCAGCTGATGAAAGGCACCAAATGAAGAAGAGAGGGACATCAACAATGGAGGTCTGTCTTGGTTCTCCCTCATCAAAGACTTCACCGACATAACTTCTCAAGGGGGCATGCTATCATTGTGTTTTACTTAGAATGGCTAGAGCAGAACTGGTCATGGGTAGAATTAGTGTGCGAGACGTCAAGTGAAGGGAATTACATTAAGTTAGTGAGCAACGGAATTAAATTAAGTTAGTGACCAATGGAACTAAATTAAGTTAGTCACCATGGGTTGAATTAGCACTAAGATACGGAGGCGGTTGCCGCCTTTGTCGCTTGATGCTGGCCTCCCATGGTGGCATTGATCGCTGGCTCATTTAAAACACGAGTTCGTGGATTTTGTGATAAAAGTGAGGGTTGAGTGTGACCGGTATGGGGGTATAGTTGATATGTTCAGTCATGGCTGTCTAAGTGGAATAATTTCCTTACATTAAAAATGCAGGAATTTCCTTTCACTAGAGATGGCTTTGCAGAAAATTGTATGAGAGGGCGGTTCATTTATTTTCATCAAGTTATACAATCTTTTGGCAAGGATACGAAGGTAAATGCCTTGGTTGGTTGATTCAAGAGTTAATAATGCGCACGGTGGGCAAATTGCTATGGCACGTGTGCTTAATCTACACTAGTTCCGACTCTCCCCCTCCCTCCCGCGACGCTCCCGCGGGCGTCCGGGGGGCAACCCTAGCCTGCGCCGCCGCCGGTCCCCCCTCCTCCTCTCCCCCCTCCCTCGCCGCCACCGGAGGGCGCGAGCGGGCTAAGTCCTCTCGTCGCTGGCGGCGGCGGGGCCTTCTCATCTCTGCCCGTGGGGGTTTCGGCGCGTGCCAGACTCCTTCAACCGGATGCAGCGCTCGGCGCTAGGCGTGGCAGCTCACCGGCTTGGGCCGGCGATGCGAGGAGCGGCGAGGCGGTGGTGCAGGCTCGAGGATGGTGGCGGCGGCTGTGTCACCGCGGGTCGTCCAGATCCGCCTCTGGCGCCGCGGGTCGTGGGCGACCTGGGCCGCGGTCGGCCTTCCTTGCCATTGCTCGGGGAGGGGGGGGGGTGGGCGGCAGCGGGTGGATGTGTGCGCCACGGCCAGGCCGGGCCCTTGCAGCTGGTTGCGGACGCACGGCGCGGGAGACTCCCATGGTGGCCATCATTGGACACGACAGCAGGCTCTGCTCCCTCGTCTCGGGTGACGGGCTTCTGCCTTGGCCGTGCTCGGGGCCGGGCTTATGGCAGGGTGGGGTGAAAGAGTGGTTTCGGGGGCGAAGCCAGTTGGAGGGACGGGAGCTCCGCCGCCGAGCTGCCCGTCGCCGGCACTATGTTGTCGCCGGTGGTGGCCGCGGGCCACCCCTCCCCCTTCCCCCTTCCCCATCTCTGTTTGTTATGGGTTCTGGCATTGTTTGGCGGGTTTGCTGGTGGTCTCGGAGGTGGTTGTGGTGCAGATTGCTCAAAGCCCCAACATTTGGTGGTTCTCGGGGCGCTCTGGATGCAGGGCGGCGACTCTGGCGGTGGGAGGCTGTTGGTCGTGGGCTGACCGCACGGCTCGGGTGCGGGCGGGAAGCCATGGTCGCTTGAGCGGCATGGATGCTTGTGGTTGGCGGAGTGAGGTTCCGACGGAGGGGTAGGAGCATCGGGCTTCATCACTCGCCCAGTACCGATACTGGCCGACGGAGGCGGCGTGTGTGGATGTTGCTCTCCTTCTTGCAGGCTCCGTCGTGGTGCTCCCATTGCCTTCGTGTCACTCCGGGTGAAAACCTGATCTTTGGGATCAGACGGTGACGGCTTCCTACAGTCGTTTCCCTCTTGAGGGCATCGTCTTGGAGTCCTCACTCCGGCTTTGTCCGTCTCATTACCCCTCGGTGGATTGCTCATCTTCATGGTGGTCTTCGTCTTATCATTAGGGTGCTTAGTCGTCGTTGGAGTGGTGTTTTCGGTGCTCGGCACCTTTGTATCTTGCCTTGGGTGTGTGCGTTGAGTGTGGTGCTGGCGTGCGTTTGTATCTTCTTACTCGATGTTGTATTGATGGTGCTTTATATATAAAGCGGGGGGAAACCCTTTTTCTTAATAATGGACACGGTGGTGTATCAGTTGCATGCCCAACAAAAGACATTATATTTTTGTTTCATGGTCATGCACGAGATTCAACTATATGTTACAACGTGGCAATGGCTCAGTAGATACGGGGTCTGCCTTCTTGGATCGAGGGGCGTCCTGTGTGGCACATGCCTCGTCCCCCTTGATGGCGTTGGCGGATCAACACAGACACGCAGGGGGGGGGGGGCAGGGGGGGTAGGATGAGGGCAAGCAGGGTGATTGCCAGGGATCTTCTCCTAGGTTGTCTGTGTCGAAGTACAGTCTGAAGGAGAAAATGTGCCACTGACGAAAAGCGAGGGGGCTACATCCGATTTTAAAAGAGATGCCTCCAGCAAGAAATATCCTGCTACAATGGGAAAACGAGCGGGAAGGGGAGGGTCTGGCAGGAAAAGGGAATGGTGTGTCCTATGGTGAATTTGTTGTGTTGGGACCGCGTGTTGGAGATAACATGACGGATAAGTTCGGACAACCACATTTCTTCTCCACATATGGACTGGATTTGGGGAGCCCGGACTGTTCAGGCGGTTGGATTTCGGGGAGCTGGGCGCCCGTTTATGTCTGGATATGTTCGGACTTATGACTTATGAGAGAGAAATAATCTTCGATCTCGGAGACGACTTTAAACATTTGTATGATTCATTTGTATGCACTGTAGTCCATAGTAATGCAAGACGTTCTACTAGTTTCTATTGGAGGAGTTGATCTTACGGCTAGCATCGAACAGGGAATATATGAAGTAATTGTTGCCGCCGAGGCAAATGCTACACAGATGGCCGGCAAGCTGCCGCTACATGAGCTTCCAAGGCCCCCTTCCTGTTACACACTTGCAGAACTCCAGATCGATGCTGTCTACCCCGTGGATGAGACGGTGAAGATCTAGGCCCTGCAAGCTTTTTCACACGTTGCACAGAAATTTGTTCTTCTTCCTCTTCGCCGATCTGCCAGTGTTGGCATTGTTTTCCCTTTTTTTTTGGGCTTGGTTGTGCTGCAGCCCCGGCGTGCTTGATGTATCGTGTGCTTGGTCGTTGCTTTATAATATAAAGCGGGGGGAAACCCTTTATCGGAAATTGTGATGCGTGCAGATTTTGGGTGAAGATGGAGATGGTGGCAAGCGGGAGATGCCAAGGATTGGGTTTACACAACACTTTTGCACGTCCACTATAATGTTTATTTTCCATCTTCTACATTCACAGATTTTGGCCTTCCGGTGATGCAACTGTGAGTGTGTACGGTTTGAACATTACATATAACACCCTGTTGGTTTTCATTGCAGCTTAGCAATGTCGTCTGTCTATGGTTCATAGCACTTTTATCTTCATTTTACCACTAGCATCCTGTAAAATGAAATGAGATAGAATGGTGTAGCCATTGATGATTGGTGGAGAAATTAACAGTTTTGGGTCATGAGAGGTGTCTCGCAAGATAGCTTTTTAAATTTTAATCTTAATTGTGCATGTGCTCAGAAATAATAATCAAACGTATTTGTGCTTATGCATATAATAACAGTAGCAAGAGTATATTCCATTTTAGTGGAAACTAGAACAACGAGTTTTCTTTTGCATATATAAATAGATACACAAACAAAAATACTACACCCCACACAATTAGTATTTCACGCCACCTCGTGCTCACGAGCAAGCTCTGACACTATCAGTTCATCCACGTCATCTGCCTCAACCCCGATTTCCCATCCTATCGTGGTTAGCACCACCCACTCATCATTAGTACAGCCGAGATGGCCAAGAGGGCCGCCACACAATGGAGGGACTCATGGGCCCGTGAACCATGGTTATGTAGCCCCTGGGTACTCAACTTTGGCGACAACGGGTCAGTGCCACGTACGGTCCGAGCGGCCATCGCCGGTGTGCAGCTCCGCCCATATCTCATTACCGATGGGATAACAATTACTTGCTCGCCATTGTGGAATCTAGGTTGTTCATCGGGCCAGCTGATGAAAGGCACAAAATGAAGAAGAGATGGACATCAACAAGGAAGGTGTGTCTTTGTTCTCCCTCATAAAAACTTTACCGACATAACTTCTCAAGGGGCATGCTACCATTGTGTTTTACTTAGAAGGGTAGAATTAGTGTGCGATACGTCAAGTGAAGGGAATTAAATTAAGTTAGTCACCATGGGTTGAATTAGCACTAAGATCTGAAAGGCGGTTGCCGACTTTGCCCCTTGATGCTGGCCTCCCACGGTGGCATGGCTCATTTAAAACACGAGTTCATGGATTTTGTGATAAAAGTGAGGGTTGAGAGTAAGCGGGATGGGGGTAAAGTTGGTATGCTCAGTCATGGCTGTCTAAGTGGAATAATTTCCCTACATTAAAAATGCGTGGAATTTCCTTTCACTACAGATGGCTTTGCAGAAAATTGTATGAGAGGGCGGTTCATTTATTTTCATCAAGTTATACAACTTTTTCACAAGAATAGGGGGGTAAATGCCTTGGTTGGTTGATTCAAGAGTTAATAATGGACACAGTGGCGTATCAGTTGCACGCCCAACAAAAGACTTTATATTTTTTTCTCGTGGTCATGCACGAGATTCAACTATATGTTACAACATGGCAATGGCACAGGAGATATGGGGTCTGCCTTCTTGGATCGAGGGGCGTCCTGGGCGGCACCATCCTCGTCCGCCTTGATGGCGTTGGCGGATCAACACAGACAGGGGGGATAGGATGAGGGCGAGCGGGGTGATTGGTAGGGGACTTCTCCTAGGTTGTTTGTGTGGAAGTACAGTGTGACGGACAAAATGTGCCATGACGAAAGCGAGGTGGGCTTCATCCAATTTTAAAAGAGAGGGCTCCAGCAAGAAATATCCCTTCTAGCGGGAAAGCGAGCAGGAAGGGGAGAGTCTGGCAGGAAAAGGGAATGGTGTCCTAGGGTGGATTTGTTGTGTTGGGACCGCGTGTTGGAGATAACATGACGGATAGTTCGGACAACCACATTTCTCCTCCACATATGGACTGGATTTGGGGAGCCCGGACTGTTCAGACGGTTGGGTTTCGGGGAGCTGGGCGCCCGTTTATGTCTGAATATGTTCGGACTTATAACTTATGAGAAAGAAATAATGTTCGTTCTTGGGAGACGACTTTAAACATTTGTACGATTCATTTGTATGCACTGTAGTCCGTAGTAATGCAAGGCGTTCTACTAGTATCTATTGGAGGAGTTGATCTTACGGCTAGCATCAAACCGGGATTATATGAACTAATTGTTGCCGACGAGACCAATGCCTCCAAGAGCTAGCTATCTTGGCGTACATAGATGTCCGGAAAGCTGCCGCGACTTGAGCTTCCAAGGCTCCCTTCCTGTTACACACTTGCAGAACTCCAGATCGATCATTGGTGGAAAAAAGGCCTTTGGTCGCAGTTCGCAACTGCCATTAGTCGCGGTTGGGCAACCGCGACCAAATAAGCGCGACTAATGCCCCCCACCTTTAGTCGCGGCTGCTTAAGAACCGCGACTAACGGCCCGTCCACGTGGGCGCCAGGCGGCCGTCGGGCGGAGGACCTTTAATCGCGGTTCTTCTGGCCAACCGCGACTAAAGGCCATACAGGTTTAGGGTTTTAGCCCCCCCCCCCTAAACCTGTTTTCTGTTTAATTTGTATTGTTTTATTTCTTTTGTGCTTTATTTTAATTTTGAAGGAGTTTCATATATTGCCGGCCATCACTGCCACTTATCCATTGCCGGCCTCCACCGCCGGGCACGCGCCGCCGCTTGCCGCCGGCGTGCACGCTGGATGCACTACCAGGTTGCGTCGAGGCGGGCGGCAGGCGGCGCGCGTGGTGGGCGAGGGAGGCCGGTCGGCGGCGTTGAGGGCGGGCGAGCGAGAGGCAGTACCGAGGCCGGCGGCGCGCGCTGTAAGCGAGGGCGACGGCGGGCGTCGAGGGCGAGGGCGACGGCGGGCGGGCCGAGGGCGAGGGCGACGGCGGCGGCGCGCCGAGGGCGGCAGAGACGAACGGCGAGAATCGGAATCGGAGAAGATGAGAATGGCTCCAAATGGCTAAGTGTTGGCTGCTGGATGGGTATATATAGGGAGGGCTTTAGTTGCGGTTGGCACGGCAAACCGTGACTAAAGGTGCGAAGGCCTTTAGTCGCGGTTGTCCCGGCAAACCGCGACTAAAGACCTCACGTCGCGCCTGGCCACCGAGCGCCCTGGGCCCAGGCCTATGGTCGCGGTTCACCTCCAGAACCGCGACTAAAGGTCCCATTAGTCGCGGTTCCTACAGCTTCGCGACTTATGGGGCTGGACGGAAGCCTGTTTTTCCACCAGTGGATGCTGTTTACCCATGTGGATGAGACGGTGAAGATCTAGGCCCTTCAAGCTTTTTCACACGTTGCGCAGAAATTTGTTCCTCATATAGTCACTGTTCGATGAATTGTTTTTATCATTATTAATAATTTTATCCGGTACTTCAATCCTATTCCGAGGCGTGATATATATACAGATCTCTATATTTGCCAAAATTATACACATCTCTCTGCTTATGGTGAATATAAAAAATTAAGCCGGCCCTCTCTATATCTTCCGTGAAAAAGATCGCATGTGCACACACAAGTATATATGTTTATATACACTGTGCATTGCCAGTGGAAAATAGCTAGAATCCATATTCCAGACAATTTTGTTTTTTTAATTTGATCATTACTAAAATAAATAGAATAACTGTGTCATTTATCTGATGTAGTTTAGTGAAAAAATATGTATGTAATATATTCGGCTTAAAATTACAAATATTTCAAAATAGAATACAGTGCATGGATACTCTTCATTGCCATGAATGCCCTCACGTACTCTTGTAAAATTAATGCATGATCGAATCCTAGAAAATATATGGTCTAAAAAAGTTGAAGGTTTTGTGGGCGACAAGTGTCTAATGTCTGTAATAAACATAAGACCAAACCCCATCATATTTCATTAGTTAGGATATAAAAGGACACAAAATTATACATCCACCAAAGAATTTCGCATTTGCAATCCTATAGCCCACCAGTACACATGCAGACTTCATAAAATTGCTATAATGTTACATCTTCTATCAACCTGGAATTATTGGGGCATGGCACACCAAGAATATATATATCACGCGCATTGGTTTCACACACTTGTCAATTGGAAAAGTCTGCATGCAAAAAATACAACCACTAATGCACGGTGTTGTTTATAACTCGGTACTCTTTTTCCTTTGTCTAATACAAAAATAAACACAATTGTATATCTGAAAATAACCTTTTTCCCAAAGAAATATGTTTGAAAGTAACTGATCAAACTATTGGCCTAAATTCCCCTGTGTTTCAATACATAACTACGCTACCCCGTGCAACAACACTGGATTTTGATGACTAATTTTTCTTCATGAAAAACGGATCTGAGATTTCATGTCCGCCGGATTTACAATTTTTTTATTAAAAATGGATCAAAAAAGTTTGGGACAGCAGGATCTAGAAACTACAGCCACAAATGCCCTTAGTTGTTTAACTCAATACATTTTTTCCTATGCCTAATAAGAATTAAACACAGTTATGAGGACACTAGTAGTATTTGAAGAAGCCCAAGCAGGACTTCACACAAGAGCTATGAGGCCTTGTGTGTGACAGAAACGCATCCATAAATACTCTTCTCCGCTCTTTGTTGGGATGATTACTCGTTGGCATACTTCTGCGAAAGTGCTACACTACCATGTTTGGTCTGCAGTTACCAGCGCTGCGGGGGTCAGGAAAAATCTTTGTCGGTTCATGCCGGCACCAACACGGTGACGCTTGTGGGCGCCGCCTCCCTTCTTGAAGGGCATCAGGTTTACCCTGTCGGCACTCCTCTCCGTGTACCAGCAGAAATTCGAGGGTCTGTCTGGGCAGCAGCGTCATTGTCGTTGTGGTCCTTCTTGAAGGTGTTGTTTGGTACGCGGGAATTCAGAGGCATAGGAGCTTGGTGGAATTCAGAGGCATAGGAGCATGGCGGCGGTTGCTGGAAATCATCGCTTTGGCATTTGTTTCTCTTGTTTCTCATTTTGGGCTTGATTGTCCTGTTTGCCCATCAGTGATATCACAGTTATGTCAGGTGGTTGCTATATTAATATAGCAAGGCGAAAGCCTGTTTCGAGACATTGTAAACTGAATTCTTAAATATATCCCAACGGAATGGGAAAAGAATGTAATGCCTCTCTCACTACTTTTCTAGTTAATCATTTTTCATACAAAGGGTGACTGCATACCCTAAAATAAAGGAATGGTGCACCTCGCGGATGCAGTCAGGACACTTGTATTCTTTGATATGTTCTGCTTCAGAGGCAGTTATGTTCACACATTTGCCATGGAACCACTGGTCACATCCGTCACAACCAATCCAAAAGGCATTGGCATGATACGGAGCATTACAAGATCCGCAAAACTTCATTATACTTTTGCTTGTCTTCAGCAGGCTTCCTAGAGTCCCTTTTTGGAGCAGACAAAACTTGCATCGAGTCTTGAGCAGGTGGCACGTTCTCTTCAGCAGGTGACACATTCTATTGAGTTGGTGCGCTTGACTCCCTGTTTGCATTGTATCGACAGTATCGCGCAAATGTTGATAGCCAAGGAAGACTGTAAGAGAGATAGAATTCGTCATGGACTGATAAGAGAGGTAGAATTCGTCATGGACTGTTCGCATCTCGTTTACCATATCAAATAAACGTATCCTGAAAAAGAAAGTAAACCAACATCATCAAATCAGCAATTGGCTTCGCAAGCAATATGTAACACATGACATTCTTGATGCATGGAGGAACTATATAAGCACTAAAACATAATGATTTAAATAGAAGATGAACATCGCCCCTAATAAGAATAGCCCATTATTTAATACTGAGGCTCTAACAATTAGTTCTGCAGGACTACGGCTCTATTCAAGCTGTATTCTCTCTCGTGTTTGTTAAATGGAAAAAACTCGATATTATGTCAAAAAATAGAATCTTCTATATGCTTGTTTAAAAGCATAGGTATTACATACTGTTTTGTTAGATAGAAGTTACAGGTTTTTGCGCTTTTTGCTGCATTCAAAGGTTCTTCTACATGCCCATGCTTTATAAACAAGATATTGGTTACATTTCTCTGAGGTAGATTGCACATGTAAATGTCCTAAATGTTAAGTGCACAAAAAATCTGTTTGTGAAACGAAGTAGTAGTAGTGGTGGTGGTGGTGGTGGTGGTGGTGGTGGTGGCGGCGGTAGTAGCAGCAGTAACAACAGTAGTAGTAACGTACCTTCGGTTGGCGTCGAGATGAGTGGACAAGAAAAAGGTGATGCCCATGATCCACGAGTCGGAGTGGTGGGCGACGAGTGTCAGGTAGTCAGAACGGTTCACATAATCTCGCCGGCGGTTGATGCCTTGTGTCGGTACCGGCAGGCCTGGCGGCACCATCTCCTCCGGCAGCGTCAACTCCCAACTACCGTCCGGGTACCCATACAAGCACATTGGCTCTGTACCTGAAGCGAGAAAATGAATCACACCACTACATCAGCCTGTGATCTGCACACCTCGCCATCTTATATTTACTAATTGTAATTGGGGGCACCATATGAGATTTACTTTAATTTAAGAAAAACTACCTCTCCAAACCATCGATTTGACAAAAATTCATTATATTATTCAAACAGGTTTAATGTAGGTACATGTCAAACAACTCTATTGTAAAAAAAGCCCGAGATTAGATTGTTAGTTTACATGTTTGTTTTACATTTGGGCAGTACTTTCGACACTTTAATTAATTAGATATTTTTGCATGAAGCACCCATGCCATGCATATGGATTGGTGATGGCGAGGTTCATATAAAGGGTGGCTGCAGGCTTAGAATTTGCAGGTACTTTAAGCATATTACGAGGCGTGATAACTATGCGTTTCTCTATGTTTCCCAAATTTATACAAATCGCTCTACTTTTGGCTATAAAATTAAGCCGGCCTTCTCTATGTCATTGTGAGAAAAGATAAACATGCTTTACAAGTATATATGTTTATATACACGGAAAAAGCTAGAGTCTGTATTTCCCAACAATTTTCTTTTAAAAATTTGATCACTACTAAAATAAATAGTAAACTATATCATTTATCTGGCGTATTTTAGTGAATATACATGTATATAATATGTGACTTAAAATTAAAAATATTTCAAAATAGAACCATGGATACTCTTCATGACCAGGAGAAAATAAGTGTCCTCATGTACTCTTGTAGAACACTTTTGCATGAATATTCTATGTAAATAGTAATGCATAATCGAGTCCTAGAAAAGATATAGTCTAGAAACAGTTGAAGGTTTTGTGGGCGACAAGTGTTGAATGTCTATAATAAAATTAAGACCAAACCCCATCGTATTTCTTTAGGAGAAAAGTAGAAAAAAAGTATACATCCACCAAAGAATTTCGCGTTTGCAATACTATAGCCCGCCAGTACACATGCAGCCTTCATAAAATTGCTACCATGTTACATCTTCTATCAATTTGGAGTTATTGGGGGCATAGCACACCAAGAATATATAACACGCGCATTGATTTAACACACTAGTCAATTGGAAAAGTCTATGCACGCAAAAAATACTACCACTAATGCAGAGAGTTATTTATAACTCTGTACTCTTTTTCCTTTGTCTAATACAAAAATAAACATGGTTGTATATCTGAAAAAAACCTTTTTCTTCCGGAAAAATATGTTTGAAAGTAACTGATCAGCCTACTAGCCTAAATTCCCCTGTGTTTCAATACATAACTTCACTAGGCCGTGCAACATCAGTGGATTGATGACTAGTTTTTCTTCATGAAAAAACGGATCTGAGAATTCAGTCAGCCAGATTTACAATTTTGTAATTAAAAATGGATCTAAAATTTCAGGGACGGCAGGACCTAAAAAATACAGCCACAAATGCCCGTAGTTGTCTAACTCAATACTCTTTCCTATGTCTAATAAGAAATAAAGACCATTATATGTTTCAAAGCAACTGATCAAAGTATCAGTCTAAGTTTATTAAATAAAGAACTTCACTAGCCCGTGCAATCACGGGATTGATGACTTGTCTTTCTTAATAAAAAATGGATCTGAGATTTCATGTCAGATGAAACTATCAGCCTATCCCTAATACTAAAATAACCACCGGATCTGAAGTTTTTTTTCCTATGTCTAATACAAAAATAAACAAGGTCATATGTTTAAAAATAACTGAAAAAACTATGAGCCTAAGTTTCCCTATGTTTCAGTGCAGAACTTCACTAGGCCGTTCAAACACGGGATTGATGACTAGTTTTTCTTAATGAAAAATGGATCTGAACTTTCATGTCAGATGAAACTATCAGCCTCTGCCTAATACAAAAATAAACACGGGATCTAAATTGTTATTTCCTTTGTCTAATACAAAAATAAACACGCTTATATGTTTAGAAGTAACTGACCAAACTATCAGCCAAAGTTTCCCCATGTTTCAATAAAGAACTCCACTATCCCGTGCAACAGCACGGAACTGATTACTAGTTTTTCTTAATAAAAAATGGATCTGAAGTTTCTTGTCAGCCGGATTTACAATTTTGTAACAAGCAATGGATATAACTTTTCGGGACAGTTGGATCTGTATATTACATACCTTCCTCGCGCAATAAATCATATAATGTATCCTGATCTGCGCATTATGGCAACAAGGAGGAGAAGAGACTGGTGTTAGATCCATCAGCATGTAGGCGTCACATATATAGAGAAAAACGTATATATAAGAATTGTCCCGTGGCGTACCTGCGGTGAGAGCTTGGACGAGCGCGCTGCGGCGGCCAGAGAAGTCCTCATAGATCTTCTCCACGGTCCATGAGACGGCGGGGATGGAGCGCCATTCACCGGGGTGTGCCGGCAGCGGGGTTGGCGACGGCCGCCCATGAACAGGAACGGTGAGACGACGCTTGGTGGGGGTGGGATTGGAGGAGGAGCCGGCGCGAGATGTGTCCATGGCACGAGATTCGTGCTAGGTTGGCCAGCGGCGGGCTGGCAGAGATAGGCGGAGCTCTTGGAGGAGGAATGTGGAATTGGATCTATGGGGGCACTCTGTTGCTTTGCTGCTTTATAAAGAACCGGCCTCAAGAGGGTGGAAGAAGACTGGGGAACGGAGGACGCGGGCGGGTTACTACTTTCCTTTCGAGTCTCTGGGCGGGATGTATTTCTTTTCTTTCGTTTCTTATCACGTTTTTGGCCGCGCCGGCGAGGTGCCAGCACTGGTGAAATAACTACAGGATAGCTGGCATGCAAATCCTAGGGCAACTGGCATGTGGTCCCCGGATCAGGAGTCCAGAATACACGGTTCTCCTTTAATTCCCTCATTAATTTCTTTCATTTTTTAAAGGCATTTATTTCCTTTGTAGTGTAAAAAGTACACGACACGATGTTCTCCCACGGTTCTGAAATACATGATGTTCTAGTCATGCAGTTTGTGAGATGAAACTTTGACGATTATTTTGTATGGACTTAATTGTTGCTAAAAGGTTAAGGGGTATGTTTGGATTCTGACCAAATAGTACCTTACCGTATGTAAACATGCTTGCGCCAGCCGCGTCCCACGATTACCGTGTTTCGATCGGGATCGCGCACCACAACCCCTCGAAAACCGTGTACCAGCTGATGAAGGGCTTGCCACACTTTTTTCTCCTACACCGTGCGTTGACCACAACTCCATAGTACCAAATCCTGTCTCTCTCTTTTTCCTCCATCGATGGAATGCTCCTTCTCTCTCCGCTGAATTGAGTTGGCTTGAGACAGCCGTGGTGTGGAGGCGCCGCTGCAGGGCCCTTTGAAGGAGAAATTGCAAGGCTGGCGGGATTGGGGCGCGATGCTGGGTGCCTGGCACAGGCGCTACAAGGACCAGGTTTGCCACTCGCGGCAGCGCTCGCCAGTGTTGCAAATGCAGAATCTCGCCGGGGTGCTGCAACCAGTGGTCGGTGCTGTAATTGGTGGTCTCTTAGTAGCCATGGTTACTACCAATCCAGCGTTGGCCAATGTCTCGTCACACGCCGCCGGCGGTGCTGCAAAATGGGTAGTGACAACGGCCGTCGTCCTGCAACCGCAGAGTTCGCCGGCATCGTAGTCACGGCCGGTGCAGCAACCGCAGAGGTTGCCGATGCGGTATCCACAGCTGGTGCTGCAACCACACAGCTAGCCGGTGCAACAGCTGCGGTCGATGCTGCAGGCCTGCAACAGGGTGGTCGCACCAGCCACCGTTGCTGCAACCTGATGGGGGCGGCCGCGACGATGCTTCGATGACCACGGTGATGGTTCAATGGATAGGACGACGAGGCATGCTATGACGACATCGGCAGCCGTGGCGATGCTGCAAGGCATGCTTCATTGGCCGCGGCGACGAGGCATACTTTGATGGTGTCGACGACGGTGACAATGCTTCAACGACCATGGCGATAGTTCTATGGACACGGCGATGAGGCATGCGATGACGGCATCGATGGTCGTGGTGCTGCTGCAAGGCATGCTTGAATGGCCCGCAGCGATGAGGCGTACTTTGATGGTGTCGACGGCCCTGGCGATGCTACGACGCCTGTATCAATGGCTTCGGCGATGAGGCGTACTTCGATGGTGTTGACGGCCGTGGTGATCGATGCTGCGAGGCATGATACAATGCTCGTGGCGATGCTTCGACGACCACAACGATGGTTCGATGGACATGGCGACGAGGCATGCTACGACGACATCGACGGCCGAGGCGATGCTGCAAGGCATGCTTCAATGGCCGTGGCGATGAGGCCTACTTCGATGGTGTCGACAGCCGTGGTGATGCTTGGACGACCACGGCGATGGTTCGATGGACACGGCGATGAGGCATGCTACGAGGACATTGACGACTGTGGCGATGCTGCAAGGCATGCTTCAATGTGAGTGGCGGCGAGGCATACTTCAATGGCGCCGACGGCCACGCCGATGCTTCGACAACGTCGACGGCCATGGCGATGTTGCGAGGCATGCCGCGGGGACAGGTGTCGGTGTCAAAACTGGCAGATCTCGGTAGGAGATCCCGAACTGTGCGTCTGAGGATCGAAGGTAACAAGAGACAGGGACACGATGTTTACCCAGGTTCGGGCCCTCTTGATGGAGGTAATACCCTACTTCCCGTTTGATTATCTTGGATGAATATGGGATTTACAAGAGTTGATCTACCTTCAGATCGTAATGGCTAAACCCTAGATGTCTAGCCTGTATGATTATGATTGCCTCTACGGACTAAACCATCCGGTTTATATAGACACCGGAGGGACCTATGGTTGTCTGAGTCGGTTTACAGAGAAAGGAATCTTCATATCCGAACGCCAGGCTTGCCATCCACGCAAAGGAGAGTCCCATCCGGACACGGAGAAAATCCTCCGCCTTGTATCTCCACGGGACATTAGTCCGGCCCACGTCACATAGCCCGGACGCCCGAGGACCCCTTAATCCAGGACTACATCAGTAGCGCCTGAACCAGGCTTCAATGACGATGTGTCCTGCACGCAGATTGCCTTCGGCACTGTAAGGCGGATTCCTCCTCCGAATACTTCAATGTAGTTCTCGAACACAGAAAATGTGTCCGACTCTGCGAAACAGACACCACACACAGCCACAATAGGGTATAATATTTAACAAGTCCCATCTACTGACAACTTTTGTGGCGAGACGTTACGTCCCTTGCCTGGTTATTATTTCGAACCGTCTTTCAGCCTCCCGCTCCACGTTACGAGACGCGGTCTTTATTGGCAAATGTTGTCAAAGCAGAGATCGTGCCCCCTTATCACGGGATTCTTATCAATATGGGCATGGGTAATCCAACCGTGTGGTTTGCACGACCTCTTGGGAATAGGCAAGCTTTAAGGCCCGTGAGGAGGCGTTCGATATTCATCGCCTTTATAAAGGGGTACAGACCCGTCTTTCTCCCCCACGCCTACCTCTTCCTCAGCCTTTCTAGCCTCAAGCTCCAGTGCCCAGGTCTCGATTTCTTTCATTTCTACCAAGCCTTCTAGTTATGTCCGGATCCAGCTCCCAAGGAAGGGGGGCAGCCTCCTCGGTCACCGAGGAAGATATCGCGAAGCTACAGGAGGCGAGGTACATGACTGTGGAAATCCCCCACAGGCTCCCTGCCAAGGGGCAGGTTATTCCCACACCAAAATCCGGCGAGAGGGTTTTATTCATCTCTCACTTCCTCCGCGGGCTAGGGTTCACTCTCCACCCTTCGTTCGTGGCCTTATGTTCTATTATGGGCTAGATTTTCACGATCTAGCTCCGGACTCCTTTCTTCACATATCGGCGTTTATCGTCATGTGTGAGGCTTTTCTCCGCATCCCCCACACTTGGCCTATGGCTCAAGACCTTCAATGTGAAGCCGAAGATAGTCGACGGGAGCAGGCGGAGTCTTGGCGGTGCTATGGTGAGCAAGCTCGCCAATACTATCTGGCCAAAAGGCACTTTCACGGAAACCTCCAACTTCTGGCAGCGGGAGTGGTTCTATATCATCACCGAACTCCGCGGTACCAAATGGGTAGCCATGCCTGCATTCCGATCTGGCCCTCCATTGCGGCTCACATTGTGGCTTAATAAGGGGCTAGACCGGGGATCAACTGACGAAGTGCAGACGCTGCAAAGTCGTATCCAGAGCATCCTCGAAAAGGACACCGGCTTCATTAACGCGATCCAGGTGACGCTAGTCCGCCGGATCCTTCGGTGCCAGCGTTGGCCTCTCCGCATGTGGGAGTTCAATCCGGAAGGACCGCAGACCATTCAGCAATTCTTCGGCTCAATGCACAGAGGGATGTGGAAATTATTCTTCAAGACTCGAAAGTAGTGGCCGGACACATCCGAGGACATCGGCCTCGACTGAAACCATCCGGATACCTCGGTAAGCACCCAACTTCTGAACGCAACTCGGCTGATTATGCTATAGCGATGTACTGAGAAACCTATCTTCGATCAGGGCTGGATAAAGAAGGTGGAACGAATTAGGTGTTCAGCTCCACTTCCCAAAGACTCAGCTGATCCTGTGTTAATGAGGATGATGGCCCCGGCGCCATATCAAATGACTGTGAAGGAGGACAAGAAGAAGAGCAAAGGGCTGATGGTGGCCTCTGCTCTAAAGGTATACTGGACGCTACGTCCTGGGAGACTAAAGCTCCCTCTTCTGAAGATGAAGACGAAGGGGAAGAAGAAGGTGATATCCCTTCTCCCCACGGGAAGAAAAGGACTGCATCCGAAGACTTGGAGGTGGAGGCACCCAAGAGAGGGAAGACATCCCTATCAGATGGTTCAGGTTCAGAAGCCGATGTTGACGCTTAAGCACCTTTCTAGGGCAAGCCCCTTGCCGAATAAATGGCGAACAAGGATGCTCTAGACATGTCTCGTTCTTTTCGGGTTGCAAGGGTAACATTTAGACTATATGTTTGCAGCCCGGCCCGCTATCTACCTCGATAGTCCTCCTCATCGGGGGACTTGCCTCCGAAGATGATGGAAAGCGAGACACCTCTACAAGCTTCCTCGCCCCTAAGGGCGGATGACTTCGAGGTATCGTCCCGGAGGATCTCCCCTGATCTTCCAACGGCGCTGGGGACAATGGAGACAGCGCCCGAGCATGATACATCGATCGTCAAGGGTCCAGGGGAGGCAGCCCCCACGGGTACCAACAATGAGGGCCCCGAACTATCCGGTTTACAACCGAAGACAACTCTAGGTTGAGACCCCTTTGAAGGGATTCCATACTCCCGCAGCAGCCTCCAGGAATTTGGAGGTGCCAGATACTCTGATGGGAACATTGCAAAGTGCGTCCATCTTAGAGGAACATCGTACCTTAATGGATGCAGTAGTTGAGAAGGATTACATCGCGAGAAGCGGATTGAATGAAGCCCTCACGGGCCTGCTGAGAGGCTTCAAGGGTGCAATGTAATATTTTTAACCGCTCTTTACATGCAAATGCGCCTGTGTATAGATAGTAGCCTCTAAGACTCTAGTCGGGTTCCACAAGGAGGCGATCGGAGGATCAAAAAGATATGCTCAGGAAGTAACATATATAATTTGAAAACAGGTAGTTATGTCAATGGCGACCGCCCAAGCTGCGGAAATTGCAGATTTAAAGAATAAACTTGAGTTAGCTGATGAGGACATTACTCTTATTAACAGGTGGCTCGACGAGGCACAAGGTATGTTTTAGGATAGCCTGCTTATGCATGTATAATAGTATGAGCACGAAGCTGAAAAATATACACTGTGACATGCATAACTGTAGATGGTGCTGCCGCGGTTGAGACCCTTTGGGCCGAGCTTACCCGGGCCAAGGAGCATGCCAGAGTGAGCAATGCGGCTACCAAGAAGCCGGCTGCTGATTTAAAGGCCGAAACAGGCCATTCGGCGCCAGTGCAAGGAGAGAATATCTACCATAGAGCGAGAGCTAAAGGATACCACTCGCAAATGCAAAGCACTCGAGGAGGATAACAAAGCCAAGGCAGCCAAACTCGACAAGGCCTTAGAAGAGGCGAGAGAAGCACGGTCCGAGTCTAGAGCGGCTCGGGAGGAGATCCGGCAAGCTGGGGAGATAGCGGCTTGTAAGCCCTTTCTTTTATAGACAAAGTTTGGCGACCCGAAGTATGCTCTGCTTAATCAATTGCGGAGTTCTCCAGACGCATTCTTGGACCTGCCGAAGAGTGTCTCCGACGCGCCGCAGTTCTTCCAAGCGCAGGAAGGACGTGCTGCGAAGAAGCTTTTCTGGTCACAATTCAACGTGCCACGGCGTCTGGCGTTGCTGAACGAACAGATGGCCCAGTGGGCCTTGCTCCAAAAGATGTCCGGAGCTGCCATGAAGGACGTCGTGGTCCGGGTTTGGCCGGTTGAACCCATTCCGAATAGCTATTTCGGTTTGGTGCAGCGACTTGTCGATGCAGTGCCGCGTATTGATGCCGTCAAGCGGTCGGCATGCATACAAGGTGCCCGGATGGCCTTTGCCCGCGTCAAGATGTACCGGGCAAAGATGAAGGCCACCGATGTTGCAGCTAAGGGCCTGCCCGGAGGCAAGGACCATCGCATGCCGGAGCATTATTTGGAGGACGTCCTAGAGGGCGCCCGCTTGATAGAGGGTCGGTGCTCCAAGGATATTATGTTTGAATAAGTGCACCAGAATTGTAAGAACAATATTATGATACATTAAGGTTGTATTATATTCATACCTTTGCCTGAAAGTTATTTCCTCCTGTGTGGCCGTTTCTTATAATATGAAAGTTTGCCAGTCATCGGCTTCGGCCCCCTCGCATATAATACGGGGGTGTTTGGAATAGCACCTGATCACTCTTGACCCAACGTCTTGGCCCGTAATGGAGGTGTCAGTGCAACGAACTAGGCAATCAGACTATAGGGCTTTAACACTTTCACTTAGCCATAGGAGTTTGACGGTGGGTCTACGATGTAGCCCCTCGTATGTACGCGGTTATCCGAATACGGTTGCCTTACATAGGTGGCCAAAAAATGGTCCTTCGTGTAGTACGGAAGAAATCGCAAAAGATTCTAATAAATCGCCGAGTGGTTGGCCAGCTCTCGCCGCATCATATTTGTCAGTTTCGGCTTTCTCTACGAGGTGTTTAACCAGGTGAACCGGAAACACAATCGAGAGTAGTTCTCCCTTTACTACCCTAGCCGATCAGGCGGAACATAGGGTAGTAAGCACGAAACCGTTCAACCCAACTATTTAGCAAAGACATGATTCAGAGCTGATGCATATAATGCCAAACTCGTGACGCCGAAGTATGCTGCAGAGCTGTTCAGACTTTTCGGCAACCCATATTGTCGTGGAATTAACACATCAGATGTCCTTAGTGTCAGGACTTCGTCGCGAGGCCAACACATCTATGTGGTAGCTTGAGAGGGGTTGAGCGGAATCGAGAGATGCAACACAAGACAGGGATTTAGACAGCTTCGGGCCCCGGGAAACATCATCCGGTAAAAACCCTACATGCTGTTTGAGGCTATGTCTCATTATCATCACGAGGGAGTCGCCGTAAACCGGCTCTCCTCTTTGTGTCTAGCCCTAAGATTGTTTCTTCTTGCTTGTAGTCTGTACCTCTTTGGGGAGCCCTGCCCCTCCTTATATATGTTGAAGGGGCGGGTTACATGTGGAGTCCTATTAGGATTAGGACTAGTCTATCTCTAATACAAACCGGATACAAGTCCAGGACTTAACTCCTTGTAAGACAAATATTCCTTATGCCTTTCCTCTTAAACCGGCCCACAATAGTTGAACCGGCCTTCATGAACCGCCAGACGGGTCACCGGGTCTTGTCACTCCTCTGACCCGTCCGCCTTTGGTCACGATGAGTTACAACGTCTGGCGGGTTCTTTGGTAAATTGCGAGATCTGGGCGGGTCACCAGATGAATATCGCCAAGTGCTAGCGGGACCTCAAATAAACCGCCAAGTCCGGCCGGGTTAACTTCCGGCCGGTTTACACCGCGGGGTATATCCCCGACACATATGTTGTTGTATCGAGCCCCTGGCGATTTGTGTCGACGAGTGTGCGTGAAACAACCGAAAAAGCAAAATACAGTTCTATGAGGAAAAGCAACATCTGAAGGCGGATTATGTTCTTTGGAATCTGATTGATCGTCGAGCGTAATCTTACAGATTATAACACCACTACCCAGGCCATTTTACATGCCAGGGGTCGAAGGCTGAGGAAAAAGGCTCTAGACAGGTTTTAAATAGAGTGTTTGGTCTACAGAAAATCTTTTGGAACTCCTGTCGCACGTCTGCGCTACCTTTGCCTCAGCGAAACATGATTCCTTAAAAGGAGTAACTGATAATCCCCAAGTGCAAGGAATCATTGTAGCACTTTCCAAAGGTGGAAGTGATAAGTATGGAGTGTCGAACCCACAAGGAGCTAAATGTAAGATAAATATTCTCTCAAGCCCTATCTGCCACGGATACGACTCTACGTGCACCGGGCGTTTGCTTCCAACTAGCAACAAGAAATAAACTACGTTGTGGGTATGAAGAGGATAACTTTCCATGGTAACGGAGAGCTAAAACATAAAAGTAGGTGATGTTATCATAAAGTTAGAATATAATACTAAATATTATAAATAGCGAGTGTGGAATAATGGTGGATCGGTGTGCGAAATTGTCCTAGGCAATTGTTAACAAGACCGATAATCACTATTGCAGTTTCATATGAGGGAGAGCATAAGCTAACATACTTTCTCTACTAGGATCATATGCACTTATGATTGGAACTCTAGCAAGCATCCGCAACTACTAAAGATCATTAAGGTAAAACCCAACCATAGCATTAAAGCATCAAGTCCTCTTTATTCCCATACGCAACAATCCCTCTTACTCGGGTTTAAGCTTCTGTCACTCTAGCAACCCACTATAAGCGAATCATGAACGTATTCCAACACCATACAGCGGGAATCCCTCACGCTTGCGCGACACGGAGGGCACCATAGGACAGCACCAAAGTAAAACATACAACTCATACCAATCTAGATCATAAATCAATCCACAGACAAAAGATATCTACTCAAAACATCATAGGATGGCAACACATCATTGGATCATAATATGTGGCATAAAGCACCATGTTCAAGTAGGGGATTACATCGATTGTGCGGGAGAGTGGACCGCGTAAAAGAGATGAGGATGGTGATGATGATGGTGATGTTGATGAAGACGATCACCGTGGCGATGATTCCCCTCCCGATGGCACTCCGGCACCACCGGAAGAGAGGAGGAGAGGTTATCCCCCTTGTGCTTCCTCCTCCATGGCCTCCACCTTCTGGTCCTTGGCTTCATGATGATGAAGACCCCTCTGGGATACTCCTCCATGGCCACCGGTGATGATGGCCCCCTCCGGCAGGGCGCTGGAGAGGGCCTAGATTGATTTCTCGTGGCTACAGAGGCTTGCGGCGGCGGAACTTCTGATCCAATATCCATTCTGGAAGTTTTAGGGTATGAGAGTATATATGGGTGCAGGAGGTACGTCGGTGGACTTCCGGGCTGGCCACGAGGTAGGGGGGCACGCCCCAGGGACTCCCCTGGTGAGGTTCTGGTACTCCATGGGCTTCTTCTGGTCCTAAAACAGGTTCCATGGAGTTTCAGGTCTTTTGGACTCCGTTTGATATTCCTTTTCTTCGAAACACTAAAATAGGCTAAAAAACAACAATTCTGGGCTGGGCCTCCGGTTAATAGGTTAGTCCCATAAATAATATAAAAGTCGAAAATAAAGCCCAATATTGCTCGAAACAGTAGATAATATAGCATGGAGCAATCAAAAATTATAGATACGTTGGAGACGTATCGGTAACCTTGGTTATTTATGCGAAACCGGGGTCAGAAAGAGTCCTTGTAGGTCCGTAGGATGAACCGGTTTTGATTCACCTGTGGCAAAATATAATATATAGTTAGAAAAAAGAAGAAGGATGTAGGAGGGCGAACCGTATTGTAGGCTTGTCCGTATTGTGCCTCCGTCGATGACCAAGGTATTTTAAATGCATAATTATTCATGCGCGATACGAACTTCACGGGTATATGTGGCGAACCACGGAGGCGGAACTGCTAATCCAGCTCTAAAATTGACCGGTCCTGTGTAATGGAGGTCGGCGGCTTAATGGCCGATGAGATATGCGGCTTGATGGGGCTGCTTTGTACTTCGGCCGCGATGGCCACGGTATGCTCCTCGGTACGGAGGGAGCGTTCCGTGTTTCCATTGATCGCGATGACGCCGCGTGGACCGGACATCTTAAGCTTTAGATAGGCGTACTGTGGGACCGTAGTGGAACGAGCAAAAGCGGTCCGCCCGGCGATTACTGCGGTAGCCTGTGCGAGCGTGACAATATCGAAGATCAAGTCCTCGCCCGAAAGATGTCCGGCCAACCGAAGACGACTTCCAATGTGATTGAGCCCGTGCAGTGAGCTTCGATGCCGAGTATTACTCCCTTGAAGGTAGTTGTGGTGGGCTTGATTCTTGAGGGATCAATACCCATCTTGCAGACAGTGTCTTGATAGAGTAAATTAAGGAAACTGCCGCCGTCCATAATGACTCGCATGAGATGGAATCCTTGATAATTGGATCGAGGACCAGAGCTGCCGAGCCTCCGTGACGGATACTGGTTGGGTGGTCCTTGCAATCAAAAGTGATCGAGCAGGCCGCCCATGGGTTAAATTTTGGGGCGATCGTCTTTATGGCGTAAACGTCTCGTAGTGCGTGCTTGAGCTCCCTTGTAGGGATATGCGTCACATATATCATGTTTACTATTTTTACTTCAGGGGGAAATTGCTTCCGTCCCGCGGTGTTCGGTTGGCGAGTCTCTTCGTCTTCGCTGTCACTGGGAGGCCCCTTCCCTTTGTGTTCGGTATGGAGCTTGCCGGCTTGTTTGAGAACCCAGCAATTTCTATTGGTATGGTTGGCGGGTTTGTCAGGGCTGCCATGAATCTGATAGGGCCGATCCAGTATGTTGTCTAAACTGGATGGACCATCTCTGTTTGCCTTGAATGGCTTCCGTTGACCGGATTTGGGGCCACCGAATCCGGCGTTGACCGTCGTGTCTTGGGTTCCTGCATTATTGTTTCGATGCTTGTTTTTATTGCATCGTGAATTGCCATTGCCGTCCCTGGCTTCGGAGGTGCCAGGATCGCTAGTGCTATTG
This sequence comes from Aegilops bicornis, assembly GCA_021605145.1. NCBI lineage: Eukaryota > Viridiplantae > Streptophyta > Magnoliopsida > Poales > Poaceae > Aegilops > Aegilops bicornis. The sequence continues at coordinate 92,369,114 of CM038675.1, forward strand.
CTTCTACGAGCAAGCCAGCTATCTTCTCCCGTGCAAAAGCGGGTCATCAGGGCGGTAAGAGCTGCCATGGACTTAGGTCTTTCTTGGCCGAGGTGACGGGCAAGCCACTCATCTCATACGCCATGTTTAAAGGCCGCGAGGGCTTCGACGTCTGGATAGTCGACACTTTGGTTCTTTTTAATTAGGAACCTAGTCTGGAGTTTCCTGGTTGACTCTCCGAGTTGCTGGATGATGTGATTGAGGTCATCAGCGTCCGGTGGCCGGACATATGTACCTTGGAAGTTTTCATGAAAGGCGTCTTCCAAGTCTTCCCAGTTGCCAATGGAGTTCTCTGGGAGGCTGTTTAGCCAGTGCCGGGCTGGTCCCTTTAATTTTAGTGGGAGGTATTTGATGGCATGGAGATCATCACCGCGGGCCATGTGGATATGGAGAAGAAAATCCTCAATCCATACTGCGGGGTCGGTTGTTCCATCATATGATTCGATATTCATAGGTTTAAACCCTTCTGGGAATTCGTGCTCCATTACTTCCTCAGTGAAGCATAGGCGGCGCCTCTATAACGGGCGATGTCGCGACGGGGTTCGGCGGACGTCCCTATGCGGTTTTCACCCCGAGTGAGGTTGTGTTGATCATGCCAGGCCTGGTAGCCGTCCTCTAGTGTTGGGGCACGTCCCCTTTACACGTAGATTGATCTGGCTAGGCCTACCCTAGTGTCCAAGTCCTGCCGTAGGTCGTAGGTGTAATCCCGGGCCACTGTCTCCCAGCCTTTACGGCGGGGTAATGTGGGCTGGTGCTCAACAGGTAGCCGTTCTGTCTCGGCCACGCGGTGGCGGTCTGGTTTATTGGCTGCGTTCTGGCGCTGATGTTAGGGGCTCCCGCGCCGCAACGTCGAATTGGGGTAACAACTTGCGCTTCGGGTAGCTTTTGGTTGGTCATGCGAGGCCGTATTCCTCGGCTGCCAGGACATTGGTCCATCTGTCGTTGAGCGTATCCTGTTCGGTTTGAAGCCGTTGCTGCTTCCTTCTCAGGCTCCTTGCGGTTGCAATGAGTTGTTGCTTAAAGCGTTCTTGCTCGAGGGGTTCCTCTAGCACGATGAAGTCTTCGTCGCCGAGACTTATTTCGTCTTCGGAGGGTGGCATATAATTGATGTCCTTCGAGTCCTCGTTCCGACTGGATCATTAGGGTTACCCTACCCCTCCTCTCTATCATCATGTTCGGGTGTTGGTTCGACGGGGGCGTCTGGGTCTTCGGCATTCTCCGGAGTGTTATCGTCTCCATTGCCGGTATTGCTTTCTTTGTCGCGGTGTTATTTTGAATGGCACCGCTGATGCCGCCGCTTTGGTGGTTTATCAGTGTTATTTTCCTCGATTGGATCCTTGCTGCCTTCATCGCCATCCACTTTTGGCGTATCCACCATGTATACGTCGTATGTGGAGGTGGCCGTCAAGTGTCCGGTCTGCGACGGGTTTTGGCTTTGTTCGTCTCCGGCATCGACATCCATACCATAGATGTCTTCGGAGTTACGGTCAAGCATGTCGGTTAGGTCCTCGATAGTGGCTATGAAGTGGGAGGTGGGTGGGACGTAAAATTCCCCGCTCTTAGCCCCTAGTTCGGGCTGGGCATAGTTCGGACGTCGTTCCTCTGTAATAACGAGGGATCACATTAAGTCCAGAGTCTCGCTTAAAAGCGAGGTTCGGCCAGGGAGATGCAAACCTCTAGCGCCGGGTGAGGTGAAGGTCTCCTGGCCGTGCTCATCGGCCGCAGATCGCGAGAGTTCAGATTCAAAATCCGGGGATGAGTCCGTCCTTCCCATACCAGGGGAAATCCGGTTTGACTTCGGGATAACCGATGACACCGTTTCCTCTGGATCAGTGGTAGTATGTTTGATAACCGCTGCGAATCTGGAGGGCACCATGCCCTCGTCCTTGGATTCAGTAGTTTGCTCCGGCTCTAGGGCCTGATCGGTGGTCGAAGCCGTGAATCCTTCGAAGGTCAAGTTTCCTCGGATATCGGTGATGTAGTTCACATTCCCAAAACTGATCTGATGAGTGGGGGCATAGCTTTCGATCTGTTCGAGGTGGCCAATTGAGTTGGCACGCAGCGCAAAACTGCTGAACACAAAGATTTGGCTGGGGAGGAAAGTTTCACCGCAAACAGTGTTGTTGTAGATGATTGATGGAGCCATCGAGCCTTCTGTCGACGGCACAGTGGAACTCTCAATGAAAGCACCAATGTTGGTGTCAGAACCGGTAGATCTTGGGTAGGGGGTCCTGAACTGTGCACCTGAGGATCGAATGTAACAGGAGATAGGGACATGTTGTTTACCCAGGTTCGGTCCCTCTTGATGGAGGTAATACCCTACTTCCTGCTTGATTATCTTGGATGAATATGGGATTTACAAGAGTTCATCTACCTCGAGATCGTAATGGCTAAACCCTAGATGTCTAGCCTATATGATTATGACTGCCTCTACGGACTAAACCCTCTAGTTTATTTAGACACCGGACGGACCTAGAGTTGTACAGAGTCGGTTTACGGAGAAAGGAATCTTCACATCTGAACGCCAAGCTTGCCATCCATGGAAAGGAGAGTCCCATCCGAGCACGGAGAAAGTCCTCCGCCTTGTATCTTCACGGGCCATTAGTCCGGCCCACGTCAGATAGCACGGACGCCCGAGGACCCCTTAATCCAGGACTCCCTCAACGGGGTGTGCTTCAATGGCACCGACGGCTGCAGCTGTGAGGCGTGCTAGGACGTTACCGCTGATGCTACTCCGAGCAGTGCATGGGTGTCGATACTACAATGATGTGCACAGTGGACGAGCGGTGCGTGCTAAGGAGATTAGCGGCCTTGATAAGACGCATCGGATGGCACAACCGATGGCTGTTCTTTGAATCGCTGTAGGCAGATGGCGCCTAGCGTCTAGCATATTTTACCCTAGTCATCGTCCGGATGAGTGCCAACTCCAATGCCCTTTTCGCAACTCTAGTTCATTTTTTTTAGATGCGCACATCCACTTTCCCAAAAGAAAAAGAAACTGGCACTCTAGCCACGTCCCTCTGAGCGGTACGGGAGAATCCTAGCACTGCCACCCTCTAGGAATCGCACCTTCCTCCCTTGCTGTAGCCGGTAGGCGCGGCCGGGTGAAGCCCATGTGGCAGGGGGTGGGGGAGTGGCTTTTCCTCCCCTCTTGTCTAGACTCATGGGTAGCCCGGCTTGGCCCTCTATGGCGGGGCCGAGAAGTGGCTGGGGAAGCGAAGGATTCGCAGGGAGCTGGTAGCGTGACGCTCAAGTGGGGCGACTCGGTCGGCATTGCTATGTTAGTGGTGCGGACAGCGTGCAGCAGCGGGCAAGGACGGTTGCCCGACATAGTCGGCGAATGCGCGCAAAGCGACACCCGCTCCTTCGTCCCCCTTCATGTGCGCTGGTCTGGGACGTGTTCTTGCCGGTGTTGGCATCTAGATTGGGTCTCAGACCTAAACTGATGGCTTGGTGGTTGCAGGTGGCTTGGGAGGGTTTTCTCCCATATGTGTGGTGCTCGGCTAGGTGGGGTCATGTTAAGGCAGCTGGTGACAAGTGGGATTCGGCGACAGGGGTTGGGTACTCCCTTTGCATGTGGGTCGGCATCGTTGATGTCCAGCCCCAACCGATGTAGTGCAATGGCATGGTGACTACTCTCCTGCATGGTATGTGCCAAGGTGCGAGCATTATGATAGTGTGCTACTCTAACGTCGGTGGCATGTGATACGTCTCCAACGTATCTATAATTTTTTATTGTTCCGTGATGTTTTATTGTCAATCTTTGGATGTTTTATTGTCATTTATAACATTTTTTGGTACTAACCTATTAACATGGTGCCAAGTGCGAGTTGTTGTTCTTTCCATGTTTTTTACATCGCAGGGAATCAATATCAAACGGAGTCCAAATGCCACGAAACTCCACAATGAATTTTATGGGCCAGAAGGAACGCAATGGCCCCTGGTTGCACCTGGGGGTGCCCCGAGGGGGGCACAACCCACCAGGGCGTGCCAGGAGGCCCTGGCACGCCCTGGTGGGTTGTGCCCACCTCGGGTGCCCCCCGAACCGCCTCTTTGCTCTATAAATACCCCAATATTCCAGAAACCCTAAAGGCATCGACGAAATATTCATCCAGCCGTCGCAGAGTCCAGAACCACCAGATCCAATCTAGAAACCATCACGGAGGGGTTCATCTCTTCCATTGGTGCCTCTCCAACGATGCGTGAGTAGTTCTTTGTAGACCTTCGGGTTCGTAGTTAGTAGCTAGATGGCATTCTCTCTCTCGCTGAATTCTCAATACAATGGTCTCTTGGAGATCCATATGATGTAACTCTTTTGGGGTGTGTTAGTTGGGATCTGATGAACTTCGAGTTGATGATCAGTTATATCTTTTTATATCCATGAAAGTTATTTGAGTTTCTTTGATCTCTTATTTGCATGATCTTTTATAGCCTCATATTTTTTCTTCGATATTTGGGTTTTGTTTGGCCAACTTGCAATGGTAAGAGGTGCCTGGTAGTGGGTTCGATCTTACGGTGCTCGATCCCAGGGACAGAAAGGGAACCGACACGTATGCATCGTTGCTACTAAGGATAAAAAGACGAGATCTATATCTACTGCCATGTAGATAAACGGATCTTTTCTACATCTGTCATCGTTCTTATTGCATTACTCCGTCTTTCCATGAACTTACACTAGATACATGCTGGATAGCGGTCGGTGTGTGGAGTAGTAGTAGTAGATGCAGGCAGGAGTCGGTCTACTGATCTTGGACGTGATGCCTATGTAATGATCATTGCCTGGATATCGTCATAATTATTTGAAGTTCTATCAATTGCCCAACTGTAATTTGTTTACCCACCGTTTGCTATTTTTCTCGAGAGAAGCCACTAGTGAAACCTACGACCCCTGGGTCTTCTTTCTCATATATTTTCTTGCGATCTACTTTTCCTTTGAATTTTTATTCAGATCTATTAAACCAAAAATACAACAATACTTTGCTGCACTTTATTTTATTTATGATCTATTATTTCAATCTATTACAAATTTATGGCTTCGTTACCGAAAGGATTGGCAACCCCTTTAACACGTCGGGTTGCGAGGTGCTGTTATTTGTGTGCAGGTGCTGTTTACGTTGTGTTGCTTGGTTATCCTACTGGTTCGATAACCTTGGTTTCATCACTCAGGGAAATACCTACCTTTGTTGTGCTACATCATCCCTTCCTCTTTGGGGAAATACCGACGTAGTCCTAGCAGACAGGAGCTTTCTGGCGCTATAGTCAGGGAGCGATCAGCGTGTCTCTCTTGGACGCCTAGGCGGCGACCCTAAGCAATCATAGCTATGCCACCAAAAACCAAATTTTATATTATTAATCTATTATTAATGTATAAATGTATAAGAGGTGTGATTCTATTCTTCATGAGGAATAATCATCACAAATTTAAAGCAAATAAAATATTTGGATTAAAACAGCTAAGGATATCTCCAACGCGGACCCTCAACCGCCCGAATACGTGTAGACCTGCCCAAATACATCCAGACCGTCCGGTCTGGACGTGTTGTCCCATCCAACGCAGACCTATATCAGTCCGCCGGGCAGTTCAGATCGCTGCCACGCCCGTGTCTGACTGTCCTGGCCCACAAAAAAACCTTCCTCACCCGAGCGCGCTTCCCGCCTGATAGAGTCAGCGCTGCTCCAGAGTGTCAGTGCCGCATTAATGCCCGGCCAGAGCGGATGCGACCTCTCACTGCTGCCGGTGTTGAAGTGGCGCGCCGGCCGAGAGAGCACAACCCATGCCGCTTCCCGGTGCAGGCGACTGTTCCGCATTCAAATGATAGCCCATCCGTTCGTTGCCCCTACATTAACGATATGCGGTTGTCGAGGAACCTACTCCGGCACCACCCATTTGTCCGTATGCCACCCAACATTGACCTTGCTGTCGTGGACCATCGCCATCCGCCCGCTATATAAACACCAGCCCAGACCGTAGCCACAGTCATCTTCCTACTTCACTTTCTCCTCTCCGCACCACGCCCTCCATGGCCTCCTCATGCTGCAAAGCCCGCTGGGACACCATATCCTTGACCAGAAGAAGGAGAGGACCTCCATTGCTGCTGGTTGGCTGGTCGACTAGCAGATGGAGGCAGACAATGGAGGACGAGGCGGCGCCACCCTCCTCGCTGGTGCATGTGGGCTTCACCATTGTCGAGGCCCGTGCGCACTACACGAACATTCTGTGGGAGGAGGAGGAGGCCAGGTTTCGATAGGTGCACGGCGATCAGTCCTACAACCTTGGCCTCCTCGAGGAGCACCGGCGCACGGAGGAGCTACTCGCCGCTGGCGCAACTATCGTGCCGGACAAGGACGCGGTGGAGCAGCAGGCACTGCTCGACTGCTACCGCTCCGCCCACAACATCCTCCGCGACTGCTGGTGGTAATGCCTCCATTAGGTGGAATTGGCGGTGCCTAAAAGGAGATCGACGAGCTGGTGAATGAGGTGTGTGGCAAGAGCAACAACAAGGAGGACTTCGCCCGCTCTGCCCTAGTCGCGCCTAGCCCGCTACCGTGACCACGAAGCCGATACGTCCACGGACGCCGCCCATAACAAGAAAGAGTAGTGCATGGTAGGTCACTGCCGCTCGGGTCCCAAAAAGGCCACGACTCTTTCGCTCCCGTCGAAGCCACGCTTGATGCGCCGAACATCGATAGACGATTAGCCACCTGGCGGCGACATGGGGGCGGACAACTGTAGTTCCCGGGGCTCCGGAGGAAGAGCTGGAGAGCGCCAAGGCTGAACTTGAGAAGGCGAAGGCATTCGCCGGACCATCACTTCTTAGGGCTTATGGTAGGACATGGGGAACGTGCGCCGCTGATCATTTAGATTAGGTTTATTGTAGGGTTTGTCCAGTTTATATGAAAAATGTAATGAGTTTTGTCTGGTTTATATGAAAATTGACCCAAATATAATGAATTTCGACCGTTTTATATGAAAATCCATCGTATTTATATGAATTTCATCCGGTTAGTTCAAACGGCGGCTGAAATATATGCTGGCAACTTTGGATAGTCGGCTCCCGCATCTGTGGGCTGGTGCCCCAATGCGCTGACGAATGACCGAATAAATTTCTGGGTCAACATTGGAGATGCTAACCCCACCAATCTTTTCTGACAAACATATAATTTGCGCATGGTCAAGATTCAAATGGACCTGTCCGGTCTGGACTTGTTACTGGGCCTATGAATGTGTTCTAAAATCCCAGGGGTCAGAGTTCGGTCTACACCTCGTCTAACAGGGCAACAGGGTAAACCAAAGTTCGATCATTCTTCTGTATACTAAGTGTAGAAGGGCGCATGCCGATGAGATGTCCGAAACTGGACGTGCACTTCATGTTCGCGCAAGTTTCAGCAATGGTGTCGGACAGAGCTGGATAGGCGCCCCCTGTCCATGACAGCAGCACGACCACCACTTCCGGCTTCGTTAGAGCATGTACAATGACAGATACATAATTTGTGTTGCCGAACGGCCCCGAACACGCCCGGCCACGTTCGTGGATAATGACCGGTCAGACCCCATATGACAACTCCAACAACCATAGTAGGCATTTTTCAATTAGCATTTTCATACAAAACCATGCAAAAAAGCAAGATCTATGTACTACCAGCTACCATCTACACTACTAATCCTTCTTGTCAGATATGTGGATGAAATTGATGTCGGGGTCGCCGTCGTTATGGTCCTTGGCAGCTGGGCGAACCTCCAGTTCCTCCTTGGGACTGAAGAATGGCATGCTGCTCTGTTGCCTCCTCTGCCTGGGCCACCACGAACTCTGTGCATCAACCATGGCGAAGCCGGTTCCGGATCTGCCTGATGCGCCTCCTCTGACTCCTCCTCCACCTCCTCCTCTATGACCGCGTCCTCCTCTTTCGGCTCCACCTCCACCTCCTCCTCCTTGGGCTCCACGGAATCCAGAGGCAGGCTGGCTGCGATTCGATCTTCGCGCCTGCCCTGGATCTCCTCTAGAAGCTACAGCCGCCGCTCGGGAGTGAGCATGTTGTAACTAGTGGTTAGCGGCTGATGGATGGATTGAATGTCACGGCGGTGGAGAGGAGGGAGGGGGAAGAAATGGAAGCGTTCTATGGTTGGGCTTTTGTCGTCTGGCTTACGTAGCCGGACATGTATCCTCAGATGGCATGCTAGAGCGGCACCACACGACGCCAATGTGTCCTCATCAATGAACTGAGGAGGCGCACGTCAGACTGCTGGTTTATGCTTTTGTCTGCATGGACCCTTGCGGTCTGTCCTAAGTGACGTGCATGTCTGGACATTTTCATATCCGCCCCAGATATGTGCCGGATATAAGAAGTGCCGGTCAGTCCTAGTATTTGGGCTAGATTTGTCAAGTCTTGTTGGGGTCGCAATTTGTGTTTGGGCAGTACCAGGCAAGCTGCCCGGGCATTTGGGGCGGATATCTGAGGACTCCAGTTGTAGATGCTCTCATGCCACAAGTAGCCGCATGTAGCATCGTGGCGGTAGAGGGCAGTGCGACATGGTGCCATGGATGATGCCGAGACGGTGCAGCGATGCAAGCTGAAGCATGTGCGCTGGCACGGCGAAAATTGCAAGTGCTTGGCTGGCGGTGGCTATGATGACATGACTAATAGTGAGTGGTTCGACCCTATGACCGAAAGGAAGACCTCCTCGTTGGCGCCTTGAGTGCCCGATCACTTTCCTGGCGCTCACGCGCGCCCCCTAGTGGGTCGTGGCCCATTCGCTTGAATGCTGCTCGCTCGACCGCTCCTTGGTAGCCTATTTTTTTCTCTTGCGAGCACTTGTCAAAAAAGCCTTGTTGTTTAAAAAAAAAGGAAAAAATTGAAAAAAAATCATGAACTAAAAAATGCTCATGAATTTTCATAAAAGTTCACAAAATCAGAAAACAAAGTTCATCGAATTTGAAAACAAGTTCATCGGTTTCGAAAAAAGTTCATCTAGTTTGCAAAAAACTTCATCGGTTTTGGAAAAAGTTCATCTAGTTTGCAAAAAAGTTCATCGGTTTTGAAAAAAGTTCATCGAACTTGTAAAAGTTCATCGAATTCAAAAAAGTTCATTGAATTTGAAAAAAGTTCATTAGTTTCGAAAAAAGTCCATCAAATTCGAAAAAGTGCATCTACTATCAAGAAAATGTTTCATGAATTTCTTTCACAAAAAAAAGTTCGTGACTTTGAAAAAAAGTGTAAAAGGGACAGAGAAAAAAACAAAAAACGAAGAAGAAAAGGCGAAACAAACCACTACATAATCTCTACTCCTAATGGAGCAGTTGGTAGCCTGGTACTCCGGTTTTATTTTCGTCCGGTTTTATTTCTTCCACCTCCCACCATCCCCTCCCACTGGTTTGTTTTCGCCTCACCTTCCATCACCGCCTCTCCGTTAAAAATCGAATCAATTCCTACTATAGTTCCTCTCGTTTTTCTATCCTGGTACTTCCCATCACGTATGATTCTTTCCTTCTTGGGGTAAAGATCTCCCTCTTCCTTATTTTTAAACAATCATATCTTGACTTTCCTTATTAGGCACACACTTTTCCAAATCACAAAGCAGTCTAAAATCTTTCCTTTGATCTCATCTAGATCGTGTCCCTCTTCCTCACCCCTGCGGCTGCTATGACTAGCCCGTCGACGTGGTGGCCTTGCGGACTAGGGACGATGCAGCCGGTGCTCGGTCCACTCGATGACTTCTCCGCAGGCGAGAAGGTTGTGGTCGGGGACGGTGGATCTGGCTATATGAGCCTGGCGGCAGCAGGATTGTCCCGATGAGCAAGGCAGTAGACGGTCGGATCCTTAGATGGAGGTGTGTGCGCTTGCTTGTTGATGTGTGTCTGCTTGAAGTGCTTGCTTCAATGGTCGAGATGCATCTGTAGTTGATGCCAACTTGCTCAGGACGGTGTTGTCCACGTGCTCAACCACAGCGACAACCACCAGGACGACGGTGGCCACACGGATGACAACGTACTCACATAGCACGGCCTCACCAAAACGCCGACGTCCACACGGATGACAACGTACTCACGCAGGGCGGCCTCAACAAAACGCCGGCGTCCACATGGAGGACGAATTGCTTGAAGAGGGCGGTGTACACCCGGACGACGGCGTGCTGCCGACCTCGCAGAGGCCAACATCCACCTGGATGATGGTGTCTTTGGCGGAGTGCAGCGTCCAGCTGAAAGGCGGAAAATAATGTGGCGAGCAGCGGCAGCAACCAGCCACTCGTCGATGATAGCGGCAGCATCCTCGCGGATGACAGCATGCTTAAAGCCACCGGCATGAGTGCGGCAACTAGCAGGGGCGATAACGACCTCGTGCACGCTTTTCGAACACAGCAGCAACAAGCAGGACAATGGCAACCAGGTGCACGTTCGAGCATCTCCTAGGAGCTGGGGCGAGCAGCGAAGAAAGCATCCCCTAGGAGCTCACGGTAAAGCATGAGATTGCACGGGCCTGGGCGTTTCATCTGTCCTTGCTGGTGTGTGTTATTTTCTCCTCTCATGAGATCATCATGTGCCAATTATGCTAGAGTTATGCGTATATGTAATACGTTGCAAGACCTGACCAATAAGCAGTTGTGGCTTAGGATGCCTTTGGAGACTCGTGGGAATGGTAAAATTCATTCAGACTATCATATGAGCGTAGCAGACCATCATATGATGACTATCATTCAGATTATAATGAATGACAAATGAAGGTCTGCTTACTTGACTTCTTTTATCAATCAAAAAATATTGAATATTGAGTCAAGTAATGGCCAACCGGCAGATACAATAAAACGTTGTCAGACTCTGCTTACTTGACTTCTTTTACCATACAAATTAAGTAACTATATCTTGTAGATCAGAAGGAAAATCCAATTCAATGTATGTGGTGTCTCTCCCCCCCCCCCAACAGAGAGAGGCGACCGGGGGCTCCCATCCCGCCCTTCCCAAAGCACCTCCTCCCTTCTCCCTCCGCCGGGCGGCCCGGGCCACCGGGACTTGTTAGGTGTGGTGCGGCGAAGCGGCCCTCCCCACCCCCTCCCGCCTGGCGCCACGACTCGGCGCTGGCGGCTGGAGGTGGCGCACTTCGACGGCAGCGGATCCGTCGGCAGAGTGGCCCCTTGGGTGGCGCCGTGCCGGGTGGCGAGGTGGCGGCGGCTTGACTGCTTAGCGGCGGGGTGACACGGTGGTTGGCGGCGGTGCCCTCCCGGCCCAGATCTGGGCCCTTTTGGGCCCCATCTGCGTCTGGGCGGGCCTGGACGGAGCTTCTCTGTGGCGTCTCCGGTGGACGGCAGGGCGACTTCGTGCGAGGGTGGCTGCGATGGCGGCTCGTGTATTGCAGCGCAGCGGCAGGGCTTCACGAGCCCGTTTCGGGCTCGGCCGGGCCTATATGGGCCTTTGATGCGGGCGCAAAACATGGTTTCTTGGCGAAGGGGGCTAGAGGCGGCACAGGTGCCGGTCGTGGCCATGGGCTACTTCTCCGCCTCCCCTTCCCCCAGTCGTTTTATGGTAGCGGGTGCCTGGTTTGCCACTGTTGCTACGTCCGGCCGGTTCCTGCCACGGGTGGTGGAGGTTGTCCCCTCCCGCGTGGCTGCTGTTGCTGCCGCTCCTTGTTCCCGGTTGACTTCTCTGTTCCCGCCGGTCCCGCTTCGTTAGCCACGATGAGACGGCGATGGGGACTGCACGACCGTGGTGGCGCATGTTGGTGGGTGGCGTGTTTCGTGGCGTGCGATGGATCTTCTGGAGTCGTGGGTGGTTGGTGGTCAGGAGAAATCCTTCTCGGCTTGTCGAGCACCGACGCGGTGACGCCTGTGGGTGCCACCATGCCTTCCTGAAGGGCGTCAGTTTTACCCCTTCGCCCGCACTCCTCTACGTATCGGGGGAAACCCTAGGACTTGTCCGGGCGGCAGCATCGTCGGTGTCGCGATCCTTCTTTAAGGTGATGCTTGGTATGCAGCGTTCCAGAGTGCTCGGAGTGTGGTGGAATTCTCCGGTGGGCGCAGCGGTTGTGGGTCTTCATTGTTTTCATTGATCCGTCGTTGTTCGCATTTGTTTTTTTGTTTTCTCTTTCGTTTCTTTTGGGCGTGACTGTGCTGCTTCCGTCCCAGCACCTATCGTTGGCTGTATCGGTGATGGTTGCTTTGTAATACAAAGCGGGGGAAAACCCTTTTCCATATATCTTGTAGATCAAATTGTAATGTTTCACAAGTATCCAAAGGAAAGCACATTGAGCCCATACTCAAACTACATATTGTTTCCCAAGTAAAATCGTTTAGTTTCCCCTTTGTCTGGCTCGGTCACTGCTAACTTTCCAAGGCTTCTATTAACAGAAGGAAAATTTAAGAATATTGTACTACTATTTTCTCAAGCAATTTCGTTGTTTCTGGATAGGTCCATTACACAAATAAGAACATTGTTAGCCAAAAACGACAGCTGCACTTTCTCGCATTATAAATGGAGATTAGATGCCATGATGTTCAACAGACAATTCTTAATTAAAGAAACTGTCTTATTACTTTATTTTGTTTTTAGTCCGTGGCAACGCACGGGTACTCACTTTGTTCGGGTATGCATTTGAAACGTAGTATACTTAAGATTAACTGTTTTTATTCTCATATTTTTGGAGATTAGTTGTCAAGTCCTTCTCTTGGTTGTAGTAACATCTTATGTTATGGTACAGAGGGAGTATGTGCATATCTAGTAAAATTTGATATGATTTGTACTAACAATCTGATGTGATTTTACAGACACATTTTTCAGATACTAAACATATGGTAAGAATTATGAAACTAAAATGGGATATTACTGTTGGCATTTGACGATGAAGTGAGGAAATATAGAAAAAGGAACACTACAATTTATCTTTTGGTGAGTAACCTGTGATTTTGTTATGTATGTGTCTGGCTTTAGTTTGCAAATGCAACATGAAATACATATGTGATTGCTCTTTCCTTTTGCACCGACTGACCAGAGAATATTAGTACTATGTTGGTGTTGACAGGCCACACTATCTACTCCAGTGTCATGGGAAACGTGTATTCTATCGAAGTGTGTAGGATTATTGATTTTATGTCTTTATTTGTACCAATATATATTTATACAATGGCGTGTATTTGTCATTCAACCAGTTTCCTCATATGTAAAGACAAGTAATGCTCTGAGAAAATGCACGGAGGTCTTTATTTACTCAAGAATATGAAATTCTTATATCACTCTAGAATATGACCGGCACAAGGGATCCTTTTACACGTCTTACAAATGCAGCAACATCATCAAGCAAAATCATCTTTAAAACAGACTCTTGCTTCCTCGTAGATTTGAGAGGGAGGGAGGGAGGGAGGGAGGGAGGGGGGAGGGAGAGCGCGCGCGCGCGCGAGAGAGAGAGAGAGAGAGAGAGAGAGAGAGAGAGAGAGAGAGAGAGAGAGAGAGAGAGAGAGATGGATCTAATTATTACTCCTAAGTGCATAATGTTAAAATGTTTCGAATCGTGCCAAAAAGCAGTTTTTTGATATTCTCTAACAGATATCAGGCATGTGTCTTGTGAGTGAGGGAACAAGAGAGAAACATTTACATTTTTTATGATTTGGACATGTCCAGCTGTATGGTCTTCGACCTTGGAGACAACTTTAATCATTTATTTAATTCATAGGTCGTGCCCGTGCGTTGCAGAGGCACCAAATATTTTATCTCAATAAATTAGGTAACCTGGGCCATGTATGGTGTAAGATAAAAATATCAAAAAGTAGAAGGGAAGGGGGGGGGGCGGTATGCAGCTTGGATGAAAAAGAGCTGAAATGAGAATCTTACATTCTATTTAAGTAGTAGATATTTATGTGCATCTTAGCCCGTAGCAACGCACGAGCATTCTACTAGTACTTAATGTAAGTTGGTCGGCTGGTTATGGGCTTGAAGTCCTAAGACCCGCGTCGCGGGTATGAATCCTTGGTAGCACATACTTTTTTTTCTTTTTATAGGAACGAAGAAGGAGCTTCTTTTTATAGGAACGAAGAAGGACCATATGGGCCGGCCAGGGAGGGTGTGAACCCTGTACCAAAATAACTATAGTCGGTGCTTAAGGTATCAAATAGGATTTGGCGTTGAAAGGTTATGTCGCCAGTGGACCCTAATGTTTATCTGGGCCATCTGGTAGATTCACAGGTGCCAACAGCCAGGTCCGGTTCACCGGGCCGAAGGGTTAAACCAGACCACCTGAATCTTGAGTTCATAGTCCTTAACCCAAAGCGCTCTCAATATATCTACTCTTACAAGGGGAGTTGGTAGGACAGTATCCATGATTTTTGTTTTTGCCTCACCGCCCACCACCCCCTCCATGTTGGATACCCATGGAGACTTGATCTTCAATGAGTTTGAGACCGCAGCAATCGCTCACCCTCGCCCCGATGAACATGACTTAAATCTGTCATCGGATCAAATCCAGGAGATGGTTCCTGTTGCTGCAACGGCCTTAGAACCAAATCAGTTCGTGCCATCCGAGGCCACAGAGTCCACAGCGTTGGAGCCACACACGGACTCGACATCCCGCAATATTCGCGTCAATGGAACTCCGGACTCGACTCCGGCTATAAGTTCCGGACCAAGTATGCCTGCGGACACCGAGCTGGATCGGTTATTGATTTTTGAATTTAGCACTGCAGACATCTTCCAGCATTCACCTTTGGGTGACGTGCTAAACTCTTTAAAGAATTTGTCCTTGGAGAAGGACTCATAGCCGAACTAAGTTCGGTTCGAGCTAGAGGCGGATGACGAGGAATTTTGCTTCCCACCCGCCACCCACTTCGTAGCCACTGTCGATGACTTAACCGACTTGCTTGACTATGGCTACGAAGACATCGACTGTATGGACGACGATGCCGACAAGGAGCAAGGCCAAGACCCGCCATTCACTGGTTGTTGGACGGCTACCTCTTTGTACGACGTGTACATGGTTGATACACCCAAAGGATCTGGCGACGACAAAGAAGAGCCAGATGCGAATAAACCCTCTGAGACGCAGTCCAAGCGCCGGCGCCCCAAACGCCGTTCTAAGCCTCGTCGACCAAAAGATGGCAACACTGGTACCGGAGAAAATAGTACTCCGGGTAACGCCGAAAACAATGAAGACCCTGTCGGAGCCGCATCCGAACAGGAGGAACACGGCAACGGGCAAGATAACCCTGATGAACAGGCCATAAAAGATCACTCGGAGGACGATAGTTACCGTCCACCTTCCGAGGAGGAAACAAGCATCGGCAACAAAGACTTCATCGTGCCTGAGGATCCTCTGGAGCAGTAGCGCTTTAAGCCTCAGCTCATAGCCATTGCCAGGAGCCTGAAAAAGAAACAGCAGCAGCTTCAAGCTGAACAAGATCTGCTCGTCGACAGATGGACTGATGTCCTGACAGCCGAAGAATACGGCCTCAAGCGCCCAGCCAAGAGTTACCTGAAACACAGACTGCTACCTCAATTCGATGAGGAGGCGTCGCAGCACATATCTCCCTCGCGTAATGCGGAACGACCACCACCTGGTCGAAACAGGGCGGCCGACCGGACACCCCGCAGTCGGGTTAAAGCGGCAACTCAGGCCGAACAGCAGCCTGCCCCACCGCCCCGTAAAAATAGCGACGGAAGAGTCCGGGGTCACACGTATGACCTCCGGCAGACCCTGGACAGTAGAGTAGGACATACAAGATCGATCTACGGATCGCGAAGACGTGCCTCGAGACACGACGGCGCTACTTATTCGGACGTGACAAACCTAACTATGCCCAGGCCGAATACCGCAGACGGACTCCATCAGAGCTACGTCGCGATGCGGCCCGATATAGAGGCACTACACACCCTCTCTGCTTCACAGATGAAGTACTGGATCATGAATTCCCCGAGGGGTTCAAGCCCGACAATATTGAATCACACAATGGCACAACCGATCATGCAGTATGGATCGAGCATTTTATTCTCTATATCCATATGGCTCGAGGAGATGACCTACACGCCATTAAATACCTCCCACGAAAGCTCAAAGGACCAGCTTGGCACTGGCTTAACAGCCTACCTGAAAATTCCATCGGCAGCTGGGAGGACTTGGAAGAAGCCTTCCTGGACAACTTCCAAGGAACCTATGTCCGGCCACCAGATGCCGATGACTTAAGCCACATAGTTCAACAACCTGGAGAATCAGCCAGAAAATTCTGAACTAGGTTCCTAACCAAAAAGAACCAGATCGTCGACTGTCCGGATGCCGAAGCCCTAGCGGCATTCAAGCATAGCATCCGTGACGAATGGCTCGCCCGCCACCTCGGCCAAGAAAAGCCGAGGTCCATGGCAGCCCTCACGGCACTCATGACCCGCTTTTGTGCGGGAGAGGATAGTTGGCTGGCTCGCAGTACAAACACAGCCAACGAAACGGGCCCCTCCGAGGCCAAAAACAGCACCGGCAAGCTCCGGCGCAACAGACACAAACGCCGAAGCAATGGCGATAACACCGATGACACTACAGTTCACGCCGGATTCAGTGGCTCCAAGTCCGGCCAGCGAAAGAAGCCCTATAAAAGGAGCAGCGGAGGACCATCCAGCTTGGACCGCATACTCGATCGTCCTTGCCAGATACATGGCACCCCAGACAAACTGGCCAACCATACTAACAAAGATTGCTGGATCTTTAAACAAGCCAGCAAGGTTAATAGCAGAAATAAGGATGGGGGATCACAGAGCGAGGGCGATGACGAGGGGCCCCGACAGCCGAATACTGGGGGGCAAAAGAAATTTCCCCCTCAAATCAAAATGGTGAACATGATATACGCTACACACATTCCCAAAAGGGAGCGCAAGCGCGCACTCAGGGACGTCTATGTGGTAGAGCCAGTCGCCCCAAAATTCAATCCGTGGTCATCATTCCTGATCACCTTTGACCGCCGAGACCATCCAACTAGCATCCGGCGTGGCGGTTCAGCCGCACTGGTCCTTGACCCAATCATCGATGGATTTCACCTGACACGAGTCCTAATGGACGGTGGTAGGAGCCTCAACTTGCTCTATCAGGATACAGTGTGTAAAATGAGCATTGACCCCTCAGAGTCAAGGCCACGAAGACTACCGTTGAAGGAGTCATACCAGGTGTAGAGGCCCATTGTACGGGCTCAATAACGCTGGAGGTAGTATTCGGTTCCTCGGATAACTTCCGAAGCGAAGAACTAACCTTCGATATCGTCCCATTTCGCAGCGGCTACCATGCACTGCTCGGGCGAACCACATTCGCTAGATTCAACGCAGTGCCACATTACGCTTATCTCAAGCTCAAGATGCCCGGTCCAAGTGGCGTATTACAGTAAATGGAAACACGGAACGCTCCCTCCGTACAGAGGAGCACACCTCCGCCCTAGCAGCAGAAGTACAGAGCGGCCTTCTCAAGCAGCACTATAATCTGGCTGCCGAGCCCCTGGACATCATTAAGAGGGTCTGGACTACACTGCAATAGGACAGCTCGGCTCGTCACGAGCCGAATTAGCAATTTGGCCTCTGTCACAGCCGAGATGAGGCAATGGCATTAATAACGCGTGTACATAAACTACGCACTCAAAACCCCATGGGTATTGACGGAGGCATAACTAGTTCGCGATCCACAGTACGGCTTGACCGACCCTGGGATTCGCACGCTTTTTCTTTTTCTTTTTATTACGTGTTTACTTCTCTTTTCGAGGTCTATACGGACGACCCGCTTGCAGAACACACCAAGGAGGCAAGGAGCTCTGGCGTACAAGGGAATCCCCAGGTGGTTTCTACTAAACGATTACCATGCTTGTTTTACATACCCGCACTCAGCTCGCCCTCGGTTACGGCATGCTAAATAGCCTAACTTGCTTATCGCATTACTTGTACAAAGTACGCCCCGACGTACTAATTACATCACACTGGTGAATAAATGATGGCGTCAGCTCATTACTACATTTTTCCCGTTTCCTCACCTCAGTATTTATTACTCAGTGCACATGTACACCATGGTACATATTACTCTGCCAGGGGCTTCATTACGCCCTGCATCACGGCAATAAAAGTCCGAACACTTTTACATTATTGTTCGGCACCCCGAACTTATAGCATTATATGCATCGCCTCTGAATCATGTCTTTGGTCAATAGTTGGGTTGCCCGGCTCCTGTACTTGCTACCCTACATTCCGCTCTATCGGCTAGGGTAGTAAAGGGAGAACTACTGCGATTGTGCCCTGGCCTTGACCGGATGAGCACCTCAGTAGAGAAAGCCGAAAACTAACTGTCATGATGTGGCGAGAGCCGGTCGGCAGTTCGAGAGGTTCCAAATCATTGGAGATTTTTTTCCGCTTCTTGCGAAGAATCGGTTCTTCTGATTAGGCGTGTATAACGCCCCTGGTCCGGCCTTCCAAACACCAGGGGCTTCGCCAACTTCCTTAATTGTCAAACTCCTATGGCTAAGTGAGGGCGGTAAAGGCCGCATAGTCTGATTGCCTTGTTCGTCGCGCTAAACACCTCCTTTAAGGACTAGAATGTTGAGTAAAGACTGTTTAGATTTATCTTGAACACCCCCGTACTATCTACGTGGGGGCAGAAGCCGACGACTGGTTAACCCTCAGATTTCATAAACAGCCGCACAGGAGATAAAATTTAAATCGCAAGCATTATAACATCATTGTTCCATATTACATGACAGGTTAATACAAATGTTCTCATGGGAATATAACATCCTTCGAACATTGTTCCGCCATACAAGCGGGACCCTATGAGACACCATCAAAATAGAGCTCGGGTCGACGATGCTCCTTGCCCTCCGGCGGTCCTCCGGTCATCAGCTTCTTGGCATCCAGCTTTGCCCAATGCGTCTTGACGCGGGCAAAGGCCATACGCGCACCTTCAATACAGACAGACCGCTTCACGGCTTCAAGCGGCAAACAGGCACTTACAAGCCGCTTAACAAGTCCGAAGTAGCTGCTAGATATAGGCTCGGCAGGCCACAACCGGACTATCAGGTTCTTCATGGCTAGCTCTGTCGACCTGTGCAGCTCGACCAACTGCTTTAGCTGGTCGCTAAAGGGCACCGGATGTTTGGATCCCAGATATTGGGAAAATAATAGCTTCTCCGTAGACATCCCTCCTTCGGCTCTATAATGCTCGGCAACATCTGATACACTACATGGCAGATCCGTAAACGCCCCTGGAAAATCCAAATTCAGGATAAGTACAAGGAACGTTTCTTCTACATACTTGCTTTGCATGATGAAGGACTTACCCGCCACAATCTTCGTGGCCACCTGAATTTCCTGGAGGGCGTTCTGGGCTTCGCCTCGTGCATCAGGCGCCTGGCAAGCCTTTGCCAATTCGGATTCTTGCGCCTTACAATCGCGCTCCAAGGACTCAAATCTCTCGGTCACGCCCTGGAGCTGTTGCTGCGCCTCGCCAAACCGGGTCTCGTGCTTCTCACGCGAGGCGCGTTCCTTGGCCGCTTTGTCCTCGGCCTCGGCTAACGCCTTCTTGAGGGATGCCACCTCGGTCGTGGCCCCTAATAAAGTTTATGACCCTTTAGTGTGGACGGACTATTCATTTTTTCTTGAAATATACCCGCAAATTACTGCGTACCTTGGCTATCCTCCAGCTGCTTCTTCACGAGGCTGAGCTCCTCCTCGGCCCGATCCAGTTTCTGCTTCAGTCCAGAGACCTCCGCAGCATGAGCGGTGGCAGCCTGCAGCGATACCTGCTTATTCACATAGACAACTTATGTTATACTCCTGTGATATTTATTCCTGATCCTCTGTTCGGCTTTTTCTTCCCGAACACCAAACATAGCATCAGGGGCTACTGTCTATACTGTGATATTCTTCCTACAACCACATTACTTACCTGAAAGCCTGTTAGAAGGCTAGTGCAGGCTTCGGTCAGTCCGTCTTTAACGAACTGAACCTTCTCTATTACCGTGCCCATAAAGGCACGGTGTTCATCCACAATAGAAGCGCCTCGTAGCGCCTCTAGTAGATTATCCGGTGCCTCTGGTTGGACAGAGGTCACCGGCGAAACAGGCACATTCCCTCCTTTTAGGGAATGCCATTTGCTGGACTCCGGAGCCGCATAGATCTCCGAAATGGTATCTGGCTGAGGGCCGAAGGGAACTCAGCGCCCGTCACCAGTCCCCATAGGGGCTTTCACCCCCATGTGTCCGGCGGCTGAGGAATCATCCCGGGACGCCTCGCTGACGATCTCCAGAAGCTCCCCCTGGTCGGGAAAGGTCCTTTGCGACACCCCCCTCGTCATCACCCTTGGGGGAGATGGAATGGGCAGGTGGCGGAGACATGCTAGCCATTTCCTTTGAGTCTAGCGATCCCTCTGTCGTGGATAGCGGGAAGCCATCGCGTGCCGGACTGTAATAACACGGTTTAAGGTATATAAATGTCACAGACCAGAAAGGCCAGACGTTTTCGGATTCTGGGACTTACGAGGCGGCCCGAGGCTTGGTCCGGCGAGGTCGCTCCGGACTGCTATCAACATCCCACACGGAGTTATCCATGAAGGAGCCTCTAACCCTCTTAGGCGCTTTCGCCCCCGGACTTGTGGGGGCCGCTCTCTTCTTCCTCCCCACTTCAGGTGGGGAGTCGTTTTCCTCTTCCTCTTTGTCGTCGTCATCAGCGGAAGAAGAGGAAGTCTCGCTTCCGGACGTCACATCCGGAGTGCCTTTTCGGCAAAGGCCCTTCTCAGCCCCTTTGGCCGCCTTCTTAGCCGTCTTCTCCGGCACCTCATAAGGTGCAGGGAACAACATTTTCGCCAGTAATGGGAATTCTTGGTCTTCAGGTAGCGGAGACAGACAGTTAATATCCTCTGCTACCTTGATCCAGGCCTGAAAACACGGGAAGGAAAGCTTAGGCTTCCTCTCAAAATATGCTAGTAGAGGGCACTCCTCAAAAGCATTAAAGAACTTACCGGGTTAGCCTGGCGTTTTAAGCTAAGCCCGCGATCTTCGGTCGTAGGCGGTGGTGTCTCGCCGGCCTTGAAGAGCACTTTCCAGATTTCTTCGTGCGTCGTGCCGAAGAGCTCTAGTAGCGTCTGGTGCTTGGCTGAATCGAACTCCCACAGATAGCAAGTCCGGCGTTGGCACGGAAGGACCCGACGAATGAGCATGACCCTGACCACGTTGACGAGCTTGATTTTCCTGTCTATCATGTTCTGGACGCACGTCTGGAGCCCAGTCAGCTCGTCCGAGGGACCCCAGGTTAGGCCCCTCTCTTGCCAGGAGGTGAGCCGCATCGGGATCCCGGATCGGAATTCGGGGGCCGCCGCCCAGTTGGCGTACGTCGCGCGGGTCGGTGATG
This sequence comes from Aegilops bicornis, assembly GCA_021605145.1. NCBI lineage: Eukaryota > Viridiplantae > Streptophyta > Magnoliopsida > Poales > Poaceae > Aegilops > Aegilops bicornis. The sequence goes on from CM038675.1 coordinate 92,390,482, forward strand.
TAGAACCACCCCGATTTCCATCCCTTCACCGTCTCCGCGAACCAGCCTTCGGGACAGGTAACGTTGGGCATCTTGCCCACCATGGCGCCTCCGCACTCTGCTTGTTGGCCATTAACCACCTTCGGCTTTACACTGAAGGTCTTCAGCCACAGGCCGAAATGAGGTGGGATGCGGAGAAAGGTGAAGGAAATATGCCCTAGAGGCAATAATAAAGTTATTATTTATTTCCTTATATCATGATAAATGTTTATTATTCATGCTAGAATTGTATTAACCGGAAACATAATACATGTGTGAATACATAGACAAATAGAGTGTCACTAGTATGCCTCTACTTTACTAGCTCGTTAAATCAAAGATGGTTATGTTTCCTAACCATAGACATGAGTTGTCATTTGATTAACGGGATCACATCATTAGGAGAATGATGTGATTGACATGACCCATTCCGTTAGCTTAGCACTTGATCGTTTAGTATGTTGCTTATGCTTTCTTCATGACTTATACAAAGTTCCTGCAACTATGAGATTATACAACTCCCGTTTACCGGAGGAACATTTTGTGTGCTACCAAACGTCACAACGTAACTGGGTGATTATAAAGGTGCTCTACAGATGTCTCCAAAAGTATATGTTGAGTTGGCATGAATCAAGATTAGGTTTTGTCACTCCGATTGTCGGAGAGGTATCTCTGGGCCTTCTCGGTAATACACATCACATAAGCCTTGCAAGCATTGCAACTAATGAGTTAGTTGTGAAATGATGTATTACGGAACGAGTAAAGAGACTTGCCAGTAACGATATTGAACTAGGTATTGGATACCGACGATCGAATCTCGGGCAAGTAACATACCGATGACAATAGGAACAACGTATGTTGTTATGCGTTCTGACCGATAAAGATCTTCGTAGAAAATGTAGGAACCAATAAGGGCAACCAGGACCCCCTATAGGTTATAGACCGGAGATGTGTCTCGGTCATGTCTACATTGTTCTCGAACCGTAGGGTCCGCACGCTTAAGGTTTCGATGGCGGTTATATTATGAGTTTGTGTATTTTGATGTACCGAAGGAGTTAGTCCGGATGTGATCACGGACATGACGAGGAGTCTCGAAATAATCGAGACATAAAGATTGATATATTGGGCGGCTATATTCGGACACGGAAAGGTTCGGAAGTTTCCGGAGAAAGACGGAGTGCGGAGGGGTTACTGAACCCCCGGGAAGTAATGGGCCTTATTGGGCCAAGAGGGGAGAGAGAGGGGTGCGCCAGGGAGGTGGCGCGCCCCCCCATGGGGAGTCGGGTGGACAAGGAGGGGGCCCTTTCCCTCTCCTCTCCCTCTCTTTCCTTCCCCTTCCTCCTTCCTAGTTGGACTAGGAAAGGGAGTCCCTACTCCCACTAGGAGGAGGACTTCCCCTCCTTGGCACACCTCCTAGGGCCGGCCGGCCCTCCCCTTGCTCCTTTATATACGGGGCAGGGGCACCCTAGACACACAAGTTGATCCTTGAGATCGTTCCTTAGCCGTGTCGGTGCCCCCTCCACCATATTCCACCTCGGTCAAATCGTAGCAGTGCTTAGGCGAAGCCCTGCGTTGGTAGAACATCAAGATCGCCACCACGTCGTCGTCTTGTGGAACTCTCTCTCCCGGAGCATTGCTGGATCGGAGCCCGAGGAGCGTCACCGAGCTGTACGTGTGCCAAGAACTCGGAGGTGCCGGAGTAACGGTGCTTGGATCGGTTGGATCGCGAGGAGAACGCACGACTACTTCCTCTACGTTGTGATTGCTTCCGCTTCGGTCTCACGAGGGTCGTAGACAACACTCTCCTCTCGTTGCTATGCATCACCATGATCTTGCGTGTGCGTAGGAAATTTTTGAAATTACTATGTTCCCTAACGGTGGCATCCGAGCCTAGGTTTTTATGGTTTGATGTTTTGCACGAGTAGAACACAAGTGAGTTGTGGGCGATACAAGTCATACTGCCTACCAGCATGTCATACTTTGGTTCAGCGGTATTGTGAGATGAAGCGGCCCGGACCGACATTACAGCGTCGCTTACGGCGAGACTGGTTTCACCGTTCACGAGCACTCGTGCTTAAAGGTGGCTGGCGGGTGTCTGTCTCTCTCACTTTAGTTGAACCGAGTGTATACGCCCGGTCCTTGAGAAGGTTAAAACGGAGTCTATTTGACGGCATCGTTGTGGTTTTGATGCGTAGGTGAGATTGGTTCTTGCTTAAGCCCGTAGAAGCCACGTAAAATTTGCAACAACAAAGTAGAGGACGCGTCTAACTTGTTTTTGCAGGGCATGTTGTGATGTGATATGGTCAAGACGTGATGCTATTTTTATTGTATGAGATGATCATGTTTTGTAACCGTAGTTATCGGCAACTGGCAGGAGCCATATGGTTGTCGCTTTATTGTATGAAATGCAACGCCCTGTAATTGCTTTACTTTATCACTAAGCGGTAGCGATAGTCGTAGAAGCAATAGATGGCGTGAAGCGACAACGATGCTACGATGGAGATCAAGGTGTCGGCGCCCGGTGACGATGGTGATCACGACGGTGCTTGAGATGGAGATCACAAGCACAAGATGATGATGGCCATATCATATCACTTATATTGATTGCATGTGATGTTTATCCTTTATGCATCTTATCTTGCTTTGATTGACGGTAGCATTATAAGATGATCTCTCACTAAAATTATCAAGAAGTGTTCTCCTGAGTATGCACCGTTGCTAAAAGTTCAGTAGTACCCGGACACCACGTGATGATCGGGTGTGATAAGTTCTCGTCCATCTACAACGGGTGCAAGCCAGTTTTACACGCATAATACTCTGTTAAAACTTGACGAGCCTAGAATATGCTGATTTGGCCTCGTAACCCGGAGACCTAACGGTCGTGCGTTAATAATATAGTATATATTATCAACATTGTTTTGTTCACAATTTAAAACGACTCCATCTCACGTGATGATCGGTTATGGTTTAGTTGATTTGGATCACGTAATCACTTAGATGACTAGAGAGATATCTGTCTAAGTGGGAGTTATTTAATATGATTAATTAAAACTTAAATTTATCATGAACTTAGTACCTGATAGTATTTTGCTTGTCTATGTTTCTTGTAGATAGATGGCCCGTGCTGTTGGTCCGTTGAATTTTAATACGTTCCTTGAGAAAGCAAAGTTGAAAGATGAAGGTAGCAATTACACGGACTGGGTCCGTAACTTGAGGATTATCCTCATTGTTGCACAGAAGAATTACGTCTTGGAAGCACCGCTACGTGCCAGGCTCTTCTTGAGAACAACGCCAGAAGTTGTGAACGTCTGGCAGAGCAAAGCTGATGACTACTCTATAGTTCAGTGTGCCATGCTTTACGGCTTAGAACCGGGTCTTCAACGATGTTTTGAACGTCATGGAGCATATGAGATGTTCCAAGAGTTGAAGTTAATATTTCAAGCAAATGCCCGGATTGAGAGATATGAAGTCTCCAATAAATTCTATAGCTGCAAGATGGAGGAGAATAGTTACATCGGTGAGCACATACTCAAAATGTCCGGGTATAATAATCACTTAATTCAGCTGGGAGTTAATCTTCCGGATGATAGTGTCATTGACAGAATTCTCCAATCACTGCCACCAAGCTACAAGAGCTTCGTGATGAACTATAATATGCAAGGGATGACTAAGACAATTCCTGAGCTCTTCGCAATGCTAAAAGCCGCGGAGGTAGAAATCAAGAAAGAGCATCAAGTGTTGATGGTCAACAAGACCACTAGTTTCAAGAAAAGGGCAAAGGGAATAAGAAGGAAACTTCAAAAGAACAGCAAGAAAGTTGCTGCTCAAGAGAAGAAACCCAAGTCTGGACCTAAGCACAGGCGAGTGTTTTTACTGCAAGCGGTGGACACTTTGGAAGCGGAACTGCCCCAAGTATTTGGCGGATAAGAAGGATGGCAAGGTGAACAAAGGTATATGTGATATACATGTTATTGATGTGTACCTTACTAGAGCTCGTAGTAGCACCTGGGTATTTGATAATCTGGTTACATTGCTAATATTTGCAACTCGAAGCAGGGGCTACGGAATAGACGAGCAATCGGCAAAGGACGAGGTGACGATCTTGGCGTGGGAAGCGGTTCCAAAGTCGATGTGATCGCGGTCGGCACGCTACCTCTACATCTACCTTCGGGATTAGTTTTAGACCTAAATAATTGTTATTTGGTGCCAGCATTGAGCATGAACATTATATCTGGATCTTGTTTGATGCGAGACGGTTATTCATTTAAATCGAGAGAATAATGGTTGTTCTATTTATATGAGTAATATCTTTTATGGTCATGCACCCTTGAAGAATGGTCTATTCTTGTTGAATCTCGATAGTAGTGATACACATATTCATAATGTCGAAGCCAAAAGATGCAGAGTTGATAATGATAGTGCAACTTATTTGTGGCACTGCCGTTTAGGTCATATCGGTGTTAAACGCATGAAGAAACTCCATACAGATGGACTTTTGGAATCACTTGATTATGAATCACTTGGTACTTGCGAACCGTGCCTCATGGGCAAGATGACTAAAACACCGTTCTCCGGTTGTATGGAGAGAGCATCAGATTTATTGGAAATCATACATACGAGATGTATGTGGTCCGATGAATATTGAAGCTTCGTGGCGGATATCGTTATTTTCTCACCTTCACAGATGATTTAAGCAGATACGGGTATATCTACTTGATGAAACATAAATCTGAAACATTTGAAAAGTTCAAAGAATTTCAGAGTGAAGTTGAAAATCATCATAACAAGAAAATAAAGTTTCTACGATCTGGTCGTGGAGGAGAATATTTGAGTTCTGAGTTTGGTCTACATTTGAAGCAATGCGGAATAGTTTCGCAACTCACGCCACCGGGAACACCACAGCGTAATGGTGTGTCCGAGCGTCGTAATCGTACTTTACTAGATATGGTGCGATCTATGATGTCTATTTCCGATTTACCGCTATCGTTTTGGGGTTATGCTTTAGAGACGGCCGCATTCACGTTAAATAGGACACCGTCAAAATCCGTTGAGACGACACCTTATGAACTATGGTTTAGCAAGAAACCAAAGTTGTCGTTTTTGAAAGTTTGGGGTTGCGATGCTTATGTGAAAAAACTTCAACCTGATAAGCTTGAACCCAAATCGGAAAAATGTGTCTTCATAGGATACCCAAAGGAGACAATTGGGTATACCTTCTATCACAGATCCGAAGGCAAGACATTCGTTGCTAAGAATGGATCCTTTCTAGAGAAGGAGTTTCTCTCGAAAGAAGTGAGTGGGAGGAAAGTGGAACTTGATGAGGTAATAGTACCAGCTCCCTTATTGGAAAGTAGTTCATCACGTAAATCGGTTTCGTGACACCTACACCGATTAGCGAGGAAGATAATGATAATGATCATGAAACTTCAGATCAAGTTATCAACGAACTCAGAGATCAACCAGAATAAAATCCGCACTGTGAGTGGTACGGTAATCCTATTCTGGAAGTCATGATACTAGATCATGGTGAACCTACGAACTATGAAGAAGCGATGGTGAGCCCAGATTCCACAAAATGGCTTGAAGCCATGAAATCTGAGATAGGATCCATGTATGAGAACAAAGTATGGACTTTGGTTGACTTGCCCGATGATCGGCAAGCCATTGAAAATAAATGGATCTTTAAGAAGAAGACCGGCGCTGATGGTAATATAACTATCTATAAAGCTCGACTTGTTGCGAAAGGTTTCGACAAGTTCAAGGGGTTGACTACGATGAGACTTTCTCACCCGTGGCGATGCTTAAGTCTGTCCGAATCATGTTAGCAATTGCCGCATTTTATGATTATGAAATTTGGCAAATGGATGTAAAACTGCATTCTTGAATGGATTTCTAGAAGAAGAGTTGTATATGATGCAACCAGAAGGTTTTATTGATCCAAAAGGCGCTAACAAAGTGTGCAAGCTCCAGCGATCAATTTATGATGCAGTGCAAGCCTCTCGGAGTTGGAATAAACGCTTTGATAGTGTGATCAAAGCAAATGGTTTTATCTGAGACTTTTGGAGAAGCCTGTATTTACAAGAAAGTGAGTGGGAGCTCTGTAGCATTTCTAATATTATATGTGGACGACATATTGTTAATTGGAAATGATATAGAATTTATGGATAGCATAAAAGGATACTTGAATAAAAGTTTTTCAATAAAAGACCTCGGTGAAGCTGCTTACATATTGGGCATCAAGATCTATAGAGATAGATCAAGACGCTTAATTGGACTTTCACAAAGCACATACCTTGATAAAGTTTTGAAAACGTTCAAAATGGATCAGGCAAAGAAAGGACTTTTACCTGTGTTACAAGGTATGAAATTGAGTCAGACTCAATGCCCGACCACAGCAGAAGATAGAGAGAAAATGAAAAATGTTCCCTATGCTTCAGCCGTAGGCTCTATAATGTATGCAATGCTGTGTACCAGACCTGACGTATGCTTAGCAATAAGCTTGGCAGGAAGGTACCAAAGTAATCCAGGAGTGGATCACTGGACAGCGGTCAAGAACATCCTGAAATACCCGAAAAGGACTAAGGATATGTTTCTCGTATATGGAGGTGACAAAGAGCTAATCGTAAATGGTTACGTCGATGCAAGCTTTGACACTGATCAGACGATTCTAAATCGCAAACCGGATACGTATTTTTATTAAGCGGTGGAGCTGTCGGTTGGTGCAGTTCTAAACAAAGCGTCGTGGCTGGATATACATGTGTAGCGGAGTATATAGCTGCTTCTGAATCAGCAAATGAAGGAGTCTGGATGAAAGAGTTCATTTCCGATCTAGGTGTCATACCTAGTGCATCGGGACCAATGAAGATCTTCTGTGACAATACTGGTGCAATTGCCTTGGCAAAGGAATCCAGATTTCACAAGAGGACCAAGCATATCAAGAGGCGCTTCAATTCCATTCGGGACCAAGTCCAAGTGGGAGACATAGAGATTTGCAAGATACATACGGATCTGAATGTTGCAGACCCATTGACTAAGCCTCTTCCACGAGCAAAACATGATCAGCACCAAGACTCCATGGGTGTTAAAATCATTCTTGTATAAACTAGATTATTGACTCTAGTGCAAGTGGGAGGCTGAAGGAAATATGCCCTAGAGGCAATAATAAAGTTATTATTTATTTCCTTATATCATGATAAATGTTTATTATTCATGCTAGAATTGTATTAACCGGAAACATAATACATGTGTGAATACATAGACAAACAGAGTGTCACTAGTATGCCTCTACTTTACTAGCTCGTTAAATCAAAGATGGTTATGTTTCCTAACCATAGACATGAGTTGTCATTTGATTAACGGGATCACATCATTAGGAGAATGATGTGATTGACATGACCCATTCCGTTAGCTTAGCACTTGATCGTTTAGTATGTTGCTTATGCTTTCTTCATGACTTATACAAAGTTCCTGCAACTATGAGATTATACAACTCCCGTTTACCGGAGGAACATTTTGTGTGCTACCAAGCGTCACAACGAAGCTGGGTGATTATAAAGGTGCTCTCTGATGTCTCCAAAAGTATATGTTGAGTTGCATGAATCAAGATTAGGTTTTGTCACTCCGATTGTCGGAGAGGTATCTCTGGGCCTTCTCGGTAATACACATCACATAAGCCTTGCAAGCATTGCAACTAATGAGTTAGTTGTGAAATGATGTATTACGGAACGAGTAAAGAGACTTGCCAAGAATTGAGATTGAACTAGGTATTGGATACCGACGATCGAATCTCGGGCAAGTAACATACCGATGACAAAGGGAACAACGATATGTTGTTATGCGGTCTCGACCGATAAAGATCTTCGTAGAAAATGTAGGAACCAATATGGGCATCCAGGTCCCGCTATTGGTTATTGACGGAGATGTGTCTCGGTCATGTCTACATTGTTCTCGAACCGTAGGGTCCATGCACGCAAGGTTTCGATGGCGGTTATATTATGAGTTTGTGTATTTTGATGTACCGAAGGAGTTCGGAGTCCCGGATGTGATCACGGACATGACGAGGAGTCTCGAAATAATCGAGACATAAAGATTGATATATTGGACGGCTATATTCGGACACGGAAAGGTTCGGAAGTTTCCGGAGAAAGACGGAGTGCGGAGGGTTACCGGAACCCCGGGGAAGTAATGGGCCTTATTGGGCCAAGAGGGGAGAGAGGGCTGCGCCAGGAGGTGGCGCGCCTCCCCCATGGGGAGTCCGAACTGGACAGGAGGGGGCGGCCCCCTTCTCTCCTCTCCCTCTCTTTCCTTCCCCTTCCTCCGTCCTAGTTGGACTAGGAAAGGGAGTCCTACTCCCACTAGGAGGAGGACTTCCCCTCCTTGGCGCACCTCCTAGGGCCGGCCGGCCCTCCCCTTGCTCCTTTATATCACGGGGCAGGGGGCACCCTAGGACACACAAGTTGATCCTTGAGATCGTTCCTTAGCCGTGTGCGTGCCCCCCTCCACCATATTCCACCTCGGTCAAATCGTAGCAGTGCTTAGGCGAAGCCCTGCGTTGGTAGAACATCAAGATCGTCACCACGCCGTCGTGCTGACGGAACTCTCTCTCCCCGGAGCTTTGCTGGATCGGAGCCCGAGGAGCGTCACCGAGCTGTCGTGTGCCAAGAACTCGGAGGTGCCGGAGTAACGGTGCTTGGATCGGTTGGATCGCGAGGAGAACGTCGACTACTTCCTCTACGTTGTGATTGCTTCGCTTGGTCTCACGATGCGTAGACAACACTCTCCCCTCTCGTTGCTATGCATCACCATTATCTTGCGTGTGCGTAGGAATTTTTTTGAAATTACTACGTTCCCTAACAAAAGGCCTCACACACGACAATGAAGGCCATGATGTTGAGAATGAAGTTGGGGGCCAGGTCATGGAAATCCAGCCCGTAGTAAAACATCAACCCACGGACAAATGGGTGAAGAGGGAACCCCAGTCCGCGGACGAAATGTGTAAGAAACACAACCCTCTCGTGGGGCTCGGGAGTAGGGACGATCTGTCCCTTAGCCGGGAGTCGATGAGCGATCTCCTCGGCCAGGTATCCGGCCTCCCGGAGCTCCTTGATATCCTTCTTCTTGACGGAGGAGGCCATCCACTTGCTTCCAGCTCCGGATCCGGACATATTTGGAGTGCTTTCTCGGACGAGGAAAAGCTAAAGCTTGGGCGCTGGAGCTTAGGACGGAAGGGGTGAGGAGGGACTGATGTGTGGGTGAAGAAAGGGAATCCTTATCTCCTTATAAAGGCCGTGAATATCAAGCGCCTCCCCACTCGCCTTAAACTCGCCTATTCCCAAGGGCCGTGCAAACGGCATGGTTGGGTCTCCCACGCCCGCATTGATGAGAATCCCGCAATAAGGGGACACGATCTCTGCTTCGACAAGACGTGCCAATAGCAACCGCGTCTCGAAACGTGGAGCGGCAGACGAAAAACGGTTCGAAATTATGACCGGGCAGATGTGATATTACGTTGTAAAAAGCTATCAGCGGATGGAATTCGTGTAAAAATATATTCTCTCTGCGGTTGTGTATGGTGTGTGACAGGTCCGGATACTATCATCGCATCCGAAGACTCTTGGAGTTCGGAAAAAGGGGAACCCGCCTTGCAATGTCGAGGACAATCTGCGCGCCGGACTCCTCGTCATTGAAGTCAGGTTCATGGGCTACTGAGGGAGTCCTGGACTAAGGGGTCCCCGGGCGTCTGACCTATTATCTATTGGGCCAGACTGATGGGCTGTGAAGACATGAGGGCCGAAGACTGTACCCGTGTCCGGACTGGACTCTCCTTGGCGTGGAAGGCAAGCTAGGCGACCAACTATCAAGATTCCTTCTTATGTAACCGACTCCATGTAACCCTAGATCTCTCCGGTGTTTATATAAACCGGAGAGCATAGTCCAGATAGGGATATACACATTACTATAGTCATATAGACTAGACTTCTAGGGTTCAACCATTATGATCTTGTGGTAGACCAACTCTTGTAACACTCATATTCATCAAGATCATTCAAGAAGGAAGTAGGGTATTACATCCATAGAGAGGGCCCGAACCTGGGTAAACATCGTGTCCCCCATCTCCTATTACCATCAATCCTAGACGCACAGTTCGGGACCCCCTACCCGAGATCCGCCGGTTTTGACATCGACATCGGGGTCGCCGTTGTTATGGTCATTGGCAGCCGGGCGAACCTCCGGTTCCTCCTCGCGAGTGAAGAATGGCATGCTACTCCATTTCATCCTCTACCTGGGACACCTCAAACACTGTGCATCGAACCTCCTGATGCACCTCCTCTGACTCCTCCTCCACCTCCTACTCTATGACCGCGTCCTCCTCCTTTTGCTCCACCACCTCCTCCTCCTCCTTGGGCTGCACTGAATCCAGAGATGGCCTGGCTGCGATCCGATCTTCGCGCTTTCCCTGAATCTCCTCTAGCAGCTACAGCCTCCACTTGGGAGTGAGCATGTTGTAACTAGTGGTTAGCGGCTGATGGATGGATTGAATGTCACGGCGGTGAAGGGGAGGGAGGGGGAGAAATGGAGGCGGTCAATGGTTGGGATTTTGCCGTCCGGCTTATGTAGCCGGACATGTATCCTCAGATGGCATGCTAGAGCGGCACCACAAGACGCCAATCCGTCCTCATCGATAAACTGAGAAGGCATACGTCAGACCACTGGTTTATGCTTTTGTCCGCATGGACCCTTGCGGTCTGTCCTAAGCGATGTGCATGTCCGGACATCTTCATATCCACCCCAGATATGTGCCGGATATGAGAAGTGTCGTTCAGTCCTGGTATTTGGGCTAGATTTGACAAGTCTAGTTGGGTCGCAATTATGTGTTTGGGCAGTACCAGGCAAGCTGCCCAGGGCGTTTGGGGCGGATATCTGAGGACTCTAGTTGTAGATGCTCTCATGCCTCAAGTAGCCACATGTAGCAGTGTGGCAGTAGCTATGGTGTCGCAGACAATGACAAGACAGACATGCAGCCGTCTCGAATCATGAGTTGCAGGGCAAGCACTGGCTTGCTGAGCGCTCACTCTAGTAGTAAAAATGGCCAGCGTGGCTGTGGCTGTCATGCCCCGGACAACAGAGACGTGCTACCAGAGCGGCGGTATGGGTTGACTGGAGGGCGGTGCGACATGGTGCCATGGATGATGCCAAGACGGACACGTCCCTGGTGCGGCGACGCAAGCTGAATTGTGTGCGCTGGCGCGGCGAAAATTGCAGGTGCTTTGCTAGCCGCGGCTACGATGACATGACTAATAGTAAGTGGTTCGACCAAAGGGAGACCTCCTCGTTGGCGCCCTCAGTGCCCGATCACTTTCCTGGCGGTCACGCGCGCCCCTAGTGGGCTGTGGCCCATTCGCTTGAATGCTGCTCGCTAGACCGCTCCTTGGTAGCCTTTTTTCTTGCGAGCACTTGCCAAAAAAGCCTTGTTGTTGAAAAAATAAAAAAGGAAAACAATTGAAAAAAATCATGATTTAAAAAATGTACATGAATTTTCATAAAAGTTCACAATATTAGAAAAAAAAGTTCATCAAATTTGAAAAGAAGTTCATCGTTTTTAAAAAAGTTCATCTAGTTTGCAAAAAAGTTCATCGGTTTTGAAAAAGTTGATCGAACTTGTAAAACTTCATCGAATTCGAAAAAGTTCATTGAATTTGAAAAAGTACATTGAATTTGAAAAAAGTTCATTAGTTTTGAAAAAAGTCCATCGAATTCGAGAAAGTGCATCTACTATCAAGAAAAAGTCTCGCGAATTTCTTTCACCAAAAAAAGTTCGTGACTTTGAAAAAAATGTAAAAGGGACAGAGAAAAAAACAAACAAAGAAGAAGAAAAGGACAAATAAACCACTACGTTATACTTGAGGGCAGTTGGTCGGGTGGTTATCGGGTTGAAGTCCTAAGACCCGCGTCTCGGGTTCGAATCCTGGGTAGCATTTGCACATTTTTTCTTTTTATAGAAACAGAGAAGGAGCATATGGGCCGGCCCGCTAAAGAAACCTACAGTACACGGAGGGGTGTGCACCCTATACTAAAATACCTATATTCGGCGCTTAGAGCATCTCCAGCCGCGCCCCCAACAGGCCATCAGCCGACTTTTTCGGTGTGCCGGTGCCGAAAAAATGTCCCAGAACCCTAAAATCCGCCGGTTCAGCCCGTCTTTGGGCCCGGCGATCGCAGGCCGAACCCGGCGCACTGGGGGAGCGCTCGGGGGCTCCTGCGCACGGAAAAGCATGTTTGGCCCACACCGTCAGGCAAAAAGTCAAGTCTTTCTTCCAGATTCGCCTCCCACCCCCCGCGCGCTCGGCCGCCAACCGGCTGTATCCCGGCCCCGCCCACCGCCCGCCACCGCTAGATAGCCCATCCCCGCTGGAGTAGAGGTTTGGCCGAGGTTGCCTCTCCACCACCGGCTAGGCGATTTTATAGAAACAGAGAAGGACCATATGGGCCGGCCCACTATAGAAACCTAGCGTACACGGAGGGGTGTGCACCCTGTACCAAAATACCTATATTCGGCGCTTAGAGCATCTCGGCCAGCGCCACCAACAGAGCCCCGGCCCGACTTTTTCGGTGTCGGTGTCGAAAAAATGTCCCAAAACGCTGAAATCCGCTGGTTCAGCCCGTTTTTGGGCCCGGCGATCACAGGCCGAACCCGGCGCACTGGGGGAGCGCTCGAGGGCTCCTGCGCACGGAAAAGCATGTTTGGCCCACACCGTCAGGCAAAAAGTCAAGTATTTCTTCCAGATTCGCCTCCCACCCCCCGCGCGCTCGGCCGCTAACCGACTGTATCCCAGCGTCGCCCACCGCCCGCCACCGCTAGATAGCCCATCCCCACCGGAAAAAGAATAGAGGTTTCGCCGAGGTAGCCTCTCCACCACCGGCTAGGCGATTTTATAGAAACAGAGGAGCATATGGGCCGACCCACTATAGAAACCTAGCGTACACGGAGGGGTGTGCACCCTGTACCAAAATACCTATATTCGGCGCTTAGAGCATCAACAACGCGCCACCAACATGCCCCCCAGCCGACTTTTTCGGTGCCGGTGCCGAAAAAATGTCCCAGAACGCTGAAATCCGCCGGTTCAGCCCGCTTTTGGGCCCGGTGATCGCAGGCCGAACCCGGCGCACTGGGGGAGCGCTCGGGGGCTCCTGCGCACGGAAAAGCATGTTTCACCCACACCGTCAGGCAAAAATTCAAGTCTTTCTTCAAGATTCGCCTCCCACCCCCCGCGCGCTCGGCCGCCAACCGGCTGTATCCCGGCACCGCCCACCGCCCGCCACCGCTAGATAGCCCATCCCCGCCGGAAAAAGAGTAGAGGTTTCGCCGAGGTAGCTCTCCACCACCGGCTAGGCGATTTTTCGGCGTTTCCGGCCGTGGAGGGGTGGTGTAGCGGCGGGTGCACGCCCACCGCGCCCGCATGGTGTTCGGCGATTGGCCTGCCTTGGCAATGGACTCGGACGACGAGGAAGCGCTCGCCGTGCTGCTGGAGGAGGAATCCGAGGCCGACGTCCAGGAAGAGGAGCATCTCATGGTCCTCGACGCTCTCGTCGCCCTGCTAGTGAGCAATGAAAAGCCGCGGCGAGGTGGCTCTGCGCCGGGGCAGATGAAAGCAAAGAACCGGCATCGTCTCGAAGGCTACTACATGCTCTACTCCGACTACTTCGTCGATGCTCCACTGCATGGCGACAAAAACATTTCGGCGCCGTTATCAAATGAGCCGAAAGCTCTTCCTCAGGATTGTGAATTCTATGGGGGAGTTCGACAGCTACTTCAAGTGCAAGATGGATTGCACCGGCAAACTTGGATTCACCTCAGTCCGGAAGTGCACGACAACGATGAGGATGCTTGCATACGGTGTGATTCACTCGACGACTATGGGCGCATGGCCGAGTCCACTACCACTGAGTGTTTCTACAAGTTCTGTCGGGCAGTGGTGGCAGTGTTTGGACCGCAATACTTGCGAACACCCAATGCGGAAGACACTGCTCGGATCCTAGCACAGAATGCAGCAAGAGGATTTCCTGGGATGCTTGGAAGCATCGACCGCATGCATTGGAAATGGTAGAACTGTCCATTTGCTTGGCAAGGGATGTACAAAGGTGCCAAAGGCGGTTGCAGTGTGGTACTTGAGGCGGTGGCCACACAGGACCTCTGGATTTGGAACTCCTTCTTTGGTATGTCAGGAACTCACAAAGGCATCAACGTGCCGCAGTGCTCCCCTATCTTTGCCAAGATTGTTGAGGGTCATTCTCCTCCGGTGAACTTCGAGGTCAACGGGCGGCACTACAACAAGGGGTCCTACCTAGCTGATGGCATCTATCCGAGATGGTCTACATTTGTGAAGACTATCTCAAACGCTGTGCCAGGAGGCAAGAAGTCCCACTTTGCCAAGGTGCTTGAGTCTTGCAGGAAGGATTTCGAGCGGGCACTTGGTGTGCTCCAATCTCGGTTTTCTGTTGTCCGGTACCCTGCTCAGACCTGGTCGAAAGGTCAAATGTGGGAGATCATGACTTGCTGTGTCATCTTGCACAACATGATTATCGAGAGCGAGTAGGAAGAGCCAGTGTTTGACACTGAACCATACTATAGGCAGGGTCCTGTAGCCGAAGTTGATCACCAGCTACCGGCATCTTGGACTACCTACCTCAGTATGTGTCAGGAGATCTGAGACCCACAGGTGCATCATCAACTGCAGCAGGATCTGGCGGAGCACCTACGGAGGCTTAGGGGTGACGCCGGCCTCGACGTGTGATGAAATATGAGTTTTTATTTGTTGAACTATAAAAATTGTATTGAACTATTTGTTGTTGCACTATTTTGTTGAACTATTTGATTTTCTGTGATGAACTATGTGATAAAAAAATATTTATGTTAAAAATTCAACGCCGAACCACGACGAACCACGCCGAATATGGGCCAATTCTCGCCCATATGGGGCCTTTATTCCACGAAAGTGGGCCGAAAACTGGGTCAATATCAGCGCCTGGGGGCGACGGCTGGATGCCCAACCGCCCGCAGCGCCGATTGTACCGCCGGCTCGCCCCCAGGCGGCGATTTTTATGCCTCCTGGGTGGGGGGGGGGGGCAACGGCTGGAGATGCTCTTAGGCACCGAATACGATTTGGCGTCGAAAGGTTATATCCCCAGTGGACCCTAATGTTTGTCTGGGCCAACAGCTAGGTCCAGTCCATCGGGCCGAAGGGTTAAACCAGACCACGTGAATATTGAGTTCATAGTCCTTATCCCAAAGCTCTCTCAATATCTCTACTCTTACAAAGGGTGTTGGTAGGACAGTATCCACAGTTTTTGTTTTTACCTCACCGCCCACCACCCCCTCCATGTTGGTTTTTCTCGCTCCCTCTTAATACCAAATCAATTTTCCTGATCCTCCTCTCGTTTATTCGTGCCTTCTTTGGCAGGTGCCAATTTAATTCAACCATGTAAATATTATCTCATTAAGAATTCGGAAATCGCACCATATATGTAAGATAACCTTCCTAAAAGACAAAGAGAAGATTTTTCTCAATAACCTTCCAAATCAAAATAAGATATTCCTCAATAAGAAATAGCTAATACCACATCCTATCACATTTATTATCTATCATTATCTTTATTATTAAATATCTACTCCTAAAAGGGGAGTTGGTGAACACCACCCCCTCCATGCTGATTTTTTTCTCACTGCCACTAAAAAAACGGATCGATCCACCCGACCTTCGTATTAATTTTTTTCATGCTTGCTTTGGCAGGTGCCGATTCAATTCAATCACGTAAATATTAGGTAATTAATAAGAATTTAGAAACACTATATATGTAAGGTCACCTTTCTAAAAGATAGACTAAAGAGTTTTTTTCTCGATAACCTTCCAAATCTTCACTCCTAAAAGGGGAGTTGGTAGGTCGGTATGCATGGTTTATTTCACCTCAACATTTCACCACCCTCCATGTTGGTTTTTTCTTCCTCCCACTAAAAACCCGGATCTATTCACCCAACCTTCCTTTTCATTTTTTCCTTCTTGATTTGGCAGGCGTCAATTCAAATCAATCATGTAAATATTAGGTAATTAAAAATTTGGACATCGCAACATATGTTTGATATCACATTCCTAAACACGGACAGAAGATTTTTCTCGATAACCTTTCAAAACAAAACTAGATATTTCTGAATAACAAATAGCTAATCCCGCGCACTACGCTATTTATTATCTATCATCATCTCTTGTATCGAATCATAATCACAACTTTGCTCGACATTTTTTCTTCAATCCCACCCACATATCTCCGTTTTCAACGAAAATATTTTTTTCTTGTTTCGTTTGTTCTGTTTGACCTCCGCTCCCACGTATGTTGCTCCCTCCCGATTGATTTTCAACCCACCAAAAATTTCCAAATAAAACCCATCTCCCCTCAACCCCTCCAGCGCTCCTCGTTCGACCACCCCTCTCATGTAATCCCCACCTACGCGCCTCCTACCGACTTTTCCAATTCTCTATTCGCTACTTCATCCATCGCACAAAAATAAGCAATCTCCCCAATTTTGACTCGACCATTTCTTCCTTGTCACGTGAGGAGAGCGCCACATAGGGTTCTCTCGCACTCGGTTTTTTTCATCCTTGATGTTTGCTCTCTGACTGAAGTTGGCCCCGCACATCCTTCTCCCCCGCACCCGACCCGGCAAGGGTTCCAACCACCGCCGCTCCCCTGCTATCCTCTCACCACGACGCTCTCGACGTCACTGACTCTGCCTTCGAATTACCTCTTTGGACGTTCCTCTACGCCGCAGCCGCCAGGGATCAAGGGTGACGACATTTTAATGTAGCGGTAATTTGATGCGCTTGTGCGGGGGAGCACGTTTTTGGCGACACTGCAGGTGAGGTCGTCTTTACTCGATAGCATGTGATGACAAGAAGGGTATGCTTGGCCAACTACTCCATGTGGTTTTGTGATCCCAGGCGCCTACAGGGTCATGTCTGAGGTATATATGCCGAAGAAGTTGGAATGACGAGGAAGTGCAGCAGCCTATCGTGCGCTGTCTCGGCTTCGAGGCCAAACAGGTTTGGTTTCCCTCCCAGATCCCACCCTTCCTTGTCTTCTTGCTACGACTCCATGGATGATTATATTGCATGTGTGTGCGTATGTGATAGGAACAGAAGACTGACAGGGAACAATATGTATTAAACGCTACCTGCCCTTTATTTAATTACAGTAAGCAATCACCTTATGGCCTTTACTATGTCGATCCCACATTATGGCCATCACCGTGTGATAGTATTAGAAGACTGAATTTACACTTAGCAAACACCTGATGGTATTTACTGTGTCACTACTAGGAAAAGGCCTACTAATGGCGCACCGGTTTTGCCTACTAATGGCGCACTACCGGTGCGTCATTAGTAGCACGCCATTAGAATTTTTTACTAATGGTGCACCGGGCAGTGCGCCATTAGTATGTAACTCCATGCGCCATTAGTATGCCTCCCGGGGGGCCATATGTAACCATGTGCTTTGTCACACTAATGGCCCACTCTGCCTTGATGCGCCATTAGTATCCTTTGGCATACTAATGGCGCACTCTGCCTTGATGCGCCATTAGTATGAATATTTGGTTTTTTTTTTGCTTTTCTGATTTTTGCACAGGTTACAAAATATATTATTGGACAGAATATAGACAGCAGCACACAGCAACATCAGATTCATCGAATACAATAGAAGATTAGTCTCTGAATACAATTCATCATATTAGTCTCCGAATTCAAAAGACCGAACAAAGATAAAACATTACAAGTCTCAAGACCGCGAGTATCGAGTTTGTCTTCACATTACAAGTCGATATCAATCATCTAAACTACCATCATCAGTGTGTGCGCCGCCATCATCAGTGGTGGCATCCTCGGCGGCACCATCAGTGGTGTCATCCCCGACGCCACTAGGGGTTGTGTAATCAGGATCGGTGTCTTCAGGCGTCCTCATAGCGGTGAGGTTGTTCCTCCATCTCCTGGGACAGCTCCCAGAATTGCTTGCCGCCCCAACCACCGGCCTCATCGTTGTGGGCCATGTTTCGCTCTAAATAGGAAAAAAGTTTGGTCAAAAAGTTGGTTATTGTCAAGGAACAAGATCATGGTCTCATCATTTAGGGTTTGTCGACACCGAGGCACCCTAAAAGCCTAAGCTTTCATCATTTATGGTTTGTCGACGCCGAGGCACCCTAAAAACCTAAGCGTACATCATTTAGGTTCTCATCGACACCGAGGCATCCGGGGCAGCCAAGTTAAGTTTTCATCATTTAGGGTTTATCGATGCCGAGGCACCCTAGGTTGGGCCTAATCACTTGGCACTAATCACTTGGCTCTATTGCCACCTATGTTGGGTTTATCATCTAGGGTTTATCGATGCTAAGGAGAATTCTAAGTTGGGCCTAATCACTTGGCTCTATTGCCACCTATGGTTTAATGCAGCAAGAATGGCGGGCAGTTGATCCTACTTAACTAAGTACTAAGATATCCCGGCCCATGCATTAGTCATAAAGTACCCCATATGTCCTATTTTTAGCAAAGTCATGCTAAAATTCACGGAAAATTTCAGCATGACCTTTGCTGAAAATAGGACATATGGAGTACCAATTGCCGGAGCGGAAGTTAATCAACATTCCGACAAACTCAAGGGCCTCTCGGGGTACCTGCAAATTCATCATGACACGATGGTCGGAGACATGACCTTTGCAAAATGGTGGAGACACGATGGTCTTTCTCAATGTGATCAATTGATGGATCAACACATAAAACATGTCCAATAAGTATGATTTATAGAGTCAACATCAGTATGAATATATATAAATTTTTTCTTCATCAGCCAGGCCCATGCAAGTAACTGCATCCAGCAACTATTTCTGCTACTCTGTAACTAACTACACTCTGTATTTATAGATTCATTTCAGATGAGATCAGATTGAGCTCCAACTGTAGCTGTAGTTGAGGGATTCATGAGACATCATGCCAGCCAGCCAGGAAATAAACTTTACTTTCCAAAGGAAATAAAAATACAATGCATACATACATACTTAAGCAGGTAGATAGATAGATAGATAGATAGATAGATAGATGAGCATGTTCAGTTTACAAGAATGAATATAAACAAGCAAAGAATGCATGCAAGTTTAAAGTAAAACGTTTCAGTTAATGCAAATACTCCTCTTGCTCTCTACTTTCTCTCTTCTCTTCTTCAGTTAATTAACTGAATTTTACTGATGTTGTTGTTAACTGAATTTTAATCAGCTGCTGAAGAACACCTTGATTTAAATGAGATATAGGTGTAGTTTTCAGTCTCTGTCGGTTTCATCGGAGAAGTTTGCTTTCAGTTTCAAATAATCCGACCATGGGATGGCACGAACTAGGTTTCTCCGCCCTGACCCGACCATGGGATGGCACGAACTAGACGGTCATGGCTGCAGCAGGTGGTGGCCTTGGGAGCGCTGGGATGGCAGTGCTCACGACCGGAAGTGTCCTAGTTTCTCGTTTTACATTAGCTGTGTAATCGCTGAACAAGAAGAGAAATAGGGAGCAGAAAAAGCTGCTGAAGTTGAACAGCGGGACAAAGGGCAGGGCGTTTGAGTTTTGAGGCAACTCCCCACGTCTCCCTCCGGAGTTTTCGAGGGCCCACGTCTCCCCTCAAAGGGCAGGGCGTTTGAGTTTTCGAGGCAACTCCCCACGTCTCCCTCCACCGGCAACTCCCCACGGCGCAGAGGGGTTTTCTTCCCACGTCCAGTAACTCCCTCCTATTCCATTGCCGATCCATCTTCCTCCCTCTGCCTCCCTCCTCATTCCATTGCCGCTCCGTCTTCCTCCCTCTACCTCCCTCTGCCTCCAGCATCAAGCAACTCCCCTCTGCCTCCACCATCGCTGGCCAGGAGGGCAATGGCGGAGGAATCGTGGAGCAACTCCCCTCCGTCTGCCAAGAGAATGGCGGAGGCATCATGGAGCAACTCCCCTCCGTCTGCCAAGCATCACCGTGGTGAGGCGTCTGGCAAGGAGCCGCTGGTGGTCGACGACGACGTTCCGGTCCCCGGGCAGAAGCGGGACTACACCGTGCCGCTCAAGGTTGATATCCACCTGAAGGAGCCGCTGGATGTCGTATGCACCAGCAATCCAGACGAAGCCGACAAGATGATCCGCAAGATGAGGAGGAGGCTCGGCGGCATGCTTTCTCGGAATATCGGCGTTGATGTCGAGTATACCAGGGAAGACAAACCTCTGCAAATTGCTGCAGTTCTGCGATTATGCGTGGAGGATCTCGTCTGGTATACCACATCACCGCGACAACCAAATGGTAAAAACATCCAGTTCTAAAGTAGTTTTTGGTGATCATACAGAATGTTGTCTACAAGTTTTGTGATCATTTAGTAGCTGTTATGAATGTTGTCTTGTAATGCAAAAGATTGCAAAAAATACATCATTGAGATGTTATGCTTGCTGTTTTGATCATACAGAATGTTGTCTTGTAGTTGTTGTGATCATTTAGTAGTTGTTGTGATCATCTTTATTTTAACTGAATTTTGGTCGAACTGAAGATGCTATTTTAACTGAATTTTGCTTCAACTGAACCCATTTTAATTCTGTAGTTTACGAAGTTTTTGAAGTAGATGAATTTGAATGCTAAAGATTATTTTGAATGTTGTCTTGTAATGCAAAAGATTGCAAAAAAAATACATCATTGAGATGATATGCTTGTTGTTTTGATCATCTGAGAATGTTGTCTTGTAGTTGTTGTGATCATTTAGTAGTTGTTGTGATCATACTGTTTTAACTGAATTTTGGTCAGAACTGAAGATGCTATTTTAACTGAATTTTGCTTCAACTCAACCCATTTTAATTATGTCGTTTCTGAAGTTTTTGAAGTAGATGAATTTGAATGCTAAAGATTATTTTGATGCAGGCCCAAGGAACTCCGCCCGCTCCTGCAGGAGAAGAAGCTGTACGCCTTTGTTGGCTTCTGCATTGGAGGCGACAAGGAGAAGCTGAAGTTGTCTGGTTTGGAGATCAACCACGACAAGTACGCCGACTTCAAGCGCAAATGGAGAGTTCCAAACAATGGAAAGAAGTGGCAGTCTTTGGCTGAGTTTGCAGCCAGCCTCATCCACCCATCCTACTCAAAAATGAAGCGAGAAGATCGGCAGGAATTGGACCACCTACTATGGGGGACAGCCCACGGCCAAACAAGCTCATCGAATCGCGCGAAAGATGCGTCGTCACCTACGAGGCATGGAAGAAAATCAAAATCACCAAAGAAGGTTTCGAGCTCGGCAAGAGGCGGAGGATCATTGGGATGACCCCTACTCTGGGGATATTGAGTTGTTTGTGGTATTGGGATGACCCTACTCATGTCTCAGTTTGTAGTTATGTGGTTGAACAAGTTTGCTTTTGTTATGTTGAACGAGTTTGCTTTTGTCATGTTGAACAAGTTTGCTTTTGTAATGATGAACAAGTTTGCTTTGGTTTTCAGTTGACATCATCTCATCGCTGAGCATGGTTTAGTTTTACCTTTATCTATTTATTATTTAGGCAGAGCTATTCAGTTAATTAACTGAATTTACTGATGTTGTTGTTAACTGAATTTTACTAGTTAAACACATTATAACTTGAGTGTAACTCAGGACAAGTTAAACTTAAGCTAGAATATACAAGTTGAACACAGACCAGGCAGTTTTTTTAATATTATCAGAAAAATATCTTGATGTAACTCAGTACAAGAAAAATCTCCACCAGAATAGGACTAGCATTTAAGAGTAATTTCCTCCAGTCAAACAAAGTTCAAACAAAAACTGACAACAGTCTTTTGATTAAGAGCCAAGTCACAACACTCTTTGAAGTTCAAACAAAAACTGACAACACTTGTTTGATCTGTCTCCTCCAAGAAAGAGCCAAGTCAGTCTCACCCAACTAGGGAAACATTAGTTAGACCACTAGCAATTGGGAATACACAACTGGGGTTAGGTTTGTGCTCTAGCTAGGCAGTAAAACAGATCATATAGAGGCATTGCCTGCCTCTGCTGCAAGTGGGGATGTGAGCAGGATTATCACAATTAGATCACTAATTTGCTGGAATCTTATTTACAATTTTCTTCAAACTAGTTACCACTCACTAGTACAATGTTTTCTAAACTGGTTGCCATCATCTCCCTTTTTATCATTTTGGTTATGTGAAATTAGTTGTAATGAGTGGCCAAGCACGCCAAGCAACCACTAGCAATTTGTGCATAACAATTCTTGGTAGTTTTACCTGTAAGCCCCCCTCTTCTAGAAACCTAGTAAAAAAATTATACTACACAGGAAGCATCTGTTTCCATCTCTTTGTATAAAGGTTTAGCATTTGGCTTAATTGACTGAACGAGAAATGGGAAAAACTAACAACTCAAACAGCAAATGTCATATATATGTTTGAAATTGCAGTGATAACTGATCGGCGTGTTCCATTTGTCAGTGGTATGTACAAACTAATTCTCTTCGTTTTCTTGGGGAAAAGTTGCTCTTTGCTTAACTACTAGCAAAATCATTGTGCATTGTTTTTTGTAATATTGTATCAGTTGTTTAAATGCTTGTGCCATCATGGCCCTAACTATACCCGAGAATGATGCCACTTTGCCGTTCGGCTCTTGTTGGATTGAAATACTACAGCCGGAATCAACAGGATTATCGCTGATTTGCTGGACAAACAGTGTTTGCAAGAAGGAAGAGGGAGAGGAGGCGGAGCTCACCGGGAGGCGCAAGGAGGCCTCATGACAGCTTAGTAGCAACAGAGGTGGCGAAGTTGAGGAAGACAGCGGCGACCGTGGAAGAAGAGGTGGAGGGTGGTGGTGGGGTCGAGCGCCGTCGCGCCACAGTTCCATGACTCGCCCGGCCCGGTGTTGAAGCAGGTTTGCCCTCCGCCTTGCCTGTCGCCTCGCACGGTGGAGCTCGAGGCTGGGAAGGCGAGGGAGTGGGTGGAGTGCGGTGAAGGCGAGGGAGGGTGGATTGGGAGCGGGCGTGGGGGGAGGGGCCGGGGCTGACTGGGAGCGGCGACGGAGACGGAGGCGCGGGGGCGGCGGCGGCGTGGGTCGGGGCAGCGCGCGGGTGGATCTGGTGGCGAGGGAGAGAGGGTCGAAGGGGAGCTGGCGAGAGGGAGGGAGGATTGCTAGGGGGAGGGTTCTAATGGCGCACCCTCCAGTCGTGCGCCATAAGTATAACTATTCTAATGGCGCACCAACCCTAGGTGCGCCATTAGAATTTTGTTTTAATCTAGCCCACTAATCATATCTACAACCTAACCCTATCTACAATAGAACCCACCCACTAGCCCGACTGGTCAGCACGCAACACACACACCAGGAGGTCATGTGTTCGATTCCCAGGCTCCCCAATATTTTTTATGCATTTTAAATGCTGTTTTTTATATTTATTTGTGTTTAAATATGTTCAAACTTGTTTAAATCATAACAGTAATATTTTTTTATAAAAACAGTAATAATTTTTAAAATTATGTTCCAATTTCTTACTTGAAAATATCATAAATCGTGGCGGTGGAGCGGGGAGGGTGCGGGGATCGAGATCGAGATGGAGGAATCGAGATCGAGATGGAGGGATCGAGATCAAGTGTCCTTATGAATTCAAAAGTAATGCATGAAATTTAAAAATATTCATGATATCAAAAAGTGCCCATGAAATACAATCGAGAAATGAAGACTATGATTTAAATACAATCGATCTTAGCTAGCTATCTGTTCACAATCTTCTTGCCCTTCTTTTTCGCAAATGGAGTTCTTCTGTGGAACAGACGTCCTTTAGGTAGGGTAGTCCTGCTTCTTCTAGTGGTGTGTGCTGCAACTTCATCGTCGTCGTCATGTTCGATCTTCGGGTCACCGTACTTGTCGAAGTCTTGCTCATTGGCTACTCCATCCATTCCGATGATCTTCCTTTTGCCTCTCCTCACGACAACACGACTGGGCTTTATGGTCGGTAATGAAGAAGCACTGGTCCACTTGGGAAGCCAGTACCCATGGCTCATTTTTTGCGGTGACGTTTAGCCATGGTCTTGGATTTGGCTTCGGTATAAACACGACTGGGCTTTGGCATAGTGCGCCATTAGTAGGTTTGCAAAAAGTAAAAAATTATATACTAATGGCGCCTTTGTCTTGGTAAATGCGCCATTACTAGTTCTAACTAGTAATGGCGCACTTTGCCATCCCTCGCCATTAGTTTGAATGGAAAAATGGGAAAAAAATCAATAGTAGTGGCGCACCCTGAGCACGGTGCGCCATTAGTGTCTTCCACACTAATGGCGCACGAGCAACCGGTGCGCCATTAGTATATAGTAGTGGCGCACTACTTACCTGGTGCGCCATTAGAATCAGTCCTATCTATAACCCTTTTCCTAGTAGTGTGTATTTCAAGAAGTACCTCGTAGTGGCAGCAAATCTGGCAATTAAGACTTCTTTTTCTACAGACGGTGATCCAAACTACCTGGTATGAACAGCGGCAACATCCTATAATACTAACATGTAGTGCTTCATTTAACTCATTTTTGTACAACATACTATTGTATCGAAAACTTTAATGCAATTAACTATTGAATTTTTCTTCATCAGGATTGAGCGATCTGGCATATAATTATGAGCTTCTGCAACTCGGTGGTTCAGATCATGGAAGATATGACAGGGAAGAGCCTGACATAGTAAGTATTGATTTTCTGGTTCTACCACGAGGTAGCTCAACCAATCTGAATTTTATGTAGATTATTTCATGATCTTCCCGTGCAGGTAATTCTGTCGTATGTAGTTCTGAATTTCATTTAGATTGACCTTGAAGTATTTGGAGATATGATGCACTATCTTGATTGAACAAATTTATGTGCAAATGATCCCGGAGCCCCCCCCCCCCCATCCCCTAACCCCTGGGTCGGAAAATTATGGTGGCAAGCACATTAGTGCCGGTTTGTATTAGAGCCGGCACATTAGTATACATTAGTGCCGGTTCCAACGGCTAGCCTTTAGCACCGGTTCGTGCCACGAACCGGTACTAATGAGGGTGGTGGCAGGATGTTGTCAGTCTGGGCCCCCTCCAGCACCTTTAGTACCGGTTCGTGCCACGGACCGGTCCTATAGGTCCTCCTGCATATAAACCCTTCGTCCAGCTCGCTCTGTTCTTCCCCCGTTCCCCTCTCCTCTCCTCTCTGTTCTTCCTCTTCTCCCCTCGAGCTCATCACACATTTTGCCCAAAATTTGTCAAGATTTGAAGGCCCCCATCCATTCAAGTGATCACAAAGGTTAGCAACTTTGTCCTTTCATCTCTCATTGCTAGATTAGCTCTTGCATTGGTTTATATAGTTATTAATTTGTGAGTTTAGTAATTTGGGAGGAAATATATATATGTGCTAGTATTTGATTTATATGCACTTTGAGGTCAAAATAACACTTAGTTTGCATATGTAGGTGTGGTTTACTTAGTGCCTTCTAAATCTCTGTCGTAACCACCGTCGATCGCCGGCACCGTCCCGTCGCCGGCACCACCTTGTGGTGAGCCTCTTGTTCATGAAATTTTATATAAAAAATTCATGTTTGTGTGATTTGGATATATAGTTACTCGTATAATAATTATCTTACCCGTACGTTCTTTGTTATACATAGTGCCATGGTTTTGATATCCGTCCCCGTCGGCCCTCGTCCTTGTTATGATTCGGATGTGGTATATTCTCTTTTAAAACTATTTGTTGCATTTCGTGTTTAAGACAAATTATGCCCATCAAGTTGAAATAGATATTTTTATCTAGGAGGTATGTGAACCGGAAATTCCAACCGACCCTATTGTCGAGAGGTTAAATTTAGTTGAAAGAGAAAACGAGTACTTGAAAGAAAAATTGAAAAGAATTGAGGGGAGAAGATGGAATTGGAGTTGCATGTTGCCGATGTAAATCGATGATCACAAGATCAAGATGGAGAAAATGCGCTTGAAGATTAGAAAGATTAGAAAATATGCCATCGATAGTGAGGCTTGGTATCATTATGCTGTTGGATCAATTGTTACCTTAGTTGCGATCTTGATCGCATTTGTTGTTGCATTTAAATGCTTTAGCTAGAGAGTTATTTGTTTGTTGCATTTAAGTGTTGTATGAACTTTATGTATGAACTTGTATTAATTTGGTCTATTCGGTGTTGTGTAATGAAGATGAGCGGCAATGGATGTACGATGACCGATGCTCTCCCGATTCGTTGAGGGCGTGCATACTTTTCGACTTGCGGCTGAGGCAAACAAGCGGGCGGATGGTTTTATGCCTTATCCATGTGCTGGCTGTAAGAATGGTCGCAATTACTCTCGTCAAGAACCATTCACGTCCACCTGTTTGAGTCGGTTTCATGCCCCACTATAATGTTTGGACCAAGCACGGAGAAAGAGGGGTTATGATGGAAGACAATGAAGAAGAAGAGGGCGACGACAACTATCCTGGCCATGGGTTCCCTGAATACGATGATACAACAATGGGGAAGAAGATGAGCGGTAATGCGGGAAGAAGCTGGGCGGCAATGCGGGAAGAAGCTGAAGAAGAGGCATCAGATGAGCCAGTTGATGATCTAGGTCGGGCGATTGCCGATGCAAAGAGAAACTGCGCAAGTGATTTGGAGAAGAAGAAGTTGCAGCGCATGTTAGAGGATCACAAAAAATTGTTGTACCAATTGCGTAGGTGACAAGAAAAGCTGGGCACCACACTGGAATTGCTGCAATGGAAGGCGGAGAATGGTGTATCGACAAGGGATTTGGAAAGTTGCTTTGGTAATGATAAAGGATATGCTTCCAAAGGACAACGAATTGCCCGAGAGTACGTACGAAGCAAAGAAGGCTGCCTGCCCTCTAGGGTTAGAGGTGCAGAAGATACATGCATGCCCTAATGATTGCATTCTCTACCGTGGTGAGTACGAGGATTTGAACGCTTGCCCGGTATGTGGTGCATTGCGCTTTAAGATCAGTCGCGATGAGCATGGTGATGTCGAGGGCGAGCGCACCAGGAAGAAGATTCCTGCCAAGGTGATGTGGTATTCTCCTATAATACCACGGTTGAAACGTTTGTTCCAAAACAAAGAGCATGCCAAGGCGATGCGATGGCACAGAGAAGACCATAAGAAAGACGGAAAGTTGAGAGTACCCGCTGACGGGTCGCAGTGGAGAAAAATCGAAAGAAAGTACGGGAAGGAGTTTGCAGATGACGCAAGGAGCGTATGGTTTGTTCTAAGCGCAGATGGCATTAATCCTTTTGGGGAGCAGAGCAGCAACCATAGCACCTGGCCTGTGACTCTATGTTTGTATAACCTTCCTCCTTGGTTGTGCATGAAGCGGAAGTTCATTATGATGCGGTGCTCATCCAAGGCCCTAAGCAACCCGCAGCGACATTGATGTGTACCTAAGGCCATTAGTTGAAGAACTCTTACAAGCGTGGAATGGAACAGGTGTGCGTGCGTGGGATGAGCACATGGGGAAAAATTTGACATAAAGGCGTTGCTGTTCGTGACCATCAATGATTGGCCTGCTCTCGGTAACCTTCGGAGACAGACAAACAAGGGATACCGCGGATGCACGCACTGTTTGGATGATACCGCCAGTATATATTTGAATAGTTGTATGAAGAATGTGTACCTGGGACATCGTCCATTTCTTCCGAGCAGGCATCCTGTAAGAAAGAAAGGCAAGCATTTCAAAGGTGAGGCGGATCACCGGACGAAGCCTCACCACCGTACTGGTGCTGATGTACATGATATGGCCAAGGATTTGAAGGTGATATTTGGAAAGGGTCCTGGCGGACAACCTGTTCCAAAGGACGCTGACGGACGCGCACCCATGTGGAAGAAGAAATCTATATTTTGGGACCTGCCATATTGGAAAGACCTAGAGGTCCGCTCCATGAATCGACGTGATGCACGTGACGAAGAATCTTTGCGTGACCCTGCTTGGCTTCTTGGGCGTGTATGGGAAGACAAAAGATACACCTGAGGCATGGGAGGACCAGCAACGTATGCACGGAGAGGACGACATATATCAGGGTCATGCAAGCTATGCTCTTACCAAAGAAGAGAAGGAAATCTTCTTTGAATGCCTGCTCAGTATTAAGGTACCGTCGGCTATAAATCGAATATAAAGGGAATAATAAACATGGCAGAGAAAAAGTTCCGAACCTAAAGTCTCATGACTGCCACGTGATTATGACGCAGCTGCTTCCGTTGCATTGAGGGGCTTCTCTAGGAAAGCGTTCGATTAGCCATTGTGAAGCTATGTGCATTTCTCAATGCAATCTCTCGTAAGGTAATCGCTCCAGAAATCATACCAAGGTTACATAATGATTTGGTGCAATGTCTTGTCGGTTTCGAGTTGGTGTTCCCACCATCCTTCTTCAACATCATGACGCACGTCCTAGTTCACCTATCTTGAAGAGATTAACGTTTTGGGTCCTGTATTTCTACATAATATGTTCCCCTTTGAGAGGTTCATGGGAGTCTTAAAGAAATATGTTCATAACCGTGCTAGGCCAGAAGGAAGCATCTCCAAGGGCCATCAAAATGAGGAGGTCATTGAGTTTTGTATTGACTTTATTCCTGACCCTAAGCCGATTGTTGTTCCTGAATCGCGGCATAAGGGCAGACTGTATGGAAAAGGCACGCTAGGAGGGGATCAAATAATATGTATGGACGGGCATTCTCAAACTGAAGCACACTACACAGTTCTACAGAATTCCGCCTTGGTGGCTTCGTATATGGAGGAAGACAAGAATTTTCTACACTCCAAACACCCGGAGCAGTCTGATGACTGGATTACACGTGAACAAACCAGGAGTTTCGCCATTTGGTTGCGAACACGCATTACCATGCATGACACCTCTATTGAAGATGACATGTACTTGCTGTCCCAGTTAGCATCTTGAATATAATGACTTTCAAAGGGTACGAGATAAATGGTAATACATTTTACACGATCGCCCAAGATAAGAAGAGCACCAACCAAAACAGTGGTGTCCGCTTTGATGCAGAAACTAAGACGGAAAGGAAACATATTATGGTTATATACAGGACATATGGGAACTTGACTATCGGCGTGGTTTAAAGGTCCCTTTGTTTGGTGAAAATGGGTCAATATGACACGAGGCGGGTAACGGAAGACCCGCGATGACGGAATGACAATAGTGGATCTCAACAATCTTGCGTATGCAGGCAGACCATTCTTCCTAGCCAATGATGTGGCACAGGTTTTCTATGTGAAGGACATGTCTACCAAGCCAAGAAAAAGAAAAGATAAGGAAGTGAATGCATCGTCACGATGAGCCAAAGCGGCACATAGTTCTTTACGGGAAGAGAAACATCGTGGGAGTGGATGACAAGACAGACAAGTCAGAAGATTATGAAAAGTTTGATGAAATTTCTCCATTCACAGTGAATATTGACCCGAGCATCCCGTTAAATGATGAAGATTTTCCATGGTTACGGCGCAAAGGGACACACGCGAAGAAATAGTTTCACACTCAAAGATCTGGGATGTGATCGGCTTCACTATCATCACTTTCTTCTGTGTTTCACACCCAGTGGGGAATCTCTGTAATAGTTAGGGTAGTTATGTGTTTTGGCATTTGAAACGCGAAGTAATTTTATGTGCAAACAAATTCTTTCATGCCTTTACTGATTTTTAAAGTTAAATTATTCACAAACTAGTGATTCACACTAATTTCAAATAATTCAAAATTTAAACTATTCAAATTTGAAAACTACGGGCACCAACAGAAAGTTTGTAATTTTTGTACCTGAAGCAAAAATATTCACAAAGAAACTCTAAATACACAAAAAACAACACAAAAATAAATAAAGCAAAAAGCCCGCCTACTAGGCCGTGGCGGCCTGCATACGACTAGAAACCCAACCTGTTGTTGGGCTGAATGCAGGCCCAAGAAGGCCAAGTGGGCCTGTGGCAACAAAGAACACGTAGGCCCAAGAGGCCTGCTTTGGAGAGGAGCTCGAGAGAGCGACCGCACGGGCGAGGTTTATAAACCAGTGCGGTCGCCCCTCGGCTAGCGAGGTGGGAATAAACTTGCTGCACCAAGACTGCCTTGGCACCTTTAGTACCGGGTGGTGGCACAAACCCGGTACTAAAGGGGCCTTTAGTACCGGTTTGTGCCACCACCGGTACTAAAGGGGTCGCTTCCGCTGCTTGGGCTGGCCAAAACAGACCTTTAGTACGGTTGGTGGCTCCAACCGGTACTAAAGGTGCCTTCTATATATACAACACTTGAAAATTTTCATTCTCCTCTGTTTCTTCCTCTGTTTCCCAATTGAACCGCCCGCCCGATCGATCGACGCCGTCACCGACCCGTCGCCGTCGCCGCCCATCGCCGTCACCGTCGCCGCCCCGTCCCGTCGCCGCCCTCGTCTCCGTCGCCGCCCAGGCCGTCCCGTCGCGCCCGTCCCTGCGTCGCTGCCTCAGCGTGTCATGCTCCGGCCCGTCGCTGCCCCGGCCGTCGCCTCGCCGTCGCCCGTCGCCCGCTGTGAGCTCTCCCCTCTAACCCCTCTCCCTCGCCCGGGCCACCATGGGCGCCGCCCCTCCCCGAGCCCATACACACACAAGCATGATGAACACACACACACATACACGTATATATGTATGAATGCATGCATATATTAGTATATACATATTTGTTGATTTTTTAGATTATTGTTTTTTCACTAGTATATATGTATGAATGCATGTTAGATGGATATAATTAGTGTTTAATTAGTATGGAATTTTTTTATATAATGTTGTTTTTCTGTTTTTTAATTGATGTATAGAAATTGAATTTCTTTTATTATAGTTAGATGCTTAAATAGTAATAAATACTATATAGATTAATGAAATATTATAAAAGTTAGAAATTTTAGTTATCAAAATCCAATCATTAAAAAATATTATTTTTGCGGGCATATAGCTAGTATTTGTTCTCGGCGATGCCCGGCCCGCATCCTCGCCGTCGACCCGTCATGACGACGTCCAGCCGCCCATGTCCGGGACTGGGCTCCGCCGGGTAACTGGGAGGTGCTGCTCGGAGGCGCGCCGCTTGATGAGGAACCTGGCCCCGGGTCCCGTCGTCGACCCTGATCTCGTTTGGTGGCGTTCGCGTGGGCGGTCTCGGTGCGGAGGGACCCGGCCCGCCCGGAGGAGAATGCGTCGCCGTGTCAGGGAGGAGGACGAGCACGTCCATCGCTACATTGTTGCGTTAGAGGGCGGCAGGTTCTCCAATACCTGGCAGTATCTTCAGGGATCTCACTTCAGCTATGATCCTGTGAGAGTTCCTTCTCTTTGGGTGTCCACCGCCCGCGACGCAGGAACATGAGTGTCCTAGATTCTTCTCGTAGTATTCGATCTTTAATTATCTAGCCAGTGATGTACTATTCAATATTATATATTATTCGAGACGTTGTATTCGAGATTGTATCTATTATTCTAGACGAAGTATTCGAGATTATATCTATTATTCGAGACGATGTAATTTGAATACTAAATTGTTTTATATTTCTTTTGAATTAGTTAAATAAAACCTATGACAGACAATACCGACAGAGAGGGAGAACAGACCATGTTCGATATGATACGTGAGCAGATGATAATCAGAATGAAGAAGATTATGGCGGCTCGAATTTCTAAACAACACCGGAGAGGGTGATATGATATTCGATCGCGACGACCGAATTGATGAAGTCATGAACTACGATTATGGCGATGACGAAGAACATGTTGATCCTGAAACAACAAAGACCGGTGAGGTATATATATTTATATAAGCAGGTTTCGGTGATCATCACATGTTTTAAATGACTTGAAGATATATTAACGAATCGATCTTTGTTCTTTCAGCCATCCGGATCGAGCAAATCTTGAGGCAAAAGGGCGAAACGAGGCCCGAACAAAAAAGTTGAAGGAGGGCGTAAAGTACAATATCGAGGCAGTCGGACCTGATGGCGAACCATTAGCGCCTAAGAAGATTGCGGACAAGTTCATTCGTCGGTCACGGAGTTCTTGTGAAGGACCAACTCTCGATCTCCCTTCAAGAATGGAGAGAGCCAGCAAAAGACAAAGGACAAAAAGGCAAAGAGGACGCTGCTCCATGTCCAGATGTTACTTTTGTAGACAAGAATCAAAAAGATCTGCTTTGGGATACTCTCATGGAACATTTCACCCTACCAGATCATTTCACAGAAGCAGATGTGCAGAAAGTCAAGGACGCTGCTCTTAGGAAGATGGCGGTTGCATTCAAGAACCGCAAGAATCGTGAATGGAACAAGTACGTCAAGGGAGGAAGGAAGACTCCGATTCGAGGGAACACTAGAGAACCAACGTGCTCATTGGGACGATTTTGTGAAATTCAAGGATTCTGAATTAGCTAAGGAACAGTCGAGAATAAACAAGAAGAATGCCGAAAAAAAGGATAAGTTCCATAAGTTGGGGCCAGGTGGCTATGCGGTGGCAATGCCTATGTGGGATAAGTCTGAGAAAGAGATGGAGGATGTAGGTGCCACTCCGGTTACTAAGAGCTGGCCCCAGTCGTGGACTTGGTTCTATGCGCATGGGGGAGTTGGACCCGAAGGCGGGCAATGTTTCGACGAGGGAAAGTCTGAAGGGAGCCGACGATGCGATACTTGTTGCAATAGAAGAGGCACGATCGGGGGTGTTCCAG
Source organism: Aegilops bicornis (assembly GCA_021605145.1). Taxonomy (NCBI): domain Eukaryota; kingdom Viridiplantae; phylum Streptophyta; class Magnoliopsida; order Poales; family Poaceae; genus Aegilops; species Aegilops bicornis. Next base: position 92,423,242 of record CM038675.1, read on the forward strand.
CCCAACAGAGAGAACAACGAGCTTACGCATGCCCTGGGAAATCCTGAACACCCAGGAAGAACACGAGGCAAGGGCGCTATTCCGTGGTATGAGGGGTTTTGATTTGGAACACCGACTACGTAACCCGTGCGAGAAAGAAGATTGCAGAGGAGAAGAAGAGGAAGATGGAGGAGGAGCAGAGGAAGCGGGACTATGAACGCCTTCAAGGCCTATAAGCAAGTCAAGCGGAATTGGCAGTCAAATTCCAGCGGCAGCAAGAGCAGATCGACTCACTTAGCCAGCAAAGGGGGTCTCAGCAGCTGCAGCAGCTAGCGGATGATCCAGCATTGGATAGCACCGCCCCATCCATGCAGAGAAGCAGCGTGGGTTCCGCCCCGAACGACGCAATGCTGGGTAGATATCCCGTCGATGACATCACGGAGAACACTAGCTGCGAGCTACACGTCAAAATGAAGAACATATCCATGAAGGTGGCGGATGGCGTTGCTTTTCGATTACCCGAAGCAACCTACCATTCCATCCCGATTCCAGAGGGCTATGCTCGTGTCATGGTTGACGAGGTGGTGCAGCCATATTGGGGCTAGAGCTTGACATTCCTAGAGGTGAGGACGGCGCTTTCTCGGAGACGCCAACCATCGTATCATCCTATGGAAAAAGGATTGCATCATCTTTTGAAGGCCACCGACACCGCGTCATCCGACTCCTCGTCGAAGTCCGCCACCGAGTCAGCCGTCTCCCGCTCCTGCAAGTCCACCAAGTCCGGCAAAGTGTCAGGCCACTCCTCCTCCAAATCCGGCAAAGTTTCAGGCCACTCCTCCTCCTCCAAGTCCGCCACAGCGTCAGACGTCCACTCCTCCTCCAAGTCCGGCACAACCTCAGGCCACTCCTCCTCCAAGTCCGGCACAGCTTCAGGCGGCCACTCCTCCTCGTCCAACTCAGCCCCGTCAGCCGGCGTCTCCGCCGCCTCAGCAATCGCAGAAGAGACACCCCGCAGCTATGGTGCGTAGCGGTACGAGTCGAGGTAGTACAGGAAGTACAGGCGGAGGCAAGCAATATAAATATGGTACAGGCGGAGGCAAACGATTGACCACTTCATTCGTATGGCTCAACCACCAGCTCCCAAGCCTGTTGACACAGACTATGAGCGCCACATCAGGAAGTTAAATCGAGCACGTCTACGTAAGGAGGCGAGCTCGGGATCGAGCAAACAAGAAGCAGCTGTCACAAAATGCGGTAAAACCATTCCCCATCTGTGAGCACCGGCGGCGAAATCGATCCCCTCGCTTGTTGTGCCAACAACACGTGACAGTACGCGCGCCCAATATTATTGTGGGCAAACAGTTTACGTTCCTGAGGTGGGCAATGTGGTAATAACGGAGGACCATATAATGCAGGCTGAAGTTCTCATTGGACAACTCCTCGAGATCGATCCCATGCCTGTGCTTAGAGAGGATGAAATAAAACGGAAATATGTCCGGGGCTAGCCTTTGATCCAGCCAGACAAGGTCAACAACCTCCCAACGAAAATGTATGAATTGCATCAATGGTACATGAACATTACCAAGATTTCCGATCGATTGTCCCTCATGGTGAATGTCAAGGAGGAGCATTACCTCCATGAGAAAGCTGTGTCCGTTGAGTATTCTGAACTGTTTCAGTTATACAATCAAGACGCACTCGACAAATCTATCGTCGATTGCTATTGTACGTAAGTGATTTCTTTACGTAATTTAAGTCTCAAGCTAGCTGTCTTGATCCTTTTGATCAATCATTACCTGTAATTATCCTCACTATATTCTTTTACGTGGTATTATATGCAGGATGAAGATATATGAAATGAGAAAAGGTGGACGCTTTGGCATTGGGTTCATTGACCCAAACACCATTAATGAATACACATGGAAACTAAATCCACGTTATCAAAAGGACGTGAGGACAACATGCTAGAGTTCTTGAAGCGCCTCAAATACAATGAAGATATACTACTTCCTTACAACTTCCAAAGTGAGTCACACTGTCTTGTACTACAAATTCTCTGTTTTTGCCTACTAGCTAGCTACATGTTTTTGGTTTACATATGCCCGCTTAATTAAGACATGCAAACGTGTGTGCATGCAGATTTCACTGGGTCTTGTGTATCATTAAAGTTGACGCCGGAACAGTTGAAATATGGACTCACTACTCAAAGAAAAAACTGACTATAACATCTTGTTTGGGATAGTCAACAGGTAATTTCAATCATTATTAACTATATATCTCGGCCTATTTAGTTCGTCATTTTTCATAATATGAACTATTTAATAACCCCTTTATTCATTTTCTTTGTCGGCGGGCAGGGCTTGGGCAAGGTTCATCAGCGTGACCAAGGAGAATGGAAACAAAAGCTTAAATGGTTTCGACCCAAGGTAAGTAATTAAGTAGTACTAGCTAGCTAGCTAGCTGCCATCTCTTTAATTATCATGCTTGATTAATTATTATCTGATCAAATTCCATTCTCATAAAGGCCCTGAAGCGGTATGAGGGACTAATCTGTGTGCATTCTGCGTTTGCGAGAACATTCGCATGATGGCGTCCGAAAGGAGCAGATCTCAAAGACAGGAATGGGTACGCTTGTCAAAACACTATTCACAATTTTACACCATTATCGATATCTAGTCACACAACTAATACACATGCATATTGATCTCCTTCTTAACAGTTCACAGAGGTGCGGGAGAAGCTCCTAGAAACGGAGTGCGTAGAAGCACTTCAAGAGGAAATAGCGGGATTTTTGCTCGACCAGGTCATAAATCCGATGGGAGAATACTATTACCCGCTACCGCCCCATCGTGCTCCGAAGGAACCAATTAGACTAATGACACTGGCTCCAAAGGCAACATGCATATGTAGGAGAAATTGTATATAGCTATACATGTGTGTATGTGTGAATTAATTAATATGATGGTTTGTGAGACATTGATGATATATATATATGCATGATTGGTTCTACTAGAAATTTTATATATATATATATATATATATATATATATATATATGCATAACCTGTACAATGTCTAGTATCGTAAAATACCAACAAACGAAAAAGAATTAAATTGATAATTGAGATAGAATGGTGTAGCCGTTGATGATTGGTGGAGAAATTAACAGTTTTGGGTCATCAGAGGTGTCTCGCAAGATAGCTTTTTAGATTTTAATCTTAATTATGCATGTGCTCCAAAATAATAATCAAACATATTTGTGCTTATGCATATAATAACAGTAGCAAGAGTATATATTCCATTTTAGTAGAAACTAGAACGACGAGTTTTCTTTTGCACATATAAATAGATACACAAACAAAAATGCTACACCCCACACAATTAGTGTTTCACGCCACCTCGTGCTCACGAGCAAGCTCTGACACGATCAGTTCATCCACGTCATCTGCCTCAACCCTGATTCCCCTATCATGTCGTGGTTAGCACCACCCACTCATCATCAGTACATCCGAGATGGCCAAGAGGACCGCCACACAATGGATGGACTCATGGGCCCGTGAACCATGGTTATGTAGCCCCTGGGTACTCAACTTTGATGACAACAGGTCAATGCCACGTCCAGGCCGAGCGGCCGTCGCCAGTGTGCAGCTCCGCCCATATCTCATTACTGATAGGATAACAAGTACTAGCTCGCCATGGTGGGATCTAGGTTGTTCATCAGGCCAGCTGATGAAAGGCGCCAAATGAAGAAGAGAGGGACATCAACAATAGAGGTCTGTCTTGGTTCTCCCTCATCAAAGACATTACCGACATAACTTCTCAAGGGGGCATGCTACCATTGTGTTTTACTTAGAATGGCTAGAGCAGAACTGGTCATGGGTAGAATTAGTGTGCCAGACGTCAAGTGAAGGGAATTACATTAAGTTAGTGAGCAACGGAATTAAATTAAGTTAGTGACCAATGGAATTAAATTAAGTTAGTCACCATGGGTTGAATTAGCACTAAGATCTGAAGGCAGTTGCCGCCTTTGTCCCTTGATGCTGGCCTCCCACGGTGGCATTGATCGCTGGCTCATTTAAAACACGAGTTCGTGGATTTTGTGATAAAAGTGAGGGTTGAGAGTGAGCGGGATGGGGGTAAAGTTGATTTGTTCAGTCATGGCTGTCTATGTGGAATAATTTCTTTACATTAAAAAAGCAGGAAATTTCCTTTCACTAGAGATGGCTTTGTAGAAAATTGTATGAGAGGGAGGTTCATTTATTTTCATCAAGTTATACAATTTTTTGGCAAGGATACGAGGGTAAATTCCTTGGTTGGTTGATTCAAGAGTTAATAATGGACACGGTGGGCAAATTGCTATGGCACGTGTGCTTAATCTATACTAGTTCCGACTCTCCCTCCTCCCTCCCGCGACGCTCCCGCGGGCGTCCGGGTTGCAACCCTAGCCTGCGCCGCCGCTGGTCCCCCCTCCTCCTCTCCCCCCTCCCTCGCCGCCGCCGGAGGGCGCGAGCGGGCGAAGTCCTCTCGTCGCTGGCGGCGGCGGGGCCTTCTCGTCTCCGCCCGTGGGGGTTTCGGCGCGTGCCGGACTCCTTCAGCCGGATGCAGCGCTCGGCGCTAGGCGCGGCAGCTCGGCGGTGTGGGCCGGCGATGGCGTGTGACGGCGATGCGACGGGCGGCACGGCGGTGGTGCGGGCTCGAGGATGGTGGCGGGGGCTGTGTCACGGCGGGTCGTCCAGATCCGCCTCTGGCGCCGCGGGTCGTGGGCGACCTGGGCCGCGCTCGGCCTTCCTTGCCATGGCTCGGGAGGGGGGGGGGCAGTGGGTGGATGTGTGCGCCACTGCCAGGCCGGGCCCTTGCGGCTGGTCGCGGACGCACGGCACGGGAGACTCCCATGGTGGCCATCCTTGGACACGACAGCAGGCTCTGCTCCCTCGCCTCCGGTTACGGGCTTATGCCTTGGCCGTGCTCGGGGCCGGGCCTATGGCAGGGTGGGGCAAAACAGTGGTTTCGGGGGCGAAGCCAGTTGGAGGGACGGGAGCTCCGCTGCCGAGCTGCCCGTCGCCGGCACTGTGTTGTCGTCGGTCGTGGCCGCGGGCCACCCCTCCCCCTTCCCCCTTCCCCATCTCTGTTTGCTATCGGTTCTGGCATTGTTCGGCGGGTTTGCTGGTGGTCTCGGAGGTGGTTGTGGTGCAGATTGCTCAAAGCCCCAACATTTGGTGGTTCTCGGGGCAGTCTGGATGCAGGGCGGCGACTCTGGCGGTGGGAGGCTGTTGGTCGTGGGCTGACGCACGGCTCGGGTGCGGGCGGGCAGCCATGGTCGCTTGGGCGGAATGGATGCTTGTGGTTGGCGGAGTGAGGTTGCGACAGAGGGGTAGGAGCATCGGGGTTCATCACTCGCCCAGTACCGATACTGGCCAACGGAGGCGGCGTCCGTGGATGTCGCTCTCCTTCTTGCAGGCTCCGTCGTGGTGCTCCCATTTGCTTCGTGTCACTCCGGTTGAAAACCTGATCCTCGGGATCGGACGGTGACGGCTTCCTACAGTCGTTTCCCTCTTGAGGGCATCGTCTTGGAGTCCTCACTCCGGCTTTGTCTGTCTCATTACCCCTCAATGGATTGCTCATCTTCATGGTGGTCTTCGGCTTATCATTAGGGTGCTTCGTCGTCGTTGGGGTGGTGTTTTCGGTGCTCGGCACCTTTGTATCTTGCCTTGGGTGTGTGCGTTGAGTGTGGTGGTGGCGTGCGTTTGTATCTTCTTACTCGATGTTGTGTTGATGGTGCTTTATATATAAAGCGGGGGAACCCTTTTTCTTAATAGTGGACACAGTGGCGTATCAGTTGCATGCCCAACAAAAGACATTATATTTTTGTTTCGTGGTCATGCACGAGATCCAACTATATGTTACAACGTGGCAATGGCTCAGCAGATATGGGGTCTGCCTTCTTGGATCGAGGGGCGTCCTGGGTGACACATGCCTCGTCCCCCTTGATGGCGTTGGCGGATCAACACAGACACGCAGGGGGGGTAGGATGAGGGAAAGCGGGGTGATTGCTAGGGATCTTCTCCTAGGTTGTCTGTGTCGAAGTACAGTCTGAAGGAGAAAATGTGCCACGACGAAAGCCAGGGGGCTACATCCGATTTTAAAAGAGAGGCCTCCAGCAAGAAATATCCTGCTACAGCGGGAAAACGAGCGGGAAGGGAGGGTCTACTTGGGAAAAGGGAATGGTGTGTCCTAGGGTGAATTTGTTGTGTTGGGACCGTGTGTTGAAGATAACATGACGGATAATTCGGACAACCACATTTCTCCTCCACATATGGAGTGGATTTGGAGAGCCCGGACTGTTCAGACGGTTGGATTTCGGGGAGCTGGGCTCCCGTTTATGTCTGAATATGTTCGGACTTATGACTTATGAGAGAGAAATAATCTTCGATCTTGGAGACGACTTTAAACATTTGTATGATTCATTTGTATGCACTGTAATCCATAGTAATGCAAGGCGTTCTACTAGTTTCTATTGGAGGAGTTGATCTTACGGCTAGCATCGAACAGGGAATATATGAACTAACTGTTGCCGCCGAGACCAATGCCTCCAAGAGCTAGCTATCTTGGCGTACACAGATGGCCGGCAAGGTGCCGCTACATGAGCTTCCAAGGCCCCCTTCCTGTTACACACTTGCAGAACTCCAGATCGATGCTGTTTACCCTGTGGATGAGACGGTGAAGATCTAGGCCCTGCAAGCATTTTCACACGTCGCGCAGAAATTTGTTCTTCTTCCTCTTCGCCGATCTGCCAGTGTTGGCATTGTTTTCCCTTTTTCTATGGTTCATAGCACTTTTATCTTCATTTTACCACTAGCATCCTGTAAAATGAAATGATATAGAATGGTGTAGCCATTGATGATTGGTGGAGAAATTAACAGTTTTCGGTCATCAGAGGTGTCTCGCAAGATAGCTTTTTAAATTTTAATTTAATTGTGCATGTGCTCAGAAATAATAATTAAATGTATTTGTGTTTATGCATATAATAACAGTAGCAAGAGTATATTCCATTTTAGTGGAAACTAGAACAACGAGTTTTCTTTTGCATATATAAATAGATACACAAACAAAAATACTACACCCCATACAATTAGTATTTCACGCCACCTCGTGCTCACGGGCAAGCTCTGACATGATCAGTTCATCCACGTCATCTGCCTCAACCCCAATTTCCCATCCTATCGTGGTTAGCACCACCCACTCATCATTAGTACAGCCGAGATGGCCAAGAGGCCCGCCACACTGTGGAGGGACTCATGGGCCCGTGAACCATGGTTATGTAGCCCCTGGGTACTCAACTTTGACGACAACAGGTCAGTGCCACGTCCGGGCGGCGGCCATCGCCGATGTGCAGCTCCGACCATATCTCATTACCGATGGGATAACAAGTACTTGCTCGCCATTGTGGAATCTAGGTTGTTCGTCGGGCCAGCTGATGAAAGGCACCAAATGAAGAAGAGAGGGACATCAACAAGGGAGGTGTGTCTTGGTTCTCCCTCATAAAAGACTTTACCGACATAACTTCTCAAGGGGGCATGCTACCATTGTGTATTACATAGAAGGGTAGAATTAGTGTGCGAAACGTCAAGTGAAGGGAATTAAATTAAGTTAGTCACCATGGGTTGAATTAGCACTAAGATACGAAGGCGGTTGCCGCCTTTGCCCCTTGATGCTGGCCTCCCACGGTGGCATGGCTCATTTAAAACACGAGTTCGTGGATTTTGTGATAAAAGTGAGGGTTGAGAGTGAGCGGGATGGGGGTAAAGTTGGTATGTTCAGTCATGGCTGTCTAAGTGGAATAATTTCCTTTCACTAGAGATGGCTTTGCAGAAAATTGTATGAGAGGGCGGTTCATTTATTTTCATCAAGTTATAAAATTTTTCGCAAGGATAGGAGGGTAAATGCCTTGGTTGGTTGATTCAAGAGTTAATAATGGACACGGTGGCGTATCAGTTGCACGCCCAACAAAAGACTTTATATTTTTTTCTCGTGGTCATGCACGAGATTCAACTATATGTTACAACATGGCCATGGCACAGGAGATATGGGGTCTACCTTCTTGGATCGAGGGGCATCCTGGGCGGCACCAGCGTCGTCCGCCCTGATGACGTTGGCGGATCAACACAGACGGGGGGTAGGATGAGGGCGAGCGGGGTGATTGGCGGGGGACTTCTCCTAGGTTGTCTGTGTGGAAGTACAATGTGACGGAGAAAATATGCCATGACGAAAGCGAGGTGGGCTTCATCCAATTTTAAAAGAGAGGGCTCCAGCAAGAAATATCCCGCTACAACGGGAAAACAAGCAAGAAGGGGAGGGTCTGGCAGGAAAAGGGAATGGTGTCCTAGGGTGGATTTGTTGTGTTGGGACCGTGTGTTGGAGATAACATGACGGATAGTTCGGACAACCACATTTCTCCTTCACATATGGACTGGATTTGGGGAGCCCGGACTGTTCAAACGGTTGGATTGGGAGCTGGGCTCCCGTTTATGTCTGAATATGTTCGGACTTATGACTTATGAGAGAGAAATAATCTTCTATCTTGGAGACAACTTTAAACATTTGTATGATTCATTTGTATGCACTGTAGTCCATAGTAATGCAAGGCGTTCTACTAGTATCTATTGGAGGAGTTGATCTTACGGCTAGCATCGAACAGGGACTATATGAACTAATTGTTGCCGCCGAGACCAATGCCTCCAAGAGCTAGCTATCTTGGCGTACACAGATGTCCGGCAAGCTGCCGCGACTTGAGCTTCCAAGGCTCCCTTCCTGTTACACACTTGCAGAACTCCAGATCGATGCTGTTTACCCTGTGGATGAGACGGTGAAGATCTAGGCCCTGCAAGCTTTTTCACACGTTGCGCAGAAATTTGTTCCTCATATAGTCACTGTTCGATGAATTGTTTTTATCATTATTAATAATTTTATGTTAATATTATTCATTCATTTTTTCTCTAAAGCTGACATAATCTATTTTTAATATTTGAGGAGCTTTAAGTCCAGGTTACACGTCTACACTACATTTGACAAGTGGAAATTTGTTCTTGCAGCAATTAAGTGCCTCGGAGCTCTTCAAGATTAGTGCAAACAAATATTAAAAGAGCATGGAAGCGCTCATCTGGGCTAATTTAAAAATAAACATACTTCTCTTACATTATCCGGTTAACATTGTAACATGAATTCTTGAATATATCCCAACAAAATGCGAAAAGAATGTAATGCCTCTCTCACTACCTTTGTAGTTACGCATTTTTCATACAAAGGGCCGGTGACTGTATATGGAACAATAAAGGAAGCGTGCGCATGTTATATCCTACTCTCCGATCTCTTCGCCGATGCAGTCAGCACAATTGAATTCTTTGAGATGTTTTGCCTCAGAGGCAGTTCTGTTCACATATTTTCCATGGAACCGCTGGTCACATATGTCACAGCATATCCAAAAGGCGTTGGCATGGTACTGAGCACTACAGGTTTCACAAACGTATGTAACTTCTGTTGGCGCCGCCACCACGCAGTGCCGCTCTTCTTCTTCTACCTTGAGCTGCCTCACACAACTCTCATCTCCTCTCTTTGTCTCACACAAGAACACACACACACTTCACCAAGAGAGGAAATGCTTTGCTTCTTCTCCGGGTGAGAAAACGTGTGCTACATCTTTTCTGTCTGCCTTCACGGCCTCATTTTCCATTACTGAATCAGATGACTATTTATACAAAGTTTGGCACTCAGCCAAGACCCACGCACTAACGCCATACGCCACTAACTGCACCTCCTGAAATCACTCTATGATGTGGATGGCTTGGCCAACCGGCCACTACTCACTAGCACTAACAAACTAATCACTAGTTGTGTCCCCAACTTGCGTAGCTTCTCTTCAACGTTAACCACTTGCATGCAGCAGGCTAACAACCCATGCATGAGGCTAGCTAACAACCTTAGCTACCTGTACGACCAAGTTTAGTCCTTGGGTAGCCTCATCAACGGCCACAGAACTCACCCGAACTTGCCCGATCACCCGACTCCTCCTGGTCTTGTGGCCCGTCCCGCTCCAGCTTCATCGCGTCTTGCCGCTTCACACAGCGTTGCCGCATCGCACGGCACCATCGACATCTCGTCGTACTCGCCGCATCGCACGGCTGCCTGACATCTCGTCTCCTTCACGCGTACAGCTGAAGCTTCACCAGATCCTAGACTAAACTACATGCAATATTCAACATGCAAATACCTAATGACATGATTAGTGCTAACAATCACCTCTCTAATCTTGTCATTCTAACTCATCAAATTCTCAAACCGGATCACCCGCAACTACCTGCCGTGGAGGACACCCTCACAGCGCCGATCACCTTGCAACATCCTTTGGTGGACGACGCCATCGCAGCGCCGGTCACCGTGCACATCTTGCCGTGTACGACGCCTTCGCAGCGCCAATCACTAGGCCGTCATGCTACATGCACAGGCCACCTCTTGACGTGGACGACGCCGTCGCGAAGCCGATTACCACGTTGTCGCGTCGGTCACCATGAACCATCTTATCGTGGATGACGTCCTCGCAACACCAATCACCACGCCGTCTTGCCATGGACGACGCCGTCGCGGCGCCGAGTACCATGACCTCCTGCCGGATGCAGCACCCATCTCTTGGCGTGAAGCGGCGCGCCAGCGGCGCCGATCGCCGCACCATCATCATCTTGTGGCATCGCACCGCAACTGGCCACCCGCGGCATTGCACCGTCGCCGGCCTCCACCTCGCGCCGCCGTCCCCCATCTCACATGGAGTCGACCGCGCCGCCGTCGCCGCCGCGGATCAACCTGGCTCTGTATACCAATTGTTGGTGCCGCCTCCACGCAGCGCCGCTCTTCTTCTTCTACCTTGAGCTGCCTCACAGAACTCTCATCTCCTCTCTTTGTCTCAGACAAGAACACACACAACTTCATGATTATTTTCTTTGTCTTCAGCAGGCTTCCTAGAGTCCTTGTTTAGAGCAGATAAATCTTGCATGGACTCTTGAGATGGTGGCACGTTCTCATCAGCAGGTGTGATAGAGTCCGGCAAGTCTATTGTAAAAAAAAATGCCGGAGATTGGATTATTAGTTTGCGTGTTTGTTTTAGATTTTGGCGGTACAATTTCGTCACTTTAGTTAACAGTTTTTTTGCATGAAGCACCCATGCCATGCATATGGCTGGTGTTGGCGTGGTTCATACCATTGGCTGCAGGCTTGGAATTTCCCGGTACTTCAATCCTATTCCAAGGCGTGATATATATACAGATCTCTATATTTGCCAAAATTATACACATCTCTCTGCTTATGGTGAATATAAAAAATTAAGCCGGCCCTCTCTATATCTTCCATCTTCCGTGAAAAAGATCACATGTGCGCACACAAGTATATATGTTTATATACACTGTGCATTGCCAGTGGAAAATAGCTAGAATCCATATTCCAGACAATTTTGTTTTTTAATTTGATCATTACTAAAATAAATAGAATAACTGTGTCATTTATCTGATGTAGTTTAGTGAAAAAATATGTATGTAATATATGCGGCTTAAAAATTACAAATATTTCAAAATAGAATACAGTGCATGGATACTCTTCATTGCCAGGAGAAAATGAATGCCCTCACGTACTCTTGTAAAATTAATGCATGATCGAATCCTAGAAAATATATGGTCTAAAAAAGTTGAAGGTTTTGTGGGCGACAAGTGTCTAATGTCTGTAATAAACATAAGACCAAACCCCATCATACTTCATTAGTTAGGATATAAAAGGACACAAAATTATACATCCACCAAAGAATTTCGCATTTGCAATACTATAGCCCACCAGTACACATGCAGACTTCATAAAATTGCTATAATGTTACATCTTCTATCAATTTGGAATTACTGGGGCATGGCACACCAAGAATATATATATCACGCGCATTGGTTTCACACACTTGTCAATTGGAAAAGTCTATGCATGCAAAAAATGCAACCACTAATGCACGGTGTTGTTTATAACTCGGTACTCTTTTTCCTTTGTCTAATACAAAAATAAACACAGTCGTATATCTGAAAATAACCTTTTTCCCAAAGAAATATGTTTGAAAGTAACTGATCAAACTATTGGCCTAAATTCCCTGTATTTCAATACATAACTACGCTACCCCGTGCAACAGCACTGGATTTTGATGACTAATTTTTCTTCTTGAAAAACGGATCTGAGATTTCATGTCCGCCGGATTTACAATTTTTTTTATTAAAAATGATCAAAAAAGTCTGGGACAGCAGGATCTAAAAACTACCACTACAAATGCCCTTAGTTGTTTAACACAATACATTTTTTCCTATGCCTAATAAGAAATAAACACAGTTATGAGGACACTAGTAGTATTTGAAGAAACCCAAGCAGGACTTCACACAAGAGCTATGAGGCCTTGTGTGTGACAGAAACACATCCATAAATACTCTTCTCCGCTCTTTGTTGGGATGATTACTCGTTGGCATACTTCTGCGAAAGTGCTACACTACCATGTTTGGTCTGCAGTTACCAGCGCTGCGGGGGTTGGGAAAAATCTTTGTCGGTTCATGCCGGCACCAACACGGTGACGCTTGTGGGCGCCGCCTCCCTTCTTGAAGGGCATTAGGTTTACCCTGTCGGCACTCCTCTCCGTGTACCAGCAGAAATCCGAGGGTCTGTCTGGGCAGCAGCGCCATTGTCGTTGTGGTCCTTCTTGAAGGTGTTGTTTGGTACGCGGGAATTCAGAGGCATAGGAGCTTGGTGGAATTCATCGCTTTGGCATTTGTTTCTCTTGTTTCTCATTTTGGGCTTGATTGTCCTGTTTGCCCATCAGTGATATCACAGTTATGTCAGGTGGTTGCTATATTAATATAGCAAGGCGAAAGCCTGTTTCGAGACATTGTAAACTGAATTCTTAAATATATCCCAACGGAATGGGAAAAGAATGTAATGCCTCTCTCACTACTTTTCTAGTTAATCATTTTTCATACAAAGGGTGACTGCATACCCTAAAATAAAGGAATGGTGCACATATTATATCCTACTCTCCGATCACCTCATGGATGCAGTCAGGACACTTGTATTCTTTGATATGTTCTGCTTTAGAGGCAGTTATGTTCACACATTTGCCATGGAACCACTGGTCACATCCGTCACAACCAATCCAAAAGGCATTGGCATGATACGGAGCATTACAAGATCCGCAAAAGTCGGTAACTTCATTATACTTTTGCTTGTCTTCAGCAGGCTTCCTAGAGTCCCTTTTTGGAGCAGACAAAACTTGCATCGAGACTTGAGCAGGTGGCACGTTCAGTTCAGCAGGTGACACATTCTCTTGAGTTGGTGCGCTCGACTCCCTGTTTGCATTGTATCGACAGTATCGCGCAAATGTTGATAGCCAAGGAAGACCGTAAGAGAGATAGAATTCGTCATGGACTGTTCGCATCTCGTTTACCATATCAAATAAACGTATCCTGAAAAAGAAAGTAAACCAACATCATCAAATCAGCAATTGGCTTCGCAAGCAATATGTAACACATGACATTCTTGATGCATGGAGGAACTATATAAGCACTAAAACATAATGATTTAAATAGAAGATGAACATCGCCCCTAATAAGAATAGCCCATTATTTAATACTGAGGCTCTAACAATTAGTTCTGCAGGACTACGGCTCTATTCAAGCTGTATTCTCTCTCGTGTTTGTTAAATGGAAAAAACTCGATATTATGTCAAAAAATAGAATCTTCTATATGCTTGTTTAAAAGCATAGGTATTACATACTATTTTGTTAGATAGAAGTTACAGGTTTTTGCGCTTTTTGCTGCATTCAATGGTTCTTCTACATGCACATGCTTTATAAACAAGATATTGGTTACATTTCTCGGAGGTAGATTGCACATGTAAATGTCCTAAATGTTAAGTGCATAAAAAAACTGTTTGTGAAACGAAGTAGTAGTAGTGGTGGTGGTTGTGGTGGTGGTGGTGGCGGTAGTTAGCAGCAGCAACAACAGTAGTAGTAACATACCTTTGGTTGGCGTCGAGATGAGTGGACAAGAAAAAGGTGACGCCCATGAGCCACGAGTCGGAGTGGTGGGCGACGAGTGTCAGGTAGTCAGAACGGTTCACATAATCTCGCCGGCGGTTGATACCTCGTGTCGGTACCGGCAGGCCTGGCGGCACCATCTCCTCCGGCAGCGTCAACTCCCAACTACCGTCTGGGTACCCGTACAAGCACATTGGCTCTTTACCTGAAGCGAGAAAATGAATCACACCACTACATCAGCCTGTGATCTGCACACCTCGCCATCTTATATTTACTAATTGTAATTGGGGGCAGCATATGAGATTTACTTTAATTTAAGAAAAACTACCTCTCCAAACCATCGATTTGACAAAAAGTCATTATATTATTCAAACAGGTTTGATGTAGGTACATGTTAAACAACTCTATTGTAAAAAAAGCCCGAGATTAGATTGTTAGTTTGCATGTTTGTTTTACATTTGGGCAGTACTTTCGACACTTTAATTAATTAAATATTTTTTGCATGAAGCACCCATGCCATGCATATGGCTTGGTGATGGCGAGGTTCATATCACTGGCTGCAGGCTTAGAATTTGCAGGTACTTTAAGCATATTACGAGGCGTGATAACTATGCGGTTCTCTATGTTTGCCAAATTTATACAAATCTCTCTACTTTTGGCTATAAAATTAAGCTGGCCTTCTCTATGTCATCGTGAGAAAGATAAACATGCGCACACAAGTATATATGTTTATATACACGGAAAAAGCTAGAGTCTGTATTTCCGACAATTTTCTTTTAAAAATTTGATCACTACTAAAATAAATAGTAAACTATATCATTTATCTGACGTATTTTAGTGAATATACATGTATATAATATGTGACTTAAAATTAAAAATATTTCAAAATAGAACCATGGATTCTCTTCATGACCAGGAGAAAATAAGTGTCCTCATGTACTCTTATAGAACACTTTTGCATGAAAATTCTATGTAAATAGTAATGCACAATCGAGTCCTAGAAAAGATATAGTCTAGAAACAGTTGAAGGTTTTGTGGGCGACAAGTGTTGAATGTCTATAATAAACTTAAGACCAAACCCCATCGTATTTCTTTAGGAGAAAAGGAGAAAAAAAGTATAAATCCACCAAAGAATTTCGCGTTTGCAATACTATAGCCCACCAGTACACATGCAGCCTTCATAAAATTGCTACCATGTTACATCTTCTATCAATTTGGAGTTATTGGGGGCATAGCACACCAAGAATATCTAACACGCGCATTGATTTCACACACTAGTCAATTGGAAAAGTCTATGCACGCAAAAAATACTACCACTAATGCAGAGAGTTGTTTATAACTCTATACTCTTTTCCTTTGTCTAATACAAAAATAAACATGGTTGTATATCTGAAAATAACCTTTTTCTTCCCGAAAAATATGTTTGAAAGTAACTGATCAGCCTACTAGCCTAAATTCCCCTGTGTTTCAATACATAACTTCACTAGGCCGTGCAACAGCAGTGGATTGATGACTAGTTTTTCTTCATGAAAAAACGGATCTGAGAATTCAGTCAGCCAGATTTACAATTTTTTAATTAAAAATGGATCTAAAATTTCAGGGACGGCAGGATCTAAAAAATACAGCCACAAATGCCCGTAGTTGTCTAACTCAATACTCTTTCCTATGTCTAATAAGAAATAAAGACCATTATATGTTTCAAAGCAACTGATCAAAGTTTCAGTCTAAGTTTATTAAATAAAGAACTTCACTAGCCCGTGCAATCACGGGATTGATGACTTGTCTTTCTTAATAAAAAATGGATCTGAGATTTCATGTCAGATGAAACTATCAGCCTATCCCTAATACTAAAATAACCACCGGATCTGAAGTTTTTTTCCTATGTCTAATACAAAAATAAACAAGGTCATATGTTTAAAAATAACTGAAAAAACTATCAGCCTAAGTTTCCCTATGTTTCAGTGCAGAACTTCACTAGGCCGTTCAAACACGGGATTGATGACTAGTTTTTCTTAATAAAAAATGGATCTGAACTTTCATGTCAGATGAAACTATCAGCCTCAGCCTAATACAAAAATAAACACGGGATCTAAAGTGTTATTTCCTTTGTCTAATAGAAAAATAAACACGCTTATATGTTTAGAAGTAACTGACCAAACTATCAGCCAAAGTTTCCCCATGTTTCAATAAAGAACTCCACTATCCCGTGCAACAGCACGGAACTGATGACTAGTTTTTCTTAATAAAAAATGGATCTGAAGTTTCTTGTCAGCCGGATTTACAATTTTGTAAAAAGCAATGGATATAACTTTTCGGGACAGTTGGATCTGTATATTACATACCTTCCTCGCGCAATAAATCATATAATGTATCCTGATCATGCGCATTATGGCAACAAGGAGGAGAAGAGACTGGTGTTAGATCCATCAGCATGTAGGCGTCACATATATAGAGAAAAACATATATATAAGAATTGTCCCGTGGCGTACCTGTGGTGAGAGCTTGGACGAGCGCGCTGCGGCGGCCAGAGAAGTCCTCATAGATCTTCTCCACGGTCCATGAGGCAATGGGCGGGAGCGCCATTCACCGGGGTGTGCCGGCAGCGGGGTTGGTGAAGGCCGCCCATGAACAGGAACGGTGAGACAACGCTTGGTGGGGGTGGGATTGGAGGAGGAGCCAGCGCGAGATGTGTCCATGGCACGAGATTCGTGCTAGGTTCGCCGGCGGCGGGCTGGCAGAGATAGGCGGAGCTCTTGGAGGAGGAAGGTGGAATTGGATCTATGGGGGCACTCTGTTGCTTTGCTGCTTTATAAAGAACCGGCCACAAGAGGGTGGAAGAAGACTGGGGAGCATGGGGCGGGCGGGTTACTACTTTCCTTTCGAGTCTCTGGGCGGGATGTATTTATTTTCTTTCGTTTCTTATCACGTTTTTGGCTGCGCCGGCGAGGTGCCAGCACTGGTGAAATAACTACAGGATAGTTGGCATGCAAATCCTAGGGCTACTGGCATGTGGTCCCCGGAACAGGAGTCCAGAATACACGGTACTCCTTTAATTCCCTCATTAATTTCTTTCATTTTTTAAAGGCATTTATTTCCTTTGTAGTGTAAAAAGTACACGACACGATGTTCTCCCACGGTTCTGAAATACATGATGTTTTAGTCATGCAGTTTCTAAGATGAAACTTTGACGATTATTTTGTATCGACTTAATTGTTGCTAAAAGGTTAAGGGATATGTTTGGATTCTGACCAAATAGTACCTTACCGTATGTAAACATGCTTGCGCCAGCTCGCGCACCACAACCCCTCGAAAACCTTATTCCAGCCGATGAAGGGCTTGCCACACTTTTTTCTCCTACACCGTGCGTTGACCACAACTCCATAGTACCAAATCCTGTCTCTCTCTTTTTCCTCCATCGATGGAATGCTCCTTCTCTCTCCCTGCCCGTCTACTTCACCGCTGAATTGAGTTGGCTTGAGACAGCCGTGGTGTGGAGGCGCCGCTGCAGGGCCCTTTGAAGGAGAAATTGCAAGGCTGGCGGGATTGGGGCGCGATGCTGGGTGCCTGGCACAGGCGCTACAAGGACCCGGGTTTGCCACTCGCGGCAGCGCTCACCAGTGTTGCAAATGCAGAATCTCGCCGGGGTGCTGCAACCAGTGGTCGGTGCTGTAATTGGTGGTCTCTTAGTAGCCATGGTTACTACCAATCCAGCGTTGGCCAATGTCTCGTCGCACGCCGCCGGCGGTGCTGCAAAATGGGTAGTGACAACGGCCGTCGTGCTGCAACCGCAGAGTTCGCCGGCATCGTAGTCACGGCCGGTGCAGCAACCGCAGAGCTTGCCGATGCCGTATCCACAGCTGGTGCTGCAACCACACAGCTAGCCGGTGCAACAGCCGCGGTCGATGCTGCAAGCCTGCAACGGGGTGGTCACAGCAGCCAGCCACCGTTGCTGCAACCCGATGGGGGCGGCCGCGACGATGCTTCGATGACCACGGCGATGGTTCAATGGACAGGACGACGAGGCATGCTATGACGACATGGGCAGCCATGGCGATGCTGCAAGGCATGCTTCATTGGCGGCGCGCGAGGCATACTTTGATGGTGTCGACGACAGTGACAATGCTTCAACGACCACGGCGGTAGTTCTATGGACACGGCGATGAGGCATGCGATGACGGCATCGATGGTCGTGGTGCTGCTGCAAGGCATGCTTGAATGTCCGCAGCGATGAGGCGTACTTCGATGGTGTCGACGGCCCTGGCGATGCTACGACGCGTGTATCAATGGCTTCGGTGATGAGGCGTACTTCGATGGTGTTGACGGCCGTGCTGATGCTGCGAGGCATGTTACAATGGTCGTGGCGATACTTCGACGACCACAACGATGGTTCGATGGACATGGCGACGAGGCATGCTACGACGACATCAACGGCCGAGGTGATGCTGCAAGGCATGCTTCAATGGCCGTGGCGATGAGGCCTACTTCGATGGTGTCGACAGCCGTGGTGATGCTTGGACGACCACGGCGATGGTTCCATGGACACGGCGATGAGACATGCTACGAGGACATTGACGACTGTGGCGATCCTGCAAGGCATGCTTCAATGTGAGTGGCGGCTAGGCATACTTCAATGGCGCCGACGGCCACGCCGATGCTTCGACAAGGTCGACGGCCATGGCGATGTTGCGAGGCATGCCGCGGGGACAGGAGTCGGTGTCAAAACTGGCAGATCTCGGGTAGGGGGTCCCGAACTGTGCGTCTGAGGATCGAAGGTAACAGGAGACAGGGACACGATGTTTACCCAGGTTCGGTCCCTCTTGATGGAGGTAATACCCTACTTCCCGTTTGGTTATCTTGGATGAATATGGGATTTACAAGAGTTGATCTACCTTGAGATCGTAATGGCTAAACCCTAGATGTCTAGCTTGTATGATTATGATTGCCTCTACAGACTAAACCCTCTAGTTTATATAGACATGGAGGGAACTAGGGTTGTACAGAGTCGATTTACAGAGAAAGGAATCTTCATATCCGAACGCCAGGCTTGCCATCCATGCAAAGGAGAGTCCCATCCGGACACGGAGAAAATCCTCCGCCTTGTATCTTCACGGGACATTAGTCCGACCCACGTCACATAGCCCGAACGCCCGAGGACCCCTTAATCCAGGACTCCCTCAGTAGCGCCTGAACCAGGTTTCAATGACGATGTGTCCAGCATGCAGATTGTCTTCGGCGTTGCAAGGCGGGTTCCTCCTCCGAATACTTCAAAGTAGTTCTCGAACGCAGAAAATGTGTCCGGCTCTGCGAAACAGACACCACACACAGCCACAATAGGGTATAATATTTAACAAGTCCCATCTACTGACAACTTTTGTTGCGAGACGTTACGTCCCTTGCCTGGTTATTATTTCGAACCGTCTTTTAGCCTCTCGCTCCACGTTACGAGACGTGGTCTTTATTGGCACATGTTGTCAAAGCAGAGATCATGCCCCCTTATCACGGGATTCTTATCAATATGGGCGTGGGTAATCCAACCGTGTGGTTTGCAGATTTCTTGGGAATAGGCGAGCTTTAAGGCCCATGAGGAGGCGTTCGATATTCATCGCCTTTATAAAGGGGTACAGACACGTCTTTCTCCCCCACGCCTACCTCTTCCTCAGCCTTTCCAGCCTCAAGCTCCAGCGCCCAGGTCTCGATTTCTTTCATTTCTACCAAGCCTTCTAGTTATGTCCGGATCCAGCTCCCAAGGCAGGTGGGCGGCCTCCTCGGTCACCGAGGAAGATATCGCGAAGCTCCGGGAGGCGAGGTACCTGACTGTGGAAATCCCCCACAGGCTCCCTGCCAAGGGGCAGGTTATTCCCACACCAAAATCCGGCGAGAGGGTTTTATTCATCTCTCACTTCCTCTGCGGGCTAGGGTTCACTCTCCACCCCTTCGTTCGTGGCCTTATGTTCTATTATGGGCTAGATTTTCACGATCTAGCTCCGGACTCCTTTCTTCACATATCGGCGTTTATCGTCATGTGTGAGGCTTTTCTCCGCATCCCCCCACACTTCGGCCTATGGCTCAAGACCTTCAATGTGAAGCCGAAGATAGTCGACGGGGAGCAGGTGAAGTGCGGCGATGCTATGGTGAGCAAGCTCGCCAACACTATCTGGCCAAAAGGCACTTTCATGAAAACCTCCAACTTCTGGCAGCGTGAGTGGTTCTATATCATCACCGAACTCCGCGGTACCAAATGGGTAGCCACGCCTGCATTCCGATCTGGCCCTCCATTGTGGCTCGCATCGTGGCTTAATAAGGGGCTAGACTGGGGATCAACTGATGAAGTGCAGACGCTGCAAAGTCGTATCCAGAGCATCCTCGAAAAGGACATCGACCTCATTAACGTGATCCAGGTGATGCTAGTCCGCCGGATCCTTCGGTGCCAGCGATGGCCTCTCCGCATGTGGGAGTTCAATCCGGAAGGACCGCGGACCCTTCAGCAATTCTTCGGCTCAACGCGCAGAGGGATGTGGAAACTATTCTTCAAGACTCGAAAGCAGTGGCCGGACACATCCGAGGACATGGCCTCGACTGCAACAATCCGGATACCTCGGTAAGCACCCAACTTCTGAACGCAACTCGGTTGATTATCCCATAGCGATGTACTGAGAAACCTATCTTCGAGCAGGGCTAGATAAAGAAGGTGGAACGAATTAGGTGTTCAGATCCACTTCCCGAAGACTCAGCTGATCCTGTGTTAATGAGGATGCTGGCCCCGGTGCCATATCAAATACCGGTGAAGGAGGACAAGAAGAAGAGCAAAAGGGCTGAAGGTGGCCTCTGCTCTAAAGGTATCTTGGGCCTTCGTCACGGAGACTAAAGCTCCCTCTTCTGAAGATGAAGACGAAGGGGAAGAAGAAGGTGATATCCCTTCTCCCCACGGGAAGAAAAGGACTGCATCCGAAGACTTGGAGGTGGAGGCACCCAAGAGAGGGAAGACATCCCTATCAGATGGTTCAGGTTCATAAGCCGATGTTGACGCAAAGCACCTTTCTTGGGGCAAGCCCCTTGCCGAATCGTAAGTGAACAAGGATGCCCTAGACATGTCTCGTTCTTTTCGGGTTGCAAGGGTAACATTTAAACTATATGTTTGCAGCCCGGCCCGCTATCTACCTCGATAGTCCTCCTCATCGGGGGACTTGCCTCCGAAGATGATGGAAAGCGAGACACCTCCACAAGCTTCCTCGCCCCTAAGGGCGGATGACTTTGAGGTGTCGTCCCGGAGGATCTCCCTTGATCTTCCAACGGTGCTGGGGACAATGAAGACAGCGCCCGAGCGTGATACTTCGATCGTCAAGGGTCCAGGGGAGGCAGGCCCCACGGGGACCAACAATAAGGGCCCCGAACTATCCGGTTTATAGCCGAAGACAACTCTAGGTTCGAGTAAGCGTACCCCTTTGAAGGGAGTCCGTACTCCCGCAGCAGCCTCCAGGAATCCGGAGGTGCCGGATACTCTGATGGGCACATTGCAAAGTGCATCCATCTTAGAGGAACATCGTACCTTAATGGGTACGGTAGTTGAGAGGATTCTTTCCGCGAGAAGCAGATTGAATGAAGCCTTCACGGGCCTGCTGAGATTCTTCGAGGTATGCAATGTAATATCTTTAACCGCTCTTTACATGCAAATGCGCCTGTGTATAGATAGTAGCCCCTGAGACTCTGGTCGGTTTCCACAAGGAGGCGATCGGAGGATCAAAAAGATATGCTCAGGAAGTAACATAGTTAATTTGAAAATAGGTAGTTATGTCAATGGTGACCGCCCAAGCTGCAGAAGTTGCAGATCTAAAGCATAAACTTGAGTTAGCTGATGAGGACATTACTCTTATTAACAGGTGGCTCGACGAGGCACAAGGTATGTTTTGGGATAGCCTGCTTATGCATGTATAATAGTATGAGCACGAAGCTGAAAATTATAAACTGTGACATGCATAACAGTAGATGGTGCTGCCGCGGTTGAGACCCTTTGGGCCGAGCTTATGCGGGCCAAGGAGCATGCCAGAGTGAGCAATGCGGCTACCAAGAAGGCGGCTGCTGATTTAAAGGCCGAAACAGGCCACTCGGCGCCAGTGCGAGGAGAGAATATCTACCATAGAACGATAGCTAAAGGATACCACTGGCAAATGCAAAGCACTCGAGGAGGATAACAAAGCCAAGGCAGCCAAACTCGACAAGGCCTTAGAAGAGGCGAGAGAAGCACGGTCCGAGTCTAGAGCGGCTCGGGAGGAGATCCGCCAAGCTGGGGAGATAGCGGCTGGTAAGCCCTTTCTTTTATAGACTAAGTTTGGCGACCCGAAGTATGCTCTGCTTAATCAGTTGCGGAGTTCTCCAGACGTGTTCTTGGACCTGCCGAAGAGTGTCTCCGACGCGCCGCAGTTCTTCCAAGCGCAGGAAGGACGTGCTGCGAAGAAGCTTTTCTGGTCACAATTCAACGTGCCATGGCGTCTGGCATTGTTGAACGAACAGATGGCCCTGTGGGCCTTGCTCTACAAGATGTCCGGAGCTGCCATGAAGGACGTCGTGGTCCGGCTTTGGCCGGTTGAACCCATTCCGAATAGCTATTTCGGTTTCGTGCAGCGACTTGTCAATGCAGTGCCGCGTATCAACGCCGTCAAGCGGTCGGCATGCATAGAAGGTGCCCGGATGGCCTTCGCCCGCGTCAAGATGTACTGGGCAAAGATGAAGGCCACCGATGTTGCAGCTAAGGGCCCGCCCGGAGGCAAGGACCATCGCACGCCGGAGCATTATTTGGAGGACGTCCTAGAGGGCGCCCGCTTGATAGAGGGTCAGTGCTCGAAGGATATTATGTTTGAATAAGTGCACCGGAATTGTTAGAAAAATATTATGATACATTAAGGCTGTGTTGTATTCATACCTTTGCCTGAAAGGTATTTCCTCCTGTGCGGCCGTTTATTATAATCTGAAAGTTTGCCGGTCGTCGGCTTCGGCCCCCTCGCATATAATACGTGGGTGTTCGGAATAGCACCTGATCACTCTTGACCCAACGTCTTGGCCCGTAACGGAGGTGTCAGTGCAACGAACTAGGCAATCATATTATAGGGCTTTAACATTTTCACTTAGCCATAGGAGTTTGACGGTGGGTCTATGATGTAGCCCCTGGTATGTACGCGGTTATCCGAATACGGTTGTCTTACATAGGTGGCCAAAAAAATGGTCCTTCGTGTAGTACGGAAGAAATCGCAAAAGATTCTAATAAATCACCTAGTGGTTGACCAGCTCTCGCCGCATCATGACTGTCAGTTTTTGGCTTTCTCTATTGAGGTGTTTAACCAGGTGAACCGAAAACAAAATCGGAGTAGTTCTCCCTTTACTACCGCAGCCGATAAGATGAAACATAGGGTAGTAAGCACAGGAGCCGGGCAACCCAACTATTTACCAAAGACATGATTCAGAGCTGATGCATATAATGCCAAACTCGTGACGCCGAAGTATCCTGCAGAGCTGTTCAGACTTTTCGGCAACCCATATGTTGCTGTATCGAGCCCCTGGCGATTTGTGTCGAGGAGTGTGCGTGAAACAACCGAAAAAGCAAAATACAATTCTATGAGGAAAAGCAAATACGGAAGACGGATTATGTTCACTGGAATCTGATTGATACGTCGAACGTAATCTTACAGATCATAACACCACTACCCAGGCCATTTTACATGACAGGGGTCGAAGGCTAAGGAAAAAGGCTCTATAGTGGTTTTAAATAGAGTGTTTGGTCTACAGAAAATCTTTTGAAACTCCTGTCGCACTTCTGGGCTGCCTTTGCCTCAATGAACAGGATTCCTTAAAAGGAGTAACTGATAATCCCCAAGTGCAAGGAATCATCGTAGCACTTTCCAAAGGTGGAAATTATAAGTATGGAGTGTCGAACCCACAAGGAGCTAAAGGTAAGATAAATATTCTCTCAAGCCCTATCTGCCACTGATACGACTCTACGTGCACCGGACGTTTGCTTCCAACTAGCAACAAGAAATAAACTACGTTGTGGGTATGAAGAGGATAACTTTGCATGGTAACGGAGAGCTAAAACATAAAAGTGGGTGATGTTATCATAAAGTTAGAATATAATACTAAATATTATAAATAGCGAGTGTGGAATAATGGTGGATCGGTGTGTGGAATTGTCCTAGGCAATTGTTAACAAGACAGATAATAACTATTGTAGTTTCATATGAGGGAGAGGCATAAGCTAACATACTTTCTCTACTTGGATCATATGCACTTACGATTGGAACTCTAGCAAGCATCCGCAACTACTAAAGATCATTAAGGTAAAATCCAACCATAGCATTAAAGAATCAAGTCCTCTTTATTCCCATAGGCAACAATCCCTCTTACTCGGGTTTAAGCTTCTGTCACTCTAGCAACCCACTATAAGCGAATCATGAACGTATTCCAACACCCTACAGTGGGAATCCCTCACTCTTGCGCGACACGGAGGGCACCATAGGACAGCACCAAAGTAAAACATACAACTCATACCAATCTAGATCATAAATCAACCCACAGACAAAAGATATCTACTCAAAACATCATAGGATGGCAACACAACATTCGATCATAATATGTGGCATAAAGCACCATGTTCAAGTAGGGGATTACAGCGGTGTGCGGGAGAGTGGACCGCGTAAAAGATGATGATGGTGATGTTGATGAAGACGATCACCGTGGCGATGATTCCCCTCCCGATGGCACTCCGGCGCCACCGGAAGAGAGGAGGAGAGGTTCTCCCCCTTGTGCTTCTTCCTCCATGGCCTTCATGATGATGAAGACCCCTCCGTGATACTCCTCCATGGCCACCAGGGCGCCGGAGAGGGCCTAGATTGATTTCTCGTGGCTACAGAGGCTTGAGGCGTCGGAACTTCTGATCCAATCTCCGTTCTGGAAGTTTTAGGGTACGAGAGTATATATGGGTGCAGGAGAATGCGTCGGTGGACTTCCGGGCTGGCCACGAGGTAGGGCGCCCGTGGGTGGGCGCATCCCCACCTCGTGGGCTGCCCGGGACTCCCTTGGTGAGCTTCCTGTACTCCATGGGCTTCTTCTGGTCCAAAAACAGGTTCCGTGGAGTTTCAGGTCTTTTGGACTCCGTTTGATATTCCTTTTCTTCGAAACACTGAAATAGGCTAAAAACAGCAATTCTGGGCTGGGCCTCCGGTTAATAGGTTAGTCCCAAAAATAATATAAAAGTGGAAAATAAAGCCCAATATTGCCCGAAACAGTAGATAATATAGCATGGAGCAATAAAAAATTATAGATACGTTGGAGACTTATCAGGCATCCCCAACCTTAATTCCAGCTCGTCCTCGAGTAGGTAAATGATAAAAAGATAACTTTTGATGCGGAATGCTAGTAAGTGCTTCAGTTTGATCAATGATAATCCCAATCACTTTTTCTAGCATCAATATGTGTCATAATAGCAGCTTATCTCATAAAACTTTTCATGATCAAGTAACAATCTATTCACAATGTCAAGCATGGTTCAGAAACTTCATTGAGAACTAACAAACTATAATCTCAGTCATTGAAGCAATTGCAATTTATCATAACATCAGAAAGAGTCAAGAATAGAGATTTTCAGTAAGTCCACATACTCAACTATCATATAGTCTTCTACAATTGCTAACACTCACGCAATACTTGTGGTTATGGAGTTTCAGCCGGACACTGAGAAAGATAGGGGATTATTGTGTTGCCTCCCAACGTATTCACCTTTAGGTGATGTCAACAATAATAGCCCATGCTAACTTACATCCAGTTGGATATATATATCATGATCTTTCAAACACAAGGAGCTTGCCAAAGGATAAAATGAAAAGGGAATGGTGAGGATCACCTTGACTCAAGCATAAAGTAAAAACATAAAGTAAAAGATAGGCCCTTCGCAGAGGGAAGCAGAGGTTGTCATGCGCGTTTAGGGTTGATGCAAAAAATCTTAATGCAAAAGAACGTCACTTTATATTGCCCCTTGTATGTGGACCTTTATTATGCAGTCCGTCGCTTTTATTACTTCCATAACAAGTTCGTACAAAGCTTATTATCTCTACACTAATAAGTCATACATATTTAGAGAGCAATTTTATTGCCTTGCACCGATGACAACTTACTTGAAGGATCTTACTCAATCCATAGGTAGGTATGGTGGATTCTCATGGCAAAACTGGGTTTAAGGATGTTGGAAGAACAAGTAGTATATCTACTTGGTGCTGAGAATTTTGGCTAGCATGAGGGGGAAAGGCAAGCTCAACCTGTTTGGAAGGTCGATGACAATATACTTTAACTGAGATGTAGGAAAACATAAACCATTATGTTGTCTTCCTTGTCCAACATCAACTCTTTTAGCATGTCATACTTAATGAGTGCTTCACAATCATAAAAGATGTCCAAGATAATATATTTGTATGTTAACCTCTCTTTCCTTATTACTTCCTATTAGTTGCAATGATGACTAAAACTAAACGCCAATTCTTAACAACTTTTATGCCTCATACTTTCTATGTGTGAAGTCATCACTGACCATGTTATAAGCAAATGAAACATATAAAAGTTCAGATTTATGACATTCAATTCATCCCCCCATTTACTCATAGGATATATATGAAGCACATGAGTAAATGACAAACTACTCTAAAATATACGAGTGAAAGACACTGAGTAGTCAAATAATTAACTAGCCATGGGAGGGTTCCTTTTCTATTCAATTCAATAATTCAGATCCAATGATTTTATTCAAGCAGCAAGTAAAACAAAATAAAATGACATTGCAAGGATAGCACAACTCATGTGAAGAAGAAAAAACTTAGGCTCAACCGATACTAACCGATAGTTGTTGAAGAAGAAAGGTGGGATGCCTAACGACACATACCCAAGCTTAGATGCTTGATATTTCTTGAAATATTATCTTGGGGTGCCTTGGGCATCCCCAAGCTTGAACTTTTGTGTCTCCTAAATTCCTCTCAGATCATGGTTTCTCTTTTTATCAAAAGCTTCATTCACAACAAACTCAACAAGAACTCGTGAGATAGGTTAGTATAAACCAATGCAAAACCTTATCATTTCCGACTGTAACAAATCACTGAAATTATTATTCAACATTGCATACTAAATGCCTCTGCATATTTAATACTCCTATCCTCAAATAGAATCATTAAACAAGCAAACATATGCAAACAATGCAAACATAACAGCAATCTGCGAAAACAGTATAGTCTGTGAAGAATGCAAGAGTATCAATACTTCCCTAACTCCAAAAATTATGAACTAAACTTCCCACTGTAATAAATTTATCAGAGCTCATTATGCAAAAGGTTTCATCATTATATCATTCTCTGACGTTTCTAGGGAATTTTTGCAACAATGGTAAAATTTCTGTTTTCAAACAGCAACATATATAGTAGCAAAATAAGCATGGCAAAGGCTATCCTTGACTTTTTATTGAAACTAAAGATGCAAAAAACTATTCTAAATAGCAGATAGCTAATACAAAACAAAATGACGCTCCAAGTAAAACACATATCATGTGACGAATAAAAATATAGCTCCGAGTAAGGTGTACCGATAGTTTTAAAGACGAAAGAGGGGATGCCTTCCGGGGCATCCCAAGCCTAGGCGCTTGAGTCTTCCTTGAATATTACCTTGGGGTGCCTTGGGCATCCCCAAGCTTAGGGTCTTTCCACTCCTTATTCTCCTCATATCGATATCTCAGCCAAAACTTGAAAACTTCAATCACACAAAACTTAGCCAAACTTCGTGAGATAGGTTATTATGATAAAGAGCAAACCATTCACTTTGGTACTGACAAAGACAAGGTTCATAATTGTTTTCACACAATTCCTACTGTACCATATCATTTCTACAAGTTATATTGAGAAATATAAGCCATAGTAACTAGAAAACAAGCAGACTATGCAATGAAAACAGAATCTGTCAGAAACAGAACAGTATGTAATGATCAGAACAATAACCATACTTCTGCTAATCCAAGATTATGAAATAAATTGGTGGACGTGAGGAATTTGTCTATTAATCTTCTGCAAAAATAATCAACTCAAGAGCACTCTTCTGTAAAAAAATGACATCTATTCTCGTGAGCGCAAAGTTTCTGTTTTTTACAGCAAGATCACATTAACTTTCACCCAAGTTTTCCCAAAGGTCTTACTTGGCACTTTATTGAAACAAAAGCTATAAAACATTATTACTACAGTAGCTTAATAATGTAAACACACAAAAACAGTAAGGATAAATATTGGGTTGTCTCGCAACAAGCGCTTTTCTTTAATGCCTTTTAGCTAGGCATGATGATTTCAATGATGCTCACATAAAAGAACTGAAACACAAAGGGAGCATCTTGAAGAATATGACTAGCACATTCAAATCTAACCCACTTCCTATGCCTAGGTATTTTGTGAGCACACAACTTATGGGAACAAGAATCAACTAGCATAGGAAGGCAAAACAAGTATAACTTCAAAACTTTAAGCACATAGAGAGGAAACTTAATATTATTGCAACTCCTACAACCATGTATTCCTCCCTCATATTAATTTTCAGTAGCATCATGGATAGCAAATTTGTTCTCATACTCATTTGGGACCTCTTCCGAAATAGTGGAGTCATTACTAGCTAAAGTTGACACTCTTCCAAATCCACTTTCATAAATATCACACTAAGATTCAACATTCTCCAAAATAGTGGGGTCACTAATTCATAAAGTTGACACTCTTCCAAACACACTTTAAATGATAGTATTATTCATACTCCAAAAGAAATAAGTGAAGTTCATGGAGCATTCTACAACTAACCAATATCCAAGCTCAAAGTGTATCAGTGAAGCACATGAAGCATTCTATAAAACCATACTCAAAATATTTAAGTGAAGCACAAAGAGCAATTCCATAAGATCATACTTAAAATATTTAAGTGAAGCACATCAAGTATTCTATAAATCAATGAAGAGATATCTCATCCTAGCATGGTTATTAAAAAAAATAAAAACACAAAGGACACAAATCATGTGAACAAAACAAAACCCGAGGTATACCGATAATTATTGAAGAAGAAAGATGGGATGCCAACCGGGGCATCCCCAAGCTTACATGCTTGAGTATCCTTGGAATATTTACTTGGGGTGCCTTGGGAATCCCCAAACTTGAACTCTTGCCTCTCTCTATTCTTCTCATATTGATAGCTCCTCGACCTTCGCACACTTCATCCACACAAAACTTTAACAAAACCTTGTGAGATCCGTTAATGTAATAAAGCAAATCACTACCTTTAGGTACTGTACTGAACTCATTATTTATTTGTATTGATGTTAAATTTACTGTATTCCAACTTCTCTATGGTTCATACCCTCCGATACTACTCATAGATTCATCAAAATAAGCAAACAACACACGCAAAACAGAATCTGTTAAGAACATAACAGACTGTAGTAATCTGGAAGTTTGGCAAACTTCTGTAACTCCTAAAATTATAAACTAAATTTTAAAATTTGAAAAATTGGTACATAAGTAATGTGGAAAAAGAATCAGAACGATTTGACTTTCCAGTTAAAAATGTAAATTCATGCACTACAGCCAAAGTTTCTGTTTTTATTCTGCACAAAGCAAACAAGCAATCTAATCATCCTAAAACCAAGCTTGGCATATTATTCTTATAATACAAGGAATATATACAAGGTGATAGATATTTACAGAGAAACTTCCATGAAAAATTCTACAGTGTTTCCGTGAGCATGAGCACAAGTGCTCAAGGTCGACCCTCACTTCTTCAATGCAAAACCTTCCAATCACTTCTCTTTTTGAAAAACTTTTTAGGCATGAAAGGCAAGTAGTAAATTTTTTGTATTTCAATTTTTAATTTTTTTTGTATGTGTCACCCACAACTAAACAGAAACAAAAAGGAAAAACAAAATCTACTTAGTGAAGAAAGCAAACAAGCACAGACAAGAATATCAACCCCACGCTATTGCTCCCCGGCAACGGCGCCAGAAAAGAACTTGATAATCCCCAAGTGCAAGGAATCATCGTAGCACTTTCCAAAGGTGGAAGTGATAAGTATGGAGTGTCGAACCCACAAGGAGCTAAAGGTAAGATAAATATTCTCTCAAGCCCTATCTGCCACTGATACGATTCTACGTGCACCGGACGTTTGCTTCCAACTAGCAACGAGAAATTAACTACGTTGTGGGTATGAAGAGGATAACTTTGCATGGTAATGGAGAGCTAAAACATAAAATTAGGTGCTGTTATCATAAAGTTAGAATATAATACTAAATATTATAAATAGCGAGTGTGGAATAATGGTGGATCAGTGTGCGGAATTGTCCTAGGCAATTGTTAACAAGACCGGTAATCACTATTGCAGTTTCATATGAGGGAGAGGCATAACCTAACATACTTTCTCTATTTGGATCATATGCACTTATGATTGGAACTCTAGCAAGCATCCGCAACTACTAAAGATCATTAAGGTAAAACCCGACCATAGCATTAAAGCATCAAGTCCTCTTTATTCCCATACGCAACAATCCCTCTTACTCGGGTTTAAGCTTCTGTCACTCTAGCAACACACTATAAGCGAATCATGAACGTATTGAAACACCCTACAGCGGGAATCCCTCACGCTTGCGCGACACGGAGGGCACCATAGGACAGCACCAAAGTAAAACACACAACTCATACCAATCTAGATCATAAATCAACCCACAGACAAAATATATCAACTCAAAACATCATAGGATGGCAACACATCATTGGATCATAATATGTGGCATAAAGCACCATGTTCAAGTAGGGGATTACAGCGGTGTGCGGGAGAGTGGACCGCGCAAAAGAGATGAGGATGGTCATGATGATGGTGATGTTGATGAAGACTATCACCGTGGCGATGATTACCCTCCCGGTGGCACTCCGGCGCCACTAGAAGAGAGGAGGACAGGTTCTCCCCCTTGTGCTTCCTCCTCCATGGCCTCCACCTTCTGGTCCTTGGCCTTCATGATGATGAAGACCCCTCCGGGATACTCCTCCATGGCCACCGGTGATGATGGCCCCCTCCGTGATCTTGGAGAGGGCCTAGATTGATTTCTCGTGGCTACAGAGGCTTGCGGCGGCGGAACTTCTGATCCAATCTCCGTTCTGGAAGTTTTAGGGTACGAGAGTATATATGGGTGCAGGAGGTACGTCGGTGGACTTCCGGGCTGGCCACGAGGTAGGGGGGCGCGCCCCCACCCTCGTGGGCAGCCCGGGACTCCCCTGGTGAGCTTCCGGTACTCCATGGGCTTCTTCTGGTCCAAAAACAGGTTCCGTGGAGTTTCAGGTCTTTTGGACTCCGTTTGATATTCCTTTTCTTCGAAACACTGAAATAGGCTAAAAACAACAATTCTGGGCTGGGCCTCCGGTTAATAGGTTAGTCCCAAAATAATAAAAAAGTGGAAAATAAAGCCCAATATTGCCCGAAACGATAGATAATATAGCATGGAGCAATCAAAAATTATAGATACGTTGGAGACGTATCAGGCATCCCCAAGCTTAATTCCTGCTCGTCCTCGAGTAGATAAATGATAAAAAGATAATTTTTGATGTGGAATGCTAGTAAGTGCTTAAGTTTGATCAATGATAATTCAAATCACTTTTTCTAGCATCAATATGTGTCATAATAGCAGCTTATCTCATAAAACTTTTCATGATCAAGTAACAATCTATTCACAATGTTAAGCATGGTTTAGAAACTTCATTGAGAACTAACAAACTATAATCTCAGTCATTGAAGCAATTGCAATTTATCATAACATCAGAAAGAGTCGAGAATAGAGCTTTTCAGCAAGTCCACATACTCCACTATCATACAGTCTTCTACAATTGCTAACACTCACGCAATACTTGTGGTTATGGAGTTTCAGCCGGACACTGAGAAAGATAGGGGCTTATTGTGTTGCCTCCCAACGTATTCACCTTTAGGTGATGTCACCAATAATAGCGCATGCTAACTTACATCCAATTGGATATATATATATATCATGATCTTTCAAACACAAGGAGCTTGCCAAAGGATAAAATGAAAAAGGGAATGGTGAGGATCACCTTGACTCAAGCATAAAGTAAAAACATAAAGTAAAAGATAGGCCCTTCGCAGAGGGAAGCAGAGGTTGTCATGCGTGCTTTGGGTTGATGCACAAAATCTTAATGCAAAAGAACGTCACTTTATATTGCCCCTTGTATGTGGACCTTTATTATGCAGTCCGTCGCTTTTATTACTTCCATAACAAATTCGTACAAAGCTTATTTTCTCTGCACTAATAAGTCATACATATTTAGAGAGCAATTTTTATTTCCTTGCACCGATTACAACTTACTTGAAGGATCTTACTCAATCCATAGGTAGGTATGGTGGACTCTCATGGCAAAACTGGGTTTAAGGATTTTGGAAGCACAAGTAGTATCTCTACTTGGTGCTGAGAATTTTGGCTAGCATGAGGGGGAAAGGCAAGCTCAACCTGTTTGGAAGGTCAATGACAATATACTTTAACTGAGATGTCGGAAAACAAAAACCATTACATTGTCTTCCTTGTCCAACGTCAACTCTTTTAGCATGTCATACTTAATGAGTGCTTCACAATCATAAAAGATGTCCAAGATAATATATTTGTATGTTAACCTCTCTTTCCTTATTACTTCCTATTAATTGCAACGATGACTAAAACTACGCTTGCCAATTCTTAACAACTTTTATGCCTCATACTTTCTATGTGTGAAGTCATCACTAACCATGTTATAAGCAAATGAAACATATAAAAGTTCAGATTTATGACATTCAATTCATTCCCCCATTTACTCATAGGATATACATGAAGAACATGAGTAAATGACAAACTACTCTAAAAGATATGAGTGAAAGACACTGAGTAGTCAAATAGTTAACTAGCCATGGGAGGGTTCCTTTTCTATTCAATTCAATAATTCAGATCCAATGATTTTATTCAAACAGAAAGTAAAACAAAAGAAAATGACATTGCAAGGATAGCACAACTCATGTGAAGAAGAAAAAACTTTGGCTCAACCGATACTAACCGATAGTTGTTGAAGAAGAAAGGTGGGATGCCTAACGGGGCATCCCAAAGCTTAGATGCTTGAGACTTCTTGAAATATTATCTTGGGGTGCCTTGGGCATCCCCAAGCTTGAACTTTGTGTCTCCTTAATTCCTCTCATATCATGGTTTCTCTTTTATCAAAAGCTTCATTCACAACAAACTCAACAAGAACTCGTGAGATAGGTTAGTATAAACCAATGCAAAACCTTATCATTTCCTACTGTAACAAATCACTGAAATTATTATTCAACATCGCATACTAAATGCCTCTGCATATTTAATACTCCTATCCTCAAATAGAATCATTAAACAAGCAAACATATGCAAACAATGCAAACATAACAGCAATCTGCCAAAACAGTATAGTCTGTGAAGAATGCAGGAGTATCAATACTTACCTAACTCCAAAAATTATGAACTAAAATTCCCACAGTAATAAATTTATCATAGCTCATTATTCAAAAGGTTTCATCATTATATCATTCTCTGACTTTTCTAGGGAATTTTTTCAACAGTGGTAAACTTTCTGTTTTCAAACAGCAACATTTATACTAGCAAAATAAGCTTGGCAAAGGCTATCCTTGACTTTTTATTGAAACTAAAGATGCAAAACACTATTCTAAATAGAATATAGCTAATACAAAACAAAAAGAAAATGACTCTCCAAGTAAAACACATATCATGTGACGAATAAAAATATAGCTCCGAGTAAGGTGTACCGATAGTTTTAAAGACGAAAGAGGGGATGCCTTCCGGGGCATCCCCAAGCTTAGGCGCTTGAGTATTCCTTGAATATTACCTTGGGGTGCCTTGGGCATCCCCAAGCTTAGGGTCTTTCCACTCCTTTTTCTCCTCATATCGGTATCTCACCCAAAACTTGAAAACTTCAATCACACAAAACTTAGCCAAATTTCGTGAGATAGGTTAGTATGATAAAGAGCAAACCATTCACTTTGGTACTGACAAAGACAACGTTCATAATTGTTTTCACACAATTCCTACTGTACCATATCATTTCTACAAGTTATATTGAGAAATATAGGCCATAGAAACTAGAAAACAAGCAGACTATGCAATGAAAACAGAATCTGTCAGAAACAGAACAGTCTGTAATGATCTGAACAATAACCATACTTCTGCTACTCTAAAATTATGAAATAAATTGGTGGACGTGAGGAATTTGTCTATTAATCTTCTGAAAAAATAATCAACTCAAGATCACTCTTCTGTAAAAAATGACATCTCTTCTCGTGAGAGCAAAGTTTCTGTTTTTTACAGCAAGATCACATTAACTTTCACCCAAGTTTTCCCAAAGGTCTTACTTGGCACTTTATTGAAACAAAAGCTATAAAACATGATTACTACAGTAGCTTAATAATGTAAACACACAAAAACAGTATGGTAAATATTGGGTTGTCTCCCAACAAGCGCTTTTCTTTAATGCCTTTTAGCTAGGCATGATGATTTCAATGATGCTCACATAAAAGAATTGAAACACAAAGAGAGCATCTTGAAGAATATGACTAGCACATTCAAATCTAACCCACTTCCTATGCCTAGGTATTTTGTGAGCACAAAACTTATGGGAACAATAATCAACTAGCATAGGAAGGCAAAACAAGTATAACTTCAAAACTTTAAGCACATAGAGAGGAAACTTAATATTATTGCAACTCCTACAAGCATGTATTCCTCCCTCATAATAATTTTCAGTAGCATCATGGATAGCAAATTTGTTCTCATACTTAATTGGGACCTCTTCCTAAATAGTGGAGTCATTACTAGCTAAAGTTGATACTCTTCCAAATCCACTTTCATAAATATCACACTAAGATTCAACATTCTCCAAAATAGTGGGGTCACTAATTCCTAAAGTTGACACTCTTCCAAACCCACTTTATATGACAGTATTATTCATATTCCAAAAGATATAAGTGAAATTCATGGAGCATTCTACAACTAACCAATATCCAAGCTCAAAGTGTATCAGTGAAGCACATGAAGCATTCTATAAAACCATACTCAAAAGATTTAAGTGAAGCACAAAGAGCAATTCTATAAGATCGTACTTAAAAGATTTAAGTGAAGGACATGAAGTATTCTATAAATCAATGAAGATATATCTCATGCTAGCATGGTTCTTAAAAAAAAGAAAAACACACAGGACACAAATCATGTGAACAAAACAAAACCCGAGGTATACCGATAATTATTGAAGAAGAAAGATGGGATGCCAACCGGGGCATTCCCAAGCTTAGATGCTTGAGTATCCTTGGAATGTTTACTTGGGGTGCCTTAGGCATCCCCAAACTTGAACTCTTGCCTCTCTTTATTCTTCTTATATTGATAGCTCCTCGACCTTCGCACACTTCATCCACACAAAACTTTAACAAAAACTTGTGAGATCCGTTAGTGTAATAAAGCAAATCACTACCTTTAGGTGCTGTACTGAACTCATTCTTTATTTCTATTGATGTTAAATCTACTTTATTCCAACTTCTCTATGGTTCATACCCTCCGATACTACTCATAGATTCATCGAAATAAGCAAACAACAAACGCAAAACAGAATCTGTTAAGAACAGAACAGTCTGTAGTAATCTGGAAGTTTGGCAAACTTCTGTAACTCCTAAAATTATATACTAAATTTGAAAATTTTAAAAATTATACAGAAGTAATTTTCAATAAGAATCAGAACCATTTGACTTTCCAGTTAAAAATGTAAATTCATGCACTACAGCCAGAGTTTCTGTTTTTATTGTGCACAAAGCAAACAAGCAATCTAATCATCCTAAAACCAAGCTTGGAATATTATTCTTATAATACAAGGAATATATACAAGGGCATAATTATTTACAGAGAAACTTCCATGAAAGATTCTACATTGTTTCCGTGAGCATGAGCACAAGTGCTCAAGGTCGACCCTCACTTCTTCAATGCAAAACCTTCCAATCACTCCTCTTTTTGAAAAACTTTTTAGGCATGAAAGGAAAGTAGTAAATTTTTTGTATTTTCATTTTTAATTTTTTTTGTATGTTTCACTCACAACTAAACAGAAACAAAAAGGAAAAACAAAATCTACTTAGTGAAGAAAGCAAACAAGCACACACGACAATATCAAATCCACGCTATTGCTCCCCGGCAACGGCGCCAGAAAAGAACTTGATAATCCCCAAGTGCAAGGAATCATCGTAGCACTTTCCAAAGGTGGATGTGATAAGTATGGAGTGTCGAACCCACAAGGAGCTAAAGGTAAGATAAATATTCTCTCAAGCCCTATCTGCCACTGATACGACTCTACGTGCACCGTACGTTTGCTTCCAACTAGCAACGAGAAATAAACTACGTTGTGGGTATGAAGAGGATAACTTTGCATGGTAATGGAGAGCTAAAACATAAAAGTAGGTGTTGTTATCATAAAGTTAGAATATAATACTAAATATTATAAATAGCGAGTGTGGAATAATGGTGGATCAGTGTGCGGAATTGTCCTAGGCAATTGTTAACAAGACCGGTAATCACTATTGCAGTTTCATATGAGGGAGAGGCATAAGCTAACATACTTTCTCTACTTGGATCATATGCACTTATGATTGGAACTCTAGCAAGCATCCGCAACTACTAAAGATCATTAAGGTAAAACCCAACCATAGCATTAAAGCATCATGTCCTCTTTATTCCCATACGCAACAATCCCTCTCACTCGGGTTTAAGCTTCTGTCACTCTAGCAACCCACTATAAGCGAATCATGAACGTATTGCAACACCCTACAGCGGGAATCCCTCACGCTTGCGCGACACGGAGGGCATCATAGGACAGCACCAAAGTAAAACATACAACTCATAACAATCTAGATCATAAATCAACCCACAGACAAAAGATATCTACTCAAAACATCATAGGATGGCAACACATCATTGGATCATAATATGTGGCAAAAAGCACCATGTTCAAGTAGGGGATTACAACGGGGTGCAGGAGAGTGGACCGCGTAAAAGAGATGAGGATGGTGATGATGATGGTGATGTTGATGAAGACGATCACCGTGGCGATGATTCACCTCCCGATGGCACTCGGCCACACGGAAGAGAGGAGGACAGGTTCTCCCCCTTGTGCTTCCTCCTCCATGGCCTCCACCTTCTGGTCCTTGGCCTTCATGATGATGAAGACCCCTCCGGGATACTCCTCCATGGCCACCGGTGATGATGGCCCCCTCCGGCAGTGCGCTGGAGAGGGCCTAGATTGATTTCTCGTGGCTACAGAGGCTTGCGGCGGCGGAACTTCTGATCCAATCTCCATTCTGGAAGTTTTAGGGTACGAGAGTATATATGGGTGCAGGAGGTACGTCGGTGGACTACCGGGCTGGCCACGAGGTTGGGGGGCGCGGCCCCACCCTCATGGGCAGCCCGGGACTCCCCTGGTGAGCTTCTGGTACTCCATGGTCTTCTTCTGGTCCAAAAACAGGTTCCGTGGAGTTTCAGGTCTTTTGGATTCCGTTTGATATTCCTTTTCTTCGAAACACTGAAATAGGCTAAAAAACAGCAATTCTGGGCTGGGCCTCCGGTTAATAGGTTAGTCCCAAAAATAATATAAAAATGGAAAATAAAGCCCAATATTGCCCGAAACAGTAGATAATATAGCATGGAGCAATCAAAAATTATAGATACGTTGGAGACGTATCAGCAACCTTTGGTTATTTGTACGAAACCGGGGTCAGAAAGAATCCTAGGTTCGTAGGATGAACCGGTTTTGATTCACCTGTGGCAAAAGATAAGATATAGTTAGAAAAAAAAGAAGGTTGTAGGAGGGCGAACCGTATTGTAGGCTTGTCTGTATTGTGCCTCCGTCGATGACCAAGGTATTTTAAGTGCATAATTATGCATGCGCGACACGAACTTCGCGGGTATATGTGGCAAACCACGGAGGCGGAACCGGTAATCCAGCTATAAAATTGACCGGTCTTGTGTAATGGAGGTCGGCGGCTTAATGGCCGATGAGATATGCGGCTTGATGGGGCTGCTTTGTACTTCGGACGCGATGGCCACGGTATGCTCCTCGGTACGGTGGGAGCGTTCCGTGTTTCCATTGATCGTGATGACGCCGCGTGGACCGGGCATCTTAAGCTTTAGATAGGCGTAGTGTGGGACCGCAGTGAAACGAGCAAAAGCGGTCCGCCCGAGCAGTGCATGGTAGCCTATGCAGAACGTGACAATATCGAAGATCAAGTCCTCGCTTCGAAAGTTGTCCGGCCAACCGAAGATGACTTCCAATGTGATTGAGCCCGTGCAGTGAGCTTCGATGCAGGGTATTACTCCCTTGAAGGTAGTTGTGGTGGGCTTGATTCTTGAGGGATCAATGCACATCTTGCGGACAGTGTCTTGATAGAGTAAATTAAGGCTACTGCCGCCGTCCATAAGGACTCGCATGAGATGGAATCCTCGATAATTGGATCGAGGACCAGAGCTGCCGAGCCTCCGTGACGGATACTGGTTGGGTGGTACTTGCGATCAAAACTGATCGAGCAGGCCGCCCATGGGTTAAATTTTGGGGCGATCGGCTTTATGGCGTAGACGTCTCGTAGTGCACGCTTGCGTTCCCTTGTAGGGACATGCGTCACATATATCATGTTTACTATTTTTACTTCGGGGGGAAATTGCTTGTCCCCCGGTGTTCGGTTGACGAGTCTCTTCGTCTTCGCTATCACTGGGCGGCCCCTTCCCTTTGTGCTCGGCATGGAGCTTGCCGGCTTGTTTGAGAACCCAGCAATTTCTATTGGTATGGTTGGCGGCTTTGTCAGGGCTGCCATGAATCTGATAGGGCCGATCCAGTATCTTGTCTAAACTGGATGGACCATCTCTGTTTGCCTTGAATGGCTTCTTCAGTTGACCGGATTTGGGGCCACCGAATCCGGCGTTGACCGCCGTGTCTTGGGTTCCTGCATTATTGTTTCGATGCTTGTTTTTATTGCATCGTGTCTTGCCATTGCCGTCCCTGGCTTCGGAGGTGCCAGGATCGCTAGTGCTATTGCTTCTACGAGCAAGCTAGCTATCTTCTCCCGTGCAAAAGCGGGTTATCAGGGTGGTAAGAGCTGCCATCGACTTAGATTTTTCTTGGCCGAGGTGACGGGCAAGCCACTCATCTCGGACGCCATGTTTAAAGGCCGCGAGGGCTTCGACGTCTGGACAGTCGACAATTTGGTTCTTTTTAATTAGGAACCTAGTCTAGAGTTTCCTGGCTGACTCTCCGAGCTGCTGGATGATGTGACTGAGGTCATCAGCGTCCGGTGGCCGAACATATGTACCTTGGAAGTTGTCGTGAAAGGCGTCTTCCAAGTCTTCCCAGTTGCCAATGGAGTTCTCTGGGAGGCTGTTTAGCCAGTGCCGGGCTAGTCCCTTTAATTTTTGTGGGAGGTATTTGATGGCATGGATATCATCACCGCGGGCCATGTGGATATGGAGAAGAAAATCCTCAATCCATACTGCGGGGTCGGTTGTTCCATCATATGATTCAATATTCATAGGTTTAAACCCTTCTGGGAATTCGTGCTCCATTACTTCCTCTGTGAAGCATAG
Source organism: Aegilops bicornis (assembly GCA_021605145.1). Taxonomy (NCBI): domain Eukaryota; kingdom Viridiplantae; phylum Streptophyta; class Magnoliopsida; order Poales; family Poaceae; genus Aegilops; species Aegilops bicornis. The sequence goes on from CM038675.1 coordinate 92,463,027, forward strand.
GCGGCGCCTATATAACGGGCGATGTCGCGACGGAGTTCGGCGGACGTCCCTATGCGGTTTTCACCCCGAGTGAGGTTGTGTTGATCACGCCAGGCCTGGTAGGCGTCCTCTCATGTTGGGGCATGTCCCCTTTACACGTAGATTGATCTGGCTAGGCCTGCCCTAGTGTCCAGGTCCTGCCGTAGGTCGTAGGTGTAATCCCGGGCCACTGTCTCCTAGCCTTTACGGCGGGGTAATGTGGGCTGGTGTTCAGCTTGGTAGCCGTTCTGTCTCGGCCACGCGGTGGCCGGTCTGGTTTATTGGCTGCGTTACACGCTGATGTAGGGGCTCCCGCGCCGCAACGTCGAATTGGGGTTACAACTTGCGCTTCGGGTAGCTTTTGGTTGGTCATGCGAGGCCGTATTCCTCGGCTGCCAGGACATTGGTCCATCTGTCGTCGAGCGTATCCTGTTCGGCTTGAAGCCGTTGCTGCTTCCTTTTCAGGCTCCTTGCGGTTGCGATGAGTTGTTGCTTAAAGATTTCTTGCTCGAGGGGTTCCTCTAGCACGATGAAGTCTTCGTCGCCGAGGCTTATTTCATCTTCGGAGTGTGGCATATAATTGATGTCCTCCGAGTCCTTGTTCCGACTAGATCGTCAGGGTTACCCTACCCCTGCTCTCTATCATCATGTTCGGGTGTTGGTTCAACGGGGGCGTCTGGGTCTTCGGCATTCTCCGGAGTGTTATCATCTCCATTGCCGGTATTGCTTTCTTTGTCGCGGTGTTATTTTGAACGGCACCGCTGATGCCGCCGCTTTGGTGGTTTATCAGTGTTATTGTCCTTGATTGGATCCTTACTGCCTTCATCGCCATCCACTTCTGGCGTATCCACCATGTATACGTCGTATGTGGAGGTGGTCGTCCAGTGTCCGGTCTGCGACGGGTTTTGGCTTTGTTCGTCTCCGGCATCGACGTCCATACCATAGATGTCTTCGGAGTTACGGCCAAGCATGTCGGTTAGGTCCTCGATAGTGGCTATGAAGTGGGAGGTGGGTGGGACGTAAAATTACCCGCTCTTAGCCCCTAGTCCAAGCTGGGCGTAGTTCGGACGTCGTTCCTCTATAATAACGAGGGATCACATTAAGTCCAGAGTCTCGCTTAAAAGCGAGGTTCGGCCAGGGAGATGAAAACCTCTAGCGCCGGGTGAGGTGAAGGTCTCCTGGCCGTGCTCATCAACCGTAGATCGCAAGAGTTCAGATTCAAAATCCGGGGACGAGTCCGGCCTTCCCGTACCAGGGGAAATCCGGTTTGACTTCGGGATAACCAATGACACTGTTTCCTCTGGATCAGTGGTAGTATGTTTGATAACCGCTGCGAATCTGGCGGGCTCCAGGCCCCCGTCCTTGGATTCAGTAGTTTGCTCCGGCTCTAGGGCCTGAGCGGTTGTCGAAGCCGTGAATCCTTCGAAGGTCAAGTTTCCTCGGATATCGGCGATGTAGTTCAGATTCCCAACCGATGGCTGTTCTTTGAATCGCGGCAGGCGGATGGCGCCTAGCATCCAGCATATTTTACCCTGGTCTTCGTCCGGATGAGTGCCAACTCCAATGCCCTTTTCGCAACTCTAGTTCATTTTTTTAGATCGCGCACATCCACTTTCCCAAAAGAAAAAGAAACTGGCACTCTACCCACGTCCATGTGAGCGGTACGGGAGAATCCTAGCACTGCCACCCTCTGGGAATCGCACCTTATTCCCTTGCTGTAGCCGGTAGGCGCGGCCGGGCGAAGCCCATGTGGCAGGGGGTGGGGGAGTGGCTTTTCCTCCCCTCTTGTCTAGACTCATGGGTAGCCCATCTTGGCCCTCTATGGCGGGGCCGAGCAGTGGCTGGGGAAGCGAAGGATTCACAGGGAGCTGGTAGCGCGACGCTCAAGTGGGGCGACTCGGTCGGCATTGCTATGTTAGTGGTGCGGACGGCGTGTAGCAGCGGGCAAGGACGGTGGCCCGACATAGTCGGCGAATGCGCGCAAAGCGACACCCGCTCCTTCGTCCCCCTTCATGTGCGCTGGTCTGGGCCGTGTTCTTGCCGGCGTTGGCATCTAGATTGGGTCTCAGACCTAAACTGATGGCTTGGTGGTTGCAGGTGGCTTGGGAGGGTTTTCTCCCATATGTGTGGTGCTCGGCTAGGTGGGATCATGTTAAGGCAGCTGGTGACAAGTGGGATTCGGCGACAGGGGTTGGGTACTCCCTTTGCATGTGGGCCGGCATCGTTGATGTCCAGCCCCAACCGATGTAGTGCAATGGCACGGTGACTACTCTCCTGCATGGTATGTGCCAAGGTGCGAGCATTATGCTAGTGCGTTACTCTAACGTGGGTGGCGTGTGATACGTCTCCAACGTATCTATAATTTTTTATTATACCATGATGTTTTATTATCATTCTTGGATGTTTTATAATCATTTTATAGTCATTTATAACATTTTTTGGTACTAACCTATTAACATAGTGCCAAGTTCCAGTTGCTGTTTTTCCATGTTTTTTACATCGCAGGGAATCAATATCAAACGGAGTCCAAATGCCACGAAACTCCACAATGAATTTTATGGGCCAGAAGGAACGCAATGGGCCCTGGTTGCACCTGGGGGTGCCCCGAGGGGGGCATAACCCACCAGGGCGTGCCAGGACGCCCTGGCGCGCCCTGGTGGGTTGTGCCCACCTCGGGTGCCCCCCGGACCGCCTCTTTGCCCTATAAATACCCCAATATTCCAGAAACCCTAAAGGCATCGACGAAATATTCATCCATCCGTCGCAGAGTCCAGAACCACCAGATCCAATCTAGACACCATCACGGAGGGGTTCATCACTTCCATTGGTGCCTCTCCGATGATGCGTGAGTAGTTCTTTGTCGACCTTCGGGTTCGTAGTTAGTAGCTAGATGGCATTCTCTCTCTCGCTGAATTCTCAATACAATGGTCTCTTGGAGATCCACATGATGTAACTCTTTTGGGGTGTGTTAGTTGGGATCTGATGAACTTCGAGTTGATGATCAGTTATATCTTTTTATATCCATGAAAGTTATTTGAGTTTTTTGGATCTCTTATTTGCATGATCTTTTATAGCCTCATATTTTTTTCTCCGATATTTGGGTTTTGTTTGGCCAACTTGCAATGGTAAGAGGTTCCCGGTAGTGGGTTCGATCTTACGGTGCTCGATCCCAGTAACATAAAGGGAACTAACACGTATGTATCGTTGCTACTAAGGATAAAAAGACGAGATCTATATCTACTGCCATATAGATAAACGGATCTTGTCTACATCTGTCATCGTTCTTATTGCATTACTCCATCTTTACATGAACTTAATACACTAGATACATGTTGGATAGCGGTCGGTGTGTGGAGTAGTAGTAGTAGATGCAGGCAGGAGTCGATCTACTAATCTTGGACGTGATGCCTATGTAATGATCATTGCCTGGATATCGTCATAATGATTTGAAGTTCTATCAATTTCCCAATTCTAATTTGTTTACCCACCATTTGCTATTTTTCTCTAGAGAAGCCACTAGTGAAACCAACGGCCCCCGGGTCTTCTTTGTCATATATTTGCTTGCGATCTACTTTTCCTTTGCATTTTTATTCAGATCTATTAAACTAAAAATACAACAATACTTTGTTGCACTTTATTTTATTTATGATCTATTATTTCAATCTATTACAAATTTCTGGCTTCATTACCCGAAAGGGATTGGCAACCCCTTTAACACGTCGGGTTGCGAGGTGCTGTTATTTGTGTGCAGGTGCTGTTTACGTTGTGTTGCTTGGTTCCCCTACTGGTTCGATAACCTTGGTTTCATCACTGAGGGAAATACCTACCTTCTTGTGCTACATCATCCCTTCCACTTTGGGGAAATACCGACGTAGTCCTAGCAGACAGGAGCTTTCTGGCGCTATAGTCAGGGAGCGATCAGCGTGTCTCTCTTGGACGCCTAGGAGGCGACCCTAAGAAATCATAGCTATGCCACCAAAAACCAAATTTTATATTATTAATCTATTATTAATGTATAAATGTATAAGAGGTGTGATTCTATTCTTTATGAGGAATAATCATCACAAATTTAAAGCAAAAAAAAATTGTTTGGATTAAAACAGCTAAGGATATCTCCAACGCGGACCCTCATACCGCCCGAATACGTCCAGACCCGCCCAAATACATCCAGACCTTCCGGTCTGGACGTGTTGTCCCATCCAACACAGACCTATATCAGTCCGTTGGGCAGTCCAGATCGCTGCCACGCCTGTGTCTGACTGTCCTGGCCCACAAAAAAACCTTCATCACCCAAGCGCGCTTCCGCCGACATACCGGCGCTGCTCCAGAGTGTCGTCGCATTAATGCCCGGCCAGAGCGGATGCGACCTCTCACTGCTGGCGGTGTTGAAGTGGCGCGCCGACCGAGAGAGCACAACCCATGCCGCTTCCCGGTGCAGGCGACTGTTCCGCATTCAAATGATAGACCATCCGTTCGTCGCCCCTACATTAACGATATGCAGTTGTCGAGGAACCTACTCCGGCACCACCCATTTGTCCGTATGCCACCCAACATTGACCTTGCTGTCGTGGACCATCGCCATCCGCCTGCTATATAAACACCAGCCCAGACCGTAGCCACAGTCATCTTCCTACTTCACTTTCTCCTCTCCGCACCACGCCCTCCATGGCCTCCTCATGCTGCAAAGCCCGCTGGGACACCATATCCTTGACCAGAAGAAGGAGAGGACCTCCATTGCTGCTGGTTGGCTGGTCGACTAGCAGATGGAGGCAGACAATGGAGGACGAGGCGGCGCCACCCTCCTCGCTGGTACCTGTGGGCTTCACCAATGCCGAGGCCCGTGCGAACTACACGAACATTCTGTGGGAGGAGGAGGAGGCCAGGTTTCGATAGGTGCAGGGCGATCAGTCCTACAACCTTGGCCTCCTCGAGGACCACCGGCGGACGGAGGAGCTACTCGCCGCTGGCGCAACTATCGTGCCGAACAAGGATGCGGTGGAGCAGCAGGCACTGCTCGACTGCTACTGCTCCGCCCACAACATCCGCCGCGACTGCTGGTGGTAATGCCTCAATTAGGCGGAATTGGCGGTGCCTAAAAGGAGATCGACGAGCTGGTGAATGAGGTGTGTGGCAAGAGCGACAACAAGGAGGAGTTCGCCCGCTCTGCCCTAGTCGCGCCTAGCCCGCTACCATGACCACGAAGCCGATACGTCCACGGACGCCGCCCATAACAAGAAAGAGTAGTGCATGGTAGGTCACTGCCGCTCGAGTCCCAAGAAGGCCACGACTCTTTCGCTCCCGTTGAAGCCACACTTGATGCGCCAAACATCGATAGCCGATTAGCCACCTGACGGCGACATGGGGCCAGACAACTGTAGTTCCCGGGGCTTCGAAGGAAGAGCTGGAGAGCGCCAAGGCTGAACTTGAGAAGGCGAAGGCATTCGCCGGACCATCACTTCTTAGGGCTCATGGTAGGACATGGGGAACGTGCGCCGCTGATCATTTAGATTAGGTTTAGTGTAGGGTTTGTCCAGTTTATATGAAAAATGTAATGAGTTTTATCTGGTTTATATGAAAATTGATCCAAATATAATGAATTTCGACCGTTTTATATGAAAATCCATCGTATTTATATGAATTTCATCTGGTTAGTTCAAACGGCGGCTGAAATGTATGCGGGCAACATTGGATAGCCGGCTCCCGCATCTGTGGGCTGGTGCCCCAATGCGCTGACGGATGACGAAATAAATTTATGGGTCAACGTTGGAGATGCCCTAACCCCACCAATCTTTTCTGACAAACATATAATTTGCGCATGGTCAAGATTCAAATGGACCAGTCCGGTCTGGACTTGTTACTGGGCCTATGAACGTGTTCTAAAATCCCAGGGGCCAGAGTTCGGTCTACACCTCGTCTAACAGGGCAACAAGGTAAACCTAAGTTCGATCATTCTTCTGTATACTAAGTGTAGAAGGGCGCATGCCGATGAGATGTCCGGCACTGGACGTGCACTTCATGTTCGCGCAAGTTTCAGCAATGGTGTCGGACAGAGCTAGATGGGCGCCCCCGGTCCATGACAGCAGCACGACCACCACTTCCGGCTTCGTTAGAGCATGTACAATGACAGATACATAATTTGTGTTGCCGAACGGCCCCGAACATGCCGGGCCACGTCCGTGGATAGTGACCGATCAGACCCCGCATGACAACTCGAACAACCATAGTAGGCATTTTTCAATTAGCATTTTCATATAAAACCATGCAAAAAAGCAAGATCTATGTACTACCAACTACCATCTACACTACTAATCCTTCTTGTCAGATATGTGGATGAAATTGATGTCGGGGTCGCCGTCGTTATGGTCCTTGGCAGCTGGGCGAACCTCCAGTTCCTCCTTGGGACTGAAGAATGGCGTGCTTCTCTGTTGCCTCCTCTGCATGGGCCACCTTGAACTCTGTGCATCGACCATGGCGAAGCCGGTTCCGGGTCTGCCTGATGAGCCTCCTCTGACTCCTCCACCTCCTCCTCTATGACCGCGTCCTCCTCTTTCGGCTCCACCTCCACCTCCTCCTCCTCGGGCTGCACGGAATCTAGAGGCAGGCTGGCTGCTCGGAGTGAGCATGTTGTAACTAGTGGTTAGCGGCTGATGGGTGGATTGAATGTCACGACGGTGGAGAGGAGGGAGGGGGAAGAAATGGAAGCGTTCTATGGTTGGGCTTTTGTCGTCTGGCTTACGTAGCCGGACATGTATCCTCAGATGGCATGCTACAGCGGCACCACACGACGCCAATGTGTCCTCATCAATGAACTGAGGAGGCGACGTCAGACTGCTGGTTTATGCTTTTGTCTGCATGGACCCTTGCGGTCTGTCCTAAGTGACGTGCATGTCTGGACATCTTCATATCCGCCCCAGATATGTGCCGGATATAAGAAGTGCCGGTCAGTCCTAGTATTTGGGCTAGTCTTGTTGGGGTCGCAATTTGTGTTTGGGCAGTACCAGGCAAGCTGCCCGGGCGTTTGGGGCGGATATCTAAGGACTCCAGTTGTAGATGCTCTCATGCCTCAAGTAACTGCATGTAGCGGCGTGGCGGTAGCTATGGTGTCGCAGACAATGACAAGACAGACGTGCAGCCGTCTCGCATCATGAGCTGTTGGGCAAGCACCGGCTTGCTAAGCGCTCACTCTAGTAGTAAAAATGGTTAGTGTGGTTGTGGCTGTGGTGCCACGGACAACAGAGACGTGCTCCCGGAGCGGCGGTATGAGTTACCTGGAGGGCGGTGCGACATGGTGCCATCAATGATGCCGAGACGGACACGTCGCCGGTGTAGCGACGCAAGCTGAAGCGTGTGCGCTGGCACGGCGAAAATTGCAGGTGCTTGGCTGGTGGTGGCCATGATGACATGACTAATAGTGAGTGGTTCGACCCTATGATCGAAAGGAAGACCTCCTCGTTGGTGCCTTGAGTGCCAGATCACTTTCCTGGTGCTCACGCGCGCCCCCTAGTGGGTCGTGGCCCATTCGCTTGAAAGCTGCTCGCTCGACCGCTCCTTGGTAGCCTTTTTTTTCTCTTGCGAGCACTTGTCAAAAAAGCCTTGTTATTTAAAAAATAAAAAAGGAAAAAAATGAAAAAAATCGTGAACTAAAAAATGTTCATGAATTTTCATAAAAGTTCACAAAATTAGAAAACAAACTTCATCGAATTTGAAAACAAGTTCATCGGTTTCGAAAAAAGTTCATCTAGTTTGCAAAAAACTTCATCGGTTTTGGAAAAAGTTCATCAAGTTTGCAAAAAAGTTCATCGGTTTTGAAAAAAGTTCATCGAATTCGAAAAAGTTCATTGAATTTGAAAAAAGTTCATTAGTTTTGAAAAAAGTCCATCAAATTCAAAAAAGTGCATCTACTATCAAGAAAATGTTTCATGAATTTCTTTCACAAAAAAAAGTTACTTTGAAAAAAATGTAAAAGGGACAGAGAAAAAAACAAAAAACAAAGAAGGAAAGGCGAAACAAACCACTACATAATACTTAATGTCAGTTGATCGGCTGGTTATGGGCTTGAAGTCCTAAGACCCGCGTCGCGGCTACGAATCCTTGGTAGCACACACTTTTTTTCTTTTTATAGGAACGGAGAAGGAGCTTCTTTTTATAGGAACGGAGAAGGACCATATGGGCCGGCCAGGGAGGGTGTGAACCCTGTACCAAAATACCTATACCCGGCGCTTAAGGCATCAAATAGGATTTGGCGTTGAAAGGTTATGTCGCCAGTGGACCCTAATGTTTATCTGGGCCATCCGGTAAATTCACAGGTGCCAACAGCCAGGTCCGGTCCACCGGGCCGAAGGGTTAAACCAGACCACCTGAATCTTGGGTTCATAGTCCTTAACCCAAAGCGCTCTCAATATCTCTACTCTTATAAGGGGAGTTGGTAGGACAATATCCACGGTTTTTGTTTTTGCCTCACGACCCACCACCCCCTCCATGTTGGATTTTCTCGCTCCCTCTTAATATCAAATCATTTTTCCCGATCCTCCTCTCGTTTGTTCGTGCCTTCTTTGGCAGGTGCCAATTTAATTCAACCATGTAAATATTATCTAATTAAGAATTCAGAAATCGCACCATATATGTAAGATAACCTTCCTAAAAGACAAAGAGAAGATTTTTCTCAATAACCTTCCAAATCAAAATAAGATATTCCTCAATAAGAAATAGCTAATACCACATACTATCACATTTATTATCTATCATTATCTCTATTATTAAATCTCTACTCCTAGAAGGGGAGTTGATGAACTGGTACACGTGGTTTATTTTTGCCTCCACATCACACCACCCCTTCCATGCTGATATTTTTTCTCACTGCCACTAAAAAAACGGATCGATCCACCCGATCTACCGATTTTTTATCATGCTTGCTTTGGCAGGTGCTGATTCAATTCAATCACGTAAATATTAGGTAATTAATAAGAATTTTGAAACACTATATATGTAAGGTCACCTTCCTAAAAGATAGACTAAATTTTTTTTTCTCGATAACCTTCCAGATCTCTCTACTCCTATAAAAGTCTGAGTTGATGGTGATGGTGTGCCTGCCATTCTTCGTTTACAGCCATTCGATCTACATCCAACGCATGTGAGTCGAGCTATGGTAATTTTGCGAAAACACGTCTGCACACTCCACTCTTGTTTGCAGATAGCTCCATGTCCCTCCCGTTCAGCCCATCTCTCTCCCACGTCATCTAGAAATCTCAGGACAAAAAGAAGGCCACGGAACGATATGGAGAAATCGCTGCTGTCGGTGCGCTCCGTCCCCCAACGAATCTCAAGCCTCACCGCCGACCACCACCAGGACCCTCTAATCCTCGTCGTCTCCACCTCCCGGCCCCCTTCCCAGTCTGCCCAACTTGGACCTTGGCAAGTAGGTTTCGATGCAGCCCTCTCCGGTGTTGACTTCACAAGTTCGCCGTCGGCGCCGTTCGTGCCCCAACGGTTCTGTTGCGTCCTCACTTTCCTACGGCAGCAGCCCTACCTCCGTGAAGGAAAATATGACCTAGAGGCAATAATAAAGTTATTATTTATTTCCTCATGCTAGAATTGTATTAACCGAAAACATGATACATGTGTGAATACATAGACAAACTTAATGTCACTAGTATGCCTCTACTTGACTAGCTCATTAATCAAAGATGGTTATGTTTCCTAACCATAGACATGTGTTGTCATTTGATTAACGAGATCACTTCATTAGGAGAATGATGTGATTGACTTCACCCATTCCGTTAGCTTAGCACTTGATCGTTTAGTATGTTGCTATTGCTTTCTTCATGACTTATACAAGTTCCTATAACTATGAGATTATGCAACTCCCGTTTACTGGAGGAACACTTTGTGTGCTACCAAACGTCACAACGTAACTGGGTGATTATAAAGGAGCTCTACAGGTGTCTCCAAAGGTTCATGTTGAGTTGGCGTATTTCGAGATTAGGTTTTGTCACTCCGATTGTCGGAGAGGTATCTCTGGGCCCTCTCGGTAATGCACATCACTGTAAGACTTGCAAGCAATGTAACTAATGAGTTAGTTACGGAATGATTTATTACATAACGAGTAAAGAGACTTGCTGGTAACGAGATTGAACTAGGTATTGAGATACCGACGATCGAATCTCGGGCAAGTAACATACCGATGACAAAGGGAACAACGTCTGTTGTTATGCGGTTTGACCGATAAAGATCTTCGTAGAATATGTAGAGCCAATATGGGCATCCAGGTTCCGCTATTGGTTATTGACCGGAAACAGTTCTAGGTCATTTCTACATAGTTCTCGAACCCGTAGGGTCCGCACGCTTAAGGTTTCGATAACAGTTATATTATGAGTTTATGAGTTTTGATGTACCGAAGTTTGTTTGGAGTCCCGGATATGATCACGGACATGACGAGGAGTCTCGAAATAGCCGAGACATAAAGGTTGATATATTGGACGACTATATTCGGACACCGGAAGTGTTCCGGGTGATTTCGGAGAAAACCGGAGTGCCGGAGGTTTACCGGAACCCCCCCGGGAGAAGTAATGGACCTTATGGGCCTTAGTGAAGAGAGAGAGGCAGCCAGGGGTGGGCGCGCCTCCCCTCTTGTCCGAATTGGACTAGGAGAGGGCGGGGCGCCCCCTCTCTCCCTCTCCCCCTTCCTTTCCCCCTCCTAGTAGGAGTAGGAAAGAGGGGAGTCCTACTCCTACTAGGAGGAGGACTCCTCCTCCTGGAGCGCCTAGCAAGGACCGGCCGGCCTCCCCCCTTGCTCCTTTATATACGAGGGCAGGGGGGCACCCTAGAGACAACAATTGATCCTTTGAGATCTCTTAGCCGTGTGCAGTGCCCCCCTCCACCATAGTCCTCGATATTATTGTAGCGGTGCTTAGGCGAAGCCCTGCGACGGTAGAACATCAAGATCGTCACCACGCCATCGTGCTGACGGAACTCTTCCCCGACACTTTGCTGGATTGGAGTCCGGGGAACGTCATCGAGCTGAACGTGTGCTAGAACTCGGAGGTGCCGTAGTTTCGGTGCTTGATCGGTCGGGCCGTGAAGACGTACGACTACATAAACCGCGTTGTTATAACGCTTCTGCTTTCGGTCTACGAGGTGGCATCCTAGCCAGGTTTTATGCGTAGATGTTATATGCACGAGTAGAACACAACTGAGTTGTGGGCGATACAAGTCATACTGCTTACCAGCATGTCATACTTTGGTTCGGCGATATTGTTGGATGAAGCGGCCCGGACCGACATTACGCGTACGCTTATGCGAGACCGGTTCTCTCGACGTGCTTTGCCCAGAGGTGGCTAGCGGGTGTCAGTTTCTCCAACTTTAGTTGAACCGGGTGTGGCTACGCCCGGTCCTTGCGAAGGTTAAAACAACACTAACTTGACGAACTATCGTTGTGGTTTTGATGCGTAGGTAAGAACGATTCTTGCTAAAACCGTAGCAGCCACGTAAAACTTGCAACAACAAAGTAGAGGACGTCTAACTTGTTTTTGCAAGTCATGTTGTGATGTGATATGGTCAAGACGTGATGATGTATTTTATTGTATGAGATGATCATGTTTTGTAACCGAGTTATCAGCAACTGGCAGGAGCCATATGGTTGTCGCTTTATTGTATGCAATGCAATCGCCCTGTAATGCTTTACTTTATCACTAAGCGGCAGCGATAGTCGAGAAGCATAAGATTGGCGAGACGACAACGATGCTACGATGGAGATCAAGGTGTCGCGCCCGGTGGCGATGGTGATCACGACGGTGCCGGAGATGGAGTTCACAAGCACAAGATGATGATGGCCATATCATATCACTTATATTGATTGCATGTGATGTTTATCCTTTATGCATCTTATCTTGCTTTGATTGACGATAGCATTTTAAGATGATCTCTAACTAATTATCAAGAAGTGTTCTCCCTGAGTATGCACCGTTGCGAAAGTTCTTCGTGCTGAGACACCACGTGATGATCGGGTGTGATAGGATCTACGTTCAAATACAAGGGGTGCAAAACAGTTGCACACGCGAAATACTCAGGTTAAACTTGACGAGCCTAGCATATACAAATATGGCCTCGGAACACGGAGACCGAAAGGTCGAACGTGAATCATATAGTAGATATGATCAACATAGTGATGTTCACCATTGAAACTACTCCATATCACGTGATGATCGGACATGGTTTAGTTGATTTGGATCACGTGATCACTTAGATGACTAGAGAGATGTCTGTCTAAGTGGGAGTTCTTAAGTAATATGATTAATTGAACTTAAATTTATCATGAACTTAGTACCTGACAGTATTTTGCTTGTCTATGTTTGTTGTAGATAGATGGTTCGTGCTGTTGTTCCGTTGAATTTTAATGAGTTCCTTGAGAAAGCTAAGTTGAAAGATGATGGTAGCAACTACACGGACTGGGTTCGTAACTTGAGGATTATCCTCATTGCTGCACAGAAGAATTACGTCCTGGAAGCACCGCTGGGTGCCAGGCCTGCTGCAGATCTGGCGGCGCACGTTAAGAACGTCTGGCAAAGCAAAGTTGATGACTACTCAATAGTTCAGTGTGCCATGCTTTACAGTTTAGAACCGGGTCTTCAACGACGTTTTGAACGTCATGGAGCATATGAGATGTTCCAGGAGTTGAAGTTAATATTTCAAGCAAATGCCCGGATTGAGAGATATGAAGTCTCCAATAAGTTCTTTAGCTGTAAGATGGAGGAGAGTAGTTCTGTCAGTGAACATATACTAAAAATGTCTGGGTATAATAATCACTTGATTCAACTGGGAGTTAATCTTCCTGATGATAGTGTCATTGATAGAATTGTTCAATCACTGCCACCAAGCAACTAGAGCTTTATGATGAACTATAATATGCAAGGGATGGACAAGACTATTCCCGAGCTCTTCGCAATGCTAAAGGATGCGGAGGTAGAAATCAAGAAGGAGCATCAAGTGTTGATGTTCAATAAGACCACCAGTTTCAAGAAGAAGGGCAAAGGGAAGAAGAAGGGAAACTTCAAGAAGAACAGGAAGCAAGTTGCTGCTATGGAGAAGAAACCCAAGTCTGGACCTAAGCCTGAAACTGAGTGCTTCTACTGCAAACAGACTTGACACTGGAAGCGGAACTGCCCCAAGTATTTGGCGGATAAGAAGGATGGCAAGGTGAACAAAGGTATATGTGATATACATGTTATTGATGTGTACCTTACTAATGCTCGCAGTAGCACCTGGATATTTGATACTGGTTTTGTTGCTAATATTTGCAACTCGAAACAAGAACTGCGGATTAAGCGAAGATTGGCTAAGGACGAGGTGACGATGCGCGTGGGAAATGGTTCCAAAGTTGATGTGATCACGGTCGGCACGCTACCTCTACATCTACCATCGGGATTAGTTTTAGACCTAAATAATTGTTATTTGGTGCCAGCGTTGAGCATGAACATTATATCTGGATCTTGTTTGATGCGAGACGATTATTCATTTAAATCAAAGAATAATGGTTGTTCTATTTATATGAGTAATATCTTTTATGGTCATGCACCCTTGAAGAGTGGTCTATTTTTATTGAATCTCGATAGTAGTGATACACATATTCATAATGTTGAAGCCAAAAGATGCAGAGTTGATAATGATAGTGCAAATTATTTGTGGCACTGCCGTTTGGGTCATATTGGTGTAAAATGCATGAAGAAACTCCATACTGATGGACTTCTGGAATCACTTGATTATGAATCACTTGGTACTTGCGAACCGTGCCTCATGGGCAAGATGACTAAAACGCCGTTCTCCGGAACTATGAAGCGAGCAACTGATTTGTTGAAAATCATACATACTGATGAACCGTGCCTCATTGGTCCAATGAATATTGAGGCTTGTGGCGGGTACCGTTATTTTCTCACCTTCACAGATGATTTGAGAAGATATGGGTATATCTACTTGATGAAATACAAGTCTGAAACATTTAAAAAGTTCAAAGAATTTCAGAGTGAAGTGGAAAATCATCTAACAAGAAAATAAATTTTTTACGATCTGATCGTGGAGGAGAATATTTGAGTTACGAGTTTGGTTTACATTTGAAGCAATGCGGAATAGTTTCGCAACTCACGCCACCCGGAACACCACAACGAAATGGTGTGTCCGAACGTCGTAATCGTACTTTACTAGATATGGTGCGATCTATGATGTCTCTTACCAATTTACCGCTATCATTTTGGGGTTATGCTTTAGAGATGGACGCATTCACGTTAAATAGGGCACCATCAAAATCCGTTGAGACGACGCCTTATGAACCGTGGTTTGGCAAGAAACCAAAGTTGTTGTTTCTTAAAGTTTGGGGCTGTGATGCTTATGTGAAGAAACTTCAACCAGATAAGCTCGAACCCAAATCGGAGAAATGTGTCTTCATAGGATACCCAAAAGAGACGATTGGGTACACCTTCTATCACAGATCTAAGGGCAAGATTTTTGTTGCTAAATTCGAATCCTTTCTAGAGAAGGAGTTTCTCTCGAAAGAAGTGAGTGGGAGGAAAGTAGAACTTGATGAGGTAATTGTACCTGCTATCTTATTGGAAAGTAGTTCATCACAAGAACCGGTTCCTGTGACAACTACACCAATCAGTGAGGAAGCTAATGATATTGATCATGAAACTTCAGATCAAGTTACTACTGAACCTCGTAGGTCTACCAGAGTAAGATCCGCACCAGAGTGGTACGGTAATCCTGTTCTGGAAGTCATGTTACTCGACCATGGAGAACAGACGAACTAGGAGGAAGTGATGAGGAGCCCAGATTCATAAAATGGCTTGAGGCCATGAAATCTGAGATGGGATCCATGTATGAGAACAAAGTATGGACTTTGGTTGACTTGCCGATGATCGGCAAGCCATAGAAAATAAATGGATCTTCAAGAAGAAGACTGATGCTGATGGTAATGTAACTGTCTACAAAGCTCGACTTGTTGCGAAAGGTTTTCGACAAGTTCAAGGGGTTGACTACGATGAGACTTTCTCACCCGTAGCGATGCTTAAGTCTGTCCGAATCATGTTAGCAATTGCCGCATTTTATGATTATAAAATTTGGCAAATGGATGTCAAAACTGCATTCCTGAATGGATTTCTGGAAGAAGAGTTGTATATGATGCAACCAGAAGGTTTTATCGATCCAAAAGGTGCTAACAAAGTGTGCAAGCTCCAGCGATCCATTTATGGACTGGTGCAAGCCTCTCGGAGTTGGAATATATGCTTTGATAGTGTGATCAAAGCATATGGTCTTATCTGAGACTTTTGGAGAAGCCTGTATTTACAAGAAAGTGAGTGGGAGGTCTGTAGCATTTTTGATATTATATGTAGATGACATATTGTTAATTGAAAATGATATAGAATTTCTGGATGGCAGAAAATGATACTTGAATAAAAGTTTTTCAATGAAAGACCTCGGTGAAGCTGCTTACATATTGGGCATCAAGATCTATAGAGATAGATCAAGACGCTTAATTGGACTTTCAGAAAGCACATACCTTGATAAAGTTTTGAAAAAGTTCAAAATGGATAAGGCAAAGAAAGGGTTCTTGCCCGTGTTAAAAGGTGTGAAGTTGAGTCAGACTCAATGCCCGACCACAACAGAAGATAGAGAGAAAATGAAAGATGTTCCCTATGCTTCAGCCATAGGCTCTATCATGTATGCAATGATGTGTACCAGACCTGACGTGTGCTTAGCAATAAGCTTGGCAGGTAGGTACCAAAGTAATCCAGGAGTGGATCACTGGACAACGGTCAAGAATATCCTGAAATACCTGAAAAGGACTAAGGATATGTTTCTCGTTTATGGAGGTGACAAAGAGCTAGTCGTAAATGGTTACGTCGATGCAAGCATTGACACTGATCCGGACGATTCTAAATCGCAAACCGGATACGTGTTTATATTGAACGGTGGAGCTGTCAGTTGGTGCAGTTCTAAACAAAGCGTCGTGGCGGGATCTACATGCGAAGCGGAGTACATAGCTGCTTCGGAAGCAGCAAATGAAGGAGTCTGGATGAAAGAGTTCATTTCCGATCTAGGAGTCATACCTAGTCATCGGGACCATTGAAGATCTTCTGTGACAATACTGGTGCAATTGCCTTGGCAAAGGAATCCAGATTTCACAAGAGGACCAAGCACATCAAGAGACGCTTAAATTCCATCCGGGACCAAGTCCAGGTGGGAGACATAGAGATTTGCAAGATACATACGGATCTGAATATTGCAGACCCGTTGACTAAGCCTCTTCCACGAGCAAAACATGATCAGCACCAATACTCCATGGTGTTAGAATCATTACTGTGTAATCTAGATTATTGACTCTAGTGCAAGTGGGAGATTGAAGGAAATATACCCTAGAGGCAATAATAAAGTTATTATTTATTTCCTCATATCATGATAAATGTTTATTATTCATGCTAGAATTGTATTAACCGGAAACATGATACATGTGTGAATACATAGACAAACTTAATGTCACTAGTATGCCTCTACTTGACTAGCTCATTAATCAAAGATGGTTATGTTTCCTAACCATAGATATGTGTTGTCATTTGATTAACGAGATCACTTCATTAGGAGAATGATGTGATTGACTTGACTCATTCCGTTAGCTTAGCACTTGATCGTTTAGTATGTTGCTATTGCTTTCTTCATGACTTATACAAGTTCCTATAACTATGATATTATGCAACTCCACCGTTTACCGGAGGAACACTTTGTGTGCTACCAAACGTCACAACGTAACTGGGTGATTATAAAGGAGCTCTATAGGTGTCTCCAAAGGTTCATGTTGAGTTGGCGTATTTCGAGATTAGGTTTTGTCACTCCGATTGTCGGAGAGGTATCTCCGGGCCCTCTCGGTAATGCACATCACTGTAAGCCTTGCAAGCAATGTAACTAATGAGTTAGTTACAGAATGATGTATTACATAACGAGTAAAGAGACTTGCCGGTAACGAGATTGAACTAGGTATTGAGATACCGACGATCGAATCTCGGGCAAGTAACATACCATGACAAAGGGAACAACGTATGTTGTTATGCGGTTTGACTGATAAAGATCTTCGTAGAATATGTAGGAGCCAATATGAGCATCCAGGTTCAGCTATTGGTTATTGACCGGAAACAGTTCTAGGTCATGTCTACATAGTTCTCGAACCCGTAGGGTCCGCACGATTAAGGTTTCGATAACAGTTATATTATGAGTTTATGAGTTTTGATGTACCGAAGTTCGTTCGGAGTCCCGGATATGATCACGGACATGACGAGGAGTCTCGGAATGGTCAAGACATAAAGATTGATATATTGGACGACTATATTCGAACACCGAAAGTGTTACTGGTGATTTCGGAGAAAACCGAGTCTTGGGAGGTTACGGAACCCCCGGAGAAGTAATGGGCCTGAGGGGCTTTATTGGAGAGAGAGTGGGGCATCCAGGGTGGGCCGCGCGCCCCCTTCCCCTCTGGTCCGAATTGGACTAGGAGAGGGGGGGGGGCCCTTTCCCTCTCCCTCTCCCCCTTCCTTTCCCCCTCCTAGTAGGAGTAGGAAAGAGGGGAGTCCAACTCCTACTAGGAGGAGGACTCCTCCTCCTGGCGTGCCTAGCAAGGGCCGTCTGGCCTCCCCATTGCTCCTTTATTTACGGGGGCAGGAGGGCACCCTAGAGACAACAATTGATCCTTTGAGATCTCTTAGCCGTGTGCGGTGCCCCTTCCACCATAGTCCTTGATATTATTGTAGCGGTGCTTAGGCGAAGCCCTGCGACTGTAGAACATCAAGATCGTCACCACGCCGTCGTGCTGATGGAACTCTTCCCCGGCACTTTGCTGGATCGGAGTCCGGGGAATGTCATCGAGCTGAACGTGTGCTAGAACTCGGAGGTGCCGTAGTTTCGGTGGTTGATCGGTCGGGCCGTGAAGACGTACGACTACATCAACCACATTGTTATAACGCTTCCGCTTTTGGTCTACGAGGGTACGTGGACAACACTCTCCCCTCTCGTTGCTATGCATCACCATGATCTTGCGTGTGCGTAGGATTTTTTTTGAAATTACTACGTTCCCCAACACTCGGACCACAACCACCTCCCCCTCCTCATAGCCGTCTCATAGCCTTCCCTGTCTCCTTCAACGCTGACATCCGCAAGTACGTCGGCGGCGGCGCCACCACCTACTCCTACTTCCCCTCCCTGCCAACGCGTTCCATGCTGGTCACACTCCCATGGATCTCACTGCCCTTCGCCTTCTGAATTCTGTTCTGACAAGGACCAATGTATGGGTATTGATGAAAGAATAAAATCTCCTTGTGCAATTGCAGATATGTGATGGTATCAGTTGGCGCTACCTTATTGTGTCCAAAGTATCATTATTCTACAATATCAGCTACTGTATCCATACCAGTGTCCGAAGCAACAATGTTTGGTTTCAATTTCGTTTCTTAATTATTCTTGTCGAATGAAACTTTAAGTATTATATAAAGGAATAGTTGCATGGAAAATTTGAATAAGAAGACAGACCATATTCATTGAATATTACACAGGCCATAATTTTGTGTTAAAAGTTACGCTCTCTGTACCAAAATATAAGATGTTTTTGACACTGTCATAGTGTCAAAAAATGTCTTATATTTTGATACAGAGTGTATTTAGTACACCAAAATTTCCTGATGATCACAGTAGATCAGTTTTGGCATGTACTAAACTGGAAGCTGTATGTCATTGCATTGTTCTTTAAAATGGCTGTCGGTTTTCCTTTGACAGGTACATCTCCATCTCCTACATTGTGTAAGTGATTGGGAGTACCCTGCTGAATTTCCATAAATTTGGTTTGGGATGTGGTTAGTACAGTTTTGCACACCTTTCTCCAGGAGAACTTTCTTTTTCAGTATACTTTTCATTTGATCCTTGATCAATGAAAAATTCGGACTTCTTACTTTGTGCACTGGTTTCCTAGCAAGTCACCGTTTTAATTTGAAGCTCTGGCAAGAAATTCATGTGTTTCCTCCATAGGAACAGAGGAACTCTGTGATGTTACACAGGCACTTTTCTCCATGTCAACACAAGATTGGGAAGGTTTAGAAGGTCAGTACTTACCAAGGCGTTTGGTATGTACTTAGGAATTCCATGTTGTTTTGCAGCTAAAAGTGCCGAATAAATCTAGCCAATTAGGAATTGTTTAGTTTTTCCACCAAAAAGGAGCCATCTAAGTTTATCCATCCAAGATATGGTGTACTGTAATTAAGCAAGATTTGTTTTTTTATGTCCAGATTTCTTTTCTTGAGCAAGTTTTTTTCCATTCTATTCTTTTTGACAGAAAATTTCACACTTGATCATGAAATGTTGATTCAATGTTTGTGTACCATTATGTTATGGCTTGTACCTTTTGGCTACCACACCTGTGCATATCATTCACATTGCTTTCCTTGATGATGATCAAAATTTTCATCTATGCAATTTCAGATTTATATCGCATCTTAAAAATAAGGTAGTTTTCTAATAACCTGATTTTTGGTTGGCAGACATGTGCATGTCATTTTTCTCATTCATGTTGTTTGCCTCGTGGTGACCAACTTTATCATCTGTGCAATTTTGGATAGTTACATGATAGTTATTTGGTGGCTGGGTTGCAAGATAGTTTAACTTGCGAGAAAGTACTGTCTAATAACACACACACACACACACACACACACACACACACACACACACACACATATCAAAGGTTGCCTGCCAGGAGCATTGCCTTCAGTGGCTTGCTGCGTGTTGAGCATTTATTTTCAAGATGTGACATAACCCAAGGAACCTACCTGATAAAGATGGAAATCATGTGTATAATCTTTGTATACCAGTATATATGTGCATATGTTTCAGAGCGTATAACATGGCCATTGATAATTTTGTTATTAGATTGTGCTTTTGCTGGAGATGAAAATTCATAGATGACGCCCCATTGGTGGAGGAGTAGACAAAAGGTGTGCATTGCATTGAGGGCAAAACGAAGGATGAAAGTTTGTCCAATTTCCTGTGCTTGGGTATGGCTGGTTTGTAAGCAAAGGAAGATACTCTGCCTTTTTATAGCGGTATATTGTTTAGTGAGGGGGTGGACTCTGTTTTTCTAGATGGGCAATACTCTGCTTTTTTTTTGACAACTGGAAGATATTCTGCTTTGTGGCAAGGCGATATATCGTGTTACTTCTCCACCTTTTTGTATATCTAAGCTTAATAACAAGATTATACTCTTTGTTAATTTTCCATGGCGTAACTTTGTAACGGTGTGTTTCTCGTGTCGAGGCCAATATGCTTCATGAGACACGATTAGTTTTAAGTAAGCATAAAAACATTGTACTACATTTTAGCATAAAAAACATTGCACTGAAGTTGTACCACATTTAATTTGCGACAGATGGGGTACTTGATTGTGTACCACTCTATTTTGTGCATCAAGCAAGGCTCTCCTTGTGTTTTTCTTTTTTTTCTCCCCGCTTCTTTGTTTGTTTGGCAAAGGACAAATTTCTTCATGCTTTTACTTCTATCTTCATACATGTACTAAAATACAGATGTTGTAATCCTTGCATACGCCGTTCATCTCAATTTTAGAGCATATTGCTGGAATCTATTTGTGCTTTGTCTCAGGAAATCAGGAATGATGCCACCACATATTAGTAAATTATATTATTTTGTTTGTTGTCCCGTAGCAATGCACGGCTCTTGACTATAATTTAAGTAAACAATGTTTCACTTGATCTTTAGTGTGCCAGTTGTTTTTTTGTGACCCCGAAGCGTAGCACGGGCAACTTAATAGTACACTCCTAAAAGGGGAGTTGGTAGGTCGGTATGCATGGTTTATTTCACCTCAACATTTCACCACCCTCCATGTTGGTTTTTTCTCCCTCCCACTAAAAACCCGGATCTATTCACCCAACCTTCCTTTTCATTTTTTTCCTTCTTGATTTGGCAGGCGTCGATTCAAATCAATCATGTCAATATTGGGTAATTAAAAATTTGGACATCACAACATATATGTGATATCACATTCCTAAAGACGGACAGAAGATTTTTCTCGATAACCTTTCAAAAAAAAACTAGATATTTCTGAATAACAAATAGCTAATCCCGTGCACTACGCTATTTATTATCTATCATCATCTCTAGTATTGAATCATAATCACAACTTTTCCTAGACATTTTTTCTTCAATCCCACCCACATATGTCTGTTTTCATCGAAAATGTTTTTTTTCTTGTTTGGTTTGTTCCGTTTGACCTCCGCTCCCGCATATGTTGCACCCTCCCATTGATTTTCAACCCACCAAATTTTTTCAAATAAAACCCATCTCCGCTCAACCCCCTCCAGCCCTCCTCGTTCGACCTCCCCTCTCATGTAATCTCCACCAATGCGCCTCCTACCGACTTTTCCAATTTTCAATTCGCTACTTCATCCATCCCACAAAAATAAGCAATCTCCCTGATTCTGACTCGACCATTTCTTCCTTGTCACGTGAGGAGAGCGCCACATAGCGTTCTCTCGCACTCGGTTTTTCTCATCATGAATGTTCGCTCCCTGACTGAAGTTGGCCCCGCACATCCCTCTCCCCCACACCCGACCATGGAAGGGTTCCAACCGCCACCGCTCCCCTGCTATCCTCTCACCGCGACGCTCTTGGCACCACTGACTCTGCCTTTCCATTTACCTCTCTGGATGTTCCTCTACGCCGTAGCCGCCAAGGATCAAGGGTGACGATGTTTCAATGTAGCAGTAATTTGATGCGCTTGTGGGGGGGGGGGGGGGGAGCACATTTCGGGCGACACTGCAGGTGAGGTTGTCTTTGTTCTCGACTGCATGTGATGACAAGAAGGGTATGCTTGGCCAACTACTCCATGTGGTTTTGTGATCCCAGGCGCCTACAGGATCATGTCTGAGGTATATATGCCGAAGAAGTTGGAATGACGAGGAAGTGCAGCAGCCTACCGTGCGCTGTCTCAGCTTCGAGGCCAAACAGGTTTGGTTTCCCTCCCAGATCCCACCCTCCCTTGTCTTCTTGCTGCGACTCCATGGATGATTATATTATATGTGTGTGCGTGTGTGATAGGATCATAAGACTGACAGGGAACAATATGTATCAAACGCTACCTGCCCTTATTATTTTAATTACAGTAAGCAGTCACCTTATGGCCTTTACTATGTCGATCCCACATTATGGCCTTCACTGTGTGATAGTATTAGAAGACTGAATTTACACTTAGCAAACACCTGATGGCATTTACTGTGTATTTCAAGAAGTACCTCGTAGTGGCAGCAAATCTAGCAATTAAGACTTTTTTCTACAGACGGTGATCCAAACTACCTGGTATTAACAGCAGCAACATCTTATAATACTAACATGTAGTGCTTCATTTAACTCATTTTTGTAAAACATACTATTGTATCGAAAACTTTAATGCAATTAACTGTTGAATTTTTCTTCATCAGGATTGAGCGATCTGGCATATAATTATGAGCTTCTAAAACTCGATGGTCCAGATCATGGAAGATATGACAGGGAAGAGCCTGACATAGTAAGTATTGATTTTCCGGTCCTACCACGAGGTAGCTCAACCAATCTGAATTTTATGTAGATTATTTCATGATCTTCCCGTGCAGGTAATTCTGTCGTATGTAGTCCTGAATTTCATTTCGACTGACCTTGAAGTATTTGGAGATATAATGCACTATCTTGAGTGAACAAATTTACGTGCGAATGTTCCTGGAGCCCACCCGCCCCCATCCCCCGCCCCCTGGGTCGGAAAATTAAACAACGTGTCAGTCTTTCGTTCAGCAATAGAAAGAACTCAGTAACTAACGTGGTGGTTTTAGCTGGATAGCAACCTTTCAGCTAGAAAGAACAGGAATAATGCCAACCTTTCAGCTGGATCAAAACAAGATAGGGCATGAAAGAACCAAGCTAGTGTGTCCCCACTTGCGAGATGCACTCACATGTTCCTTACCACTCATCTCTTCAATTCATTCTTGTAAACATGTGATGAATGCAGATTTTGGGTGGAGATGGAGATGGTGGCAAGCGGGAGATGCCAAGGATTGGGTTTACACAACACGTCCACTATAACGTTTATCTTCCATCTTCTACATTCACAGATTTTTGGCCTTCCGGTGATGCAACTGTGAGTGTATGCGTTGTGAACACTACATATAACACCCTGTTGGTTTCGTTGCAGCTTAGCAACGTCGTCTGTCTATGGTTCATATACGTTTATCTTCATTTTACTACTAGCATCCTGTAAAATGAAATGAGATAGAATGGTGTAGCCATAGATGATTGGTGGAGAAATTAACAGTTTTGGGTCATCAGAGGTGTCTCGCAAGATAGCTTTTTAGATTTTAATCTTAATTATGCATGTGCTCCAAAATAATAATCAAACATATTTGTGCTTATGCATATAATAACAGTAGCAAGAGTATATTTCATTTTAGTGGAAACTAGAACAACGAGTTTTCTTTTGCATATATAAATAGATACACAAACAAAAATACTACACCCCACACAATTAGTGTTTCACGCCACCTCATGCTCACGATCAAGCTCTGACAAGATCAGTTCATCCACGTCATCTGCCTCAACCCCGATTCCCCAATCCTGTCGTGGTTAGCACCACCCACTCATCATCAGTACAGCCGAGATGGCCAAGAGGACCGCCACACGATGGAGGGACTCATGGGCCCGTGAACCATGGTTATGTAGCCCTTGGTACTCAACTTTGATGACAACGGGTCAATGCCATGTACGGGCCAAGCGGACATCACCTGTGTGCAGCTCCACCCATGTCTCATTATCGATAGGATTACAAGTACTAGCTCACCATCGTGGGATCTAGGTTGTTCATCGGGCTAGCTGATGAACGGCACCAAATGAAGAAGAGAGGGACATCAACAATGGAGGTGTGTCTTGGTTCTCCCTCATCAAAGACTTTACCGACTTAACTTCTCAAGCGGGCATGCTACGATTGTGTTTTACTTAGAATGGCTAGAGCAGAACTGGTCATGGGTAGAATTAGTGTGTGAGACGTCAAGTGAAGGGAATTAAATTAAGTTCGTGACCAACAGAATTAAATTAAGTTAGTCACCATGGGTTAAATTAGCACTAAGATACGAAGGCGGTTGCCGCCTTTGTCCCTTGATGCTGGCCCCCGCGGTGGCATTGATCACTGGCTCATTTAAAACACGAGTTCGTGGATTTTGTGATAAAAGTGAGGGTTGAGAGTGAGCGGGATGGGGGTAAAGTTGGTATGTTCAGTCATGGCTGTCTAAGTGGAATAATTTCATTACATTAAAAATGCGGGGAATTTCCTTTCACTAGAGATGGCTTTGCAGAAAATTGTAAGAGAGGGCGGTTGATTTATTTTCATCAAGTCATAAATTTCTTTGGCATGGACAAGAGGGTAAATGCCTTGGTTGGTTGATTCAAGAGTTAATAATGGGAACGGTGGCGTATCAGTTGCATGCCCAACAAAAGACGTTATATTTTTGTTTCATGGTCATGCAAGAGATTCAACTATATGACTTCTCCTAGGTTGCCTGTGTCGAAGTACAATCTGAAGGAGAAAATGTGCCATGACGAAAGCGAGGTGGGATTCATCCGATTTTAAAAGAGAGGGCTCCAGCAAGAAGTATCCCACTACAATGGGAAAACGAGCGGGAAGGGGAGGGTCTGGCAGGAAAAGGGAATGGTGTGTCCTAGGGTGGATTTGTTGGGTTGCGACCGCGTGTTGGAACGGATAGTTCGGACAACCACATTTCTCCTGCACATATGGACTTGATTTGGGGAGCCCGGACTGTTCAGACGGTTGGATTTCGAGGAGCTGGGCGCCCGTTTATGTCTGAATATGTTCGGACTTATGACTTATGAGAGAGAAATAATCTTCGATCTTGGAGACGACTTTAAACATGTGTATGATTCATTTGTATGAACTGTAGTCCATAGTAATGCAAGGCGTCGTGCTAGTTTCTATTGGAGGAGTTGATCTTACGGCTAGCATCGAACAGGGAATATATGAACTAATTGTTGCTGGCGATACCAATGCCTCCAAGAGCTAACTATCTTGGCGTACACAGATGGCCGGCAAGCTGCCGCTACATGAGCATCCAAGGCTCCCTTCCTGTTACACACTTGCAGAACTCCAGATCGATGTTGTTTACCCTGTGGATGAGACGGTGAAGATCTAGGCCCTGCAAGCTTTTTCACACGCTATGCATGAAATTTGTTCCTCATATAGTCACTGTTCAATGAATTGTTTTTATCATTATTAATAATTTTATGTACTATTATTCATTCATTTTTTCTCTAAAGCTCACATAATCTATTTTTAATGTTTAAGGAGCATTAAGTCTAGGTTATACAATTAAGTGCCCCGGAGCTCTTCAAGATTGGTGCAAACAAATATTAAAAGAGCATAGAAGCGCTCATCTCGGCTAGAACATACTTCTCTTACATTATCCGGTTAACATTGCAACATGAATTCTTGAATATATCCCAATGAAATGCGAAAAGAATGTAATGCCTCTCTCACTACCATTGTAGTTAAGCATTTTTCATACAAAGGGCCGGTGACTGCATACGCAACAATAAAGGAAGCATGCACATATTATATCCTACTCTCCGATCTGTTCGCGAATGCAGTCAGCACGCTTGAATTCTTTGAGATGTTTTGCTTCAGTGGCAGTTATGTTCTCATATTTGCCATGGAACAACTGGTCACATATGTCACAGCATATCCAAAAGGCGTTGGCATGGTACTGAGCACTACAGGTTTCACAAAAGTATGTAATTTCATGATCATTTTCTTTGTCTTCAGCAGGCTTCCTAGAGTCCTTGTTTGGAGCAGATAAATCTTGCATCGACTCTTGAGATGGTGGCACGTTCTCTTCAGCAGGTGTGATAGCTAGAGTCAAGCAAGTCTATTGTAACTTTTTTTTGCCGGAGATTTGATTATTAGTTTGCGTGTTTGTTTTAGATTTGGGCGGTACAATTTTGTCACTTTAGTTAATAGTTTTTTGCATGAAGCACCAATGCCATGCATATGGCTGGTGTTGGCGTGGTTCATACCATTGGCTGCAGGCTTGGAATTTCCCGGTACTTCAATCCTATTCCGAGGCATGATAAATATGCAGATCCCTATTTTTGCCAAAATTATACACATCTCTCTACTTTTGGTGAAATTAAACAATTAAGCCGGCCCTCTCTATATCTTCCGTGTAAAAGATCGCATGTGCACAGACAAGTATATATGTTTATATACACTGTGCATTGCCAGTGGAAAATAGCTAGAATCCATATTCCAAACATTTTTTTAATTTGATCATTACTAAAATAAATAGAAAACTATGTCATTTATCTGATGTAGTTTAGTGAAAAGTTTTGTATGTAATATATGCGGCTTAAATATTACAAATATTTCAAAATAGAATACAGTGCATGGATACTCTTCATTGCCAGGAGAAAATGAATGCCCTCATTTACTCTTATAAAATTAATGCTTGATCGAATCCTAGAAAATATATGGTCTAAAAAAGTTGAAGGTTTTGTGGGCGACAAATGTCCAATGTCTGTAATAGACATAAGACCAAACCCCATCATATTTCTTTAGGATGTAAAAGGACACAAAATTATACTCCCTCAGTTCCAAAATATAGTGCTTCCTCTATTCCGTACTTCAACTTTGACCATAAATTTAGCCAACAAGACCGACTGCGGCAGGAGCAGAAGTTATACCAGTGAATTCGTATTAAAATGAAGTTTTCAATTATATAATTTTTTCTCCCGCCGCAGTCGGTCTCGTTGATTAAATTTATGATCAAAGTTGGACCTCGGGAAGCGCGGGCGCACTATATTTTGAAATGAAGGGAGTACATCCATAAAGAATTTTGCATTTGCAATTCTATAGCCCACCAGTACACATGCAGACTTCATAAAATTGCTATAATGTTACATCTTCTATCAATCTGGAATTATTGGGGCATGGCACACCAAGAATATATATCACGCGCATTGATTTCACACACTTGTCAATTGGAAAAGTCTATGCATGCGAAAAATACAACCACTAATGCACGGTGTTGTTTATAACTCGATACTCTTTTTCCTTTGTCTAATACAAAAATAAATACGGTCGTATATCTAAAAATAACCTTTTTTCAAAAGAAATATGTTTGAAAGTAACTGATCAAACTATTGGCCTAAATTCCCCTTTGTTTCAATACAGAACTACGCTACCCCGTGCAACAGCACTGTATTTTGATGACTAATTTTTCTTCATGAAAAACGGATCTGAGATTTCATGTCTGCCGGATTTAAAAAAAATTAATTAAAAATGGATCAAAGAAGTCTGGGACAGCAGGATCTAAAAACTACGGCCACAAATGCCCTTAGTTGTTTAACTCAATACATTTTTTTCCTATGCCTAATAAACACAGTTATGAGGACAGTAGTAGTATTTGAAGAAGCCCAAGCGGTACTTCACACAAGAGCTATGAGGCCTTGTGTGTGACAGAAACGCATCCATAAATACTCTTATGCGCTCTTTGTTGGGATGATTACTCGTTGGAATACTTCTGCGAAAGTGCAACACTACCATGTTTGGTCTGCAGTTACTAGCGTTGCGGGGGTCGGGAAAAATCTTGGTCGGTTCAGCCGGCACCAACACGGTGACGCTTGTGGGCACCGCCTGCCTTCTTGAAGGGCGTTAGGTGTACCCTGTCGGCAATCCTCTCCGTGCACCGGCAGAAATCCGAGGATCTGTCTGGGTAGCAGCATCATTGTCGTCGTAGACCTTCTTGAAGGTGTTGTTTGGTACGCGGGAATTCAGAGGCATAGGAGCGTGGCGGCTGTTGCTGGAAATCATCGCTTTGGCATTTGTTTCTCTTGTTTCTCTTTCTGGCCTTGATTGTCCTGTATGCCCATCAGTGATATCACAGTTCTGTCAGGTGGTTGCTATATTAATATAGCAAGGCGAAAGCCTATTTCAAGACTTTGTAAACTGAATTCTTAAATATATCACAACGGAATGGGAAAAGAATGTAATGCCTCTCTCACTACCTTTCTAGTTAATCATTTTTCATACAAAGTGTGACTGCATACCCTAAAATAAACGAATGGTGCACATATTATATCCTACTCTCCGATCACCTCGCGGATGCAGTCAGGACACTCGTATTCTTTGATATGTTCTGCTTCAGAGGCAGTTACGTTCACACATTTGCCATGGAACCACTAGTCACATTCGTCACAACCAATCCAAAAGGCATTGGCATGATACGGAGCATTACAAGATCCGCAAAAGTCGGTAACTTCATTATCCTTTTGTTTGTCTTCAGCAGGCTTACTAGAGTCCCTGTTTGGAGCAGACAAAACTTTGCATCGAGTCTTGAGAAGGTGGCACGTTCTCTTCAGCGGGTGTGATAGAGTCTACGTTTGGATTGGATACATTCTCTTGAGTTGGTGCGCTCGACTCCCAGTTTGCGTTGTATCGGGCAAATGTTGATAGCCAAGGAAGACCATAAGAGAGATAGAATTCGTCATGGACTGTTCGCATCTCGTTTATCATATCAAATAAACGTATCCTGAAAGAGAAAGTAAACCAACATCATCAACTCAGCAATTGGCTTCGCGAGCAATATGTAACACATGACATTCTTGATGCATGGAGGAGCTATATAAGCACTAAAACATAATGATTTAAATAGAAGATGAAGATCGCCCCTAATAAGAATAGCCCATTATTTAATGAGGCTCTAACAGTTAGTTCTGCAGGACTACAGTTCTGTTGAAGTTGTATTCTCTCTCGTGTTTGTTAAATGGAAAAAACAAGATATTATATCAAAAAATAGAATCTTCTATAAGCTTGTTTAAAAGCATAGGAATTACATACTGTTTTGTTAGATAGAAGTTACAGGTTTTTGCACTTTTTGCTGCATTCAAATATTCTTTCACATGCCCATGCTTTATAAACAAGATATTGGTTACGTTTCTCGGAATTAGATTGCACATATAAATGTCCTCAATGTTAAGTGCACAAAAAAAACTTTTTGTGAAACGAAGTAGTAGTAGTGGTGGTGGTGGTGGTGGTGGTGGTCGTAGTAGTAGCAGCAGCAACGGTAGTAGTAACGTACCTTTGGTTGGCGTTGAGATGAGTGGACAAGAAAAAGGTGACGCCCATGAGCCACGAGTCGGAGTGGTGGGCGACGAGTGTCAGGTAGTCAGAACGATTCACATAATCTCGCCAGCGGTTGATGCCTCGTGTCGGCACCAGCAGGCCTGGCGGCACCATTTCCTCTGGCAGCGTCAACTCCCAACTACCGTCCGGCTACCCGTGCAAGCACATTGGCTCTTTACCTGAAGCGAGAAAATGAATCACACCACTACATCAGCCAGTGATCTGCACACCTCGCCATCTTTTATTTACTAATTGTAATTGGGGGCACCATATGAGATTTACTTTAATTTAAGAAACGCTACCTCTCCAAACCATCGATTTGACAAAAAGTCATTATATTATTCAAATAGGTTTGATGTCGGTACATGTCAAACAACTCTATTGTAAAAAAAACCCGGAGATTAGATTGTTAGTTTGCATGTTTGTTTTACATTTGGGCAGTACTTTCGACACTTTAATTAATTAAATATTTTTTCCATGAAGCACACCCATGCCATGCATATGGCTTGGTGATGGCGAGGTTCATATCACTGGCTGCAGGCTTAGAATTTGCAGGTACTTTAAGCCTATTAAGAGGCGTGATAAATATGCAGTTCTCTACTTTTGGCTAATTTAAAATTAGGCCGGCATTCTCTATGTCATCGTGAGAAAGATCGCTTGTGCGCACACAAGTATGTATGTTTATATACACTGTGCGTTGTCGGCGGAAAATAGCTAGAGTCTGTATTTCCCGACAAATTTCTTTTAAAAAATCTGATCATTTATCTGACGTATTTTAGTGAATATACATGTATATATGTGACTTAAAATTAAAAATATTTCAAAATAGAACCATGGATACTCTTCATGACCAGGAGAAAATAAATGTCCTCATGTACTCTTGTAGAACACTTTCGCATGAATATTCTATGTAAATAGTAATGCATAATCGAGTCCTAGAAAAGATATGGTCTAGAAACAGTTGAAGGTTTTGTGGGCGACAATTGTTGAAGGTCTAAAAAAAGTATACATCCACCAAAGAATTTCGTGTTTGCAATAATATAGCCCACCAGTACACATGCAGCCTTCATAAAATTGCTACCATGTTACATCTTCTATCAATTTGGAGTTATTTGGGGGAATAGCACACCAAGAATATATATCACGCGCATTGATTTCACACACTAGTCAATTGGAAAAGTCTCGCAAAAAATACTACCACTAATGCAGAGAATTGTTTATAACTCTATACTCTTTTTCCTTTGTCTAATACAAAAATAAACATGGTTGTATATCTGAAAATAACCTTTTTCCTCCGGAGAAATATGTTTGAAAGTAACAGATCGGACTATCAGCCTAAATTCCTCTGTGTTTCAATGCAGAACTTCACTAGGCCGTGCAACAGCAGTGGATTGATGACTAGTTTTTCTTCATGAAAAAACGGATCTGTGAGTTCATGTCAGCCGGATTTACAATTTTGTAATAAAAAATGGATCTAAAATTTTAGGGACAACAGGATCTAAAAAATACAGCCACAAATACCGGTAGTTGTCTAACTCAATACTTTTTCCTATGTCTAATAAGAAATAAAGACCATTATATATCTGAAAGCAACAGATCAAACTACCAGTCTAAGTTTAATTAAATAAAGAACTTCACTAGCCCGTGCAATCACGGGATTGTTGACTTGTTTTTCTTAATAAGAAATGGATCTGAGATTTCACGTCAGATGAAACTATCTAATACCAATATAAACACCGGATTTAAAAAAAGTTTTTTTTTCCTATGTCTAATACAAAAATAAACAAGGTCATATGTTTAAAAGTAACTGACAAAACTATCATCCTATGTTTCCCCATGTTTCAGTGCAGAACTTCACTAGGCCGTGCAAACACGGGATTGATGCCTAGTTTTTCTTAATAAAAAATGGATCTGAACTTTCATGTCAGATGAAACTATCAGCCTCTGCCTAATACGGGATCTAAAGTTTTTCCCTATGTCTAATACAAAAATAAACACGCTTATATGTTTAAAAGTAACTGACCAAAGTTTCCCCATGTTTCAGTACAGAACTCCGCTATCCGGTGCAACAGCACGGAACTGATGACTAGTTTTTCTTAATAAAAAATGGATCTGGAATTTCTTGTCAGCCCGATTTACAATTTTGTAACAAGCAATGGATATAACATTTCTGGGACAGTTGGATCTCTATATTACATACCTTCCTCGCGTAATAAATCATATAATGTATCCTGATCTGCGTGTGTGGCAACAAGGAGGAGAAGAGACTGGCGTTAGATCCGTCAGCACGTAGGCGTCACATATATTGAGAAAAACATGTCAATAAGGAGCATCCCATGGCGTACCTGTGGTGAGGGCTTGGACGAGCGCGCTGCGGCGGCCAGAGAAGTCCTCGTAGATGTTCTCCACGGTCCATGAGACGGCCGGGCGGGACCGCCATTCACCAGGGTGTGCAGGCAGCGGGGTTGGTGAAGCCCGCCCATGAACGGGAACGGTGAGACGACGCCTGGTGGGAGCGGGGTTGGAGGAGGAGCCGGCGCGAGATGCGTCCATGGGACGAGATTCGTGCTAGGTTCGCCGGCGGCGGGCTGGCAGAGATAGGCGGAGCTCTTGAAGGAGGAAGGTGGAATTGGATCTATGGGGGCACTCTGTTGCTTTACTGCTTAAAGAGCCGGCGTCAAGAGGGTGAAAGACTGGGGAACGGAGGACACGGGCGGGTTACTACTTTCCTTTCGAGTCTCTGGGCGAGATGTATTTGTTTTCTTTCGTTTCCTATCACGATTTTGGCCACGCCGGCGAGGTGCCAGCACTGGTGAAATAACTACAGGATAGCTGGCATGCAAATCCTAGGGCTACTGGCGTGTGGTCCCCGGATCAGGAGTCCAGAATACACGGTACTCCTTTAATTCCCTCATTAATTTCATTTTTTTAAAGGCGTTTATTTCCTTCTTTAAAAAAAAAGTAGTAGTACCTTACCGTATGTAAACATGCTTGCGCCAGCCGCGTCCCACGATTACCACGTGTTTCGATCGGGCTCGCGCACCACAACTCCTCGAAAACCTTATTCCAGCCGATGAAGGGCGTGCCACACTTTTTTCTCCTACTCCGTGCGTTGACCACAACTCCATAGTACCATCTCCTGTCTCTCTCTTTTTCCTCCATCGATGGAATGCTCCTTCTCTCTCCCTGCCCGTCTACTTCACCGTTGAATTGAGACAGCCGTGGTGTGGAGGCGCTGCTGCAGGGCCCTTTGAAAGAGAATTTGCAAGGCTGGCGGGATTGGGGCGCGATGCTGGGTGCCTGGCACAGGCGCTACAAGGACCCGGGTTTGCCACTCGCGGCAGCGCTCACCAGTGTTGCAAATGCAGAATCTCGCCGGGGTGCTGCAACCAGTGGTCGGTGCTGTAATTGGTGGTCTCTTAGCAGCCATGGTTATTACTACCAATCCAGCGTTGGCCGATGTCTCGTCGCATGCCGCCGGCGGTGCTGCAAAATGGGTAGTGACAACGGCCGTTGTGCTGCAACCGCAGAGTTCGCCGGCATCATAGTCACGGCCGGTGCTGCAACCGCAGAGCTTGCCGATGCCGTATCCACAGCCGGTGCTGCAACCACACAGCTAGCTGCTGCAACAACCGCGGTCGATGATGCAAGCCTGCAACGGGGTGGTCGCAGCAGCCACCGTTGCTACAACCCGATGGGGGCGGCCGCGACGATGCTTCGATGACCACGGCGATGGTTCAATGGACAGGACGACGAGGCATGCTATGACGACATCGGCAGCCATGGCGATGCTGCAAGGCATGCTTCATTGGCTGCGGCGACGAGGCATACTTTGATGGTGTCGACGACGGTGACAATGCTTCAACGACCACGGCGATAGTTCTATGGACACGGCGATGAGGCATGCATTGACGGCATCGATGGTCGTGGTGCTGCTGCAGGGCATGCTTGAATGGCCGCAGCGATGAGGCGTACTTCGATGGTGTCGACGGCCCTGGCGATGCTACGACGCGTGTATCAATGGCTTCGGCGATGAGGCGTACTTCGATGGTGTTGACGGCCGTGGTGATGCTGTGAGGCGTGTTACAATGGTCATGGTGATGCTTCGACGACCACAATGATGTTTCGATGGACATGGCGACGAGGCATGCTACGACGACATCGACAGCCGAGGCGATGCTGCAAGGCATGCTTCAATGGCCGTGGCGATGAGGCCTACTTCGATGGTGTCGACAGCCGTGGTGATGCTTGGACGACCACGGCGATGGTTCGATGGACACGGCGATGAGGCATGCTACGAGGACATCGACGACTGTGGTGATGCTGCAAGGCATGCTTCAATGTGAGTAGCGGCGAGGCATACTTCAATGGCGCCGACGGCCACGCCGATGCTTCGACAACGTCGACGGCCATGGTGATGTTGCGAGGCATGCCACGGGGACGGGTGTCGGTGTCAAAACCGGCAGATCTCGGGTAGGGGGTCCCGAACTGTGCGTCTGAGGATCGAAGGTAACAGGAGACAGGGACACGATGTTTACCCAGGTTCGGGCCCTCTTGATGGAGGTAATACCCTACTTCCCGTTTGATTATCTTGGATGAATATGGGATTTACAAGAGTTGATCTACCTCGAGATCGTAATGGCTAAACCCTAGATGTCTAGCCTGTATGATTATGATTGCCTCTACGGACTAAACCATCCGTTTTATATAGACATCGGAGGGACCTATGGTTGTACAGAGTCGGTTTACAGAGAAAGGAATCTTCACATCCGAACGGCAGGCTTGCCATCCACGCAAAGGAGAGTCCCATCCGGACACGGAGAAAATCCTCCGCCTTGTATCTTCACGGGACATTAGTCCGGCCCACGTCACATAGCCCGGACGCCCGAGGACCCCTTAATCCCGGACTCCCTCAGTTGCGCCTGAACCAGGCTTCAATGACGATGTGTCCAACATGCAGTTTGTCTTCGGCATTGCAAGGCGGGTTCCTCCTCCGAATACTTCAAAGTAGTCCTCGAACACAAAAAATGTGTCCGGCTCTGCGAAACAGACACCACACACAGCCACAATAGGGTATAATACTTAACAAGTCCCATCTACTGACAAATTTGGTGGCGAGACATTACGTCCCTTGCCTGGTTATTATTTCAAACCGTCTTTCAGCCTCTCGCTCACGTTACGAGACGCGGTCTTTATTGGCACATGTTGTCAAAGCAGAGATCGTGCCCCCTTATCACGGTATTCTTATCAATATGGGCGTGGGTAATCCAACCATGTCGTTTGCACGATCACTTGGGAATAGGCGAGCTTTAAGGCCAGTGAGGAGGCGTTCGATATTCATCGCCTTTATAAAGGGGTACAGACCCATCGTTCTCCCCCACGCCTACCTCTTCCTCAGCCTTTCCAGCCTCAAGCTCTAGCCCCCAGGTCTCGATTTCTCTCATTTCTACCAAGCCTTCTAGTTATGTCCGGATCCAGCTCCTAAGGCAGGTGGGCGGCCTCCTCGGTCACCGAGGAAGATATCGCGAAGCTCCGGGAGGCGAGGTACCTGACTGCGGAAATCCCCCACAGGCTCCCTGCCAAGGGGCAGGTTATTTCCACACCAAAATCTGGCGAGAGGGTTGTATTCATCTCTCACTTCCTCTGCGGGATAGGGTTCACTCTCCACCCCTTCGTTCGTGGCCTGATGTTCTATTATGGGCTAGATTTTCATGATCTAGCTCCGGACTCCTTTCTTCACATATCGGCGTTTATCGTCATGTGTGAGGATTTTCTCTGCATCCCCCCACACTTCGGCCTATGGCTCAAGACCTTCAATGTGAAGCTGAAGATAGTCGACGGGGAGCAAAGCGGTAGTCTTGGCGGTGCTATGGTGAGCAAGCTCGCCAAAACTATCTGGCCAAAAGGCACTTTCACGGAAACCTCCAACTTCTGGCAGCGGGAGTGGTTCTATATAATCACCGAACCCCGCGGTACCAAATGGGTAGCCACGTCAGCGTTCCGATCTGGCCCTCCATTGAGGCTCGCATCGTGGCTTAATACGGTGCTAGACTGGGGATCAACTGATGAAGTGCAGACGCTGCAAAGTGGTATCCAGAGCATCCTCAAAAAGACACCGGCCTCATTAACGTGATCCAGGTGATGCTAGTCTGCCGGATCCTCCTGTGCCAGCGCTGGCCTCTCCGCATGTGGGAGTTCAATCCGGAAGGACCGCGAACCCTTCAGCAATTCTTCGGCTCAACGCACAGAGGGATGTGGAAACTATTCTTCAAGACTCGAAAGCGGTGGCGGACACATCCGAGGACATCGGCCTCGGCGCAACCATCCGGATACCTCGGTAGCACCAACTTCGAATGCAACTCGGTTGATTATCCCATAGCGATGTACTGAGAAACCTATCTTCGACCAGGGCTGGATAAAGAAGGCGGAACGAATTAGGTGTTCAGCTCCACTTCCCGAAGACTCAGCTAATCCTGTGTTAATAAGGATGCTGGCCCCGACGCCGTATCAAATGCCGGTGAAGGATGACAAGAAGAAGAGCAAAAGGGCTAAAGGTGGCCTCTGCTCTAATGGTATACTGGACGCTACGTCCTGGGAGACTTAAGCTCCCTCTTCTGAAGATGAATACGAAGGGGAAGAAGAAGGTGATATCCCTTCTCCCCAAGGGAAGAAAAGAACTGCCTCCAAAGACTTGGAGGTGGAGGCACCCAAGAGAGGGAAGATATCCCTGTCAGATGGTTCAGGTTCAAAAGCCGATGTTGATGCAAAGCACCTTTCTAGGGGCAAGCCCCTTGCCGAATTGTAAGTGAACAAGGATGCTCTAGACATGTCTCGTTCTTTTCGGGTTGCAAGGGTAACATTTAAACTATATGTTTGCAGCCCGGCCCGCTATCTACCTCGATAGTCCTCCTCATCGTGGGACTTGCCTCCGAAGATGATGGAAAGCGAGACGCCTCCACAAGCTTCCTCGCCCCTAAGGGCGGATGACTTCGAGGTGTCGTCCCGGAGGATCTCCCCTGATCTTCCAACAGCGCTGGGGACAATGAAGACAACGCCCGAGCGTGATACTTCGATCGTCAAGGGTCCAGGGGAGGCAGCCCCCACGGGGACCAACAATGAGGGCCTCGAACTATCCAGTTTACAGCCAAAGACAACTCCAGGTTCGAGTAAGCATACCCCTTTGAAGGGAGCCCGTACTCCCGCAGCAGCCTCCAGGAATCCGGAGGTGCCGGATACTCTGATGGGCACATTGCAAAGTGCGTCCATCTCAAAGGAACATCGTACCTTAATGGGTACGGTAGTTGAGAGGATTCTGTCTGCGAGAAGCGGATTGAATGAAGCCTTCACAGGCCTGCTGAGAGGCTTCGAGGTATGCAATGTAATATCTTTAACCGCTCTTTACATGCAAATGCGTCTGTGTATAGATAGTAGCCCGTGAGACTCTGGTCGGTTTCCACAAGGAGGCGATCGGAGGATCAAAAAGATATGCTCAGGAAGTAACATTGTTAATTTGAAAACAGGTAGTTATGTCAATGGCGACCGCCCAAGCTGCGGAAGTTGCAGATCTAAAGCATAAACTTGATTTAGCTGATGAGGACATTACCCTTATTAACAGGCGGCTTGACGAGGCACAAGGTATGTTTTGGGACAGCCTGCTTGTGCATGTATAATATATGAGCACAAAGCTAAAAATTATACACTGTAACATGCATAACTGTAGATGGTGCTGCCGCGGTTGAGAACCTTCGGGCCGAGCTTGCCTGGGCCCAGGAGCATGCCAGAGTGAGCAATGCGGCTACCAAGAAGGCGGCTGCTGATTTAAAGGCCAAAACAGGACACTCGGCGCCAGTGTGAGGAGAGAATATCTACCATAGAGCGAGAGCTAAAGGATACCACTGGCAAATGCAAAGCACTCGAGGAGGATAACAAAGCGAAGGCAGCCAAACTCGACAAGGCCTTACAAGAGGCGAGAGAAGCACGGTCCGAGTCTAGAGCGTCTCGGGAGGAGAACCGGCAAGCTGGGGAGAAAGCGGCTGGTAAGCCCTTTAATTTTATAGACTAAGTTTGGCGACCCGAAGTATGCTCTTCTTAATCAATTGCGGAGTTCTCCAGACGCGTACTTGGACCTGCCGAAGAGTGTCTCCGACGCGCCGCAGTTCTTCCAAGCATAGGAAGGACGTGCTGCGAAGAAGCTTTTCTAGTCACAATTCAACGTGCCACGACGTCTGGCATTGCTGAACGAACATATGGCCCAGTGGGCCTTGCTCCACAAGATGTCCGGAGCTGCCACGAAGGACGTCGTGGTCCGGCTTTGGCCGGTTGACCCATTCCGAATAGCTATTTCGGTTTGGTGGAGCGACTTGTCGATGCAGTGCCACGTTTCGACGTCGTCAAGCGGTCGGCGTGCATAGAAGGTGCCCGGATGGCCTCCGTCCGCGTCAAGATGTATTGGGCCCGCCCGGAGGAAAGGACCATCGCATGCCGGAGCATTATTTGGAGGATGTCCTAGAGGGCGCCCGCTTGATAGAGGGTCAGTGCTCGAAGGATATTATGTTTGAATAAGTGCCCCGGAATTGGAAGAACAATATTATGATACATTAAGGCTGTGTTATATTCATACCTTTGCCTGAAAGTTATTTCCTCCTGTGCGGCCGTTTTTTATAATCTGAAAGTTTGCCAGTCATCGGCTTCGGCCCCCTCGCAGATAATACGGGGTGTTGAAATAGCACCTGATCACTCTTGACCCAATGTCTTGGCCCGTAACGGAGGTGTCGGTAAGAATCTAACTAGGCAATCAGACTATAGGGCTTTAACACTTTCACTTAGCCATAGGAGTTTGACGGTGGGTCTATGATACATCCATTTTGCATCATGCTTTTATATCGATATTTATCGCATTATAGGCTGTTATTTCACATTATGTCACAATACTTATGGCTATTCTCTCTTATTTTACAAGGTTTACATGAAGAGGGAGAATGCCGACAGCTGGAATTCTGGGCTGCAAAAGGAGCAAATATTGGAGACCTATTATGTGCAACTCCAAAAGTCCTGAAACTCCACGGAATATCTTAAAATAAATAAAGAAAAATCATCGCCAAATATGAAGGCCAAGGGGCCCACCCTGCTCACGAGGGTGGGGGGCGCCCCCCCTAGGCGCGCCCCCTACCTCGTGGGCCCCCTGGTGGCTCTCCGATGCCCATCTTCTCCTATATGAAGTCTTTCGATGAGAAAAAAACAAGAAGCAACCTTTCGGGACGAGACTCTACCGCCACGAGGTGGAATCTTGGCGGAACTAATCTAGGGCTCCGACAGAGCTGTTCTGCCGGGGACACTTCCCTCCGGGAGGGGGAAATCATCGTCATCATCATCACCAATGCTCCTCTCATCGGGAGAGGGCAATCTCCATCAACATCTTCACCAGCACCATCTCATCTCCAAACCCTAGTTCATCTCTTGTATCCAATTCTTGTCTCCAAGTCCGGGATTGGTGCTAGTAGGTTGCTAGTACTGTTGATTACTCCTTGTAGATGATGCTAGTTAGTTTATTTGGGGGAAGATCATATGTTCAGATCCTTTATGCATATTATTACCCCTATGATTATGAACATGAATATGCTTTGTGAGTAGTTACGTTTGTTCCTGAGGACAAGGGAGAAGTCTTGCTATTAGTAGTCATGTGTATTTGGTATTCGTTCGATATTTTGATGAGATGTATGTTGTCTAGCCTCTAGTGGTGTTATGTGAACGTCGACTATGTAACACTTCACCATTATTTGGGCCTAGAGGAAGGCATTGGGAAGTAATAAGTAGATAATGGGTTGCTAGAGTGACAAAAGCTTAAACCCTAGTTTATGCGTTGCTTCGTAAGGGGCTGATTTGGATCCATATGTTTCATGCTATGGTTAGGTTTACCTTAATACTTTTGTTGTAGTTGCGGATGCTTGCAATAGAGGTTAATCATAAGTGGGATGCTTGTTCAAGTAAGAACAGCACCCAAGCACCGGTCCACCCACATATCAAATTATAGAAGTACCGAACGCGAATCATATGAACGTGATGAAAACTAGCTTGATGATATTCCCATGTGTCATCGGGGGCGCTTTTCCTATTATAAGAGTTTGTCCAGGCTTGTCCTTTTCTACAAAAAGGATTGGGCCACCTTGCTGCACTTTATTTACTCTTGTTACTTGTTGCTCGTTACAATTTATCTTATCACAAAACTATCTGTTACCACTTATTTCAGTACTTGCAGAGAATACATTGCTGAAAACCGCTTATCATTTCCTTCTACTCCTTGTTGGGTTCGACACCCTTACTTATCGAAAGGACTACGATAGATCCCCTCTACTTGTGGGTCATCAAGACTCTTTTATGGCACCGTTGCCGGGGAGTGTAGCGCCTTTGGTAGGTGGAATTTGGTAAGGAAAAATTTATATAGTGTGCTGAAATTTACTGTCACTTGTTACTATGGAAAGTAATTCTCTGAGGGGATTGTTCGGGGTATCTTCACCCCGTCCAGTAGAGCAAAGAGTTGCTCCTCAACCTACTGAACCTATTGAAAATGAAACTCCTTTTGAAATTCCTTCGGTATGATGGAAAAACTGCTAGCTAACACTTTTACGGAGATGGAACAAAGCATCCCGATGAACATCTACTCTATGTGGATGAAGTTTGTGGACTATTTAAGCTTGCAGGTATACCCGATGATGTTGTTAAGAAGAAGGTCTTCCTTTATCTTTGAAGGAAGACGCATTGACATGGTATAGGCTATGTGATGATACGAGATCATGGAACTATAAAAGATTGAAATTGGAATTTCATCAAAAGTATTACCCTATGCATCTTGTTCATCGTGATCGCAATTATATATATAATTTTTGGACTCACGAAGGAGAAAGAATCGCTCAAGCTTGGGGGAGGCTTAAATCAATGTTATATTCATGCCCCAATCATGAGATCTCAAGAGTGACAATTCTTCAGAATTTTTATGCTCGGCTTTCTGATAACAATCGCACCATGCTCGATACTTCTTGTCTGGCTCTTTTATGATGAAGACTATTGAATTAAAATGGAATTTATTGGATAGAATTAAGCATAACTCTGAAGACTGGGACCTCGGCGAAGGTAAGGAGTCAGGTATGACACCTAAGTTTGATTGTGTTAAATCTTTTAGGGATACCGATATTTTCCGTAAGTTTAGCACTAAATATGGACTTGACTCTGAGATAGTAGCTTCTTTACGTGAATCTTTTGCTACTTATGTTGATCTCCCTAAGGAGAAGTGGTTTAAATATCATCCTCCCATAGAAGTAAAAGTAGTTGCACCTATTAAAGTTGAAGAAAAGACTGTCACTTATAATGATACTATTGTTCCTACTTCTTATGTTGAGAAACCACCTTTCCCTGTTAGAATAAAGGATCATGCTAAAACTTCAACTGTTGTTCGTGAAAGCAATATTAGAATTTATACACCCCCTGAGCAAGTAAAAGTAGAACCTAATATTGCTATTGTTAAATATCTCTTGTCTGATAATATTGATGGGCATGTTATTCAATTCTGCGGTGAATCTGCTAGAATTGCTAAACCTTGTGCTAGAGGTAAACATAGACCTGTGGTAGGCGTGCCTGTTATTTCTGTTAAAATAGGAGATCATTGTTATCATGGCTTATGTGATATGGGTGCTAGTGCTAGCGTTATACCCATTGACTTATACAAAGAAATTATGCATGATATTGCACCTGCTGAGTTAGAAGATATTGATGTTACAATTAAACTTGCCTATAGAGATACTATATCTGCAATGGGAATTGTTAGAGATGTTGAAGTCTTGTGTGGAAAAAACCAAATATCCCGCTGATTTCTTGTTCTTGGTTCCCCACAAGATAGCTTTTGTCCCATTATATTTGGTAGACCCTTCTTGAATACTGTTAATGCTAAGATAGACTGCAAAAAGAATGTTGTTACTATTGGCTTGGATGATATGGTTCATGAGTTTAATTTCTCTAAATTTAGTAAACAACATCGTGAGGAAGAATTGCCTAGTAAGGATGAAATTATTGGTCTTGCTTCTATTGCCGTACCTCCTTGTGATCCTTTAGAACACTATTTGCTAGATCATGAAAATGATATGTTCACGAATGAAAGAAGGGAAATAGATGAAGTATTCTTTAAACAGGAACCTATTCTGCAACACAATTTGTCTGTTGAAATCCTAGGGGATCCTACTCCACCCAAGGGTGATCCCGTGTTTGAGCTTAAACCGTTGCCTGATAATCTTAAGTATGCTTATCTTGATTAAAAGAAAATATATCCTGTTAT
This sequence comes from Aegilops bicornis, assembly GCA_021605145.1. Lineage (NCBI taxonomy): Eukaryota > Viridiplantae > Streptophyta > Magnoliopsida > Poales > Poaceae > Aegilops > Aegilops bicornis. The sequence continues at coordinate 92,504,606 of CM038675.1, forward strand.
TATTAGTGCTAACCTTTCAGAGCATGAAGAAGAAAGATTATTGGAAACTCTGAAGAAGCACCGTCCTGCTATTGGATATACTCTTGATGATCTTAAGGGCATTAGTCCCACTCTATGTCAACATAAAATAAATTTGGAAGCGGATACCAAACCAGTTCGTGATCCTCAACGACGCTTGAATCCTAAAATGGAAGAAGTGGTAAGAAAATGAATACTCAAGCTTCTGGAGGCAGGTATAATTTATCCCGTTGCTGATAGTCAGTGGGTAAGTCATGTCTATTGTGTCCCTAAGAAGGGAGGTATTACTGTTGTCCCTAATGATAAAGATGAATTGATCCCGCAAAGAATAATCACAGGTTATAGGTTGGTAATTGATTTCCATAAATTAAATAAAGCTACTAAGAAAGATCATTACCCCTTACCTTTTATTGATCAAATGCTAGAAAGATTATGCAAACATACACATTATTGCTTTCTAGATGGTTATTATGGTTTCTCTCAAATACCTGTGTCAGCTAAAGATCAATCAAAGACTACTTTACATGCCCTTTTGGTACTTTTGCTTATAGACGTACGCCTTTTGGTTTATGTAATTCACCTGCTACCTTTCAAATATGCATGATGGCTATATTCTCTGACTTTTGTGAAAAGATTTGTGAGGTTTTCATCGACGATTTTTCCGTCTATGGTTCCTCTTTTGATGATTCCTTGAGCAATCTTGATCGAGTTTTGCAGAGATGTGAAGAAACTAATCTTGTCCTGTATTGGGAAAAGTGCCACTTTATGGTTAATGAAGGTATTGTCTTGGGGCACAAAGTTTCTGAAAGAGGTATTGAAGTTGATAAAGCCAAGGTTGATGCTATTGAAAAGATGCCATGTCACAAGGACATCAAAGGTATAAGAAGCTTCCTTGGTCACGCCGGATTTTATAGGAGGTTCATTAAGGACTTCTCAAAAAATTCTCGGCCTCTGACTAATTTATCGCAAAAATATGTACCATTTGTCTTTGATGATGATTGTGTAGAAGCATTTCAAATACTTAAGAAAGCATTAGTCTCTGCACCTGTTGTTCAGCCACCTGATTGGAATTTACCCTTTGAAATTATGTGTGATGCTAGTGATTATGTTGTAGGTGCTGTTCTAGGGCAAATAATTGATAAGAAATTAAATGTTATCCATTATGCTAGTAAGACTCTAGACAATGCTCAAAGAAATTATGCTACTACTGAAAAGGAACTTTTAGCAGTTGTATTTGCTTGTGATAAATTCAGACCCTATATTGTTGATTCTAAAGTAACTATTCACACTGATCATGCTGCTATTAAATATCTTATGGAAAAGAAAGATGCTAAACCTAGACTTATTAGATGGGTTCTCTTGCTGCAAGAATTTGATTTGCATATTGTTGATAGAAAAGGAGCTGAGAACCTCGTTGCAAACAACTTGTCTAGGTTAGAGAATGTTCTTGATGACCCACTACCTATTGATGATAGCTTTCCTGATGAACAATTAAATGTCATAAGCACTTCTCGTAGCACCCCAAGGTATGCTGATTATGCTAATTATATTGTTGCTAAATTCATACCACCTAGCTTCACATACCAACAAAAGAAAAAGTTCTTCTATGATTTGAGACATTACTTTTGGGATGATCCACATCTTTATAAAGGAGTAGATGGTGTTATTAGACGTTGTGTGCCTGAGCATGAACAGGAACAGATCCTACGCAAGTGTCACTCCGAAGCTTATGAGGACACCACGCTGGAGATAGAACTTCACATAAGGTATTGCAATCCGGTTTTTATTGGCCTACTCTCTTCAAGGATGCCCGTAAGTTTGTTTTGTCTTGTGATGAATGTCAAAGAATTGGTAATATTAGTAGACGTCAAGAAATTCCTATGAATTATTCACTTATTATTGGACCATTTGATGTTTGGGGCTTTGATTATATGGGACCTTTTCCTGCCTCTAATGGATATACACATATTTTAGTTGCTGTTAATTACGTTATTAAGTGGGTAGAAGCTATTCCAACTAGGTTTGGAGTCCCTAGATATTTCATGTCTGATGGTGGTTCACACTTTATTCATGGTGCCTTCCGTAAAATGCTTGCTAAATATGATGTTAATCATAGAATTGCATCTCCTTATCACCCACAGTCTAGTGGTCAAGTAGAATTGAGTAATAGAGAGCACAAATTAATTTTGCAAAAGACTGTTAATAGGTCTAGAAAGAATTGGTCCAAGAAACTTGATGATGCATTATGGGCCTATAGAACTGCATATAAGAATCCTATGGGTATGTCTCCGTATAAAATGGTTTATGAAAAAGCATGTCACTTACCTCTCGAACTAGAACATAAGGCATATTGGGCTTAAAGAGCTCAACTATGATTTCAAACTTGCCGGTGAGAAGAGGTTATTTCATATTAGCTCACTTTATGAATGGAGAATACAAGCTTATGAAAATGCTAAGTTGTTTAAAGAAAAAGTTAAAAGATGGCAAGACAAAAGGATACAAAAGCGTGAGTTTAATGTAGGTGATTATGTATTGCTATACAACTCTCGTTTAAGATTTTTTGCTGGAAAACTTCTCTCTAAATGGGAAGGTCCCTACGTTATCGAGGAGGTCTATCGTTCCGGTGCCATAAAAATCAACAACTTCGAAGGCACAAATCCGAAGGTGGTAAACGGTCAAAGAATCAAACATTATATCTCAGGTAATCCCATAAATGTTGAAACCAATATTATTGAAACCGTAACCCCGGAGGAATACATAAGGGACACTTTCCAGACCGTTTCAGACTCCGAAAAGGAATAGGTATGTGGTACGGTAAGTAAACCGACTCCAAATCAATTTTTAAGGCAATATTTCTCCGTTTCGGAATATTTAGAAAAATAGAAAAATAAGTAGCAGTCCGGGAAGGACACGAGGGTGGTGGGCGCGCCCTACCCCCCTGGGCGCGCCCCCCTACCTCGTGAGCACCTCGTGTGCCCTCCGGACTCCGTTTTCTTGCACGATACGTATTTTGGTTGGTAAAAAATTAATTATATATTCTCCCGAAGGTTTTGACTCCGTATCGCATAAATATCTCATGTTCTTGTTTCGAGCTGTTTTTCTGACAGATCTAGATCATCATGACGTCCCCAAGTGCTTCCAAGGACAAGTTCTTCGAGAAGGGAACCGGAAGCGTGGAGGCGAGGCTCGAAGCAATGGAGCAACAAGTTTTCAAGTGCCAGGGGATGGTGGAGCGTGGAATTAACGCTAGCCACAAGATGCTCGCGGAGTTCACCAACAACTACGAGCCGGATGCCAAGAACACCGAGGAGGCCATCTTGAAGCCCAAATCTATGATCTGCAAAATCAAAACTGTGAGTATGAATATAGATTCAAAAGGATGAGTTTAGCTGCAGATTTGAGGATTTCGGAGACTCGATCATCCTTCTATGATGGTGAGCCTATGCCATGGAAGGTGGGCGACAAGCCTGCATCATCAACAACACCTCCACCTTCACCAACAAAGAAGGAGATATAATCACATGGGTATGGGCACTCCCCCTGGCAACACCCAAGCTTGGGGGAGGTGCCCCGGTATCGTATCACCATCACAACTCCTATCTTTACCGTTTTTCTTAGTTCGATCCTAGACGCACTGTTCGGGACCCCCTACCCGAGATCCGTCGGTTTTGGTCATTGGCAGCCGGGCGAACCTCCGGTTCCTCCTCGCGAGTGAAGAATGGCATGCTACTCCATTGCATCCTCTACCTGGGACACCTCGAACTCTGTGCATCGAACCTCCTGATGCACCTCCTCTGACTCCTCCTCCACCTCCTACTCTATGACCGCGTCCTCCTCCTTTGGCTCCACCACCACCTCCTCCTCCTTGGGCTGCACTGAATCCAGAGACGGGCTGGCTGCGATCCGATCTTCGCGCTTTCCCTGAATCTCCTCTAGCAGCTACAGTCGCCACTCAGGAGTGAGCATGTTGTAACTAGTGGTTAGCGGCTGATGGATGGATTGAATGTCACGGCGGTGAAGGGGAGGGAGGGGGAGAAATGGAGGCGGTCAATGGTTGGGATTTTGCCGTCCGGCTTATGTAGCCGGACATGTATCCTCAGATGGCATGCTAGAGCGGCACCACAAGATGCCAATGCGTCCTCATCGATGAACTGAGATGGCACATGTCAGACCACTGGTTTATGCTTTTGTCCGCATGGACCCTTGCGGTCTGTCCTAAGCGACGTGCATGTCCGGACATCTTCATATCCGCCCCAGATATGTGCCGAATATGAGAAGTGTTGTTCAGTCCTGGTATTTGGGCTATATTTGACAAGTCTAGTTGGGTCGCAATTATGTGTTTGGGCAGTACCAGGCAAGCTGCCCCGGGCGTTTGGGGCGGATATCTGAGGACTCTAGTTGTAGATGCTCTCATGCCTCAAGTAGCCGCATGTAGCAGCGTGGCGGTAGCTATGGTGACGCAGACAATGACAAGACAGACATGCAGCCGTCTCGCATCATGAGTTGCAGGGCAAGCATTGGCTTGCTGAGCGCTCACTCTAGTAGTAAAAATGGCCAGCGTGGCTGTGGCTATCGTGCCCCGGACAACAGAGACGTGCTACCATACCGGCGGTATGAGTTGCCTGGAGGGCGGTGCGACATGGTTCCATGGATGATGCCAAGACGGACACGTCGCCGGTGCGGCGACGCAAGCTGAATTGTGTGCGCTGGCGCGGCGAAAATTGCAGGTGCTTTGCTGGCCGCGGCTACGATGACATGACTAATAGTAAGTGGTTCGACCCTATGGTGAAAGGAGACCTCCTCGTTAGCGCCTTCAGTGCCCGATCACTTTCCTGGCGCTCACGCGCGCCCCTAGTGGGCCGTGGCCCATTCGCTTGAATGCTGCTCGTTCGACCGCTCCTTGGTAGCCTTTTTTCTTGCGAGCACTTGTCAAAAAAGTCTTGTTGTTGAAAAAATAAAAAAGGAAAACAATTGAAAAAATCATAAATTAAAAAATGTACGTGAATTTTCATAAAAGTACACAAAATTAGAAAAAAAGTTCATCAAATTTGAAAAGAAGTTCATCTGTTTTTTAAAAAGTTCATCTAGTTTGCAAAAGGTTCATCGGTTTTGAAAAAAGTTAATCGAGCTTGTAAAAGTTCATCGTATTTGAAAAAGTTCATTGAATTTGAAAAAGTTCATTGAATTTGAAAAAAGTTCATTAGTTTTGAAAAAAATCAATCGAATTCGAAAAAGTGCATCTACTATCAACAAAAAAGTTTCACGAATTTCTTTCACCAAAAAAAGTTCGTGACTTTGAAAAAAATGTAAAAGGGACAGAGAAAAAAACAAACAAAGAAGAAGAAAAGGACAAATAAACCACTATGTTATACTTGAGGTCAGTTGGTCGGGTGGTTATCGGTTGAAGTCCTAAGACCCGCGTCCCAGGTTCGAATCCTGGGTAGCATGCGCTTTTTATAGAAACAGAGAAGGAGCATATGGGCCGGCCCGCTATAGAAACCTAGCGTACACGGAGGGGTGTGCACCCTGTACCAAAATACCTATATTTGGCACTTAGAGCATCTCCATCTGCGCCGAAAAAATGTCCGCCAGTTTAGCCCGTTTTTGGGCCCGGCGATCGCAAGCTGAACCCAGCGCACTCAGGGGCGCTCAGGGGCTCCTGCGTAGGGAAAAGCATGTCTGGCCCACACCGTCAGGCAAAAAGCCAAGTCTTTCTTCCAGATTCGCCTCTCACCCCCCGCGCGCTCGGCCGCCAACCGGCTGTATCCCGGCGCCGCCCACCGCCCGCCACCGCTAGATAGCCCATCCCCGCCAGAAAAAGAGTAGAGGTTTCGCCGAGGTAGCCTCTCCACCACCAGCTAGGTGATTTTTCCAGCGTTTCCGGCCGTGGAGGGGCGGTGTAGCGGCGAGTGCACGCCCACCGCGCCCGCAAGGTGTTCGGCGATTGGCCTGCCTCGGCAATGGACTCGGACGACGAGGAAGCGCTTGCCGCGCTGCTGGAGGAGGAAACCGAGGCCGACGTCCAGGAAGAGGAACATCTCATGGTCCTCGGCGCTCTCGTCACCCTGCTTTTTATAGAAACAGAGAAGGAGCATATGGGTCGGCCCGCTATAGAAACCTAGCATACACGGAGGGGTGTGCACCCTGTACCAAAATACCTATATTTGGCGCTTAGAGCATCTCCAGCCGCGCCCCCAACAGGCCCCCCAGCCAACTTTTTCGGTGCCGGCGCCGAAAAAATGTCCCAGAACGCTGAAATCCACCGGTTTAGCCCGTTTTTGGCGGGCGATCGAGCGAACCCAGCGCACTTTTCGGGCGCCAGGGGCTCCTCAAGCAGGGAAAAGCATGTCTGGCCCACACCGTCAGGCAAAAAGTCAAGTCTTTCTTCCAGATTCGCCTCCCACCCCTCACGCGCTCGGCCGCCAACCGGCTGTATCCCGGCGCCGCCCCACCGCCCGCCACCGCTAGATAGCCCATCCCCGCCGGAAAAAGAGTAGAGGTTTCGCCGAGGTAGCCTCTCCAGCACCGGCTAGGTGATTTTTCCGGCGTTTCCGGCCGTGGAGGGGCGGTGTAGCGGCGAGTGCACGCCTACCGCGCCCGCAAGGTGTTCGGCGATTGGCCTGCCTCGGCAATGGACTCGGACGACGAGGAAGCGCTCGCCGCGCTGCTGGAGGAGGAAGCCGAGGCCGACGTCCAGGAAGAGGAACATCTCATGGTCATCGCTGGCCTCGTCGCCCTGCTGGCGAGCAATGAAAAGCCGCGGCGAGGTGGCTCGGCGCCGGGGCAGATGAAAGCAAATAACCGGCATCGTCTCGAAGGCTACTGCATGCTCCACTCCGACTACTTCGCCGATGCTCCACTGCACGGCGACAAAACATTTCGGCGCCGTTATCAGATGAGCCGAAAGCTCTTCCTCGGGATTGTGAATTCTATCCGGGAGTTCGACAGCTACTTCAAGTGCAAGATGGATTGCACCGGCAAACTTGGATTCACCTCAGTCCGGAAGTGCAAGACAACGATGAGGATGCTTGCATACGGTGTGATTCACTCGACGACTATGGGCGCATGGCCGAGTCCACCACCACTGAGTGTTTCTACAAGTTCGGTCGGGCAGTGGTGGCAGTGTTTGGACCGCAATACTTGCGAACACCCAATGCGGAAGACACTGCTCGGATCCTAGCACAGAATGCAGCAAGAGGATTTCCTGGGATACTTGGAAGCATCGAGTGCATGCATTGGAAATGGTAGAACTGTCCATTTGCGTGGCAAGGGATGTACAAAGGCGCCAAAGGCGGTTGCAGTGTGGTACTTGAGGCGGTGGCCACACAGGACCTCTGGACTTGGCATTCCTTCTTTGGTATGCCAGGAACTCACAATGACATCAACGTACCGCAGTGCTCCCCTATCTTTGCCAAGCTTGTTGAGGGTAGTTCTCCTCCGGTGAACTTCGAGGTCAGCGGGCGGCACTACCACAAGGGGTACTACCTATCTGATGGCATCTATCCGAGATGGTCTACATTTGTGAAGACTATCTCAAACGTTGTGCCAGGAGGCAAGAAGTCCCACTTTGCCAAGGTGCTTGAGGCTTGCAGGAAGGATGTCGAGCGGGCACTTGGTGTGCTCCAATCTCGATTTTCTGTTTTCCGGTACCCTGCTCAGACATGGTCGAAAGATCAAATGTGGGAGATCATGAGTTGTTGTGTCATCTTGCACAACATGATTATCGAGAGCGAGTAGGAAGAGCCAGTGTTTGACACTGAACCATACTATAGGCAGGGTCCGCTAGCCGAAGTTGATCACCAGCTACCGGCAACCTGGACTGCCTACCTCAGTATGCGTCAGGAGATCCGAGACCCACATGTGCATCATTAACTTCAGCAGGATCTGGCGAAGCACCTATGGAGGCTCAGGGGTGACGCCGGCCTCGACGTGTGATGAAATATGAGTTTTTATTTGTTGAACTATAAAAATTGTATTGAACTATTTGATTTTCTGTGATGAACTATGTGATAAAAAATATTATGTTAAGAATTCAACGCCGAACCACGATGAACCACGCCGAATATGGGCCGATTCTCGCCCATATGGGGCCTTTATTCCCCGAAAGTGGACCGAAAACTGGGCCAATATCAGCGCCTGGGGGCGACGGCTGGATGCCCAACCGCCCCCAGCGCCGATTGTACCGCCGGCTCGCCCCCAGGCGGCGATTTTTATGCCTCCTGGGGGGGGCAACGGTTAGAGAAGCTCTTAGGCACCGAATACGATTTGGCGTCGAAAGGTTATATCCCCGGTGGACCCTAATGTTTGTCTGGGCCATCCAGTTAATCCACAGGTGCCAACAGCTAGGTCCGGTCCATCGGGCCGAAGGGTTAAACCAAACCACGTGAATCTTGAGTTCATAGTCCTTATCCCAGAGCTGTCTCAATATCTCTACTCTTACAAAGGGTGTTGGTAGGACAATATCCACAGTTTTTGTTTTTGCCTCACCGCCCACCACCCCCTTCATGTTGGTTTTTCTCGCTCCCTCTTAATACCAAATCAATTTTCTTGATCCTCCTCTCGTTTGTTCGTGCCTTCTTTGGCAGGTGCCAATTTAATTCAACATGTAAATATTATCTCATTAAGAATTCGGAAATCGCACCATATATGTAAGATAACCTTCCTAAAAGACAAAGAGAAGTTTTTTCTCAATAACCTTCCAAATCAAAATATAATATTCCTCAATAAGAAATAGCTAATACCACATCCTATCACATTTATTATCTATCATTATCTCTGTTATTAAATCTCTACTCCTGAAAGGGGAGTTGGTGAACACCACCCCCTCCAAGCTGATTTGTTTTCATGCTTGCTTTGGCAGGTGCCGACTCAATTCAATCACATAAATATTAGGTAATTAATAAGAATTTAGAAACACTATATATGTAAGGTCACCTTCCTAAAAGATAGACTAAAGAGTTTTTTCTCGATAACCTTCCAAATCTGCACTCCTAAAAGGGGAGTTGGTAGGTCGGTATGCATGGTTTACTTCACCTCAACATTTCACCACCCTCCATGTTGGTTTTTTCTCCCTCCCACTAAAAACACGGATCTATTCACCCAACTTTCCTTTTCATTTTTTCCTTCTTGATTTGGCAGGCGTCAATTCAAATCAATCATGTAAATAGTAGGTAATTAAAAATTTGGACATGGCAACATATGTGTGATATCACATTCCTAAAGACGGACAGAAGATTTTTCTCGATAACCTTTCAAAACAAAACTAGATATTTCTGAATAACAAATAGCTAATCCCGCGCACTACGGTATTTATTATCTATCATCATCTCTTGTATCGAATCATAATCACAATTTCCCTTGACATTTTTTCTTCAATCCCACCCACATATCTCCATTTTCACCGAAAATGTTTTTTTTCTTGTTTCGTTTGTTCTGTTTGACCTCGGCTCCCACGTATGTTGCTCCCTCCCGATTGATTTTCAACCCACCAAATTTTTCCATATAAAACCCATCTCCCCTCAACCCCTCCAGCCCTCCTCGTTCGACCACCCCGCTCATGTAATCCCCACCCACGCCTCCTACCGACTTTTCCAATTCTCTATTCGCTACTTCATCCATCGCACAAAAATAAGCAATCTCCCGATTCTGACTCGACCATTTCTTCCTTGTCACGTGAGGAGAGCGCCACATAGGGTTCTCTCAAGACTCGGTTTTTTTCATCCTTGATGTTCGCACTCTGACTGAAGTTGGCCCCGCACTTCCCTCTCCCCCGCACCCGACCGGGCAAGGGTTCCAACCGCCGCCGCTCCCCTGCTATCCTCTCACCGCGACGCTCTCGACGCCACTGACTCTACCTTTGAATTACCTCTTTGGACGTTCCTCTACGCCGCAGCCGCCAAGGATCAAGGGTGACGACGTTTCAATGTAGCGGTAATTTGATGCGCTTGTGGGGGGAGCACGTTTTTGGTGACACTGCAGGTGAGGTCGTCTTTGTACTCGACTGCATGTGATGATAAGAAGGGTATGCTTGGCCAACTACTCCATGTGGTTTTGTGATCCCAGGCGCCTACAGGATCATGTCTGAGGTATATATGCCGAAGAAGTTGGAATGACGAGGAAGTGCAGCAGCCTATCGTGCGCCGTCTCGGCTTCGAGGCCAAACAGGTTTGGTTTCCCTCCCAGATCCCACCCTCCCTTGTCTTCTTGCTACGACTCCATGGATGATTATATTACATGTGTGTGCGTATGTGATAGGAACAGAAGACTGACAGGGAACAATATGTATTAAACGCTACCTGCCCTTATTATTTAATTACAGTAAGCAATCACCTTATGGCCTTCACTATGTCGATCCCACATTATGGCCTTCACCGTGTGATAGTATTAGAAGACTGAATTTACACTTAGCAAACACCTGATGGCATTTACTGTGTATTTCAAGAAGTACCTCGTAGTGGCAGCAAATCTGGCAATTAAGACTTTTTTTTTCTACAGACGGTGATCCAAACTACCTGGTATGAACAGCGGCAACATCCTATAATACTAACATGTAGTGCTTCATTTAACTCATTTTTGTACAACATACTACTGTATCGAAAACTTTAATGCAATTAACTGTTGAATTTTTCTTCATCGGGATTGAGAGATCTGGCATATAATTATGAGCTTCTGCAACTCGGTGGTTCAGATCATGGAAGATATGACAGGGAAGAGCCTGACATAGTAAGTATTGATTTTCCGGTTCTACCACGAGGTAGCTCAACCAATCTGAATTTTATGTAGATTATTTCATGATCTTCCGGTGCAGGTAATTCTGTCGTATGTAGTTCTGAATTTCATTTAGATTGACCTTGAAGTATTTGGAGATACGATGCACTATCTTGACTGAACAAATTTATGTGCAAATGATCCTGGAGGGTCCCCCCCCCCCCACCCCCCCATCCCCCAACCCCCAACCCCTGGGTCGGAAAATTAAACAGCGTGTCAGTCTTTCGTTTAGCAATAGAAAGAACTCAGTAACTAACATGGTGGTTGTAGCTGGATAGCAACCTTTCAGCTAGAAAGAACAGGTATAATGCCAACCTTTCAGCTGGATCAAAACAAGATAGGGCATGAAAGAACCAAGCCAATGTGTTCCCACTTGCCAGATGCACTCACATGTTCCTTACCACTTATCTCTTCAATTCATTCTTGTAAACATGTGATGAGTGCAGATTTTGGGTGGAGATGGAGATGGTGGCAAGCGGGAGATGCCAAGGATTGGGTTTACACAACACGTCCAATATAACGTTTATTTTCCATCTTCTACATTCACAGATTTTTGGCCTTCCGGTGATGCAACTGTGAGTGTGTACGGTGTGAACACTACATATAACACCCTGTTGGTTTTCGTTGCAGCTTAGCAATGTCGTCTGTCTATGGTTCATAGCACTTTTGTCTTCATTTTACCACTAGCATCCTGTAAGATGAAATGAGATAGAATGGTGTAGCCATTGATGATTGGTGGAGAAATTAACAGTTTTGGGTCATCAGAGGTGTCTCGCAAGATAGCTTTTTAGATATTGATCTTAATTATGCATGTGCTCCAAAATAATAATCAAACATATTTGTGCTTATGCATATAACAACAGTAGCAAGAGTATATATTCCATTTTAGTGGAAACTAGAACAACGAGTTTTCTTTTGCATATATAAATAGATACACAAACAAAAATGCTACACCCCACACAATTAGTGTTTCACGCCACCTCGTGCTCACGAGCAAGCTCTTACACGATCAGTTCATCCACGTCATCTGCCTCAACCCCGATTCCCCCATCCTGTCGTGGTTAGCACCACCCACTCATCATCAGTACAGCCGAGATGGCCAAGAGGACCGCCACACAATGGATGGACTCATGGGCCCGTGAACCATGGTTATGTAGCCCCTGGGTACTCAACTTTGATGACAACGGGTCAATGCCACGTCCAGGCCGAGCGGCCATCACCGGTGTGCAGCTCCACCCATATCTCATTATTGATAGGATAACAAGTACTAGCTCGCCATCGTGGGATCTATGTTGTTCATCGGGCCAGCTGATGAAAGGCACCAAATGAAGAAGAGAGGGACATCAACAATGGAGGCCTGTCTTGGTTCTCCCTCATCAAAGACTTCACCGACATAACTTCTCAAGGGGACATGCTACCATTGTGTTTTACTTAGAATGGCTAGAGCAGAACTGGTCATGGGTAGAATTAGTGTGCGAGACGTCAAGTGAAGGGAATTACATTAAGTTAGTGAGCAACATAATTAAATTAAGTTAGTGACCAATGGAATTAAATTAAGTTAGTCACCATGGGTTGAATTAGCACTAAGATACGGAGGCGGTTGCCGCCTTTGTCGCTTGATGCTGGCTCTGTGACGCCCGGATACTTAAGCTACAGTGATCCCCGCTGATGATGCCACGTTACCTCGGTTACTGTGGATAAACTCCAGTTAGTTTGAAACTTAGTTCGAATTTCAAATTTAAAACCGAGGCAAACAATAAAAGTTTTAAAATATTAAACAAAAATGTTCGGTGTGTGACCAATATTGCTAAAGTAATTATATTGAAGAAAGCATAATTTTACAAAGTGCCTAAGTGCTTTAAACTAAATAAAACAGAAAAGAAAACAGAAAGCAAACTAACAAAAAAAAGAGAAAGGCCCCACTGAGCTTCGGCCCAGCAGGCCGGCCCATTCGGCCACACCGACCGGCCCAACCCCTCCCCTCCATAACCCCACCAGGGGAAACCCTAACCTACCCACTCCCCGATCCCCACTCCCCCACACTCTCCCCTCACTCCTCCGATCTGGATCGAGATCGGGGCGACCACGCCACCGCCCCGGATCGCCGTCGCCATTGCCTTCTCGCCCCCCCCCCTCTCCTCACGCGACCCCCCACCTGAAGCCGGCGCCACCCGTCTCCGACCCCAACGCCCTCGCTCGCCGCGACGACCGCACGCGGGCACCTCGGAGCTCGCCGACCCCGCCCCGCACCAAGACGCCACCTCGGCCTGCCTCCCCACGCCCGCTGCCGCCATCTTCCTGCTCAACCCCGCTGTTTAGACCCCACGAACTCCGGTGAGGACCCCGCCGCTGCTCCCACTTGCGCACGCGCCACGGCGCCGTCCCCATGCCTGCAGACGCACTCACGTGTCTTGGCGCGCGCCGTCGTAGCCACCACGCCCGCAATCACCGCGCCCGAACCCCTCTCCAACGGCGTGTCCGGCCAAGGCCTGCGTCTGGGCCGTGCTCGCCGCCTGTTGCTCGCCACGAGGCTCGCCTGCCCCGCCGCACCCCCACTGGCGTGGCGCCTCCGCTGCACTCTCCGCTGCACCTCCGGCGTTATCCGACCCACGGCCCTCGTGCTGTGCCGCTGCCCTTTCTAAACTGGCTGCCGCTGCTGCCACTTTCTCTCCGTCGGCCTCCGGCTCCCCGCGATCAAAGCGTTTCGGCCGGGCGCCGTGGCCGGGCGCTTTGTTGCGCCGGGTCATGGCTCCGCCGCTAACGGGCGCCCGCTACCCTCGCACCCGCAAGACGGCCCCTTCCGGGCCAATGACAAACGGGGCCCACGCCCCTGAGAACGAAAATAAAAAAAAGAAAGATTTAATAAAAAAATTAATAATTAAAATATTAATTAAAGAATTGATTAACTTAATTAACCCTGATTAGATTAACCTAATCACCTAGTTTAGTTAATTAATTGGTTAGGTTAGTTAACAGTCAATGACATGCGGGACCCTCACGCCAGTTTGACCCCAGTCAACGCCCTGTTGACTGCTGACGTCATGATGATGACGTCAGCATACACTATTCTGGATAATTTTGAATTAAATTAATTAATTAAATTCTAAAAATGATTTAAACTTTAGAAAATCATATAAAATAAACCGTAGCTCAGATGAAAATATTTTCTACATGAAAGTTGCTCAGAACGACGAGACGAATCCGGATACGCAGCCTGTTCATCCGCCACGCATCCCTAGCATAGTGAACCTGCAACATTTCACCACCGGTTCATCTGCCCGAAAACACGGAACACCGGGGATGCTTTCCCAAATGTTTCCCCCCTTCACCGGTATGACCTCATACCGCGTTAGAACACGTCTAGCTCTGCTTGTTGTCTTGTTATGCACTTGCTTGCTATGTAGTTATTGTTTCTTCCCCCTCTTCTTCCGCTAGACATCGAGACCGACGCCGCTGCTACCCAGTACGACTACGGTGTTGACGACCCCTCTCTCTTGCCAGACCAACCAGGCAAGCCCCCCCTTTGATCACCAGATATCGCCTACTCTTCTCTATACTGCTTGCATTAGAGTAGTGTAGCATGTTACTGCTTCCAGTTAATCCTATACTGCTGCATAGCCTGTCCTTGCTACTACTGTTGTTACCTTTACCTGCTATCCTACTGCTTAGTATAGGATGCTAGGTTTCGATCAGTGGCCCTACACTCTTGTCCGTCTGCCATGCTATACTACTGGGCTGTGATCACTTCGGGAGGTGATCACGGGCATATACTATATACTTTACACTATTACATTACCTGTGATACTGTTAGGAGATGGGGCTGAAAGGACAGGTGGCTCCATACCGGTAGAGGTGGGCCTGGGTTCCAGACGGCCCCCGACCGTTACTTGTGGCGGAGCGACAGGGCAGGTTGAGACCGCCTAGGAGAGAGGTGGGCCTGGCCCTGTTCGGCATTAGCGGATACTTAACACGCTTAACGAGATCTTGGTATTTGATCTGAGTCTGGCCAACAGTTATGGGCACTCGACGTCGTGGTATCAGCCGAAGCACTTTGTGACGTCAGCGACTGAGCGTCGCGCGCCGTATTGGACTAGAACGCCTGCTAGGCTAGGTCTGCTTCCGGCCGCCCTCGCAACATGCAGGTGTGCTATGGGCGATGGGACCAAACCCCTGTGCGCTTAGGTTTAGACCGGCGTGCTGACCTCTCTCTCACAGCCTAGGTGGGGCTGCGACGTGTTGATCTTCTGCGGCGGGCATGACCCGAAAAGTGTGTCCGCCAAATGGGATCAAGCGTGTTGGGTTATGTGGTGCACCCTCGCAGGGAAGTTAATCTATTCGAATAGCCGTGATCTTGGTAACAGTGACGACTTGGAGTTGTACCTTGACCTTATGACAACTAGAACTGGATACTTAATAAAACACACCCTTCCAAGTGCCGATACAACCCGTGGTCGCTCTCTAACGGGAATTGAGGAGGGATCGCCGTGTAGGATTATGCTATGCGATGCTACTTGGAGCACTTGATCTACTCTCTTCTACATCTTTGCAAGACGGAGAGGCTGCCGAGCGTAGTCTTGACAGGATTAGTTATCCCCTCTTATTCTCGCATTCTGCAGTTCAGTCCACTGATATGGCCCTTTACACATATATCCATGCATATGTAGTGTAGCTCCTTGCTTGCGAGTACTTTGGATGAGTACTCACGGTTGCCTTGTTCCCCCTTTTTCCCCAATCTCTATCCGATTGCTGCGGCCAGACGACGGAGCCCAGGAGCCAGACGCCACCGTCGATGACGACTACTACACCGGATGTGCCTACTACTACGTGCAGCCCGGCGACGATTTACTAGGAGTAGTTTAGGAGGATCCTGTGCAGGAGGCATGCGCCTCTTCGATCTGTATCCTGGTTTGTGCTAGCCATCTTATGGCAACTTGTTTAACTTATGTCCAGACTCAGATATTGTTGCTTCCACGACTCTTGTGTTTTCGAGCTTTTGTATTCGAGCCCTCGAGGCCCCTGGCTTGTAATATAAAGCTTGTATTATTTTAATTTGTGTCTTGAGTTGTGTTGTGATATCTTCCCGTGAGTCCTTGATCTTGATTGTACACATTTGCATGCATGATTACTGTATGATTGAATCGGGGGCGTCACAAGTTGGTATCAGAGCCGACTGCCTGTAGGAATCCCCCTTCTATACTCCTTGGCCGAAGTCGAGTCTAGTCAATACAAGACTTTTACTAACATGGTTGTGTGTCTTACGGGCACACGTCACCACTGGGTGGTAGTGGGATCTTTTATTCCTCGACCTATACTCTGGGACTCTGACATCTCTTCTATTCGGGTTAAATGAATTTTGCTAAATCTAACATTAGGTTATCGTTATCACTTTCACCCGGAGAGCCCCTTATTACTGATGATCGTCTGCTACACATGAAGACCCTGAAGATACTCTCCGCTGTTAACCCGAGAACTTGTGTTCATCGCGTTTGCAATTCCCCTTCCACCGTCAACCCTTATGGATAACTACTTGCAGTTGTTATTCTTACATTAATCCCCGGTTGGTCTTGTTATTACAAGATACCCCGAAACACTCGTCGTTGTTGCGATAATCCTTTGAGCTTACTGCCTTGCTGTTCTTTGTCACCTGAATACCCCTACGGATAATTCTCGCACTTATCAAGTATCCGCTCATCCCCCAGTTGTTCATGTGTTTCAAAATGGTCTTCGAAATACTATTCGATCCTCCAAAAATCCTTAGTAGCTTATTGCTCTGCAATACTGGTCTACTTGCATGATGGATGCTTTCCATACGTCTGGCAATATTCGTTAGTATCCTTAGGCATCGTCATTTTCATCCTTTTGATTCAACATGAGTGTGAATGCACGCAATCATCAGTTGATCCTTTTAAATTATCTTTCCAGCTCAGACGTCATTTTAAGCATGAGCTGGTTCTCAACCAATCCAAATGTCGTCGATAGTACCCCTAAGGCTATTCAACTTATCCACCCCTAATCAGAACATTGCTTACATTCCTTGATTTGAAAATCATAATTCCTTTGCATTTGAGCTCTGGATTAGTTAGTTGTTTCTATAATCCAATGCCCTTGCATTGTTACTTCCTCGATTGTGTGCCGATGCTCACATCAGCTCTGTTATGGACCGGCAGATCCTTTAATGGATTTTATCCGACATTGTCGTTCATATTCAATAACCTTGTGAGCCTTCCCTTGGATACATATTGCCTTTGGTAAATTGTATCATCTACTTTCTCAACCTTGCTCTACTTTCGAGCTTGTGATATTTACTCTTGAAACTTGTGGTATATGTTTCTAAGAAGCCCCTATGGGTTGAACCTATGCTTTCCTTAATATGTGTGAACTCGAAAGTTTTCACGAGTCATACTCTTATGGTATTTTGCTAGATAAAATTTTAACACTATGACTTCTTCAAAAGTGAGAGGTGAATGGAAGGTTATACATTGAAGAAGTGGGAGTCGACCTTGAACTTTGTGTTCATGCCCATGGACACAATGTAGATCCTACCATAGAAGCTTCTTGCGATAATAACTATTTCGTTGATACAATAGCATCTGGTATCTGTGAATTTATCCTATGCAATCGTGGTTCCGACCATATTTTCTCTTTGATCCCATTTCTCGGGCAAGTTTAATCACTTGTCTTCTATGGATCAATACACCAGTCCAACCTTTTACTTTGATCTTGTGTCGAGTATTACCCCGGGTATCTCGAGGATATCTTGCCATTGCACTACATCTTATAAACTTTGATGAAACACTACCTTACCTTGTCTTTGTCACTTCATGGGTTCTGTGTTGTTTGTCATCCGAGAACACCCATAAGTGATTTGATTCCGCACTCCGATTCAATAACTCTAAGTAATTTTCATTGCTTATGAGTTTATTAATCCTTCAAGTCATCGCTAGCCTGATCGGCGATATCATTATCATGCAACTTTTAACTGTGCTACCTGGTCCTTCTTTCTGGAGCACAAATTTAGATGGTAAGCTAATCTTACGTCGATCTTCCTCGTCATATCATTTCTCCTTGAACAACAAACTTGATTTCGAGTTTGTGTCGTACCCATGGTTCCAATAACCTTTCGCTTCATCATCCCTTTAACTTGATGTCATCGCCGATCGATTACACCTTCATGTAATCCCTTACAAATTTTTCGTGGTCATCGTCAACATTCTGACTCCTTCCAAGAGACCAATCGAATTCATGATGATGAGTACCACCCTCGTCCCTTGGTAATTTGAGTTACCATCGACTACACCCTTGCCTTCCTTCCGTCACAAACTTATTCTTGTTATGGATTCAACTTGCAATCCAGCTTGTCTTATGTTCTACCTTGAAGTATTACTGTATCTAATGTCGAGGATGTTGTGAGAATTTCACCACCTCTTAAGAAATTCTTGTTACAGCGATGCTTCTCGCCATCACCATTCTTTCTTGGTCCCCGTGTTGGTTCTAACCAGGATACCAACAGATGAACGGTGCTATTTGGATTCTGCCCTTCTAGCAACCCTATTGCTTTGAAGTTAATGGTAAGCCGTTCATTCTTAGACATTTGATTATTGAATCACCATTTCGACGTTGGTTGTGCAACCCAGCCCATATTTCGGGTGCACCTTTCAACCAATGTTTAATTGTGTGTGTTTTCCTCGAGCATACATCATTATACCATTTGATCTGACAAATGTTATCTCCTTGTTCACATAATTGTGGAAATCCATCTTTTGTTAATCTCGATTAATTGTCGCTGATTCCATCAGCACCTCCTCATCCTCTCGTTGGTTTACCGATGAACTCTTGTTTCGGAACTGGCTTCCATAGTTCATCTCCCAAGAATCTTCGATGTCATCTCGTCAATTTGTATCGCACCTTTTCTCCTCGAGCATCGTGAGATTGAGGTATCCTAACACCGATTAGATCTGAATCTCGGTCAGATATGATGATTGGAACATTTTTCCAAGAGTTATAACACGGGTCTTTTATGACCCGGTAAGGTGATGGCATGCCCAGCACACCTGGCGGGATGACCTGCTGTTATAGTTTCCTTATTAGCAAGGTTAGCCATTCTTCCATGAGGAAAATTGTAAGACTTATTCTATAAGTTGTTCCTGATGAATCCTTTGAGTATTCAAAATCCGATCTTTGCTTGAAAACCATGTCAATGCTATCTCAAGCATGTCGTGGAACGCCAATTTTAATGTAAACATTTATAGCCCAATGCTTAATGATTCTTGATCAATTTTCCAAACAGCTTTTTATTGGTAATGTCATGTAATTTCTCTCCCTTACCTAAAGGGTTTTCTACATTATATCTTGTCACGGATATCATGCTCTGTTTGTCCTTGGGAAGGATACACCCTTGAAATACGTGTTTAAGCACATTTTCCTTTCCATTGCCTGTTTAACCTGGTAATCACCTTTCCTTTCCTTTGGTTTGCTTAACCCTTCTTGTGATCTATATTATATAAGCAGTAGTAATCTTCTGCTTATGTAAAGCACCTTGGTGTACAACCGTGTCAGTAAGACCCTGTTTCTACTGTTGATGACATTTCGGTAGCCACCGACGGACGGGAACTTTGCCTATTGGTCCGCCTCGTTCAACGAGCAGGAAAATGGTTCTCTTCGTCCCTCGCCCTTGGTATCGACGTTGTTGCCGACATAACCGGCAGGCTACCCTCTGACATGCCTTTCTTGCATGATCACGCAAGACGTCTCCGCCTTCTTACTTTTAACCCACATGGTGGGCTCAGAACCACAGTGTCCCGTGATCGAAACGACTCTCTGTACAACCTGTTGTCAAAGTTATTCCTCGTGCTTGACTTTGTATGTAATTCACGGGCCACTTGCCTGTTGATCTATTCTGGTATCGGACGCAATACTTATTCCCGTTGCTCTGAACCCCTTTTGCACTCTGCTTCAGGCAATGAACGATTGCCTATCCGCTTGAAACTTCTTATCGCCTTTGTCTTACTTTGCTCTCGATGTGTGTCATTTGTTCAACTCGAGAGATACTCATAAGTTCATTCTTGGGATACCCCGAGATGAATTTACCTTATAACATCCTATCATTGTAGAGCTGTCCCTTACCTATTCGTATGTACGATGGAGTTCCCCGAAGAAAGGACGACAACTTCATCATGATGCTTTGCAATAAAGAATTGAAGACATCAACGAAAGGGATTAACTTCTTCGAGAAGGCACATTAGAATATCGTAACCAGAACTTTCCCCCTTACTCCCCTCTTAAATCTCAGGACGAGATTTCTTATAGTGGAGGAGAATTGTGACGCCCGGTTACTTAAGCTACAGTGATCCCCGCTAATGATGCCACGTCACCTCGTTTACTGTGGATAAACTCGCGTTAGTATGAAACCTAGTTCGAATTTCAAATTTAAAACCGAGGCAAACAATAAAAGTTTTAAAATATCAAACAAAAATGTTCGGTGTGTGACCAATATTGCTAAAGTAATTATATTGAAGAAACCATAATTTTACAAAGTTCCTAAGTTCTTTAAACTAAATAAAACAGAAAAGAAAACAGAAAGCAAACTAACAAAAAAAAGAGAAAGGCCCCACTGAGCTTCGGCCCAGCAGGCCGGCCCATTCGGCCACACCGACCGGCCCAACCCCTCCCCTCCATAACCCCACCAGGGGAAACCCTAACCTACCCACTCCCCGATCCCCACTCCCCCCACTCTCCCCTCACTCCCCCGATCTGGATCGAGATCGGGGCGACCACGCCACCGCCCCGGATCGCCGTCGCCGTTGCCTTCTCGCCCCCCCTCTCCTCGCGCGACCCCCCACCTGAAGCCGGCGCCACCCGTCTCCGACCCCGTCGCCCTCGCTCGCTTGACGACCAGACGCTGGCGCCTGGAGCTTCGCCGACCCGCCCGTACCAAGACGCCACCTTGCCGGCCTGCCTCCTCTACGCCGTCGTCGCCATCTTCCTCCTCAACCCCCGTTTCCTAGACCCCACGAACTCCGGTGAGGACCCCCGCCGCTGCTCCCACTTGCCCTGCATACGCGCCGCCGGCGCCGTCCCGTGCCTGTGCACGCACTCACGTGACCGCGTGCGCGCCCGTGCGTCGCAGCAACCATGCCCCGCCCGCGGTCACCGCGCCCGAACCCCCTCTCCTACTGGCGTGTCCGGGCGCGTCCGTGCGCCCAGCGCCGGCCGCCCGTTGCTCCACAGCCACGAGGCCTGCCCGTCTGGCCTCCCCGCACTCCCACTCTGGCGGCACCTCCGCTGCACCTCCGGCTGCCATCCGACCCAGCCCTCCTCGTGGTCTTTGCCGCTCCGCTGCTAACCGCTGCTGGCAGCGCCACCCCTCTCCTTCGACGCCCGTCTCCGGCCGCCGCGACCGGCGTTTCCTGCCGGCGCCGTTGCCGGGCGCCCTCTTGCCGGGTCATGGGCTCCGCCCGCTAACGGGCGCCCCGCAGCCCCCCTGTGCCCTCTAACCCGCATCGGCCCCTCTGGGCCAGTGACAAACGGGGCCCATGCCCGTGAGAACGAAAATAAAAAAAGAAAGATTTAATAAAAAAAATTAATAATTAAAATATTAATTAGTTAATTAATTAAAGAACTAATTAACTTAAATAATCCTGATTAGATTAACCTAATCACCTAGTTTAGTTAATTAATCTGTTAGGTTAGTTAACAGTCAATGACATGCGGGACCCTCACGCCAGTTTGACCCCAGTCAACGCTGTTGACTGCTGACGTCAGGCTGACGTCATGATGACGTCAGCATACACTATTCTGGATAATGTTGAATTAAATTAATTAATTAAATTCTAAAAATGATTTAAACTTTAAAAAATCATATAAAATAAACCGTAGCTCAGATGAAAATGTTTTCTACATGAAAGTTGCTCAGAACGACGAGACGAATCCGGATAAGCAGCCCGTTCATCCGCCACGCGTCCCTAGCATAGTGCACCTACAACATCTCACCTCCGGTTCATCTGCCCGAAAAAACGGAACACCGGGGATGCTTTCCCGGATGTTTCCCCCCTTTACCAGTATCACCTCATACCGCGTTACAACACGTCTAGCTCTGCTTGTTGTCCCGTTATGCACTTGCTTGCTATGTATTTATTGTTTCTTCCCCCTCTTCTTCCGCTAGACACCGAGACCGACGCCGCTGCTACCCAGTACGACTACGGTGTTGACCGCCCCTCTCTTGCCAGAGCAACCAGGCAAGCCCCCCTTTGATCACCAGATATCGCCTACTCTTCTCTATCGCTTGCATTAGAGTAGTGTAGCATGTTACTGCTTTCAGTTAATCCTATACTGCTGCATAGCCTGTCCTTGCTACTACCGTTGTTACCTTTACCTGCTATCCTACTGCTTAGTATAGGATGCTAGTGTTCCATCAGTGGCCCTACACTCTTGTCCGTCTGCCATGCTATACTACTGGGCTGTGATCACTTCGGGAGGTGATCACGGGCATATACTATATACTTTACACTATTACATTACCTGTGATATTGTTCGGAGATGGGGGCTGAAAGGACAGGTGGCTCCATCCCGGTAGAGGTGGGCCTGGGTTCCCGACGGCCCCGATCACATTTGTATGAGCGACAAGGCAGGTTGAGACCACCTAGGAGAGAGGTGGGCCTGGCCTGGTCGGCGTCATGGATACTTAACACGCTTAACGAGATCTTGGTATTTGATCTGAGTCTGGCCATTTGGTCTATACGCACTAACCAACTACGCGGGAACAGTTATGGGCACTCGACGTCGTGGTATCAGCCGAAGCACTTCGTGACATCAGCGACTGAGCGGCGCGCGCCGGATTGGACTGGAACGCCTGCTAGGCTAGGTCTGCTTCCGGCCGCCCTCGCAACGTGCAGGTGTGCTATGGGCGATGGGCCTGCACTGCAGGCGCTTAGGTTTAGAACCGGCGTCTGACCTCTGTTGTGCCTAGGTGGGGCTGCGACGTGTTGATCTTCCGCGGCCGGGCATGACCCAGAAAAGTGTGTCCGGCCAAATGGGATCAAGCGTGTTGGGTTATGTGGTGCACCCCTGCAGGGAAGTTAATCTATTCGAATAGTCGTGATCTTCGGTAACAGGACGACTTGGAGTTGTACCTTGACCTTATGACAACTAGAACTGGATACTTAATAAAACACACCCTTCCAAGTGCCAGATACAACCCGGTGGTCGCTCTCTAACAGGGCATTGAGGAGGGGATCACTGGTAGGATTATGCTATGCGATGCTACTTGGAGGACTTCAGTCTACTCTGTTCTACATGCTGCATGACGGAGGCTGCCAGAAGCATAGTCTTCGACAGGATTAGCTATCCTCCTCTTATTCTGGCATTCTGCAGTTCAGTCCACCGATATGGCCCTTTACACATATATCCATGCATATGTAGTGTAGCTCCTTGCTTGCGAGTAGTTTGGATGAGTACTCACGGTTGCCTTGTTCCCCCTTTTGATGCGTACTAGTACGTGCAGCCCGCTGACGACGACCAGGAGTAGTTTAGGAGGATCCCAGGCAGGAGGCCTGCGCCTCTTTCGATCTGTATCCCAGTTTGTGCTAGCCATCTTATGGCAACTTGTTTAACTTATGTCTGTACTCAGATATTGTTGCTTCCGCTGACTCTTGTGTTTTCGAGCTTTTGTATTCGAGCCCTCGAGGCCCCTGGCTTGTAATATAAAGCTTGTATTATTTTAATTTGTGTCTAGAGTTGTGTTGTGATATCTTCCCGTGAGTCCTCGATCTTGATCATACACATTTGCGTGCATGATTAGTGTACAATTGAATCGGGGGCGTCACACTGGCCTCCCATGGTGTCATTGATCGCTGGCTCATTTAAAACACGAGTTCATGGATTTTGTGATAAAAGTGAGGGTTGAGAGTGAGCGGGATGGGGGTAAAGTTGATATGTTCAGTCATGGCGTTGGCGGATCAACACAGACACGCAGGGGGGGGGGGTAGAATGAGGGCAAGCAGGGTGATTGCCAGGGATCTTCTCCTAGGTTATCTGTGTCGAAGTACAGTCTGAAGGAGAAAATGTGCCACGACGAAAGCGAGGGGGGCTACATCCGATTTTAAGAGATGCCTCCAGCAAGAAATATCCTGCTACAATGGGAAAACGAGCGGGAAGGGGAGGGTCTGGCAGGAAAAGGGAATGGTGTGTCCTATGGTGAATTTGTTGTGTTGGGACCACGTGTTGGAGATAACATGATGGATAAGTTCGGACAACCACATTTCTCCTCCACATATGGACTGGATTTGGGGAGCCCGGACTGTTCAAGCGGTTGGATTTCGGGGAGCTGGGCGCCCGTTTATGTCTGGATATGTTCGGACGTTTGACTTATGAGAGAGAAATAATCTTCGAACTCGGAGACGACTTTAAACATTTGTATGATTCATTTGTATGCACTGTAGTCCATAGTAATGCAAGGCGTTCTACTAGTTTCTATTGGAGGAGTTGATCTTACGGCTAGCGTCGAACAGGGAATATATGAACTAATTGTTGCCGCCGAGGCAAATGCCTCCAAGAGCTAGCTATCTTGGCGTACACAGATGGCCGGCAAGCTGCCGCTACATGAGCTTCCAAGGCCCCCTTCCTGTTACACACTTGCAGAACTCCAGATCGATGTTGTTTACCCTGTGGATGAGACGGTGAAGATCTAGGCCCTGCAAGATTTTTCACACGTTGCACAGAAATTTCTTCTTCTTCCTCTTCGCCGATCTGCCAGTGTTGGCATTGTTTCCCCTTTTTCTTTGGGCTTGGTTGTGCTGCAGCCCCGGCGTGCTTGATGTATCGTGTGCTTGGTGGTTGCTTTATAATATAAAGCGGGGGGAAACCCTTTATCGGAAATTGTGATGCGTGCAGATTTTGGGTGAAGATGGAGATGGTGGCAAGCGGGACACTGGTGGAAAAACAGGCTTCCGTCCAGCCCCATAAGTCGCGAAGCTGTAGGAACCGCGACTAATGGGACCTTTAGTCGCGGTTCTGGAGGTGAACCGCGACCAAAGGCCTGGGCCTGTGGCGCTCGGTGGCCAGTCAAGACGTGAGGTCTTTAGTCGCGGTTTGCCGTGACAACCGCGACTAAAGGCCTTTCAGCACCTTTAGTCACGGTTTGCCAGGCCAACCGCAACTAAAGCCCCTCCCCTATATATACCCATCCAGCAGCCAACACTTAGCCATTTGGAGCCATTCTCTTCACAAGTGGGTGTAGGTTTGCTTTTGGTTCCTCTTATGCACATAAGGTGTTTGATGAAATGCCCCAAGAGCATGAAACAAACATGACATGAAGTGTTGGAGCCACACTCCTCGATCGCGGTTAGCAACTTGATGAACCTTTGATGTGTCATTGATAAAATATGCATGTGTGTAGTTCATTGTTTAATTTATATTGTTTGTAGCTAGTTAGTTTAACAAATGCATGATGGTTAATTATATATTTTATATTATAATAATGCAGATGAATCGGCAATGGATGTACGGTAACCGACTCTCCGCGAGTTCACTACGGGTTTGAAAGATTTCCTCGTAGTGGCTAATGCGTAACAAGCCGGGGGTTTTGTTATCTGTCCATGTGTTATCAAGAAGAATCGGAAGGGTTACTCTTCCTCAAGAGATGTTCACATGCATCTCGCTTCGGCACGGTTTCATGCCAAGCTATAATTGTTGGACCAAGCATGGAGAAAGAGGGGTTATAATGGAAGAAGATGAAGAAGGGGATGATTTCATCGATGAAAGCTATCTTGCTCATTTCGGTGATACTTTCATGGAGGATGCTGAAGGTGAAGGGGAAGGTGAAGAAGAGGCACGTGATGATCCCGTTGATGATCTTGGTCGGACCATTGCTGATGCACGGAGACGCCGAAACTGAAAAGGAGAGGGAGAATTTGGATCGCATGTTAGAGGATCACAGAAAGGCGCTGTACCCGGATCCGATGATGGTCTGAAAAATCAGGGCAGCAAAATGTATTTAAAGAAATGGAAGGCAGAGGAAGGTGTAGCTGAATCGGCAAATGAAAACTAGCTGAAAATGATGAAGAATATGATTTCAAAGGATAACGAGTTGCCCGCCAAGACGTCTGAAGCAAAGAAGGTTGTCTGCCCTCTAGGTTTAGAGGTTACGAAGATACATGCATGCATCAACGATCGCATCCTCTACCGCATGTGAATACGAGAATTTGAATGAATGCCCGGTATGCACTGCATTGCGTTATAAGATCGAGGCGATGACCCCGGTGACGATGTTGAGGGCCGAAACCCAGGAAGAGGGTTCCCGCCAAGGTGATGTGGTATGCTCCTATAATACCACGGTTGAAACGTCTGCTCAGGAACAAAGAGCATGCCAAGTTGTTGCGATGGCACAAAGAGGACCGTAAGTCGGACGGGGAGTTGAGACACACCGCAGATGGAACGCAATGGAGAAAGATCGACAGATGGTTCAAAGATTTTGCAGCTGACGCAAGGAACATAAGATTTGCTCTAAGTACGGATGGCATGAATCCTTTTTGCGAGCAGAGCTCCAGCCATAGCACCTGGCCCGTGACTCTATGCATCTACAACCTTCCTCCTTGGTTGTGCATGAAGCGGAAGTTCATTATGATGCCAGTGCTCATCCAAGGTCCGAAGCAACCCGGCAACGACATCGATGTGTACCTAAGGCCATTAGTTGATGAACTTTTACAGCTGTGTGGTGGTGTCCGTGTGGGATGAGCACAAACAAGAGGAATTTGACCTCTGGCGTTGCTTTTCGTAACCATCAACGATTGGCCTGCTCTTAGTAACCTTTCGGACTGTCAAATAAGGGATACAATGCATGCACGCACTGCTTACATGAGACTGAAAGTGTACATTTGCCAAATTGTAAGAAGAACGTGTACCTTGGGCATCGCCGATTTCTTCCGAAAATTCATCCAAGAAGAAAGAAAGGCAAGCATTACAACGGCAAGGCAGATCACCGTCAAGCTCGCGGAACGACCGGTGCTGAGGTATTTGATATGGTCAAGGATTTGAAAGTCATCTTTGGAAAGGGTCTGGCGGACAATCAGTTCGAAGGGAGCCGACGGGCACGCAGCCATGTGGAAGAAGAAATCTATATTCGGGAGCTAGAATATTGGAAAGTCCTAGATGTCCGCTTCGCAATCGACGTGATGCACGTTACGAAGAATATTTGCGTGAACCTCCTAAGCTTCTTGGGCGTGTATGGGAAGACAAATGATACAAAGGAAGCACGGCAGGACCAAAGAACGCTTGAAAGACCACGATGACCGCATCCGGAATGGTTTCAAGGTCGTGCCAGCTACGCTCGACCAAAGAAGAGAAGGTCATCTTTTTGAATGCCTGAGCAGTATGAAGGTCCCGTCTGGATTCTCGCCCAATATAAAGGGAATAATAAACATGGCGGAGAAAAAGTTCCAAAACCTGAAGTCTCACGACTGCCACGTGATTATGACGCAATTGCTTCCGATTGCTTTGAGGGGCTCCTGCCGGAAAATGTTCGAGTAGCCATTGTGAAGCTATGTGCATTCCTCAATGCAATCTCTCAGAAGGTAATCAATCCAGAAGTTCTACCACGTTACTGAATCGATGTGATCCAATGTCTTGTCGGGCGAGTTGGTGTTCCCGCCATCCTTCTTCAATATTATGACGCACCTCCTGGTTCACCTAGTCGAAGAGATTTTCGTTCTCGGTCCTGTATTTCTACACAATATGTTCCCCTTCGAGAGGTTCATGGGAGTATTAAAGAAATATGTTCGTAAGCGTGCTAGGAAATAAGTAAGCATCTCCTATGGCTATTGAAATGAGTAGGTAATTGATTTTTGTGTTGACTTTGTTCCTGACCTTAAGCCGATTGGTCTTCCTCGATCGCTGCACGAGGGGAGACTAAGTGGAAAAGGCACGATCGGAATGAAATCAACTATATGTATGGACGGCCATTCTCTGACTGAAGCACACCACCTTATCTTGACCAATTCCAGCTTGGTGGCTCTGCACTTTTGAGAAACACAAGAATATTTTACGCTCGACAACCCGGGAAGCCTGAATCCTGGATTAGGAAGGCCCACATGGAGACTTTCGCAGTTGGTTGAGAAAACATTTAATGAATGACAATGATGTTGTAGATCAGCTGTACATGTTGGCCAAGACACCATCTTCGACTATAACGACTTTCCAAGGGTACGAGATAAATGCGAATACATTTTACACGATCGCCCAAGATAAAAAGAGCACCAACCAAAACAGTGGTGTCCGCTTTGATGCAGCAACCGAGAATGGGCAAGAGGTCACATATTATGGTTACATAGAGGAGATATGGGAACTTGACTATGGACCCTCCTTTAAGGTCCCTTTGTTCCGGTGCAAATGGTTCAAGCTAACAGGAGGTGGGGTAAAGGTGGACCAGCAATACGGAATGACAATGGTGGATTTCAACAATCTTGGTTACCTTGACGAACCATTCGTCCTAGCGAAAGATGTCGATCAGGTTTTCTATGTGAAGGACATGAGTAGCAAACCGAGGAAACGGAAAGATAAGAAAACGATCAGTACATCATGCGATGATCCAAAGCGCCACATTGTTCTTTTCAGGGAAAAGAAACATCGTGGGAGTGGAGGACAAGACAGACATGTCGAGGATTATAATATGTTTGCTGAAATTCCGCCTTCAAAGTGAACACCGACCCAAGCATTAAGTTAAATGATGAGGATGCTCCATGGATACGGCACAATCGTAAGCAAGCAGGGACACAAGGGAAGAAAATGATGTGTAATAATTTATTGTACCAAACTTTGTTGAATGGATCATGTGAATTATATTACCCGTGATGTGTTTGGTGTCCATTTTGAATGATTCGAGATACCACCGATGATACATGAAATTTGGAGTGATTTAGTCATACTCCTGCCTAGGCGTATAATATGCATACTCGTAGTCTTCATAGCCGCCGTCGTCGTTGTACTGGTAGTCGTCGCCTTCTAAGTTGCCGCCGTCGTCGTCGCTGCTGTCGTCGCTGCTGTCGTCGCTGTCGTCGGGCGGCGCTCGTGGCTCGAACTGAGGGTAGCGCAGGCTGGGGATATCGCCGGCCGTGATGTAGTCCATGACGCTCTGCAAAGTCCGGCCATACCACCATAGCCGACGGCCGGCCTCGTGGAAGTTCCCAGAGGCAGACCGTCCTCCTCATACTGGCGAGCGCCCTCTCACGCCGATTGATGAAGAAGGCGTCCCAAGTATGCTGGTTATCGGGATGCCGGTGGGATTCATCCGCTGCTCCGGCGTGAGGTCGAGGTAGTAGTGGTTCGTGATGGCCGCCCGGCCAGCAGTACCGAGGGACGGGAGGGACTGCACGCCGGGCGCTTAGGCTCCAGCCGATGGGGACGCTGTAGCCCGGTGGACAAGGGTAGTTCGAGGCGCAAAAGCTCCTCCACCTGCTGGTAGGTTAGAGTGGGTGCGGTGGAAGCCATGAGAGAGTGATGAGAGATTGTAGAGATGTGATAATGCTGGCCAAGCCGGGCTACATATACGTAGTGAGAAATGGCGGGAAAAATGGGAGCGGGAAGACAGGAGGCGGGAAGAAAGTGGCGGGAAGAAAGAGGCGGGAAGACAGGGAAGAAATGGCGGGAAGAAGAGGAATCCAGAGTTGGTCATCTAACCTTTAGTCCCGGCTGGTTGGTGCAACCGGGACTAAAGGTTAGACAGGACGCGTGGGTAGCGCACGACGCCCTGTCGGAGGAACAAGACAAAGCAGAAGCGGCGCCGTGCCTATAAAAGGAGCATCGATACGCGCGAAGATAGAGGCGTGAAGAAATGGCGGGAAGACATAGGCGGGAAAGAACTGGCGGGAAGACTGGCCGGGAAGAACTTGTGGGAAGACAGAGGCGGCCGGGAAGAACTTCTCTGAATTTTTTGATATATTATTTGTATTTTTAGAATTTTGAAATGAATTAGTTCTATTTTTCTGAATTTTTGATATATTATTTGTATTTTTAACATCTGGAATTGAATTAGTTTTATTTTTGACATATTATTTGTATTTGCCTCGTAGGGTTTGGAGACGGTTCATAGATACAAAGGACGTAGAACTTTATATGCATTAAATTATGTATGGAAACTTGTTCAAAATTGTATATGGTCATCCGATGATATTGAATATATATTGTATATTCCTCTTGAATTCTTTTTGGTTCTAATTTCAAATTTGTTTTCAAATTTGAAAACTAATGGCACTAACAGAAAGTTTATAATTTTCTAAAACTAAAAGCAAAAAGAATTAAAAATAAAGCAAAAACAACAAAAAATAAATAATAATGCAGAAAACAAAACAAAAAACTGGAAAAAATAGTGCCGCCATCGGATCCCCACGGCTGAATACGACTAGAAACCCTACATGGGCCAGGATTCAGGCCCGCAGGAGGCCGAGTAGGCCCACAGCACATAGCTAGTGACAGATTAGGCCGAAGCCTGCAGTTGAGAGGAGCTCGAGAGGGTGGCGCAGCAGCGCTTATAAACCACTCTCGAGCTCTCTCAACTAGCGAGGTGGGACTAAACTTTGGGCGCTGGCAGCACCTTTAGTCGCGGTTGGGCAGGCGACCATGACTAAAGGGTACCTTTAGTCATGGGTCTTGTCGCCAACCGCGACTTAAAGGGGGGCGCAAAAAACTCATAAAACCCTTTAGTCGCGGTTGGGCAGGCGACCCGCGACAAAAGGGTACCATTAGTCGCGGGTCTCGTCGCCCACCGCCACAAAAGGGGGGGCTATAAATACAAGGCTCCGATTCTCGTCTTCTCCGATTCTGATTCTCGCCTGTTCGTCTCTGCCGTCGCCCTCGCCCTCGACGCCGCCCGCCGTCGCCCTCGCGCTCGGCGCCCGCCCGTCGCCCTCGCCCTCGGCGCCGCCCGCCCGCCGTCGCCTCGGTCTGCCGCCTCGCTCGCCCGCCCTCAACGCCGCCGACCGGCCTCCCTCGCCCACCGCGCGCGCGCCGCCTCGCTCGCCCGCCCTCAACGCCGCCGACCGGCCTCCCTCGCCCACAGCGCGCGCCTCCTCGCCCACCATGAGGCCGGACTCGGCCCGGCGGCGTCGTCCCAGCGGGACTCGGGCGGGCGGCGTCTTGTGAGGAGAGGGAGGCGGGCTGAGCAGGCTGGCACTGGGCTGGTTTTGGGCCGGGCCTCGTCCAGGGGGCAGCGCTCGTTTTTTTAAATTGAAACAAAACGAAATAAATAAAATATCAAACGAACTCCGATTTAAATAAAACAAATTTTCCCCGACTCCTAAAAATGAGTCGAACAAAATGAACTTTTAAAAACTGCAACATGCATAAAAATGCTCATTTTTGCCTAAGCAAAATAAATCTTTCGAAAACCAAATTTGATTTATTTATAATATCTTCGTTTTTCCTAAATGTTGGGAAAGTCATATTATTCCCTCTCTTGAGATTTTTATAGGAAAACTTTATGAAGATAATTTTAAATAAATCCAATGATCCTATTTCCAAAATTTGAGAAATCCCAAATATGAAAATAATGAAACTTCCAACTCTCTCCGAGGGTCCTTGAGTTGCGTGAAATTTCCTAGGATCGGAAAATGCGAGAAAATATGATATGCATGATGATCTAATGTATAACATTCCAAATTAAAAACCAAAACAAATTGTATTTTTTTACCAAACATTGACAAATGTTTAATTGCTTGCAAAGTTTCTTCACAAAATGACATTCGTGAAGACGTGGTTGTCTGTTGTCCTCGCCTCCCTCTCCGTGTGTGTTGTCCTCGCCTCCCTCTCCGTGACGCCGTCGCTGCGCCGCCTGCCTCGCGCTCTACCGCGACACCCTCTCCCACCCCTTCCTCGCCTCCTTTTGCCACCGCCTTTCGCCACCGCCACCGCCACCGCCCCTTCTTCACTTAATTAATTTGTTTTTACTACATGTTTTCAGGACTGACATAATGGCGGACGATAGAGCTGACCCGATTATGGACAACTATGATCCGGACGGTGAAGCACATATGTTCGGCATCATAAACGGCGATATTCTATATGTGCCGACCGGAGAAGAAGAAGATGATATTTCTTATCTGAACCTTGACGGTGAAGATGAAGGGCGCCACAAGAAGATGATGCCGAACAAACGTCGATAAACGATTTATCTTCAAATGGAAGTAGCAACCACCTCCGGCGCCGAGGTATATATATACATTGAGCCTCCGGTGATACAAACTAACTGATTTGAATAAATATGTGTGTACTAACGCCGACTCTCTTTCTTATTTTAGCCTCGGCGGATCGTCGAAACAATCGAGTACGTCGTCAAAGCGTGGCGCAACCAAGACGATGAAACAAGGAGAAACATGCACCATCGAGGTTGTCGACAAAGGCAACCGCAGGTTGGAGCCCCGCAAGAACGCCACCAAGTTTGTCACCAATGCGGAGCCATTGTTAGAGACAACGTCTCGATCACCGCCCAGGAGTGGAATGAGCCAAAGAAGGCACGAATTGATGGTTTCACTTTTGTCGATAAGAGAACAAAAAAGATTGCTTCAAGAAGCTTATGGAACATTTCGTTCTACCTCCGGAATACAACAAATTCGATGAGGAGGGTAAAAGATTGAGGAAAACAAGGAGAGGAGGAGGCTAGTCAAACAGTTCGCTTCTTCATAAGATGGCCGACTCATTCCGGAAATTCAATAAAAATCTAGCACATGACTTTGTCAAGCATAACAAGACTCCGGATTTCAAAGGACAATATGAGAAACTGAAACATGATTGGCCAGAATTTGTGAAGCAAAAGAAATCGGAGCAGTTCATTCAAATATCGAAAAAATAAGGAAAATGCGGCTAAGAAGGAGTACAATCATGTTATGGGGCCAGGAGGGTATCGCATTTGGGTGCCTAGGTTGGAGAAGATGGAGAACGAAATGAGGGCGCGAGGAATCCGGCCCAGTGCACGGAGGATAGGACCCAAGGGCCAAAAGCTGGTGGTACGGGCATGGGGAACGCTGAACCCGGAGACAGGGGAGTGTGTTTACCGGGCAAATTAATTAAACCCACCCAAGCCCTTATTGACGCAATGAAGGATGCTCAACAGGGAAGATCAAGTTCAACAGAGAGAACGACGCTACCGACAAAAGCCCTCGGGAATCCTGAACACGGAGGACGGTACGAGGCATGGGGCACATTCCGTGGAAAATAGGGTTCCCCCAGAACGATGACCCGTACGGTTACATAAGCCGTAAGAGAAAGATGGATCGGGAATCAGATGTTGTGGCGCGGTTGGCATCGGAAATGGATGTGATGAAGAAAACCATGAGTGTACTAGTAGCGAAAGAGATGCAGCTCGGTGCAGCATGAATATCATCCAGCGGATCTCGGAAGCCAGCAGCGGAGAAGCAGCGTGGCTTCCACGGAGGCCCCACCGGCTGGTGCAGATGCACCGACGATCGAAATTACTGCACCGGAGCCTCCGGTGGTCGAAATTACTGCACCGGAGCCTCCTCGCTACCCCGTGGACGATATAAAGGAGATGAAAGAATGTCATCTGTATTATCCTATCGGGAACATGTCCATGAAGGTAGCCATCGGCAGTGCTTTACCATGTTTACTCGAGCACTCCACCACAACAACCCCATTCAAGATGGCTATGCTCGTGTCACGGTGGAGGACATAGTCCAAGGGTTTGAGGACACGGAGATTGACATTGCTACACCTGAAGGGGAGAAAAGACTTGGAGATGTCAAGCGCCATTTCATTCTATGGCAAAAGAAGTTTATCAAGTTTCAGGCGAGGCGCCAAGGACAACAAGTCCACCCCCTACGGTGGTGGTGGTGACGGTGGCGGTGGTGGTGGTGGTGGTGGTGGTGGCGGTTCACCTACACCTCCGTCCACGCCACCGACGCCGCCCCGATCCCACAACGTCCGGGCGGTGATCAGCCGCCGCCCCGATCCTCGTCCGGCGGGTGATCGACGCCGCCCCAATCCACCTCCGCAAGGAAGCGTAAGCAGTCCTGATTATTAACCCGGACCCTTATGTACCTAAGACCACAAAGGTACCGGAGCCATCACCGAAGCCTCTCCCCACAAGGCCTTGGGAACGTAGTGCCGAGGAAGTCGACGCTGGCGGCTGCTGATTTGGAGAAATGGAAGGCGGACTGCAAGAAGAAAAGAGAGCCCGAGCCCAAGCCAGTATTTTCTCGATGAGCAAAAGAAGTGGGCTAAGTCATTTTTGAGCACACCGTCCCAAGCATGAAGAATCTGCCTAACGACTATGCACGTGAACTTCACAGGCAGGCACTCATGTTCAAGGAGAACAAAGAGCGGAGAAGGCCGAAAGTAAAATAAGCGGAAACAAGTTGCCCAGCTCGGGGAACAAAGTAAACAATCGATTGCCCCGCTTATAGTGGAAGCCTTCGTCCGGATGCCCCGAGATCATACAAGCTGCGGCAGAACAGGGATTGACTGTAACGAGTGCGAGAACAAGCGGCCAACTTAGGTATTACTCTTCGTGGAACTGTTAGGCCTTGATGAGGCGCCATGAAGGAGGTAGTAATTACATATGTCAAGAATGGGCCTCTCGTCGAGCCTGCGAGGAAAAGGATCTACCTCCACAAATGAAAGGTCTGCTGAAATGGTACAAGGGTTACAAAAAAAAATAAAAACGCCAAAAGAATATATTTATGCGGAAGTTAGACATGAGCATCACTTCAAACATTACTATGTACAAATTGAACTGAGTGAATTGTTCCAGCTTTTCAATCTGCGCGAGCTCAACAAATCTATCATCGGTTGCTACGCTCGTAAGTGATTTATTAATTTCTACCCCATCTCGTTCATATTGCCTGCACTATATATATGTCCTAACTATATTGTTGTGTCCGCTATTATACATGCAGAATGAAGATTAAGGAATGCAGAGTAAGGAACATCCATGATGTTGGGTTCATTGACCCACACATCGTTAATGGACATGTGTTGGAGCGCCACCACCGACGTGGAGGCAGACACTGTGGCAGTTTCTTACAAAGCAGGAACTCAAAAGTGATATTCTATTTCCTTACCATTTTGGGTGAGTGTTTCTGTCTTGAGCACATTCTCTTTTGTTTACTCCATGCATGGTATGTGGCCGGCTAATCGATGAGTTATGCATGACGATCTGTGCATGTATCGTGGTCCGCAAGTTCCACCGGATTCTGCTAGTAATTAAAGTTAACACCTCGTAATGTCTCGCCCACGACTCTCTGAATATGGATCCAAAGCTTTGGGGCGGCATGAGAAGAATGCTGCAGAAGTAATTATTTTCATTCATTTGCGCTCTATATCGATCGGCCTATTTCGCTCATTTCCTAATATCAAGTAACTAATAACTCTCTTGTTCATTTAATTTTCTTTGCCTCGTAGGGTTTGGAGACGGTTCGTAGATACAAAGGTCGGTGAATTCAAAAAGAGCTAGAATTCAAAAGGTCAAAGCCTAAGAATGCTGGGGATATTCAGCCACCGGAGACCAATCTATGTGGATACTATGTTCGTGAGATGATCCGAGATACACCTCTGAGCGGGTTCCGAGTGATACCAATGCTCAGAGGAATAACCTCCGGATGATGCTTAGTCCGTAAGCTCGCTCCGACCACTTCAAGAGGAACTAGCTGGATGGTTCAGCAGGGAAGTCCTCCATCCTAAAGGAGAACACTATTACGAGGACGTAGAACTTTATATGCATTAAATCATGTATGGAAACTTGTTCAAAATTGTATATGGTCATCCGATGATATTGAATATATATTGTATATTCCTCTTGAATTCTTTTTGGTTCTAATTTCAAATTTATTTGAAATTGTACATTCATATGCATGTATGTAGTACCGTAGAATATATGAAACTCCTTCAAAATTAAAATAAAGCACAAAAGAAATAAAACAATACAAATTAAACAAAAAAGAGGTTTAGGGGGGGGGGGGCTAAAACCCTAAACCTGTTGCCGCCTTTATTCGCGGTTTGCCAGAATAAACGCGAAAAAAGGTCCTCCGCCCCGACGGCCGCCTGGCGCCCACGTGGACGGGCCTTTAGTCGCGGTTCTTAAGCAGCCGCGACTAAAGGTGGGGGGCATTAGTCGCGCTTATTGGGTCGCGGTTGCCCAACCGCGACTAATGGCAGTTGCGAACCGCGACCAAAGGCCTTTTTTCCACCAGTGGGAGATGCCAAGGATTGGGTTTACACAACACTTTTGCACGTCCACTATAATGTTTATTTTCCATCTTCTACATTCACAGATTTTTGGCCTTCCGGTGATGCAACTGTGAGTGTGTACGGTTTGAACACTACATATAACACCCTGTTGGTTTTCATTGCAGCTTAGCAATGTCGTCTGTCTATGGTTCATAGCACTTTTATCTTCATTCTACCACAAGCATCCTGTAAAATGAAATGAGATAGAATGGTGTAGCCATTGATGATTGGTGGAGAAATTAACAGTTTTGGGTCATCAGAGGTGTCTCGCAAGATAGCTTTTTAAATTTTAATCTTAATTGTGCATGTGCTCAGAAATAATAATCAAACGTATTTGTGCTTATGCATATAATAACAATAGCAAGAGTATATTCCATTTTAGTGGAAACTAGAACAACGAGTTTTCTTTTGCATATACAAATAGATACACAAACAAAAATACTACACCCCACACAATTAGTATTTCACGCCACCTCGTGCTCACGAGCAAGCTCTGACACTATCAGTTCATCCACGTCATCTGCCTCAACCCCGATTTCCCATCCTATCGTGGTTAGCACCACCCACTCATCATTAGTACAGCCGAGATGGCCAATAGGTCAGCCACAAAATGGATGGACTCATGGGCCCGTGAACCATGGTTATGAAGCCCATGGTTACTCAAATTTTGCGACAACGGGTCAGTGCCACTTACGGTCCGAGCGGCCATCGCCGGTGTGCAGCTCCGCCCATATCTCATTACCGATGGGATAACAATTACTTGCTCGCCATTGTGGAATCTAGGTTGTTCATCGGGCCAGCTGATGAAAGGCACCAAATGAAGAAGAGAGGGACATCAACAAGGAAGGTGTGTCTTGGTTCTCCCTCATAAAAGACTTTACCGACATAACTTCTCAAGGGGGCATGCTACCATTGTGTTTTACTTAGAAGGGTAGAATTAGTGTGCGAAACGTCAAGTGAAGGGAATTAAATTAAGTTAGTCACCATGGGTTGAATTAGCACTAAAATATGAAGGCGGTTGCCGACTTTGCCCCTTGATGCTGGCCTCCCACGGTGGCATGGCTCATTTAAAACACGAGTTCATGGATTTTGTGATAAAAGTGAGGGTTGAGAGTAAGCGGGATGGGGGTAAAGTTGGTATGCTCAGTAATGGCTGTCTAAGTGGACTAATTTCCCTACATTAAAAATGCGGGGAATTTCCTTTCACTACAGATGGCTTTGCAGAAAATTGTATCAGAGGGCAGTTCGTTTATTTTCATCAAGTTATACAATTTTTTCACAAGGATAGGAGGGTAAATGCCTTGGTTGGTTGATTCAAGAGTTAATAATGGACACAGTGGCGTATCAGTTGCACGCCCAACAAAAGACTTTATATTTTTTTCTCGTGGTCATGCACGAGATTCAACTATATGTTACAACATGGCAATGGCACAGGAGATATGGGGTCTGCCTTCTTGGATCGAGGGGCATCCTGGGCGGCACCAGCCTCGTCCGCCTTGATGGCATTGGCGGATCAACACAGACAGGGGGGATAGGATGAGGGCGAGTGGGGTGATTGGCGGGGGACTTCTCCTAGGTTGTCTGTGTGGAAGTACAGTGTGACGGAGAAAATGTGCCATGACGAAAGCGAGGTGGGCTTCATCCA
This sequence comes from Aegilops bicornis, assembly GCA_021605145.1. Lineage (NCBI taxonomy): Eukaryota > Viridiplantae > Streptophyta > Magnoliopsida > Poales > Poaceae > Aegilops > Aegilops bicornis. The sequence goes on from CM038675.1 coordinate 92,542,260, forward strand.
ATTTTAAAAGAGAGGGCTCCAGCAAGAAGTATCCCGCTACAACGGGAAAACGAGCAGGAAGGGGAGGGTCTGGCAGGAAAAGGGAATGGTGTCCTAGGGTGGATTTGTTGTGTTGGGACCGCGTGTTGGAGATAACATGACGGATAGTTCGGACAACCACATTTCTCTCCTCCACATATGGACTGGATTTGGGGAGCCCGGACTATTCAGACGGTTGGATTTCGGGGAGCTGGGCGCCTGCTTATGTCTGAATATGTTCGGACTTATGAGTTATGAGAGAGAAATAATGTTCGATCTTGGAGACGACTTTAAACATTTGTACGATTCATTTGTATGCACTGTAGTCCGTAGTAATGCAAGGCGTTCTACTAGTATCTATTGGAGGAGTTGATCTTACGGCTAGCATCAAACAGGGAGTATATGAACTAATTGTTGCCGACGAGACCAATGCCTCCAAGAGCTAGCTATCTTGGCGTACACAGATGTCCGGAATGCTGCCGCGACTTGAGCTTCCAAGAGGCTCCCTTCCTGTTACACACTTGCAGAACTCCAGATCGATGCTGTTTACCCTGTGGATGAGACGGTGAAGATCTAGGCCCTGCAAGCTTTTTCACACGTTGTGCAGAAATTTGTTCCTCATATAGTCACTGTTCGATGAATTGTTTTTATCATTATTAATAATTTTATGTTACTATTATTCATTCATTTTTTCTTGAAAGCTGACATAATCTATTTTTAATATTTGAGGAGCTTTAAGTCCAGGTTATGCACGTCTACACTACATTTGACAAGTGGAAGTTTGTTCTTGCTGCAATTAAGTGCCTTGGAGCTCTTCAAGATTGATGCAAGCAAATATTAAAAGAGGATAGAACCGCTCATCTGGGCTAATTTAAAAATAAACATACTTCTCTTACGTTATCCGGTTAACATTGTAACATGAATTCTTGAATATATCCCAACGAAATGCGAAAAGAATGTAATGCCTCTCTCACTACGTACCTTTGTAGTTAAGCATTTTTCATACAAAGGGCCGGTGACTGTATATGGAACAATAAAGGAAGCGTGCGCATGTTATATCCTACTCGATCTCTGATCTCTTCGACGATGCAGTCAGCACAATTGAATTCTTTGAGATGTTTTGCCTCAGAGGCAGTTCTGTTCACATATTTGCCATGGAACCACTGGTCACATATGTCACAGCATATCCAAAAGGCGTTGGCATGGTACTGAGCACTACAGGTTTCACAAACGTATGTAACTTCATGATCACAAGCATGAACCGCCCATGCCATGCATATGGCTGGTGTTGGCGTGGTTCATACCATTGGCTGCAGGCTTGGAATTTCCCGGTACTTCAATCCTATTCCGAGGCGTGATAAATATACAGATCTCTATATTTGCCAAAATTATACACATCTCTCTGCTTATGGTGAATATAGAAAATTAAGCCGGCCCTCTCTATATCTTCCGTGAAAAAGATCGCATGTGCGCACACAAAAATATATGTTTATATACACTGTGCATTGCCAGTGGAAAATAGCTAGAATCCATATTCCAGACAATTTTGTTTTTTTAATTTGATCATTACTAAAATAAATAGAATAACTGTGTCATTTATCTGATGTAGTTTAGTGAAAAAATATGTATGTAATATATGCGGCTTAAAAATTACAAATATTTCAAAATAGAATACAGTGCATTGATACTCTTCATTGCCAGGAGAAAATGAATGCCCTCACGTATTCTTGTAAAATTAATGCATGATCGAATCCTAGAAAATATACGGTCTAAAAAAGTTGAAGGTTTTGTGGGCGACAAGTGTCTAATGTCTGTAATAAACATAAGACCAAACCCCATCATATTTCATTAGTTAGGATATAAAAGGACACAAAATTATACATCCACCAAAGAATTTCGCATTTGCAATACTATAGCCCACCAGTACACATGCAGACTTCATAAAATTGCTATAATGTTACATCTTCTATCAATCTGGAATTATTGGGGCATGGCACACCAAGAATATATATATATCACGCGCATTGGTTTCACACACTTGTCAATTGGAAAAGTCTATGCATGCAGAAAATACAACCACTAATGCACGGTGTTGTTTATAACTCGGTACTCTTTTTCCTTTGTCTAATACAAAAATAAACACGGTCGTATATCTGAAAATAACCTTTTTCCCAAATAAATATGTTTGAAAGTAACTGATCAAACTATTGGCCTAAATTCCCCTGTGTTTCAATACATAACTACGCTACCCCGTGCAACAGCACTGGATTTTGATGACTAATTTTTCTTCATGAAAAACGGATCTGAGATTTCATGTCCGCCGGATTTACAATTTTTTTTATTAAAAATGGATCAAAAAAGTCTGGGACAGCAGGATCTAAAAACTACGGTCACAAATGCCCTTAGTTGTTTAACTCAATACATTTTTTCCTATGCCTAATAAGAAATAAACACAGTTATGAGGACACCAGTAGTATTTGAAGAAGCCCAAGCAGGACTTCACACAAGAGCTATGAGGCCTTGTGTGTGACAGAAACGCATCCATAAATTCTCTTCTCCGCTCTTTGTTGGGATGATTACTCGTTGGCATACTTCTGCGAAAGTGCTACACTACCATGTTTGGTCTGCAGTTACCAGCGCTACGGGGGTTGGGATAAATCTTTGTCGGTTCATGCCGGCACCAACACGGTTGAAAGAACATGCGGTGCCCCCATGTTTGGTTTTGGCAATTGATGACAATCTCTATGGACTAATGGTTACCTTGAGTTATATTTGAAGGTTTTGTCCATAGGCTTTTCTTGGAGTACATGTGTTGGTTTCAAGGAGAGTTTGTATCGACCAAGTTAAGGAGAGTTTGTATCGACCAAGGTGCTATTCAAGGAATTATCCAAAGATTGGTCATGTGAGTGTTGAGCTTATTGCAAGCATGTCTTGAAGAAGAAGAAGATTGTGTGATCATTCATATCCAAATGAAGAGAATTGGAAAGATTCTAGGTTGATCAAGATTAAGTCAAGAATGAATCAAGTTGATCAACCCACAAAGCGTAGAAGATATACCGAGAGGGATCAAGTGATCCCATGGTATGGTAAGCATTATCAATTACGCTTTGTGTACTAACCCATGGTCCTCGTGAGAGTTCTTTGTGGGGTTAGGATGCGGTGTGCAAGTTCAAGTGATGCATCACAAAGAGATCAAGTGCTTGAAGCTTGCCGTCCATTGTGGTGACAATGGACTTGTGAAGATGAGCCAAAGAGTGGCTCACCCATAGTGGACTATGGGGGAGCAATCATCTAGTCTTCATCGAGCCAACACAATCAAGAAAGGTGGTCCAACTTGAGGGAGTCAAGATCGTCATCATCTAGCTCAAGTGGACCATGTGCAAGGAAAATGTTTGCCCTTGATAGGTTTTCTATTTTACCGGTCTCATGGTAGTTGTGGGAGACCGGGTTATAGGATCGATTGCCGTACTATCAAGGGGGGCTCTCGATGAGTATCTTGATCCTATCATTCATAGAGAAGCTTGAGTTTGCTCAATTCGGAGCTCATATGAAGAAGTTTTGGCAGTTCTGTTTTTCTCCCTGCAGTAGTACCGCTGTGGCAGTGGTAGTATCGCTTGTAGCGTCAAGCGGTAGTACCGCTCCACTACCGCCTTGATTTTGAGTATGCTCTTTTCATGTCGGGTTCAGCAGTAGTCGCGCGGCAGTAAGGCACGGTAGTATCGCCTATAAGCGGTAGTACCGCTCCGGTCGAGCGGTAGTACCACTACTGCACTACTGCCACCATACTCTGCTTTGTCCTGCCTCCTTTTGTCCTGTGTTCTGCTCCTCCAGCGGTAGTACCGCTTGGGTGAGCGGTAGTACCGCTTATCGGCGGTACTACCGCCCCAAGGTTCACGTTTTGTTGCTCCTTTTCCCTGCTTCTTCCGCCCGAGTGGTAGTACCGCTCGTGTTTGGGCTGAGCACATAACGGTTGGATTTTTCCCCTCCTATAAAAGGGGGTCTTCTTCCCCAATGAACTTTATCCTTTGAGCTCGTGTTCTTCCCCCATTGTTGACCTTCTCTGAGCTTGCTAACTTTCAATCCCTCCATGGATTCTTGCTTGTTTTTGAGGGAAAAGAGAGAGGAGATCTAGATCCACATTTTCACCAATCACTTTATCCTCTATGTGAGGGGAACCCCTTGGATCTAGGTCTTGGAGTTCTTGGTGTTCTCCTTCTTGTTCTTCCTCTCATTTTCCTCCCTAGCATTAGTTGCTTTGGTGGGATTTGAGAGAGAAGGACTTGGGCACTCCGTGTGCCCTTGCCATTGCATTTGGTGCATCGGTTTGATTTCTCCACGGTGATACGTGGAAGTTACAAGTTGATAAGCTTATTACTCTTGGGTGCTTGGTACCCTTGAGCTTGTTCCTCTTGGGTGCTTGGGCGCCCTAGACAGTTGGTGGTGTTCGGAGCTCAATCATTGTGGTGCAAAGCTCCGGGCAAGCGTCGGGGTCTCCAATTAGGTTGTGGAGATCGCCCGAGCAATTTGATCGGTACCGTGACCGCCCCCAAGGGTTGCCAAAGTGTACGGGTTCGGTGACCGCTTCCAAGGGTTGCCATTTGTACGGGTTCGGTGACCGCCCTCAAGGGTCCCTTAGTGGAATCACGGCATCTTGCATTGTGCGAGGGCGTGAGGAGATTACGGTGGCCCTAATGGCTTCTTGGGGAGCATTGTGCCTCCACATCGCTTCCAACGGAGATTAGCATCCGCAAAGGTGTGAACTTCGGGATACATCGTCGTCTCCGCGTGCCTCGGTTATCTCTTACCCGAGCCCTTTACTTTGTGATAGCCATTTTGTTTCTTGTCAGATATCTTACTATCACCTAAGTAGTTTTTCTTGCTTAGCATAAGTTGTTGGTGCACATAGGTGAGCCTAGTTGTTGTAGGTTTTTTACTTGACAAATTAACCGTTAGGTTTATTCCGCATTTGTTCAAGCCTCAACCGTAATTATTTTAAAGCGCCTATTCACCCCCCCCCCCTCTAGGCGACATCCACGATCCTTCAACGGTGACGCTTGTGGGCGCCGCCTCTCCGTGTACCAGTAGAAATCCGAGGGTCGGTCTGGGCAGCAGCGTCATTGTTGTTGTGGTCCTTCTTGAAGGTGTTGTTTGGTACGCGGGAATTCAGAGGCACAGGAGCTTGGTGGAATTCAGAGGCATAGGAGCGTGTCGGCGGTTGCTGGAAATCATCGCTTTGGCATTTGTTTCTCTTGTTTCTCATTTTGGGCTTGATTGTCCTGTTTGCCCATTAGTGATATCACAGTTATGTCAGGTGGTTGCTATATTAATATAGCAAGGCGAAAGCCTATTTCAAGACATTGTAAACTAAATTCTTAAATATATCCCAACGGAATGGGAAAAGAATGTAATGCCTCTCTCACTACTTTTCTAGTTAATTATTTATCATACAAAGGGTGACTACATACCCTAAAATAAAGGAATGGTGCACATATTATATCCTATTCTCCGATCACCTCGCGGATGCAGTCAAGACACTTGTATTCTTTGATATGTTCTGCTTTGGAGGCAGTTATGTTCACACATTTGCCATGGAACCACTGGTCACATCCGTCACAACCAATCCAAAAGGCATTGGCATGATACGGAGCATTACAAGATCCGCAGAAGTCGGTAACTTCATTATCCTTTTGCTTGTCTTCAGCAGGCTTCCTAGAGTCCCTTGTTGGAGTAGATAAAACTTGCATCGAGTCCTGAGCAGGTGGCACGTTCTCTTCAGCAGGTGACACATTCTCTTGAGTTGGTGCGCTCGACTCCCTGTTTGCATTGTATCGACAGTATCGCGCAAATGTTGATAGCCAAGGAAGAACGTAAGAGAGATAGAATTCGTCATGGACTGTTCGCATCTCGTTTACCATATCAAATAAACGTATCCTGAAAGAGAAAGTAAACCAACATCATCAAATCAGCAATTGGCTTCGCAAGCAATATGTAACATATGACATTCTTGATGCATGGAGGAACTATATAAGCACTAAAACATAATGATTTAAATAGAAGATGAAGATCGCCCCTAATAAGAATAGCCCATTATTTAATACTAAGGCTCTAACAATTAGTTCTGCAGGACTACGGCTCTATTCAAGCTGTATTCTCTCTCGTGTTTGTTAAATGGAAAAACTAGATATTATGTCAAAAATAGAATCTTCTATATGCTTGTTTAAAAGCATAGGTATTACATACTGTTTTGTTAGATAGAAGTTACAGGTTTTGCGCTTTTTGCTGCATTCAAAGATTCTTCTACATGCCCATGCTTTATAAACAAGATATTGGTTACATTTCTCGGAGGTAGATTGCACATATAAATGTCCTAAATGTTAAGTGCACAAAAAAACTGTTTGTGAAACGAAGTAGTAGTAGTGGTGGTGGTGGTGGTGGTAGTAGCAGCAACAACAACAGTAGTAGTAATGTACCTTTGGTTGGCGTCGAGATGAGTGGACAAGAAAAAGGTGACGCCCATGAGCCACGAGTCGGAGTGGTGGGCGACGAGTGTCAGGTAGTCAGAACGGTTCACATAATCTCGTCGGCGGTTGATGCCTCGTGTCGGCACCGGCAGGCCTGGCGGCACCATCTCCTCCGGCAGCGTCAACTCCCAACTACCGTCCGGGTACCCGTACAAGCACATTGGCTCTTTACCTGAAGCGAGAAAATGAATCACACCACTACATCAGCCTGTGATCTGCACACATCGCCATCTTATATTTACTAATTGTAATTGGGGGCACCATATGAGATTTACTTTAATTAAGAAAAACTACCTCTCCAAACCATCGATTTGACAAAAAGTCATTATATTATTCAAACAGGTTTGATGTAGGTACATGTCAAACAACTCTATTGTAAAAAAAGCCGGAGATTAGATTGTTAGTTTGCATGTTTGTTTTACATTTGGGCAGTACTTTCGACAATTTAATTAATTAAATATTTTTTGCATGAAGCACCCATGCCATGCATATGGCTTGGTGATGGCGAGGTTCATATCACTGGCTGGAGGCTTAGAATTTGCAGGTACTTTAAGCATATTACGAGGCGTGATAACTATGCAGTTCTCTATGTTTGCCAAATTTATACAAATCTCTCTACTTTTGGCTAATTTAAAATTAAGCCGGCCTTCTCTATGTCATCGTGAGAAAGATCGCTTGTGCGCACACAAGTATATGTGTTTATATACACGGAATAAGCTAGAGTCTGTATTTCCGACAATTTTCTTTTAAAAAATTTGATCATTACTAAAATAAATAGTAAACTATATCATTTATCTGACGTATTTTAGTGAATATACATGTATATAATATGTGACTTAAAATTAAAAATATTTCAAAATAGAACCATGGATACTCTTCATGACCAGGAGAAAATAAGTGTCCTACTCCGTGCGTTGACCAGAACTTCATAGTACCATCTCCTGTCTCTCTCTTTTGCCTCCATCGATGGAATGCTCCTTCTCTCTCCCTGCCCGTCTACTTCACCGCTGAATTGAGTTGGCTTGAGACAGCCGTTGTGTGGAGGCGCCGCTGCAGGGCCCTTTGAAGAAGTTGCAAGGCTGGCGGGATTGGGGCGCGATGCTGGGTGCCTGGCACAGGCGCTACAAGGACCCGGGTTTGCCACTCGCGGCAGCGCTCACCAGTGTTGCAAATGCAGAATCTCGCCGGGGTGCTGCAACCAGTGGTCGGTGCTGTAATTGGTGGTCTCTTAGCAGCCATGGTTACTACCAATCCAGCGTTGGCCGATGTCTCGTCGCATGCCGCCGGCGGTGCTGCAAAATGGGTAGTGACAACGGCCGTCGTGCTGCCACCGCAGAGTTCGCCGGCATCGTAGTCACCGCCGGTGCTGCAACCGCAGAGCTTGCCGATGCCGTATCCACAGCCGGTGCTGCAACCACACAGCTAGCTGCTGCAACAACCGCGGTCGATGCTGCAAGCCTGCAACGGGGTGGTCGCAGCAGCCACCGTTGCTGCAACCCGATGGGGGCGGCCGCGACGATGCTTCGATGACCACGGCGATGGTTCAATGGACAGGACAACGAGGCATGCTATGACGACATCGGCAGCCGTGGCGATGCTGCAAGGCATGCTTCATTGGCCGCGGCGACAAGGCATACTTTGATGGTGTCGACGACGGTGACAATGCTTCAACGACCACGGCGATAGTTCTATGGACACGGTGATGAGGCATGCGATGACGGCATCGATGGTCGTGGTGCTGCTGAAGGGCGTGCTTGAATGGCCACAGCGATGAGGCATACTTCGATGGTGTCGACGGCCCTGGCGATGCTACGACGCGTGTATCAATGGCTTCGGCGATGAGGCGTACTTCGATGGTGTTAACGGCCGTGGTGATGCTGCGAGGCGTGTTACAATGGTCATGGTGATGCTTCGACGACCACAATGATGGTTCGATGGACATGGCGACGAGGCATGCTACGACGACATCGACGGCCGAGGCGATGCTGCAAGGCATGCTTCAATGGCCGTGGCGATGAGGCCTATTTCGATGGTGTCGACAGCCGTGGTGATGCTTGGACGACCATGGCGATGGTTCGATGGACACGGCGATGAGGCATGCTACGAGGACATCGACGACTGTGGTGATGCTGCAAGGCATGCTTCAATGTGAGTGGCGGCAAGGCATACTTCAATGGCGCCGACGGCCACACCGATGCTTCGACAACGTCGACGGCCATGGCGATGTTGCGAGGCATGCCACGGGGACGGGTGTCGATGTCAAAACAGGTAGATCTCGGGTAGGGGGTCCCGAACTGTGCGTCTGAGGATCGAAGGTAACAGGAGAGAGGGACACGATGTTTACCCAGGTTCGGGCCCTCTTGATGGAGGTAATACCCTACTTCATGTTTGATTATCTTGGATGAATATGGGATTTACAAGAGTTGATCTACCTCGAGATCGTAATAGCTAAACCCTAGATGTCTAGCCTGTATGATTATGATTGCCTCTACGGACTAAACCATCCGGTTTATATAGACATCGGAGGGACCTATGGTTGTACAGAGTCGGTTTACAGAGAAAGGAATCTTCACATCTGAACGGCAGGCTTGCCATCCACGCAAAGGAGAGTCCCATCCGGACACGGAGAAAATCCTCCGCCTTGTATCTTCACGGGACATTAGTCCGGCCCACGTCACATAGCCCGGACGCCCGAGGACCCCTTAATCCAGGACTCCCTCGGTAGCGCCTGAACCAGGCTTCAATGACGATGTGTCCATCATGCAGTTTGTCTTCAGCATTGCAAGGCGGGTTCCTCCTCCGAATACTTCAAAGTAGTCCTCGAACACAGAAAATGTGTCCGGCTGTGCGAAACAGACACCACACACAACCACAATAGGGTATAATATTTAACAAGTCCCATCTACTGACAAATTTTGTGGCGAGACATTACGTCCCTTGCCTAGTTATTATTTCGAACCGCCTTTCAGCCTCTCGCTCCACGTTACGAGACGCGGTCTTTATTGGCACATGTTGTCAAAGTAGAGATCATGCTCCCTTATCACGGGATTCTTATCAATATGGGCGTGGGTAATCCAACCGTGTCGTTTGCACGATCACTTGGGAATAGGCAAGCTTTAAGGCCCGTGAGGAGGCGTTCGATATTCATCGCCTTTATAAAGGGGTACAGACCCGCCTTTCTCCCCACGCCTACCTCTTCCTCAGCCTTTCCAGCCTCAAGCTCCAGCGCCCAGGTCTCGATTTCTTTCATTTCTACCAAGCCTTCTGGTTATGTCCGGATCCAGCTCCCAAGGCAGGTGGGCGGCCTCCTCAGTCACCGAGGAAGATATCACGAAGCTGCGGGAGGCGAGGTACCTGACTGCGGAAATCCCCCACAGGCTCCCTGCCAAGGGGCAGGTTATTCCCACACCAAAATCCGGCGAGAGGGTTGTATTCATCTCTCACTTCCTCTGCGAGCTAGGGTTCACTCTCCACCCCTTCGTTCGTGGCCTTATGTTCTATTATGGGCTAGATTTTCACGATCTAGCTCCGGACTCCTTTCTTCACATATCGGCGTTTATCGTCATGTGTGAGGATTTTCTTCGCATCCCCCCCACACTTCGACCTAGGGCTCAAGACCTTCAATGTGAAGCTGAAGATAGTCGACGGGGAGCAGGCGGAGTGCGGCGGTGCTATGGTGAGCAAGCTCGCCAAAACTATCTGGCCAAAAGGCACTTTCACGAAAACCTCCAACTTCGCAGCGGAGTGGTTCTATATCATCACCGAACCCAGCGGTACCAAATGGGTAGCCATGCCTGCGTTCCGATCTGGCCCTCCATTGCGGCTCGCATCGTGGCTTTATACGGTGCTAGACTCGGGATCAACTGATGAAGTGCAGATGCTGCAAAGTCGTATCCAGAGCATCCTCAAAAAGGACACCGGCCTCATTAACGTGATCTAGGTGATGCTAGTCCGCCGGATCCTCCGGTGCCAGCGATGGCCTCTCCGCATGTGGGAGTTCAATCCGGAAGGACCGCAGACCCTTCAGCAATTCTTCGGCTTAACGCACAGAGGGATGTGGAAACTATTCTTCAAGACTCGAAAGCAGTGGCCGGACACATCCGAGGACATCGGCCTCGACTGCAACCATCCGGATACCTCGGTAAGCACCCAACTTCTGAATGCAACTCGGTTGATTATCCCATAGCGATGTACTGAGAAACCTATCTTCAACCAGGGTTGGATAAAGAAGGCAGAACGAATTAGGTGTTCAGCACCACTTCCCGAAGACTCAGCTAATCCTGTGTTAATGAGGATGTTGGCCCCGGCGCCGTATCAAATGCCGGTGAAGGAGGACAAGAAGAAGAGCAAAATGGCTGAAGGTGGCCTCTGCTCTAATGGTAAACTGGACGCTACGTCCTGGTAGACTTAAGCTCACTCTTCTGAAGATGAAGACGAAGGGGAAGAAGAAGGTGATATCCCTTCTCCCCACGGGAAGAAAAAGACTGCCTCCAAAGACTTGGAGGTGGAGGCACCCAAGAGAGGGAAGATATCACTGTCAGATGGTTCAGGTTCAAAAGCCGATGTTGACGCAAAGCACCTTTCTAGGGGCAAGCCCCTTGCCGAATCGTAAGTGAACAAGGATGCTCTAGACATGTCTCGTTCTTTTCGGGTTGCAAGGGTAACATTTAAACTATATGTTTGCAGCCCGGCCCGCTATCTACCTCGAAGGTCCTCCTCATCGGGGGACATGCCTCCGAAGATGATGGAAAGCGAGACGCCTCCACAAGCTTCGTCGCCCCTAAGGGCGGATGACTTCGAGGTGTCGTCCCGGAGGATCTCCCCTGATCCTCCAACGGAACTGGGGACAATGAAGACAGCGCCCGAGCGTGATACTTCGATCGTCAAGGGTCCAGGGGAGGCAGCCCCCACGGGGACCAACAATGAGGGCCCCGAACTATCCGGTTTACAGTCAAGACAACCTGTGTTCGAGTAAGCGTACCCCTTTGAAGGGAGTGCGTACTCCCGCAGCAGCCTCCAGGATCCGGAGGTGCCGGATACTCTGATGGGCAAATTGCAAAGTGCGTCCATCTCAGAGGAACATCGTACCTTAATGGGTACGGTAGTTGAGAGGATTCTGTCCGCGAGAAGCGGATTGAATGAAGCCTTCACAGGCCTGCTGAGAGGCTTCGAGGTATGCAATGTAATATCTTTAACCGCTCTTTACATGCAAATGCTTCTGTGTATAGATAGTAGCCCCTGAGACTCTGGTCGGTTTCCACAAGGAGGCGATCGGAGGATCAAAAAGATATGCTCAGGAAGTAACATAGTTAATTTGAAAACAGGTAGTTATGTCAATGGCGACCGCCCAAGCTGCGGAAGTTGCAGATCTAAAGCATAAACTTGAGTTAGCTGATGAGGACATTACTCTTATTAACAGGCGGCTCGACGAGGCACAAGGTATGTTTTGGGACAGCCTGCTTGTGCATGTATAATAGTATGAGCACGAAGCTAAAAATTATACACTATAACATGCATAACTGTAGATGGTGCTGCCGCGGTTGAGACCCTTCGGGCCGAGCTTGCCCGGGCCAAGGTGCATGCCAGAGTGAGCAATGCGGCTACCAAGAAGACGGCTGCTGATTTAAAGGCCAAAATAGGACACTCGGCGCCAGTGCGAGGAGAGAATATCTACCATAGAGCGAGAGCTAAAGGATACCACTGGAAAATGCAAAGCACTCGAGGAGGATAACAAAGCCAAGGCAGCCAAACTCGACAAGGCCTTACAAGAGGCGAGAGAAGCACAGTCCGAGTCTAGAGCGGCTCGGGAGGAGATCCGGCAAGCTGGGGAGAAAGCGGCTGGTAAGCCCTTTAATTTTATAGACTAAGTTTGGCGACCCGAAGTATGCTCTGCTTAATCAATTGCGGAGTTCTCCATACGCGTTCTTGGACCTGCCGAAGAGTGTCTCCGACGCGCCGCAGTTCTTCCAAGCGTAGGAAGGACGTGCTGCGAAGAAGCTTTTCTAGTCACAATTCAACGTGCCACGACGTCTGGCATTGCTGAACGAACATATGGCCCAGTGGGCCTTGCTCCACAAGATGTCCGGAGCTGCCATGAAGGACGTCGTGGTCCGGCTTTGGCCGGTTGAACATTCCGAATAGCTATTTCGGTTTGGTGTAGTGACTTGTCGATGCAGTGTCGCGTATCGACGCTGTCAAGCGGTCGGCGTGCATAGAAGGTGCCCGGATGGCCTTCGCCCGCGTCAAGATGTATAGGGCCCGCCCGGAGGCAAGGACCATCGCATGCCGGAGCATTATTTGGCGGACGTCCGAGAGGGCGCCCGCTTGATAGAGGGTTAGTGCTCGAAGGATATTATGTTTGAATAAGTGCACCGGAATTGTAAGAACAATATTATGATACATTAAGGATGTGTTATATTCATACCTTTGCCTCAAAGTTATTTCCTCCTGTGCGGCCGTTTTTTATAATCTGAAAGTTTGCCAGTCGTCGGCTTCGGCCCCCTCCCATATAATACGGGGGTGTTCGGAATAGCACCTGATCACTCTTGACCCAATGTCTTGGCCCGTAACGGAGGTGTCAACGCAATGAACTAGGCAATAAGACTATAGGGCTTTAACACTTTCACTTAGTCATAGGAGTTTGACGGTGGGTCTATGATACATCCATTTTGCATCATGCTTTTATATCGATGTTTATCGCATTATGGGCTGTTATTTCACATTATGTCACAATACTTATGGCTATTCTCTCTTATTTTACAAGGTTTACATGAAGAGGGAGAATGCCGACAGTTGGAATTCTGGGCTGGAAAAGGAGCAAATATTGGAGACCTATTCTGTGCAACTCCCAAAAGTCCTGAAACTCCACGGATTATCTTAAAATAAATAAAGAAAAATCATCGCCAAAGATGAAGGCCAGGGGGCCACACCCTGCTCACGAGGGGGCGCCCGGCGCGCCCCCTACCTCGTGGGCCCCCTGGTGGCTCTCCGATGCCCATCTTCTCCTATATGAAGTCTTTCAATGAGAAAAAAACAAGAAGCAACCTTTCAGGACGAGACTCTGTCGCCACGAGGCGGAACCTTGGCGGAACCAATCTAGGGCTCCGGCAGAGCTGTTCTGCCGGGGACACTTCCCTCCGGGAGGGGGAAATCATCGTCATCATTATCACCAACGCTCCTCTCATCGGGAGACGGCAATCTCCATCAACATTTTCACCAGCACCATCTCATCTCCAAACCCTAGTTCATCTCTTGTATCCAATTCTTGTCTCCAAGTCCTGGATTGGTGCTAGTAGGTTGCTAGTACTGTTGATTACTCCTTGTAGATGATGCTAGTTGGTTTATTTGGTGGAAGATCATATGTTCAGATCCTTTATGCATATTATTACCCCTCTGATTATGAACATGAATATGCTTTGTGAGTAGTTACGTTTGTTCCTGAGGACAAGGGAGAAGTCTTGCTATTAGTAGTCATGTGAATTTGGTATTCGTTCTATATTTTGATGAGATGTATGTTGTCTAGCCTCTAGTGGTGTTATGTGAACGTCGACTACATAACACTTCACCATTATTTGGACCTGGAGGAAGGCATTGGGAAGTAATAAGTAGATGATGGGTTGCTAGAGTGACAAAAGCTTAAACCTTAGTTTATGCGTTGCTTCGTAAGGGGCTGATTTGGATCCATATGTTTCATGCTATGGTTAGGTTTACCTTAATACTTTTGTTGTAGTTGCGGATGCTTGCAATAGAGGTTAATCATAAGTGGAATTCTTGTTCAAGTAAGAACAGCACCCAAGCACCGGTCCACCCACATATCAAATTATCAAAGTACCGAACGCGAATCATATGAACGTGATGAAAACTAGCTTGACGATATTCACATGTGTCCTCGGGAGCACTTTTCCTATTGTAAGAGTTTGTCCAGGCTTGTCCTTTTCTACAAAAACGATTGGGACACCTTGCTGCACTTTATTTACTCTTGTTACTTGTTGCTCGTTACAATTTATCTTATCACAAAACTATCTGTTACCACTTATTTCAGTACTTGCAGAGAATACCTTGCTGAAAACCGCTTATCATTTCCTTTTGCTCCTCGTTGGGTTCGACACTCTTACTTATCGAAAGGACTACGATAGATACCCTATACTTGTGGGTTATAAGACTCTTTTATGGCACCGTTGCCGGGGAGTGTAGCGCCTTTGGTAGGTGGAATTTGGTAAGGAAAAATTTATATAATGTGCTGAAATTTACTGTCACTTGTTACTATGGAAAGTAATTCTCTGATGGGCTTGTTCGGGGTATCTTCACCCCGTCCATTAGAGCAAAGAGTTGCCCCTCAACCTACTGAACCTATTGAAAATGAAACTCCTTTTGAAATTCCTTCGGGTATGATGGAAAAACTGCTAGCTAACACTTTTACGGAGATGGAACAAAGCATCCCGATGAACATCTACTCTATGTGGATGAAGTTTGTGGACTATTTAAGCTTGCGGTATACCCGATGATGTTGTTAAGAAGAAGGTCTTCCTTTATCTTTGAAGGAAGACACATTGACATGGTATAGGCTATGTGATGATACGAGATCATGGAACTATAAAAGATTGAAATTGGAATTTCATCAAAAGTATTACCCTATGCATCTTGTTCATCGTGATCGCAATTATATATATAATTTTTGGCCTCGCGAAGGAGAAAGCATCGCTCAAGCTTGGGGGAGGCTTAAATCAATGTTATATTCATGCCCCAATCATGAGATCTCAAGAGTGACAATTCTTCAGAATTTTTATGCTCGGCTTTCTGATAACAATCGCACAATGCTCGATACTTCTTGTGCTGGCTCTTTATGATGAAGACTATTGAATTTAAATGGAATTTATTGGATAGAATTAAACGCAACTCTGAAGACTGGGACCTCGACGAAGGTAAGGAGTCAGGTATGACACCTAAGTTTGATTGTGTTAAATCTTTTATGGATACCGATATTTTCCGTAAGTTTAGCACTAAATATGGACTTGACTCTGAGATAGTAGCTTCTTTCTGTGAATCTTTTGCTACTTATGTTGATCTCCCTAAGGAGAAGTGGTTTAAATATCATCCTCCCATAGAAGTAAAAGTAGCTGCACCTATTAAAGTTGAAGAAAATACTGTCACTTATAATGATCCTATTGTTCCTACTTCTTATGTTGAGAAACCACCTTTCCCTGTTAGAATAAAGGATCATGCTAAAACTTCAACTGTTGTTCGTAAAAGCAATATTAGAACTTATACACCCCCTGAGCAAGTCAAAGTGGAACCTAATATTGCTATTGTTAAAGATCTCTTGTCTGATAATATTGATGGGCATGTTATTCAATTCTGCGGTGAATCTGCTAGAATTGCTAAACCTTGTGCTAGAGGTAAACATAGACCTGTGGAAGGCGTTCCTGTTATTTTTGTTAAAATAGGAGATCATTTTTATCATGGCTTATGTGGTATGGGTGCTAGTGCTAGCGTTATACCCATTGACTTATACAAATAAATTATGCATGATATTGCACCTGCTGAGTTAGAAGATATTGATGTTACAATTAAACTTGCCAATAGAGATACTATATCTGCAGTGGGAATTGTTAGAGATGTTGAAGTCTTGTGTGGAAAAACCAAATATCCCGTTGATTTCTTATTCTTGGTTCCCCACAAGATAGCTTTTGTCCCATTATATTTGGTAGACCCTTCTTGAATACTGTTAATGCTAAGATAGACTGCAAAAAGAATGTTGTTACTATTGGCTTGGATGATATGGTTCATGAGTTTAATTTCTCTAAATTTAGGAAACAACATCGTGAGGAAGAATTGACTAGTAAGGATGAAATTATTTGTCTTGCTTCCATTGTCGTACCTCCTAGTGATCCTTTAGAACACTATTTGCTAGACCATGAAAATGATATGTTCATGAATGAAAGAAGGGAAATAGATGAAGTATTCTTTAAAAAGGAACCTATTCTGCAACACAATTTGCCTATTGAAACTTAGGGATCCTCCTCCACCCAAGGGTGATCCCATGTTTGAGCTTAAACCGTTGCCTGATAATCTGAAGTATGCTTATCTTGATGAAAAGAAAATATATCCTGTTATTATTAGTGCTAACCTTTCAGAGCATGAAGAAGAAAGATTATTGAAGACTCTGAAGAAGCACCGTGCTGCTATTGGATATACTCTTGATGATCTTAAGGGCATTAGTCCCACTCTATGTCAACATAAAATAAATTTGGAAGCGGATACCAAACCAGTTCGTGATCCTCAACGACGCTTGAATCCTAAAATGAAAGAAGTGGTAAGAAAAGAAATACTCAAGCTTCTGGAGGCAGGTATAATTTATCCCATTGCTGATAGTTAGTGGGTAAGTTCTGTCCATTGTGTCCCTAAGAAGGGAGGTATTACTGTTGTCCCTAATGATAAAGATGAATTGGTCCCACAAAGAATTATCACAGGTTATAGGTTGGTAATTGATTTCCGCAAATTAAATAAAGCTACTAAGAAAGATCATTACCCCTTACCTTTTATTGATCAAATGCTAGAAAGATTATGCAAACATACACATTATTGCTTTCCAGATGGTTATTATGCTTTCTCTCAAATACCTGTCTCATCTAAAGATCAATCAAAGACTACTTTTACATGCCCTTTTGGTACTTTTGCTTATAGACGTATGCCTTTTGGTTTATGTAATTAACCTGCTACCTTTCAAAGATGCATGATCGCTATATTCTCTGACTTTTGTGAAAAGATTTGTGAGGTTTTCATGGACGATTTTTCCGTCTATGGTTCCTATTTTGATGATTCCTTGAGCAATCTTGATCGATTTTTGCAGAGATGTGAAGAAACTAATCTTGTCCTGAATTGGGAAAAGTGCCACTTTATGGTTAATGAAGGTATTGTCTTGGGGCACAAAGTTTCTGAAAGAGGTATTGAAGTTGATAAAGCCAAGGTTGATGTTATTGAAAACATGCCATGTCACAAGGACATCAAAGGTATAAGAAGCTTCCTTGGTCACGCCGGATTTTATAGGAGGTTCATTAAGGACTTCTCAAAAATTTCTCGGCCTCTAACTAATTTATCACAAAAAGATGTACCATTTGTCTTTGATGATGATTGTGTAGAAGCATTTGAAACACTTAAGAAAGCATTAGTCTCTGCACCTGTTGTTCAGCCACCTGATTGGAATTTACCCTTTGAAATTATGTGTGATGCTAGTGATTATGTTGTTGGTGCTGTTCTAGGGCAAAAGTTGATAAGAAATTAAATGTTATCCATTATGCTAGTAAGACTCTAGACAATGCTCAAAGAAATTATGCTACTACTGAAAAGGAACTTTTAGCAGTTGTATTTGCTTGTGATAAATTCAGACCCTATATTGTTGATTCTAAAGTAACTATTCACACCGATCATGCTGCTATTAAATATCTTATGGAAAAGAAAGATGCTAAACCTAGACTTATTAGATGGGTTCTCTTGCTGCAAGAATTTGATTTGCATATTGTTGATAGAAAAGGAGCTGAGAACCCCGCTGCGCATAACTTGTCTAGGTTAGATAATGTTCTTGATGACCCACTACCTATTGATGATAGCTTTCACGATGAACAATTAAATGTCATAAGCACTTCTCGTAGCACCCCATGGTATGCTGATTATGTTAATTATATTGTTGATAAATTTATACCACCTAGCTTCACATACCAACAAAAGAAAAAGTTCTTCTATGATTTGGGACATTACTTTTGGGATGACCCACATCTTTATAAAGGAGTAGATGGTGTTATTAGACGTTGTGTGCCTGAGCATGAACAGGAACATATCCTACGCAATTGTCACCCGAAGCTTATGGAGGACACCACGCCGGAGATAGAACTGCACATAAGGTATTGCAATCCGGTTTTTATTGGCCTACTCTCTTCAAGGATGCCCGTAAGTTTGTTTTGTCTTGTGATGAATGTCAAAGAATTGGTAATATTAGTAGACGTCAAGAAATTCCTATGAATTATTCACTTGTTATTGAACCATTTGATGTTTGGGGCTTTGATTATATGGGACCATTTCCTGCCTCTAATGGATATACACATATTTTAGTTGCTGTTGATTACGTTACTAAGTGGGTAGAAGCTATTCCAACTAGTAGTGCTGATCATAACACTTCTACCAAAATGCTTAAGGAAGTTATTTTTCCGAGGTTTGGAGTCCCTAGATATTTAATGACCGATGGTGGTTCACACATTATTCATGGTGCCTTCCGTAAAATGCTTGCTAAATATGATGTTAATCATAGAATTGCATCTCCTTATCACCCATAGTCTAGTGGTCAAGTAGAATTGAGTAATAGAGAGCTCAAATTAATTTTGCAAAAGACTGTTAATAGGTCTAGAAAGAATTGGTCCAAGAAACTTGATGATGCATTATGGGCCTATAGAACTGCATATAAGAATCCTATGGGTATGTCTCCGTATAAAATGGTTTATGGAAAAGCATGTCACTTACCTCTCGAACTAGAACATAAGGCATATTGGGCTATTAAAGAGCTCAACTATGATTTCAAACTTGCCGGTGAGAAGAGGTTATTTGATATTAGCTCACTTTATGAATGGAGAACACAAGCTTATGAAAATGCTAAGTTGTTTAAAGAAAAAGTTAAAAGATGGCATGACAAAAGGATACAAAAGAGTGAGTTTAATGTAGGTGATTATGTATTGCTATACAACTCTCGTTTAAGATTTTTTGCAGGAAAACTTCTCTCTAAATGGGAAGGTCCCTGCGTTATCGAGGAGGTCTATCATTCCAGTGCCATAAAAATCAACAACTTCGAAGGCACAAATCAGAAGGTGGTAAATGGTCAAAGAATCAAACATTATATCTCAGGTAATCCCGTAAATGTTGAAACCAATATTATTGAAACCGTAACCCCGGAGGAATACATAAGGGACACTTTCCAGACGTTTCAGACTCCGAAAAGGAATAGGTATGTGGTACGGTAAGTAAACCGACTCCAAATCAATTTTTAAGGCAATATTTTTCCATTTAGGAATATTTAGAAAAATAGAAAAATAAGTAGCAGTCCGGGAAGGACACGAGGGTGGTGGGCGCGCCCTACCCCCCTGGGCGCGCCCCCCTACCTCGTGTGCCCTCCGGACTCCGTTTTCTTACACAATACGTATTTTGGTTGGTAAAAATTAATTATATATTCTCCCGAAGGTTTTGACTCTCGTATCACGCAAATATCTCCTGTTCTTGTTTCGAGCTGTTTTTCTGACAGATCTAGATCATCATGACGTCCCCAAGTGCTTCCAAGGACAAGTTCTTCGAGAAGGGAACCAGAAGCGTGGAGGCGAGGCTCGAAGCAATGGAGCAACAAGTTTTCAAGTGCCAGGGATGGTGGAGCGTGGAATTAACGCTAGCCACAAGACTCTCGCGGAGTTCACCAACAACTACGAGACGGATGCCAAGAACACCGAGGAGGCCATCTTCAAGCTACATGAGAAGATCGAGCACCTCCAAGCCCAAATCTATGATCTGCAAAATCAAAACTGTGAGTATGAATATAGATTCAAAAGGATGAGTTTAGCTGCAGATTTGAGGATTTCGGAGACTCGATCATCCTTCTATGATGGTGAGCCTATGCCATGGAAGGTGGGCGACAAGCCTACATCATCAACAACACCTCCACCTTCACCGAAAAAGAATGAGATATAATCACCTTGGTATGGGTACTCCCCCTGGCAACTGCCAAGCTTGGGGGAGGTGCCCCGGTATCGTATCACCATCACAACTCCTATCTTTACCGTTTTTCTTAGTTCGATCCTAGACGGACTGTTCGGGACCCCCTACCCGAGATCCGCCGGTTTTGGTCATTGGCAGCCGGGCGAACCTCCGGTTCCTCCTCGCGAGTGAAGAATGGCATGCTACTCCATTGCATCCTCTGCCTGGGACACCTCGAACTCTGTGCGTCGAACCTCCTGATGCACCTTTTCTGACTCCTCCTCCACCTCCTACTCTATGACCGCGTCCTCCTCCTTTAGCTCCACCACCTCCTCCTCCTCCTTGGGCTGCACTGAATCCAGAGACGGGCTGGCTGCGATCCGATCTTCGCGCTTTCCCTAAATCTCCTCTAACAGCTACAGCCGCCACTCAGGAGTGAGCATATTGTAACTAGTGGTTAGCGGCTGATGGATGGATTGAATGTCACGACGGTGAAGGGGAGGGAGGGAGAAGAAATGGAGGTGGTCTATTGTTGGGATTTTTCCGTCCGGCTTATGTAGCCGGACATGTATCCTCAGATGGCATGCTAGAGCGGCACCACAAGATGCCAATGCGTCCTCATCGATGAACTGAGAAGGCACATGTCAGACCACTGGTTTATGCTTTTGTCCGCATGGACCCTTGCGGTCTGTCCTAAGCGACGTGCATGTCCGGACATCTTCATATCCACCCCAGATATGTGCCGAATATGAGAAGTGCCGTTCAGTCCTAGTACTTGGGCTAGATTTGACAAGTCTAGTTGGGTCGCAATTATGTGTTTGGGCAGTACCAGGCAAGCTGCCCCGGGCGTTTGGGGCGGATATCTGAGGACTCTAGTTGTAGATGCTCTCATGCCTCAACTAGCCGCATGTAGCAGCGGCGGTAGCTATGGTGACGCAGGCAATAACAAGACAGACGTGGAGCCGTCGCGCGTCATGAGTTGCAGGGCAAGCACTGGCTTGCTGAGCGCTCACTCTAGTAGTAAAAATGGCCAGCGTGGCTGTGGCTGTCGTGCCCCGGACAACAGAGACGTGCTACCAGACCGGCAGTATGAGTTGCCTGGAGGGCGGTGCGACATGGTGCCATGGATGATGCCAAGACGGACAGGTCGCCGGTGCGGCGACGTAAGCTGAATTGTGTGCGCCGGCGCGGCGAAAATTGCAGGTGCTTTGCTGGCCGCGGCTACGATGACATGACTAATAGTAAGTGGTTCGACCCTATGGTCGAAAGGGAGACCTCCTCGTTGGCGCCTTCAGTGCCCGATCACTTTCCTGGCGCTCACGCGCGCCCCTAGTGGGTCGTGGCCCATTCGCTTGAATGCTGCTCTCTCGACCGCTCCTTGGTAGCATTTTTTCTTGCGAGCACTTGTCAAAAAAGCCTTGTTGTTGAAAAAATAAAAAAGGAAAACAATTGAAAAAATCATGAATTAAAAAATGTACATGAATTTTCATAAAAGTTCACAAAATTATAAAAAGAGTTCATCAAATTTGAAAAGAAGTTAATCGGTTTTTTAAGAAGTTCATCTAGTTTGCAAAAAGTTCATCGGTTTTGAAAAAAGTTGATCGAGCTTGTAAAAGTTCATCGTATTCGAAAAAGTTCATTGAATTTGAAAAGGTTCATTGAATTTTAAAAAAGTTCATTAGTTTTGAAAAAAGTCCATCGAATTCGAAAAAGGCCATCTACTATCAAGAAAAAGTTTCGCGAATTTCTTTCACCAAAAAAAGTTCGTGACTTTGAAAAAATGTAAAAGGGACAGAGAAAAAAACAAACAAAGAAGAAGAAAAGGAAAAATAAACCACTATGTTATACTTGAGGTCAGTTGGTAGTATCTTGATTTAGTAGAATAAAGCTATGGCATGATCTAGTTTTGAGTTTTGCTTTATGATCCCTCTATGTAATCGGGTCCGTGAGCTATATATATAATAAAGTTTAGTGTTGAGTCAAGGGCTTGATTGTTTTGCCATGATCTTGGGTGAATAAAAGAATAGAAAAAAAAAGGAAAAGAATAAAAAGAAACAAAGAGTTCATATTGATCTTATTAAGAGTAATGACTTCACATAGAAAGAGTATGATGATTAAAAGTTGTTGGGAGTTGGCAAATATAGCTTTGGTCATCATTGCAATTAATAGGAAGTAATAAGGAAAGAGAGGTTTCACACATAGATATATTATCATTGACATCTTTTATGATTGAGAGCACTCATTAAAATATGACATGCTAAAGAGTTGATGTTGGACAAGGAAGACAACGTGATGAGTTATGTTTTCTTATATCTGAGATAAAGTATGTTGTCATGGGTCCTCTAACATGTTGAGCTTGCCTTTCCCCCTCATGCTAGCCAAATTCTCAGCACCAAGTAGAGATACTACTTGTGCTTCCAAATACCCTTAATACAGTTTAGCCATGAGAGTCCACCATATCTACCTATGGATTGAGTAAGATCCTTCAAGTAAGTTGTCATCGGTGCAAAGCAATAAAAAATGCTCTCTAAATATGCATGACTTATTAGTGCAGAGAAAATAAGCTTTGTACGAACTTGTTGTGGAAGTAATTAAAGCGACGGACTGCATAATAAAGGTCCACATACAAGGGGCAATATAAAGTGACGTTCTTTTCCATTAAGATTTTGTGCGTCCAACCATAAAAGCGCATGGCAACCTCTGCTTCCCTATGTGAAGGGCCTATCTTTTATTATTATCCTCTACCTTATGCAAGAGTCCCGGTGATCTTCACCTTTCCTTTTTCATTTTATCCTTTGGCAAGCCCAGCATGTTGGAAAGAACATGATATATATATATATCTAATTCGATGTAGGGGAGCATGAATTATTATTGTTGACATTACCCTTGAGGTAAAAGGTTGTGGGGCAAAACTATAAGCCCCTATCTTTCTCTGTGTCCGACTAAAACTCCGTAACCACAAGTATTGTGTGAGTGCTAGCAATTATGAAGGACTAAATGATAGTTGAGTATGTGGACTTGCTTTTAAGCTCTGACATAGACTCTTTCTGATGTTATGATAAATTGCAATTGCTTCAATGACTGAGGTTATAATTTGTTGGTGCCCAATAAGGTTTATGATTCATACCTTTGCATTGTGAAAAGATCATCACTTGAACATAAGTAAACATATGACAAAATCTATATATGTTGCTGCTATGAGAATAATCATGATGCCTTCATGTCCGTATTTTATTTTTTTTATCGACGCCTCTACCTCTAAACATGAG
Source organism: Aegilops bicornis (assembly GCA_021605145.1). Classification (NCBI taxonomy): domain Eukaryota; kingdom Viridiplantae; phylum Streptophyta; class Magnoliopsida; order Poales; family Poaceae; genus Aegilops; species Aegilops bicornis. The sequence goes on from CM038675.1 coordinate 92,565,793, forward strand.
GACATATTTATTGTTATCGGCTTTTCGCTTGAGGACAAGCGAGGTCTATGCTTGGGGGAGTTGATACGTCCATTTTGCATCATGCTTTTTATATCGATATTTATCGCATTATGGGTTGTTATTTCACATTATGTCACAATACTTATGGCTATTCTCTCTTATTTTACAAGGTTTACATGAAGAGGGAGAATGCCGGCAGCTGGAATTCTGGGCTGGAAAAGGAGCAAATATTGCAGACCTATTCATGCAACTCCAAAAGTCCTAAAACTCCACGGGATATCTTAAAATAAATAAAGAAAAATCATCGCCAAAGATGAAGGCCAGGGGCCCACACCTGCTCACGAGGTGGGGGCGCCCCCCCAGGGTGCGCCCCCTACCTCGTGGGCCCTGGTGGCTCTACGATGCCCATCTTCTCCTATATGAAGTCTTTCGATGAGAAGAAAACAAGAAGCAACCTTTCGACGAGACTCACGCCACGAGGCGGAACCTTGGCGGAACCAATCTAGCTAGGGCTCTGGCAGAGCTGTTCTGCCTGGGACACTTCCTCCGGAGGGGGAAATCATCGTCATCATCATCACCAACGCTCCTCTCATCGGGAGAGGGCAATCTCCATCAACATCTTCACCAGCACCAGCTCATCTCCAAACCCTAGTTCATCTCTTGTATCCAATTCTTGTCTCCAAGTCCGGGATTGGTGCTAGTAGGTTGCTAGTAGTGTTGATTACTCCTTGTAGTTGATGCTAGTTGGTTTATTTTGTGGAAGATCATATGTTCAGATCCTTTATGCATATTATTACCCCTCTGATTATGAACATGAATATGCTTTGTGAGTAGTTACGTTTGTTCCTGAGGACAAGGGAGAAGTCTTGCTATTAGTAGTCATGTGAATTTGGTATTCGCTTCGATATTTTGATGAGATGTATGTTGTCTAGCCTCTAGTGGTGTTATGTGAACGTCGACTACATAACACTTCACCATTATTTGGGCCTAGAGGAAGGCATTGGGAAGTAATAAGTAGATGATGGGTTGCTAGAGTGACAGAAGCTTAAACCCTAGTTTATGCGTTGTTTCGTAAGGGGCTGATTTGGATCCATATGTTTCATGCTATGGTTAGGTTTACCTTAATACTTTTGTTGTAGTTGCGGATGCTTGCAATAGAGGTTAATCATAAGTAGGAGCTTGTTCAAGTAAGAACAGCACCCAAGCACCGGTCCACCCACATATCAAATTATCAAAGTACCAAACGTGAATCATATGAACGTGCTGAAAACTAGCTTGACGATATTCCCATGTGTCCTCGGGCGCGCTTTTCCTATTATAAGAGTTTGTTCAGGCTTGTCCTTTGCTACAAAAAGTATTGGGCCACCTTGTTGCAGTTTATTTACTCTTGTTACTTGTTGCTCGTTACAGTTTATCTTATCACAAAACTATCTGTTACCACTTATTTCAGTACTTGCAGAGAATACCTTGCTGAAAACCGCTTATCATTTCCTTCTGCTCCTCGTTGGGTTCGACACTCTTACTTATCGAAAGGACTACGATAGATCCCCTATACTTGTGGGTCATCAGTCTACGATGTAGCCCCTGGTATGTACGCGGTTATCCGAATACGGTTGCGTTACATAGGTGACCAAAAAATGGTCCTTTGTGTAGTACGCAAAAAATCGCAGAAGATTCTAATAAATCGCCGAGTGGTTGACCAGCTCTCGCCGCATCATGACTGTCAGTTTTCGGCTTTCTCTACTGAGGTGTTTAACCAGGTGAACCGGAAACACAATCGGAGTAGTTCTCCCTTTACTACCCTTGCCGATAAGACGGAACGTAGGGTAGTAAGCACAGGAGCCGGGCAACCCAACTATTTACCAAATACATGATTCAGAGTTGATGCATATAATGCCAAACTCGTGACGCCGAAGTATGTTGTAGAGCTGTTCAGACTTTTCGGCAACCCATATGTTGCTGTATCGAGCCCCTGGCGATTTGTGTCTAGGAGTGTGCGTGAAACAACCGAAGAAGCAAAATACAGTTATATGAAAAAAAGCAAATATTGAAGACGGATTATGTTCACTGGAATCTGATTGATACGTCGAACGCAATCTTACAGATTATAACACCACTACCCAGGCCATTTTACATGCCAGGGGTCGAAGGCTGAGGAAAAAGGCTCTATACAGGTTTTAAATAGAGTGTTTGGTCTACAGAAAATCTTTTGGACCTCCTGTCGCACGTCTGCGCTGCCTTTGCCTCAGCGAAAAGGATTCCTTAAAAGGAGTAATCTTTGGTTATTTGTACGAAACCGGGCTCAGAAAGAGTCCTTGTAGGTCCGTAGGATGAACCGGTTTTGATTCTCCCGTGGCAAAAGATAAGATATAGTTAGAAAAGAGAAGAAGGCTGTAGGAGGGCGAACCGTATTGTAGGCTTGTTCGTATTGTGCCTCCGTCGATGACCAAGGTATTTTAAGTGCATAGTTATGCATGCGCGATACGAACTTCGCGGTTATATCTAGCGAACCAGGGAGGCGGAACTGCTAATCCAACTATAAAATTGACCGAGCCTGTGTAATAGTGGTCGGCGGCTTAATGGCCGATGAGATATGCGGCTTGATGGGGCTGCTTTGCACCTCGGCTGCAATGGCCGTGGTATGCTCCTCGGTATGGGGGGAGCGTTTCGTGTTTCCGTTGATCATGATGAAGCCACGTGGACCGGGCATCTTAAGATTTAGATAGGCGTAGTGTGGGACCGCATTGGAACGAGCAAAAGCGGTCCACCCGAGCAGTGCATGCTAGCTACTGCGGAAATGGACAATATCGAAGACCAAGTCTTTGCTTTGAAAGTTGTTCGGCGAACCGAAGACGACTTCTAATGTGATTGAGCCCGTGCAGTGAGCTTCTACGCCGGGTGTTACTCCCTTAAAGGTAGTTGTGGCGGGCTTGATTCTTGAGGGATCAATGCCCATCTTGCGGACAGTGTCTTGATAGATTAAATTAAGGCTACTGCCGCCGTCCATAAGGACCCGCATGAGATGGAATCAATCGATAATTGGATCGAGGACCAGAGCTGCCGAGCCTCCGTGACGGATACTGGTTGGGTGGTCCTTGCGATCAAAAGTGATCGAGCAGGCCGCCCATGGGTTAAATTTTGGGGCGATCGACTTTATGGCGTAGATGTCTCGTAGTGCGCACTTGCGCTCCCTTGTAGGGATATGCGTCACATATATCATGTTTACTGTTTTTACTTCGGGGGGAAATTGCTTCTGTCCCCCGGTGTTCGGTTGGCGAGTCTCTTCGTCTTCACTGTCACTGGGCGGCCCCTTCCCTTTGTGTTCGGCATGGAGCTTGCCGGCTTGTTTGAGAACCCAGCAATTTCTATTGGTATGGTTGGCGGGTTTGTTAGGGCTGCCATGAATCTGACAGGGCCAATCCAGTATCTGGTCTAAACTGGATGGACCATCTCTATTTGCCTTGAATGGCTTTTTCCGTTGACCGGATTTCGGGCCACCGAATCCGGCGTTGACCACCGTGTCTTGGGTTCCTGCATTATTGTTTCGATGCTTGTTTTTATTGTATCGTGTCGTGCCTTTGTCGTCCCTGGCTTCGGAGGTGCGAGGATCGCTAGTGCTATTGCTTCTACGAGCAAGCCAGCTATCTTCTCCCGTGCAAAAGCGGGTCATCAGGGCGGTAAGAGCTGCCATGGACTTAGGTTTTTCTTGGCCGAGGTGACGGGCAAGCCACTCATCTCGGACGCCATGTTTAAAGGTCATGAGGGCTTCACGTCCGGACAGTCAACAATTTGGTTCTTTAATTAGGAACCTAGTCTAGTGTTTCCTGGCTGACTCTCCGAGCTGCTGGATGATGTGACTGAGGTCATCGGCGTCCGGCGGCCGGACATATGTACCTTGGAAGTTGTCGTGAAAGGCGTCTTCCAAGTCTTCCCAGTTGTCAATGGATTTCTCTGGGAGGCTGTTTAGCCAGTGCCGGGCTGGTCCCTTTAATTTTAGTGGGAGGTATTTGATGGCATGGAGATCATCACCGCGGGCCATGTGGACATGGAGAAGAAAATCCTCAATCCATACTGCGGGGTCGGTTGTTCCATCATATGATTCGATATCCATAGGTTTAAACCCTTCTAGGAATTCGTGCTCCATTACTTCCTCGGTGAAGCATAGGCGGCGCCTCTATAACGAGCGATATCGCGACGGAGTTCGGCTGACGTCCCTATGCGGTTTTCACCCCGAGTGAGGTTGTGTTGATAACGCCGGGCCTGGTAGCCGCCTCTCATGTTGGGGCACGCCCCTTTACACGTAGATTGATCTGGCTAGGCCTGCCCTATTGTCCAGGTCCTGTCGTAGGTCGTAGGTGTAATCCCGGGCCACTGTCTCCCAGCCTTTACGGAGGGGTAATGTGGGCTGGTGTTCAGCTTGGGTAGCCGTTCTGTCTCGGCCACGCGGTGGCCGGTATGGTTTATTGGCTGTGTTACACGCTGATGTTAGGGGCTCCCGCGCCGCAACGTCGAATTGGGGTAACAACTTGCGCTTTGGGTAGTTTTTGGTTGGTCATGCGAGGCTGTATTCCTCCGTTGCCAGGACATTGGTCCATCTGTCGTTGAGCGTATCCTGTTCGGCTTGAAGCCGTTGCTGCTTCCTTTTCAGGCTCCTTGCGGTTGCGATGAGTTGTTGCTTAAAGCGTTCTTGCTCGAGGGGTTCCTCTAGCACGATGAAGTCTTCATCGCCGAGGCTTATTTCGTCTTCGGAGGGTGGCATATAATTGTTGTCCTCCGAGTCCTCGCTCCCGATCGCTCGTCAGGTTACCCTACCCTCCTCTCTATCATCCTGTTCGGATGTTGGTTCGACGGGCGTTCGGGTCTTCGCATTCTCCAAGTGTTATCGCTTCCATTGCCGATATTGCTTTCTTTCTCGCGGGCGTTATTTGGAACGGCACCGCTGATGCCGCCGCCTTTGGTGGTTTATCGCTGTTATTGTCCTTTATTGGATCCTCATCGCCTACATCGCCATCCACTTTTGGCGATCCACCATGTATACGTCGTATGTGGAGGTGGTCGCCCAAAGGTCGGACTGCGGCGGGTTCTAGCTTTGTTCGCCTCTCGCATCGACGTCCATACCATAGATGTCTTCAGAGTTACAGTCAAGCATGTCGGATAGGTCCTCGAAAGTGGCTATGAAGTGGGAGGTGGGTGGGACGTAAAATTCCCTGCTCTCAGCCACTAGTCCGGGTTGGGCGTAGTTCAGACGTCATTCCTCTGTAATAACGAGGCATCACATTAAGTCCTGAGTCTCGCTTAAAAGTGAGGTTCGGCCAGGGAGATGAAAACCTCTAGCGCCGGGCGAGGTGAAGGTCTCGCGGACGTGCTCATCACCGCAGATCACGAGAGTTCAGATTCAAAATCCGGGGATGAGTTCGGCCTTCCTGCATCAGGGAAATCCGGTTTGACTTCGTGATAACCGATGACACCGCTTCCTCTAGATCAGTGGTAGTAGGTTTGATAACCGCCATGAATCCGGCAGGCTCTGTGCCCCCGCCCTTGGATTCACTAGTTTGCTTTGGCTCTAGGGCTCGAGCGGTGGTCAAGCCGTGAATACTTTGAAGGTCAAGTTTCCTCGGATATCGGCGATGTAGTTCAGATTCTCAAAACTGATCTGATGAGTGGGGGCGTAGCTGTCAATCTGTTAGAGGTGGCCAATGGAGTTGGCACGCAGCGCAAAACTGCTGAACACAAAGATTTGGCTGGGGAGGAAAGTCTCACCTCAAACAGTGCTGTTGTAGATGATTTATGGAGCCATCGAGCCTTCTGTCGACGGCACAATGGAACTCTTAATGAAAGCATCAATGTTGGTGTCAGAACCGGCAGATCTCGGGTACGGGGTCCCGAACTGTGCATCCGAGGATCGAACGTAACAAGAGATAGGGACACGTTGTTTACCCAGGTTCGGGCCCTCTTGATGGAGGTAATACCCTACTTCCTGCTTGATTATCTTGGATGAATATGGGATTTACAAGAGTTGATCTACCACGAGATTGTAATGGCTAAACCCTAGATGTCTAGCCTATATGATTATGATTGCCTCTACGGACTAAACCCTCCAGTTTATTTAGACACCAGAGGGACCTAGGGTTGTATGGAGTCGGTTTACAGAGAAAGGAATCTTCACATCCGAACGCCAAGCTTGCCATCCATGGAAAGGAGAGTCCCATCCGGGCACGGAGAAAATCCTCCGCCTTTGTATCTTCACGGGCCATTAGTCCGCCCCCACGCCGATAGCCCGGACGCCCGAGGACCCCTTAATCCAGGACTCCCTCAACGGGCGTGCTTCAATGCCGCCGACGGCTGCAGCTGTGAGGCGTGCTAGACGCGTTACAGCTGATGCTACTCCGAGCAGTGCATGGGTGTCGATACTACAATGATGTGCACAATGGACGAGCGGTGCGTGCTAAGGAGATTAGCGGCCTTGATAAGACGCATCGGACGGCACAACCGATGGTTGTTCTTTGAATCGCTGCAGGCGGATGGCGCCTAGCGTCCAGCATATTTTACCCTGGTCATCGTCCGGATGAGTGCCAACTCCAATGCCCTTTTCCCAACTCTAGTTCATTTTTTTAGATCGCGTACATCCACTTTACCAAAAGAAAAAGAAACTGGCATTCTAGCCACGTCCCGGTGAGCGGTACGGGAGAATCCTAGCACCGCCACCCTCTGGGAATCGCACCTTCCTCCCTTGCTGTAGCCGGTAGGCGCGGCCGGGCGAAGCCCATGTGGCAGGGGGTGGGGGAGTGGCTTTTCCTCTCCTCTTTTCTGGACTGATGGGTAGCCCGGCTTTCCCTCTATGGCGGGGCCGAGCAGTGGCTGGGGAAGCGAAGGATTCGCAGGGAGGTGGTAGCGCGACGCTCAAGTGGGGAGACTCGGTCGGCATTGCCATGTTAGTGGTGCGGACGGCGTGCAGCAGCGGGCAAGGACGGTGGCCCGACATAGTCGGCGAATGCGCGCAAAGCGACACCCGCTCCTTCGTCCCCCTTCATGTGCGCTGGTCTGGGTTGTGTTCTTGCCGGCGTTGGCATATAGATTGGGTCTCAGCCATAAACTGATGGCTTGGTGGTTCCAGGTGGCTTGGGAGGGTTTTCTCCCATATGTTTGGTGCTCGGCTAGGTGGGGTCATGTTAAGGCAGCTGGTGACAAGTGGGATTCGACGACAGGGCTTGGGTACTCCCTTTGCCTGTGGGTCGGCATCGTTGATGTCCAGCCCCAACTGAGGTAGTGCAATGGCACGGTGACTCCTCTCCTGCATGGTATGTGCCAAGGTGCGAGCATTATGGTAGTGTGTTACTCTAATGTCGGTGGCGTGTGATACGCCTCCAATGTATATATAATTTTTTATTGTTCCATGATGTTTTATTATCAATCTTGGATGTTTTATAATCATTTTGTAGTCATTTATATCATTTCTTGGTGCTAACCTATTAACATAGTGCCAAGTGGCAGTTGCTGTTTTTTTCCATGATTTTTACATCGCAGGAAATCAATATCAAACGGAGTCCAAATGCCACGAAAATCCACAATGATTTTTATGGGCTAGAAGGAACGCAATGGGCCCTGGTTGCACCTGGGGGTGCCCCGAGGGGGGCACAACCCACCAGGGCGCGCCAGGAGGCCCTGGCGCGCCCTAGTGGGTTATGCCCACCTCGGGTGCCCCCCGGACCGCCTCTTTGCTCTATAAATACCCCAATATTCCAGAAACCCTAAAGGCATCGACAAAATATTCATCCAGCCGTCGCAGAGTCCAGAACCACCAGATCCAATCTAGACACCATCACGGAGGGGTTCACCACTTCCATTGGTGCCTCTCCGATGATGCGTGAGTAGTTCTTTGTAGACCTTCAGGTTCATTGTTAGTAGCTAGATGGCATTCTCTCTCTCGCTGAATTCTCAATACAATGGTCACTTGGAGATCCATATGATGTAACTCTTTTGGGGTGTGTTAGTTGGGATCTGATGAACTTCGAGTTGATGATCAGTTATATCTTTTAATTTCCATGAAAGTTATTTGAGTTTCTTTGATCTCTTATATGCATGATCTTTTATAGCCTCATATTTCTTCTCCGATATTTGGGTTTTGTTTGGCCAACTTGCAACGGTAAAGGTGCCCAGTAGTGGGTTCGATCTTACGGTGCTCGATCCCAGTAACAGAAAGGGAACTGACATGTATGTATCGTTTCTACTAAGGATAAAAAGAAGAGATCTATATCTACTGCCATGTAGATAAACGGATCTTGTCTACATCTGTCATCGTTTTTATTGCATTACTCCATCTTTCCATGAACTTAATACACTAGATGAATGCTGGATAGCGGTCGGTGTGTGGAGTAGTGATAACCCACAAGTATAGGGGATCGCAACAGTTTTCGAGGGTAGAGTATTCAACCCAAATTTATTGATTCGACACAAGGGGAGCCAAAGAATATTCTCAAGTATTAGCAGCTGAGTTGTCAATTCAACCACACCTGGAAACTTAGTATCTGCAGCAAAGAGTTTAGTAGCAAAGTAATATGATAGTGATGGTAACGGTAACAAAAGTAAAGACAGCAAAAGTAATGTTTTTGGTATTTTGTGGTGATGATAACAATAGCAATGGAAAAGTAAATAAGCGTAAACCAGTATATGGAAAGCTCGTAGGCACCGGATCAGTGATGGATAATTATGCCGGATGTGGTTCGTCATGTAACAGTCATAACATAGGGTGACACAGAACTAGCTCCAGTTCATCAATATAATGTAGGCATGTATTCCGTATATAGTCATACGTGCTTATGGAAAAGAACTTGCATGACATCTTTTGTCCTACCCTCCCATGGCAGCGGGGTCCTATTGGAAACTAAGGGATATTAAGGCCTCCTTTTAATAGAGAACCGGAACAAAGCATTAGCACATTGTGAATACATGAAGTCCTCAAACTATGGTCATCACCGGGAGTGGTCCCGATTATTGTCACTGGGGTTGCCGGATCATAACACATAGTAGGTGACTATAGACTTGCAAGATAGGATCAAGAACACACATATATTCATGAAAACATAATAGGTTCAGATCTGAAATCATGGCACTCGGGCCCTAGTGACAAGCATTAAGCATAGCAAAGTCATAGCAACATCAATCTCAGAAAATAATGGATACTAGGGATCAAACCCTAACAAAACTAACTCGATTACATGATAAATCTCATCCAACCCATCACCGTCCAGCAATCTTATGATGGAATTACTCACGCACGACGGTGAGCATCATGAAATTGGTGATGGAGGATGGTTGATGATGACGACAACGATGAATCCCCCTCTCCGGAGCCCCGAACGGACTCCAGATCAGCCCTCCCGGGAGAGATTAGGGCTTGGCGGCGGCTCCGTATCATAAAACGCGATGAAACTTTCTCTCTGATTTTTTTCTCCCCGAAAGCCAATATATGGAGTTGAAGTTGGCGTCGGAGGGCCACCAGGGGGCCCACGAGGTAGGCGGCGGCGCGCCCGAGGCGCGCCCCCCACCCTCGTGGACAGGGTGTGGGCCCCTGGTCTTCATCTTTCGCGAGGATTTTTTATTATTTATTCTAAGATATTCCGTGGAGTTTCAGGTCATTCCGAGAACTTTTGTTTTCTGCACATAAAACAACACCATGGCAATTCTGCTGAAAACAACGTCAGTCCGGGTTAGTTCCATTCAAATCATACAAGTTAGAGTCCAAAACAAGGGCAAAAGTGTTTGGAAAAGTAGATACGACGGAGACGTATCAAGTAGTAGTAGTAGATGCAGGCAGGAGTCGGTCTACTAATCTTGGACGTGATGCCTATGTAATGATCATTGCCTGGATATCATCATAATTATTTGAAGTTCTATCAATTGCCCAACTGTAATTTGTTTACCCACCGTTTGCTATTTTTCTCGAGAGAAGCCACCAGTGAAACCTACGGCCCCCGGGTCTTCTTTCTCATATATTTGCTTGCGATCTACTTTTTCTTTGCATTTTTATTCAGATGTATTAAACCAAAAATACAAAAATACTTTTCTGCACTTTATTTTATTTACGATCTATTATTTCAATCTATTACAAATTTCTGGCTTCGTTACCCGAAAGGGATTGGCAACCCCTTTAACAGGTCGGGTTGCGAGGTGTTGTTATTTGTGTGCAGGTGCTGTTTACGTTGTGTTGCTTGGTTCTCCTACTGGTTCGATAACCTTGGTTTCATCACTGAGGGAAATACCTACCTTCGCTGTGCTACATCATCCCTTCCTCTTTGGGGAAATACCGACGTAGTCCTAGCAGACAGGAGCTTTCTGGCGCTATAGTCAGGGAGCGATTAGCGTGTCTCTATTGGACGCCTAGGCGGCGACCCTAAGCAATCATAGCTATGCCACCAAAAACCAAATTTTATATTATTACTCTAGTATTAATGTATAAATGTATAAGAGGTGTGATTCTATTCTTTATGAGGAATAATCATCACAAATTTAAAGCAAATAAAATGTTTGGATTAGAACAGTTAAAGATATCTCCAACCAGGACCCTCATACCGCCCGATTACGTCCAGACCCGCCCAAATACATCCAGACCGTCCGGTCTGGACGTGTTGTCCCATCCAACACAGACCTATAACAGTCCGCCGGGCAGTCCAGATCGCTGCCACGCCCGTGTCTGACTGTCCTAGCCCACAAAAAACCTTCATCACCTGAGCGCGCTTCCCGCCTGATACAGGCAGCGCTGCTCTAGAGTGTCAGTGCCGCATTAATGCCCGGCCAGAGCGGATGTGACCTCTCACTGCTACCGGTGCTGAAGTGGCGCGCTGGCCGAGAGAGCACAGCCCATGCCGCTTCCTGGTGCAGGCGACGGTTCCGCATTCAAATGATAGCCCATCTGTTCTTCGCCCCTACATTTACGATATGCGGTGGTCGAGGAAACTACTCCGGCAACACCCATTTGTCCGTCTGCCACCCAACATTGACCTTACTGTCGTGGACCATCGCCATCCGCCCGCTATATAAACACCAGCCCAGACCGTAGCCACATTCATCTTCCTACTTCACTTTCTCCTCTCCGCACCACGCCCTCCATGGCCTCCTCATGCTGCAAAGCCCGCTGGGACACCATATCCTTGACCAGAAGAAGGAGAGGACCTCCACTGCTGCTGGTTGGCTGGTCGGCTAGCAGATGGAGGCAGATAATGGAGGACGAGGCGGCGCCACCCTCCTTGCTGGTGCATGTGGGCTTCACCATTGCCGAGGCCCGTGCGCACTACACGAACATTCTGTGGGAGGAGGAGGAGGCCAGGTTTCGATAGGTGCAGGGCGATCAGTCCTACAACCTTGGCCTCCTCGAGGAGCATCGGCGCACGGAGGAGCTACTCGCTGCTGGCGCAACTATCGTGCCGGACAAGGACGCGGTGGAGCAGCAGGCACTGCTGGACTGCTCCCGCTCCGCCCGCAACATCCGCCGCGACTGCTGGTGGTAATGCCTCCATTAGAGGAATTGGCGGCCGCCTAAAAGGAGATCGACGAGGTGGTGAATGAGGTGTGTGGCAAGAGCGACAACAAGGAGGACTTCGCCCGCTTCTGCCCTAGTCGCGCCTAGCCCGCTACCATGACCACGAAGCCGATACGCCCACGGACGCCGCCCATAACAAGAAAGAGTAGTGCATGGTAGGTCACTGCCGCTCGGGTCCCAAGAAGGCCACAACTCTTTCCCTCCCATCGAAGCCACGCTTGGTGCGCCGAACATCGATAGCCGATTAGCCACCTATCGGCGACATGGGGCCGGACAACTGTAGTTCCCAGAGCTCCGGAGGAAGACCTGGAGAGCGCCAAGGCTGAACTTGAGAAGGCGAAGTCATTCGCGGGACCATCACTTCTTAGGGCTCATGGTAGGACATGGGGAACGTGTGCCGCTGATCATTTAGATTAGGTTTAGTGTAGGGTTTGTCCAGTTTATATGAAAATGTAATGAGTTTTGTCTGGTTTATATAAAAATTGATCCAAATATAATGAATTTCGATCATTTTATATGAAAATCCATCGTATTTATATGAATTTCATCCGGTTAGTTCAAACGGCGGCTGAAATGTATGTGGGCAACATTGGATAGCCGGCTCCCGCATCTGTGGGCTGGTGCCCCAATGCACTGACGGATGACGGAATAAATTTACGGGTTAACATTGGAGATGCCCTAACCACACCAATCTTTTCTGACAAACATATAATTTACGCATGGTCAAGATTCAAATGGACCGGTCCGGTCTGCACTTGTTACTGGACCTATGAACGTGTTCTAAAATCCCAGGGGCCAGAGTTCGGTCTACACCTCGTCTAACAGGGCAACAGGGTAAACCTAAGTTCGATCATTCTTCTGTATACTGAGTGTAGAAGGGCGCATGCCGATGAGATGTCCGGCACTGGACGTGCACTTCATGTTCGCGCAAGTTTCAGCAATGATGTCGGACAGAGCTGGATGGGCGCCCCCGGTCCATGACAGCAGCACGACCACCACTTCCCGCTTCGTTAGAGCATGTACAATGACAGATACCTAATTTGAGTTGCCGAACGGCCCCGAACACGCCCGGCCACGTTCATGGATAGTGACCAGTCAGAACCCGCATGACAACTCCAACAACCATAGTAGGCATTTTTCAATTAGCATTTTCATACAAAACCATGCAAAAAAGCAAGATCTATGTACTACCAACTACCATCTACACTACTAATCCTTCTTGTCAGATATGTGGATGAAATTGATGTCGGGGTCGCCGTCGTTATGGTCCTTGGCAGCTGGGCGAACCTCCAGTTCCTCCTTGTGACTGAAGAATGACATGCTGCTCCGTTGCCTCCTCAGCCTGGGCCACCTCGAACTCTGTGCATCGACCATGGCGAAGCTGGTAGGCGCCGGATCTGCCTGATGCGCCTCCTCTGACTCCTCCTCCACCTCCTCCTCTATGACCGCGTCCTCCTCTTTCGGCTCCACCTCCACCTCCTCCTCCTCGGGCTGCACTAAATCCAGAGGCAGGCTGGCTGCGATCCGATCTTCGCGCCTGCCTTGGATCTCCTCTAGCAGCTACAGCCGCCGCTCGGGAGTGAGCATGTTGTAACTAATGGTTAGTGGCTGATGGACAGATTGAATGTCACGGCGGAGAGGAGGGGGAAGAAATGGAAGCGTTTTATGGTTGGGCTTTTGTCGTCCGGCTTATGTAACCGGACATGTATCCTCAGATGGCATGCTAGAGCGGCACCACATGACGCCAATGTGTCCTCATCAATGAACTGAGGAGGCGCACGTCAGACCTCGGGTTTATGCTTTTGTCTGCATGGACCCTTGTGGTCTGTCCTAAGTAACGTGCATGTTTGGACATCTTCATATCCGCCCCAGATATGTGCCTGATATAAGAAGTGCCGGTCAGTCCTAGTATTTGGGCTAGATTTGTCAAGTCTTGTTGGGTAGCAATTTTGTGTTTGGGCAGTACCAGGCAAGGTGTCCGGCGTTTGGGGCGGATATCTCAGGACTCCAGTTATAGATGCTCTCATGCCTTAAGTAGCCGCATGTAGCGGCGTGGCAGTAGCTATGGTGTCGCAGACAATGACAAGACAGACGTGCAGCCGTTTCGCATCATGAGCTACTGGGCAAGCACCGGTTTGCTAAGCGCTCACTCTGGTAGTAAAAATGGTCAGCGTGGTTGTGGCTGTGGTGCCACGGACAACAGAGACGTGGTCCCGGAGCGGCGGTATGAGTTGCCTGGAGGGCGGTGCGACTTGGTGCCATGAATGATGCCGAGACGGACACGTCGCCGGTGCAGCGACGCATGCTGAAGCGTGTGCGCTGGCATGGCGAAAATTGCAGGTGCTTGGCTGGCGGTGGCTATGATGACATGACTAATAGTGAGTGGTTCGACCCTATGATCGAAAGGAGACCTCCTCGTTGGCGCCTTTGAGTGCCCGATCACTTTTCCTAAGCGCCACGCTACGCGCCCCTAGTGGGTCGTGGCCCATTCGCTTGAATGCTGCTCGCCGACCGCTCCTTGGTAGCCTTTTTTTTCTCTTGCAGCACTTGTCAAAAAGCCTTGTTGTTTAAAAAATAAAAAGGAAAAATTGAAAAAATCATGAACTAAAAAATGTTCATGAATTTTCATAAAAGTTCACAAAATTAGAAAACAAAGTTCATCAAATTTTAAAACAAGTTCATCGGTTTCGAAAAAAGTTCATCTAGTTTGCAAAAAACTTCATCGGTTTTGGAAAGAAGTTCATCTAGTTTGCAAAAAGTTCATCGGTTTTGAAAAGTTCATCGAACTTGTAAAAGTTCATCTAACTTGTAAAAGTTCATCGAATTTGAAAAAGTTCATTGAATTTGAAAAAAGCTCATTAATTTCGAAAAAAGTCCATCAAATTTGAAAAAGTGCATCTACTATCAAGAAAATGTTTCACGAATTTCTTTCACAAAAAAAAAAGTTCGTGACTTTGAAAAAAAATGTAAAAGGGACAGATAGGGATGAAAACGGAGCGGAAATGGACGGAACTGAGTGCTATCATTTTTTTCATTTTGTTTTTGCAGAAGCGGAAACGAATACAGAAACCCCGGAAATGAATATAGAAACAGATACTGCCGGAAACGGACACGGAGCAAATACAAAGCGGATACGGAAACATAAATAGGCATTGCTCGGAACTTAAAAACCCCTTGAATCATACAGAAATACACACAAAAACAAACAAATTTAATGAGTAGTTAACATGGCTACAAAATAATATCATTATGTTAGCAACTTAGCGTAGTATTGTAGTAGTACCGGACAATTGCGTATAGGGTCAAGCTGAGTACATGTGTGGTAGTAGAAGTTGGGCCTTAGATCCATTCTACTAATTGTGTCATTGTGTTCTCTTTGGTGCTTGGGCTACAAAGCAGCTATAGGACTATATTAAAAACAGAAGTTCCATTTCCATGCATGTTCCACCGGAAAACACCATTCTGTTTTTGTTTCCATTTCCACATAAAAAATTCCATTTCCACTTCTGTTTTGCAAAATTCCTTTTTCATTTTCATATTTCCTCTCCGCTTCCATTTTTCCTCCGAAAAAACGGAAAGTTTCCTGAGAAAAAACAAAAAAAACAAGAAGAAAAGGCGAAACAAACCATTCAATAACACTTAATTTCAGTTGGTCTAGTGGTTATGGGGTTGAAGTCCTAAGACCCGCCTCGCATGTTCGAATCCTTTGTAACACACTTTTTTCTTTTTATAGGAACGGAGAAGGAGCTTCTTTTTATAGGAACGGAGAAGGAGCATATGGGCCGGCCAGGGAGGGTGTGAACCCTGTACCGAAATACCTATACTTGGCACTTAAGGCATCCAATAGGATTTGGCGTTGAAAAGTTATGTCCCCAGTGGACCCTAATGTTTATCTGGGCCATTCGGTAAATTCACAGGTGCCAACAGCCAGGTCCGGTCCACCGGGCCGAAAGGTTAAACCAGACCACCTGAATCTTGAGTTCATAGTCCTTAACCCAAATTACTCTTAATATCTTTACTCTTACAAGGGGAGTTGGTAGGACAGTATCCATGGTTCTTACAAGGGGAGTTGGTAGGACAGTATCCATGGTTTTGTTTTTGCCTCACCGCCCACCACCCCTCCATGTTGGGTTTTCTTGCTCCCTTTAATTCCAAATCATTTTTCCCGATCCTCCTCTCGTTTGTTCGTGCCTTCTTTGGCAGGTGCCAATTTAATTCAACCATGTAAATATTATCTAATTAAGAATTCAGAAATCGCACCATATATGTAAGATAACCTTCTTAAAAGACAAAGAGAAGATTTTTCTCAATAACCTTCCAAATCAAAATAAGATATTCCTCAATAAGAAATAGCTAATACCACATCCTATCACATTTATTATCTATCATTATCTCTATTATTAAATCTCTACTCCTAAAAGGGAGTTGGTGAACACCACCCCTCCATGCTGATTTTTTCTCACTGCCACAAAAAACGGATCGATCCACCCGACCTTCCGATAACCTTCCTATAAGATAGACTATATTTTTTTCTCGATAACCTTCCAAATCTCTACTCCTATAAAAGTCTGAGTTGGTGGTGATTGTGTGCCTGCCATTCTTCGCTTACAGCCGCTCGATCTACATCCAACGCATGTGAGTCGAGCTAAGGTAATTTTGCAAAAACACGCCTGCGCACTCCACTCTTGTTTGCAGATAGCTCTCTGTCCCTCCTGTTCAGCCCATCTCTCTCCCACGTCATCTAGAAATCTCATGACAAAAGAAGGCCACAGAACGATCTGGAGAAATCGCTGTTGTCGGTGCGCTCCGTCCCCAACGAATCTCAAGCCTCACCGCCGACCACCACCAGGACCCTCTAATCCTCGTCGTCTCCACCTCCCGGCCCCTTCCCAGTATGCCTGACTTGGACCTTGGCAAGTAGGTTGTCGATGCAGCCCTCTCCGGTGTTGACTTCACAAGTTCGCCGTCGGCGCCGTTCGTGCCCCAACGGCTCTGTTGCATCCTCGCTTTCCTGCGGCAGCAGCCCCACCTCCGACCACAACCACCTCCCCCTCCTCATAGCCGTCTCATACCCTTCCCTGTCTCCTTCAACGCTGACATCTGCAAGTACGTCGGCGGCGGCGCCACCACCTACTCCTACTTCCCTTCCCTACCAACGCGTTCCATGCTGGTCACACTCCCATGGATCTCACTGCCCTTCGCCTTCTGAATTCTGATCTGACAAGGACCAATGTATGGGTATTGATGAAAGAATAAAATCTCCTTGTGCAACTGCAGATATGTGATGTTTTGACAATGTCATAGTGTCAAAAATGTCTTATATTTTGATACAGAGTGTATTTAGTACACCAAAATTTCCTGATGATCACATTAGATCAGTTTTGGCATGTACTAAACTGGAAGCTGTATGTCATTGCATTGTTCTTTAAAATGGCTGTCGGTTTTCCTTTGACAGGTACATCTCCATCTCCTACATTGTGTAAGTGATTGGGAGTACCCTGCTGAATTTCCATAAATTTGGTTTGGGATGTAGTTAGTACAGTTTTGCACACCTTTCTCCAGGAGAACTTTCTTTTTCAGTATACTTTTCATTTGATCCTTGATCAATGAAAAATTCGGACTTCTTACTTTGTGCACTGGTTTCCTAGCAAATCACCGTTTTAATTTGAAACTCTGGCAAGAAATTCATGTGTTTCCTCCTTAGGAACAGAGGAACTCTGTGATGTTACACGGGCACTTTTCTCCATGTCAACGCAAGATTGGGAAGGTTTAGAAGGTCAGTACTTACCGAGGCGTTTGGTATGTACTTAGGAATTCCATGTTGTTTTGCAGCTAAAAGTGCCGAATTAAATCTAGCCAATTAGGAATTGTTTAGTTTTTCCACCAAAAAGGAGCCATCTAAGTTTATCCATTCAAGATATGGTGTACTGTAATTAAGCAAGATTTGTTTTTTTATGTCCAGATTTCTTTTCTTGAGCAAGTTTTTTTCCATTCTATTCTTTTTTAGAGAAAATTTCACACTTGATCATGAAACGTTGATTCAATGTTGTGTACCATTATGTTATGGCTTGTGCCTTTTGGATACCACACCTGTGCATATCATTCACATTGCTTTCCTTGATGATGATCAAAATTTTCATCTATGCAATTTCAGATTTATATCGCATCTTAAAAATAAGGTAGTTTTCTAATAACCTGATTTTTTATTTGGCAGACATGTGCATGTCATTTTTCTCATTCATGTTGTTTGCCTCGTGATGACCAACTTTATCATCTGTGCAATTTTGGATAGTTTCATGATAGTTATTTGGTGCCTGGGTTGCAAGATGGTTTAACTTGCGAGAAAGTACTGTCTAATAACACACACACACACACACACACACACACACACACACACACACACACACACACACACACACACACACACACACACACACATCAAAGGTTGCCTGCCAGGAGCATTGCCTTCAGTGGCTTGCTGCGTGTTGAGCATTTATTTTCAAGATGTGACATAACCCAAGGCACGTACCTGATAAAGATGGAAATCGTGTGTATAATCTTTTGTATACCAGTATATATGTGCATATGTTTCAGAGCGTATAACATGTCCATTGATAATTTTGCTATTAGATAGTGCTTTTGCTGGAGATGAAAATTCATAGATGACGCCCCATTGGTAGAGGAGTAGACAAAAGGTGTGTGTTGCATTGAGGACAAAACAAAGGATGAAAGTTTGTCCAATTTCCTGTGCTTGGGTATGGCTGGTTTGTAAGCAAAGGAAGATACTCTGCCTTTTTATAGTGGTATATTGTTTAGTGAGGGGGTGGACTCTGTTTTTCTAGATGGGCAATACTCTGCTTTTTTTTACAACTGGAAGATACTCTGCTTTGTCGCAAGAGGATATATCGTGTTACTTCTCCCCCTTTTTTTATATCTAAGCTTAATAACAAGATTATACTCTTTGTTAATTTTCCATGGCGTAACTTTGTAACGGTGTGTTTCTCGTGTCGAGGCCAATATGCTTCATGAGACGATTAGTTTTAAGTAAGCATAAAAAACATTGTACTACATTTTAGCATAAAAACATTGCACTGAAGTTGTACTACATTTAATTTATGCGACAGATGGGGTACTTGATTGTGTACCACTCTATTTTGTGCATCAAGCAAGGCTATCCTTCTGTTTATCATTTTTTCACTCCGCTTCTTTGTTTTATTTGCGAAGGACAACTTTCTTCATTCTAATAATTCTATCGTCAAAAATGTAAAAAAATACAGATGTTTTAAAACTTGCACACGCCTGTTCATCTGAATTTTAGAGCATATTGCTGGAATCTATTTGTGCTTTGTCTCAGGAAATCAGGAATGATGCCACCACATATTAGTAAATTATATTATTTTGTTTGTTGTCCCGTAGCAATGCACGGCTCTTGACTATAATTTAAGTAAACAATGTTTCACTTGATCTTTAGTGTGCCAGTTGTTTTTTTGCGACCACGTAGCGTGCTTCGGGCAACTTACTAGTACACTCCTAAAAGGGGAGTTGGTAGGTTGGTTTGTATGGTTTATTTCACCTCAACATTTCACCACCCTCCGTGTTGGTTTTTTCTCCCTCCCACTAAAAACCCAGATCTATTCACCCAACCTTCCTTTTCATTTTTTCCTACTTGATTTCACAGGGGTCGATTCAAATCAATCATGTCAATATTGGGTAATTAAAAATTTGGACATCGCAACATATACGTGATATCACATTCCTGAAGACGGGCAGAAGATTTTTCTCTATAACCTTTCAAAACAAAACTACATATTTCTGAATAACAAATAGCTAATCCCGTGCACTACGCTATTTATTATCTATCATCATCTCTAGTATTGAATCATAATCACAACTTTTCCTAGACATTTTTTCTTCAATCCCACCCACATATCTCTGTTTTCACCGAAAATGTTTTTTTTTCTTGTTTGGTTTGTTCCGTTTGACCTCCGCTCCCGCGTATGTTGCACCCTCCCCATTGATTTTCAACCCACCGAATTTTTTCAAATAAAACCCATCTCCCCTCAACCCCCTCCAGCCCTCCTCGTTCGACCTCCCCTCTCATGTAATCCCCACCTATGCGCCTCCTACTGACTTTTCCAATTTTTTATTCGCTACTTCATCCATCCCACAAAAATAAGCAATCTCCCTGATTCTGACTCGACCATTTCTTCCTTGTCACGTGAGGAGAGCGCCACATAGGGTTCTCTCGCACTCGGTTTTTGTCATCATGAATGTTCGCTCCCTGACTGAAGTTGGCCCCGCACATCCCTCTCCCCCACACCCTACCCAGGAAGGGTTCCAACCGCCGCCGCTCCCCTGCTATCCTCTCACCGCGACGCACTCGGCGCCACTGACTCTGCCTTTCCAATTACCTCTCTGGACGTTCCTCTACGCTGTAGCCGCCAAGGATCAATGGTGACGACGTTTCAATGTAGCGGTAATTTGATGCGCTTGTGGGGGAGGGGGGGGGGGTGGGTGGGGGGAGCACATTTCGGAGCGACACTGCAGATGAGGTCATCTTTGTTCTCGACTGCATGTGATGACAAGAAGGGTATGCTTGGCCAACTACTCCATGTGGTTTTGTGATACCAGGAGCCTACAGGATCAAGTCTGAGGTATATATGCCGAAGAAGTTGGAATGACGAGGAAGTGCAGCAGCCTATCGTGCGCTGTCTCGGCTTCGAGGTCAAACAGGTTTGGTTTCCCTCCCAGATCCCACCCTCCCTTGTCTTCTTGCTACGACTCCATGGATGATTATATTACATGTGTGTGCGTGTGTGTGATAGGATCATAAGACTGACAGGGAACAATATGTATCAAACACTACCTGCCCTTATTATTTTAATTACAGTAAGCAATCACCTTATGGCCTTTACTATGTCGATCCCACATTATGGCCTTCACTGTGTGATAGTATTAGAAGACTGAATTTACACTTAGCAAACACCTGATGGCATTTACTGTGTATTTCAAGAAGTACCTCGTAGTGGCAGCAAGTCTGGCAATTAAGACTTTTTTCTACAGACGGTGATCCAAACTACCTGGTATGAACAGCGGCAACATCTTATAATACTAACATGTAGTGCTTCATTTAACTCATTTTTTGTAAAACATACTATTGTATCGAAAACTTAAATGCAATTAACTGTTGAATTTTTCTTCGTCAGGATTGAGCGATCTGGCATATAATTATGAGCTTCTGAAACTCGGTGGTCCAGATCATGGAAGATATGACAGGGAAGAGCCTGACATAGTAAGTATTGATTTTCCGGTCCTACCACAAGGTAGCTCAGCCAATCTGAATTTTATGTAGATTATTTCATGATCTTCCCGTGCAGGTAATTCTGTCGTATGTAGTCCTGAATTTCATTTAGGCTGACCTTGAAGTATTAGGGGATATAATGCACTATCTTGAGTGAACAAACTTACGTGTGAATGTTCCTGGAGCCCCCCGCCCCCATCCCCCGCCCCCTGGGTCGGAAAATTAAACAACGTGTCAGTCTTTCGCTCAGCAATAGAAAGAACTCAGTAACTAACATGGTGGTTTTAGCTGGATAGCAACCTTTCAGCTAGAAAGAACAGGAATAATGCCAACCTTTCAGCTGGACCAAAAAAAGATAGGGCATGAAAGAACCAAGCTAATGTGTCCCCACTTGCCGGATGCACTCACATGTTCCTTACCACTCATCTCTTCAATTCATTCTTGTAAACATGTGATTATTGCAGATTTTGGGTGGAGATGGAGATGGTGGCAAGCGGGAGATGCCAAGGATTGGGTTTACACAACATGTCCACTATAACGTTTATTTTCCATCTTCTACATTCACAGATTTTTGGCCTTCCGGTGGTGCAACTGTGAGTGTGTGGTGTGAACACTACATATAACACCCTGTTGGTTTTCGTTGCAGCTTAGCAACGTCGTCTGTCTATGGTTCATAGCACTTTTATCTTCATTTTACTACTAGCATCCTGTAAAATGAAATGAGATAGAATGGTGTAGCCATAGATGATTGGTGGAGAAATTAACAGTTTTGGGTCATCAAAGGTGTCTCGGAAGATAGCTTTTTAGATTTTAATCTTAATTATGCATGTGCTCCAAAATAATAATCAAACATATTTGTGCTTATGCATATAATAACAGTAGCAAGAGTATATTTCATTTTAGTGGAAACTAGAACAACGAAGTTTTCTTTTGCATATATAAATAGATACACAAACAAAAATACTACACCCCACACAATTAGTGTTTCACGCCACCTCGTGCTCACGATCAAGCTCTGACAAGATCAGTTCATCCACGTCATCTGCCTCAACCCCGATTCCCCCATCCTGTCGTGGTTAGCACCACCCACTCATCATCAGTACAGCCGAGATGGCCAAGAGGACCGCCACACGATGGAGGGACTCATGGGCCCGTGAACCATTGTTATGTAGCCCTTGGTACTCAACTTTGATGACAACGGGTCAATGCCATGTACGGGCCGAGCGGCCATCACCGGTGTGCAGCTCCGCCCATGTCTCATTACCGATAGGGATTACAAGTACTAGCTCGCCATCGTGGGATCTAGGTTGTTCATCGGGCCAGCTGATGAAAGGCACCAAATGAAGAAGAGAGGGACATCAACAATGGAGGTATGTCTTGGTTCTCCCTCATCAAAGACTTTACCGACTTAACTTCTCAAGGGGGCATGCTACGATTGTGTTTTACTTAGAATGGCTAGAGTAGAACTGGTCATGGGTAGAATTAGTGTGCGAGACGTCAAGTGAAGGGAATTAAATTAAGTTCGTGACCAACAGAATTAAATTAAGTTAGTCGCCATGGGTTGAATTAGCACTAAGATACGAAGGCGGTTGCCGCCTTTGTACCTTGATGCTGGCCCCCCACGGTGGCATTGATCGCTGGCTCATTTAAAACACGAGTTCGTGGATTTTGTGATAAAAGTGAGGGTTGAGAGTGAGCGGGATGGGGGTAAAGTTGGTATGTTCAGTCATGGCTATCTAAGTGGAATAATTTCCTTACATTAAAAATGCGGGGAATTTCCTTTCACTAGAGATGGCTTTGCATAAAATTGTATGAGAGGACGGTTGATTTATTTTCATCAAGTCATACAATTTTTTGGCGAGGATAGGAGGGTAAATGCCTTGGTTGGTTGATTCAAGAGTTAATAATGGGCACGGTGGCGTATCAGTTGCATGCCCAACAAAAGACATTATATTTTTGTTTCGTGGTCATGCACGAGATTCAACTATATGACTTCTCCTAGGTTGCCTGTGTCGAAGTACAATATGATGGAGAAAATGTGCCATGACGAAAGCGAGGTGGGCTTCATCCGATTTTAAAAGAGAGGGCTCCAGCAAGAAATATCCCACTACAATGGGAAAACGAGCGGGAAGGGGAGGGTCTGGCAGGAAAAGGGAATGGTGTGTCCTAGGGTGGATTTGTTGTGTTGCGACGCGTGTTGGAGATAACATGACGGATAGTTCGTACAATCACATTTCTCCTGCACATATGGACATGATTTGGGGAGCCCGGACTGTTGAGACGGTTGGATTTTGAGGAGCTGGGTGCCCGTTTATGTCTGAATATGTTCGGACTTATGACTTATGAGAGAGAAATAATCTTCGATCTTGGAGACGACTTTAAACATGTGTATGATTCATTTGTATCAACTGTAGTCCATAGTAATGCAAGGCGTTCTACTAGTTTCTATTGGAGGAGTTGATCTTACGGCTAGCATCGAACAGGGAATATATGAACTAATTGTTGCTGCCGAGACCAATGCCTCCAAGAGCTAGCTATCTTGGCGTACACAGATGGCCGGCAAGCTGCTGCTACATGAGCTTCCAAGGCTCCCTTCCTGTTACACACTTGCAGAATCTCAGATCGATGTTGTTTACCCTGTGGATGAGACGGTGAAGATCTAGGCCCTGCAAGCTTTTTCACACGTTGCGCAGAAATTTGTTCCTCATATAGTCACTGTTCAATGAATTGTTTTTATCATTATTAATAATTTTATATACTATTATTCATTCATTTTTTCTCTAAAGCTCACATAATCTATTTTTAATGTTTGAGGAGCTTTAAGTCCAGGTTATAGAATTAAGTGCCCCGGAGCTCTTCAAGATTGGTGCAAACAAATATTAAAAGAGCATAGAAGCGCTCATCTGGGCTAGAACATACTTCTCTTACATTATCCGGTTAACATTGCAACATGAATTCTTGAATATATCCCAACGACATGCGAAAAGAATGTAATGCCTCTCTCACTACCATTGTAGTTAAGCATTTTTCATACAAAGGGCCGGTGACTGCATACGCAACAATAAAGGAAGCGTGCACATATTATATCCTACTCTCCGATCTGTTCGCCAATGCAGTCAGCACGCTTGAATTCTTTGAGATGTTTTGCTTCAGTGGCAGTTATGTTCTCATATTTGCCATGGAACAACTGGTCACATATGTCACAGCATATCCAAAAGGCGTTGGCATGGTACTGAGCACTACAGGTTTCACAAAAGTATGTAATTTCATGATCATTTTCTTTGTCTTCAGCAGGCTTCCTGGAGTCCTTGTTTGGAGCAGATAAATCTTGCATCGACTCTTGAGATGGTGGCACATTCTCTTCAGCAGGTGTGATAGCTAGAGTCAAGCAAGTCTATTGTAATTTTTTTTTTGCCGGAGATTGGATTATTAGTTTGCGTGTTTGTTTTAGATTTGGGCGGTACAATTTTGTCACTTTAGTTAACAGTTTTTTGCATGAAGCACCCATGCCATGCATATGGCTGGTGTTGGCGTGGTTCATACCATTGGCTGCAGGCTTGGAATTTCTCGGTACTTCAATCCTATTCCGAGGCATGATAAATATGCAGATCACTATTTTTGCCAAAATTATACACATCTCTCTACTTTTTGTGAAATTAAACAATTAAGCCGGCCCTCTCTATATCTTCCGTGTAAAAGATCGCATGTGCGCACACAAGTATATATGTTTATATACACTGTGCATTGCCAGTGGAAAATAGCTAGAATCCATATTCCAAACTTTTTTTTAATTTGATCATTACTAAAATAAGTAGAAAACTATGTCATTTACCTGATGTAGTTTAGTGAAAAGTTATGTATGTAATATATGCGGCTTAAAAATTACAAATATTTCAAAATAGAATACAGTGCATGGATACTCTTCATTGCCAGGAGAAAATGAATGCCCTCATTTACTCTTATAAAATTAATGCATGATCGAATCCTAGAAAATATATGGTCTAAAAAAGTTGAAGGTTTTGTCGGCGACAAATGTCCAATGTCTGTAATAAACATAAGACCAAACCCCATCATATTTCTTTAGGATATAAAAGGACACAAAATTATACTCCTCCGCTCCAAAACATAGTGCTTCCTCTATTCCCGTACTTCAACTTTGACCATAAATTTAGCCAACAAGACCGACATGCGGCAGGAGCAGAAGTTATACCAGTGAATTCGTATTCAAATGAAGTTTTCAATTATATAATTTTTTCTCCCGCCGCAGTCGGTCTCGTTGATTAAATTTATGATCAAAGTTGGACCTCGGGAAGCGCGGGCGCACTATATTTTGAAATGAAGGGAGTACATCCACCAAAGAATTTTGCATTTGCAATTCTATAGCCTACCAGTACACATGCAGACTTCATAAAATTGCTATAATGTTACATCTTCTATCAATCTGGAATTATTGGGGCATGGCACACCAAGAATATATATCACGCGCATTGATTTCACACACTTGTCAATTGGAAAAGTCTATGCATGCGAAAAATACAACCACTAATGCACGGTGTTGTTTATAATTCGATACTCTTTTTCCTTTGTCTAATACAAAAATAAACACGGTCGTATATCTGAAAATAACCTTTTTCCCAAAGAAATATGTGTGAAAGTAACTGATAAAACTATTGGCCTAAATTCCCCTTTGTTTCAATACAGAACTATGCTACCCCGTGCAACAGCACTGGATTTTGATGACTAATTTTTCTTCATGAAAAACGGATCTGAGATTTCATGTCTGCCGGATTTAGAATTTTTTTTATTAAAAATGGATCAAAAAAGTCTGGGACAGCAGGATCTAAAAACTACGGCCACAAAAGCCCTTAGTTGTTTAACTCAATACATTTTTTTCCTATGCCTAATAAACACAGTTATGAGGACAGTAGTAGTATTTGAAGAAGCCCAAGCGGTACTTCACACAAGAGCTATGAGGCCTTGTGTGTGACAGGAACGCATCCATAAATACTCTTATGCGCTCTTTGTTGGGACGATTACTCGTTGGCATACATCTGCGAAAGTGCTACACTATCATGTTTGGTCTGCAGTTACTAGCGGTGCGGGGTCGGGAAAAATCTTGGTCGGTTCAGCCGGCACCAACATGGTGACGCTTGTGGGCACCGCCTCCCTTCTTGAAGGGCGTCAGGTGTACCCTGTCGGCACTCCTCTCCGTGCACCGGCAGAAATCTGAGGATCTGTCTGGGCAGCAGCATCATTGTCGTCGTAGTCCTTCTTGAAGGTGTTGTTTGGTACGCGGGAATTCAGAGGCATAGGAGCGTGGCGGCGGTTCCTGGAAATCATCGCTTTGGCATTTGTTTCTCTTGTTTCTCTTTCTGGCCTTGATTGTCCTGTTTGCCCGTCAGTGATATCACAATTCTGTCAGGTGGTTGCTATATTAATATAGCAAGGCGAAAGCCTATTTCAAGACTTTGTAAACTGAATTCTTAAATATATCACAACGGAATGGGAAAAGAATGTAATGCCTCTCTCACTACCTTTCTAGTTAATCATTTTTCATACAAAGGGTGACTGCATACCCTAAAATAAAGGAATGGTGCACATATTATATCCTACTCTCCGATCACCTCGCGAATGCAGTCAGGACACTTGTATTCTTTGATATGTTCTGCTTCAGAGGCAGTTACGTTCACACATTTGCCATGGAACCACTGGTCACATTCGTCACAACCAATCCAAAAGGCATTGGCATGATATGGAGCATTACAAGATCCGCAAAAGTCGGTAACTTCATTATCCTTTTGTTTGTCTTCAGCAGGCTTCCTAGAGTCCCTGTTTGGAGCAGACAAAACTTGCATCGAGTCTTGAGAAGGTGGCACGTTCTCTTCAGTAGGTGTGATAGAGTCTACGCCTGGATTGGATACATTCTCTTGAGTTGGTGCGCTCGACTCCCTGTTTGCATTGTATCGTGCAAATGTTGATAGCCAAGGAAGACCATAAGAGAGATAGAATTCGTCATGGACTGTTCGCATCTCGCTTACCATATCAAATAAACGTATCCTGAAAGAGAAAGTAAACCAACATCATCAACTCAGCAATTGGCTTCGCGAGCAATATGTAACACATGACATTCTTGATGCATGGAGGAACTATATAAGCACTAAAACATAATGATTTAAATAGAAGATGAAGATCGCCTAATAAGAATAGCCCATTATTTAATGAGGCTCTAACAGTTAGTTCTGCAGGACTACAGTTCTGTTGAAGCTTTATTCTCTCTCGTGTTTGTTAAATGGAAAAAACAAGATATTACGTCAAAAAATAGAATCTTCTATAAGCTTGTTTAAAAGCATAGGAATTACATACTGTTTTGTTAGATAGAAGTTACAGGTTTTTGCACTTTTTGCTGCATTCAAAGATTCTTCCACATGCCCATGCTTTATAAACAAGATATTGGTTACATTTCTCGGAATTAGATTGCACATATAAATGTCCTAAATGTTAAGTGTACAAAAAAACTGTTTGTGAAACGAAGTAGTAGTAGTGGTGGTGGTGGTGGTGGTGGTGGTGGTCGTACTAGTAGCAGCAGCAACAGTAGTAGTAACGTACCTTTGGTTGGCGTTGAGATGAGTGGACAAGAAAAAGGTGACGCCCATGAGCCACGAGTCGGAGTGGTGGGCGACGAGTGTCAGGTAGTCAGAACGGTTCACATAATCTCGCCGGGCGGTTGATGCCTCGTGTCGGCACCGGCAGGCCTGGCGGCACCATTTCCTCTGGCAGCGTCAACTCCCAACTACCGTCCGGGTACCCGTACAAGCACATTGGCTCTTTACCTGAAGCGAGAAAATGAATCACACCGCTACATCAGCCAGTGATCTGCACACCTCGCCATCTTTTGTTTACTAATTGTAATTGGGGGCACCATATGAGATTTACTTTAATTTAAGAAAAACTACCTCTCCAAACCATGGATTTGACAAAAAGTCATTATATTATTCAAACAGGTTTGATGTCGGTACATGTCAAACAACTCTATTGTAAAAAAACAGGAGATTAGATTGTTAGTTTGCATGTTTGTTTTACATTTGGGCAGTACTTTCGACACTTTAACTAATTAAATATTTTTTGCATGAAGCACACCCATGCCATGCATATGGCTTGGTGATGGCGAGGTTCATATCACTGGCTGCAGGCTTAGAATTTGCAGGTACTTTAAGCCTATTACGAGGCGTGATAAATATGCAGTTCTCTATGTTTGCCAAATTTATACAAATCTCTCTACTTTTGGCTAATTTAAAAATAGGCCGGCATTCTCTATGTCATCGTGAGAAAGATCGCTTGTGCGCACACAAGTATGTATGTTTATATACACTGTGCGTTGTCGGCGGAAAATAGCTAGAGTCTGTATTTCCCGACAAATTTCTTTTAAAAAATCTGATCATTTATCTGACGTATTTTAGTGAATATACATGTATATATGTGACTTAAAATTAAAAATATTTCAAAATAGAACCATGGATACTCTTCATGACCAGGAGAAAATAAATGTCCTCATGTACTCTTGTAGACCACTTTCGCATGAATATTCTATGTAAATAGTAATGCATAATCGAGTCCTAGAAAAGATATGGTCTAGAAACAGTTGAAGGTTTTGTGGGCGACAGGTGTTGAATGTCAATAATAAACTTAAGATCAAACCCCATCGTATTTCTTTAGGAGAAAAGGAGAAAAAAAGTATACATCCACCAAAGAATTTCAGCGTTTGCAATACTATAGCCCACCAGTACACATGCAGCCTTCATAAAATTGCTGCCATGTTACATCTTCTATCAATTTGGAGTTATTTGGGGGAATAGCACACCAAGAATATATATCACGCGCATTGATTTCACACACTAGTCAATTGGAAAAGTCTCGCAAAAAATACTACCACTAATGCAGAGAGTTGTTTATAACTCTATACTCTTTTTCTTTTGTCTAATACAAAAATAAACATGGTTGTATATCTGAAAATAACCTTTTTCTTCCGGAGAAATATGTTTGAAAGTAACAGATCAGACTACCAGCCTAAATTCCTCTGTGTTTCAATACAGAACTTCACTAGGCCGTGCAACAGCAGTGGATTGATGACTAGTTTTTCTTCATGAAAAAACGGATCTGAGAGTTCATGTCAGCCGGATTTACAATTTTGTAATAAAAAATGGATCTAAAATTTTAAGGACAGCAGGATCTAAAAAATACAGCCACAAATACCAGTAGTTGTCTAACTCAATACTTTTTCCTATGTCTAATAAGAAATAAAGACCATTATATGTCTCAAAGCAACTGATCAAACTACCAGTCTAAGTTTAATTAAATAAAGAACTTCACTAGCCCGTGCAATCACGGGATTGATGACTTGTTTTTCTTAATAAGAAATGGATCTGAGATTTCACGTCAGATGAAACTATCTAATACTAATATAAACACCGGATCTGAAGTTTTTTTTCCTATGTCTAATACAAAAATAAACAAGGTCATATGTTTAAAAGTAACTGACAAAACTATCGTCCTATGTTTCCCCATGTTTCAGTGCAGAACTTCACTAGGCCGTGCAAACACAGGATTGATGCCTAGTTTTTCTTAATAAAAAATGGATCTGAACTTTCATGTCAGATGAAACTATCAGCCTCTGCCTAATACGGGATCTAAAGTTTTTTTTCCTATGTGTAATACAATAATAAACACGCTTATATGTTTAACTGACCAAACTATCAGCCAAAGTTTCCCATGTTTCAATACAGAACTCCGCTATCCCATGCAACAGCACGGAACTGATGACTAGTTTTTCTTAACAAAAAATGGATCTGGAATTTCTTGTCAGCCCGATTTACAATTTTGTAACAAGCAATGGATATAACATTTCTGGGACAGTTGGATCTCTATATTATATACCTTCCTCGCGCAATAAATCATATAATGTATCCTGATCTGCGTGTATGACAACAAGGAGGAGAAGAGACTGGCGTTAGATCCATCAGCACGTAGGCGTCACATATATCGAGAAAAACATGTCACTAAGGAGCATCCCATGGCGTACCTGTGGTGAGGGCTTGGACGAGCGCGCTGCGGCGGCCAGAGAAGTCCTCGTAGATGTTCTCCACTGTCCATGAGACGGCCGGGCGGGACCGCCATTCACCAGGGTGTGCAGGCAGCGGGGTTGGTGAAGGCCACCCATGAACGGGAACGGTGAGACGACGCCTGGTGGGAGTGGGGTTGGAGGAGGAGCCGGCGCGAGATGCGTCCATGGGACGAGATTCGTGCTAGGTTTGCCGGCGGCGGGCTGGCAGAGATAGGCGGAGCTCTTGAAGGAGGAAGGTAGAATTGGATCTATGGGGGCACTCTGTTGCTTTGCTGCTTTATAAAGAGCCGGCGTCAAAAGGGTGAAAGACTGGGGAACGGAGGACACGGGCGGGTTACTACTTTCCTTTCGAGTCTCTGGGCGAGATGTATTTATTTTCTTTCGTTTCCTATCACGTTTTTGGCCACGCCGGCGAGGTGCCAGCACTGATGAAATAATTACAGGATAGCTGGCATGCAAATCCTAGGGCTACTGGCATGTGGTCCCCGGATCAGGAGTCCAGAATACAGGGTACTCCTTTAATTCCCTCATTAATTTCATTTGTTTTTTTAAAGGCATTTATTTCCTTCTTAAAAAAAAGTAGTAGTACTTTACCGTATGTAATCATGCTTGCGCCAGCCGCGTCCCACGATTACCACGTGTTTCGATCGGGCTCGCGCACCGCAATCCCTCGAAAACCTTATTCGAGCCGATGAAGGGCTTGCCACACTTTTTTCTCCTACACCGTGCGTTTACCATCTCCTGTCTCTCTCTTTTTCCTCCATCGATTGAATGCCCCTTCTCTCTCCCTGCCCGTCTACTTCACCGCTGAATTGAGTTGGCTTGAGACAGCCGTGGTGTGGAGGCGCCGCTGCAGGGCCCTTTGAAGGAGAAGTTGCAAGGCTGGCGGGATTGGAGCGCGATGCTGGGTGCCTGGCACAGGCGCTACAAGGACCCGGGTTTGCCACTCGAGGCAGCGCTCACCAGTGTTGCAAATGCAGAATCACGCCGGGGTGCTGCAACCAGTGGTCGGTGCTGTGATTGGTGGTCTCTTAGCAGCCATGGTTACTACCAATCCAGCGTTGGCCGATGTCTCGTCGCCGCGCCGCCCGGTAATACTGCAAAATGGGTAGTGACAACGGCCGTCGTGCTGCAACCGCAGAGTTCGCCGGCATCGTAGTCACGGGCGGTGCTGCAACCGCAGAGCTTGTCGATGCCGTATCCACAGCCGGTGCTGCAACCACACAGCTAGCCGGTGCAACAGCCGCGGTCGATGCTGCAAGCCTGCAACGGGGTGGTCGCAGCAGCCACCGTTGCTGCAACCTGATGTGGGCGGCCGTGACGATGCTTCGATGACCACGGCGATGGTTCAATGGACAGGACGACGAGGAATGCTATGACGACATCGGCAGCCGTGGCGATGCTGCAAGGCATGCTTCATTGGCCGCGGCGACGAGGCATACTTTGATGATGTCGACGACGGTGACAAAGCTTCAACGACCACGGCGATAGTTTTATGGACACGGCGATGAGGCATGCGATGGCGGCATCGATGGTCGTGGTGGTGCTGCAAGGCATGCTTGAATGGCCGCAGCGATGAGGCGTACTTCGATGGTGTCGACGGCCCTGGCGATGCTACGACGCGTGTATTAATGGCTTCGGCAATGAGGCGTACTTCGATGGTGTTGACGGCCGTGGTGATGCTGCGAGGCGTGTTACAATGGTCGTGGCGATGCTTCGACGACCACAACGATGGTTCGATGGACATGGCGACGAGGCATGCTACGACGACATCGACGGCTGAGGCGATGCTGCAAGGCATGCTTCAATGGCCGTGGCGATGAGGCCTACTTCGATGGTGTCGACAGCCGTGGTGATGCTTGGACGACCACGACGATGGTTCGATGGACACGGCGATGAGGCATGTTACAAGGACATCGACGACTGTGGCGATGCTGCAAGGCATGCTTCAATGTGAGTGGCGGCGAGGCATACTTCAATGGCGCCGACGGCCACGCCGGTGCTTCGACAACGTCGACGGCCATGGCGATGTTGCGAGGCATGCCGTGGGGACGGGTGTCGGTGTCAAAACCAGCAGATCTCGGGTAGGGGGTCCCGAACTGTGCGTCTGAGGATCGAAGGTAACAGGAGAGCGAGGACACGATGTTTACCCAGGTTCGGGCCCTCTTGATGGAGGTAATGCGCTACTTCCTGTTTGATTATCTTGGATGAATATGGGATTTACAAGAGTTGATCTACCTCAAGATCGTAATGGCTAAACCCTAGATGTCTAGCGTGTATGATTATGATTGCCTCTACGGACTAAACCATCCGGTTTATATAGACACCGGAGGGACCTATGTGTTGTACATAGTCAGTTTACAGAGGAAGAAATCTTCAAATCCGAACGCCAGGCTTGTCATCCACGCAAAGGAGAGTCCCATCCGGACACAGAGAAAATCCTCTGCCTTGTATCTTCACGGGACATTAGTCCGGCCCACGTCACATAGCCCGGACGCCCGAG
Organism: Aegilops bicornis; assembly: GCA_021605145.1. Lineage (NCBI taxonomy): Eukaryota > Viridiplantae > Streptophyta > Magnoliopsida > Poales > Poaceae > Aegilops > Aegilops bicornis. The sequence continues at coordinate 92,598,251 of CM038675.1, forward strand.
GACCCCTTAATCCAGGACTCCCTCAGTAGCGCCTGAACCAGGCTTCAATGACGATGTGTCCAACCCGCAGATTGTCTTCGGCATTGCAAGGCGGGTTCCTCCTCCGAATACATCAAAGTAGTCCTCGAACACTGAAAATGTGTCCGGCTCTGCGAAACAGACACCACACACAGCCACAATAGGGTATAATATTTAACAAGTCCCATCTACTGACAACTTTTGTGGCGAGACGTTACGTCCCTTGCCTGGTTATTATTTCGAACCGTCTTTCAGCCTCTCGCTCCACGTTACGAGACGCGGTCTTTATTGGCACGTGTTGTCAAAGCAGAGATCATGCCCCCTTATCACAGAATTCTTATCAATATGGGCGTGGGTAATCCAACCGTGTCATTTGCATGATATCTTGGGAATAGGCGAGCTTTGAGGCCCGTGAGGAGGCGTTCGATATTCATCGCCTTTATAAAGGGGTACAGACCCGTCTTTCTCCCCCACGCCTACCTCTTCCTCAGCCTTTCCAGCCTCATGCTCCAGTGCCCAGGTCCCGATTTCTTTCATTGCTATGAAGCCTTCTAGTTATGTCCGGATCCAGCTCCCAAGGCAGGTGGGCGACCTCCTCGGTCACCGAGGAAGATATCACGAAGCTTCGGGAGGTGAGGTACCTGACTGTGGAAATCCCCCACAGGCTCCCTGCCAAGGCAGGTTGTTCCCACACCAAAATCCGAGAGGGTTGTATTCATCTCTCACTTCCTCTGCAGGCTAGGGTTTGCTCCCCACCCCTTCGTTCGTGGCCTTATGTTCTATTATGGGCTAGATTTTCACGATCTAGCTCCGGACTCCTTTCTTCACATATCGGCGTTTATCGTCATGTGTGAGGCTTTTCTCCGCATCCCCCCACACGTCAGCCTATGGCTCAAGACCTTCAATGTGAAGCCAAAGATAGTCGACGGGGAGTAGGCGGAGTGCGGCGGTGCTATGGTGAGCAAGCTCGCCAATACTATCTGGCCAAAAGGCACTTTCACGGAAACCTCCAACTTTTGGAAGCGGGAGTGGTTCTATATCATCACCGAACCCCACGATACCAAATGGGCAGCAAGGCCTGCGTTTCGATCTGGCCCTCCATTGCGGCTCGCATCATGGATTAATAAGGGGCTAGACTGGGGATCAACTGATGAAGTGCAGACGCTGCAAAGTCGTATCCAGAGCACCCTCAAAAAGGACACCGGCCTCATTAACGTGATCCAGGTGATGCTAGTCCACCGGATCCTCCGGTGGCAGCGATGGCCTTTCCGCATGTGGGAGTTCAATCCGGAAGGACCGCGGACCCTTCAGCAATTCTTCGCTCAACGACGAGAGGATGTGGAAACTATTCTTCAAGACTCGAAAGCAGTGGCCGGACACATCCGAGGACATCGGCCTCGACTCCAACCATCCGGATACCTCGGTAAGCACCCAGCTTCTGAATGCAACTCGGTTGATTATCCCATAGCGATGTACTGAGAAACCTATCTTCGACCAGGGCTGGATAAAGAAGGCAGAACGAATTAGGTGTTCAGCTCCACTTTTCGAATACTCAGTTGATCCTGTGTTAATGAGGATGCTGGCCCCAGTGCCATATCAAATGCCGGTGAAGGAGGACAATAAGAAGAGAAAAAGGGCTGAAGGTGGCCTCTGCTCTAAAGGTATAATGGACGCTACGTCCTGGGATACTGAAGCTCCCTCTTCTGAAGATGAAGACGAAGGGGAAGAAGAAGGTGATATCCCTTCTCCCCACGGGAAGAAAAGGACTGCCTCAAGACTTGGAGGTGGAGGCACCCAAGAGAGGGAAGATATCCTGTCCGGATGGTTCGGGTTCAGAAGCCGATGTTGATGCAAAGCACCTTTCTAGGGGCAAGCCCCTTGCCGAATCATAAGTGAACAAGGATGCTCTAGACATGTATCGTTCTTTTTGGGTTGCAAGGGTAACATTTAAACCATATGTTTGCAACCCGCCCGCTGTCTACCTCAATAGTCCTCCTCATCGGGGACTTGCCTCACGAAGATGATGGAAAGCGAGACGCCTCCACAAGCTTCCTCGCCCCTAAGGGCGGACGACTTCGAGGTGTGTCCCAGAGGATGTCCCCTGATCTTCCAACGGCGCTGGGGACAATGAAGACAGCGCCCGAGCGTGATACTTCGATCGTCAAGGGTCCAGGGGAGGCAGCCCCCACGGGTATGACTTCACATAGAAAGAGTATGATGATTAAAAGTTGTTGGGAGTTGGCAAATATAGCTTTGGTCATCATTGCAATTAATAGGAAGTAATAAGGAAAGAGAGGTTTCACACATAGATATATTATCATTGACATCTTTTATGATTGAGAGCACTCATTAAAATATGACATGCTAAAGAGTTGATGTTGGACAAGGAAGACAACGTGATGAGTTATGTTTTCTTATATCTGAGATAAAGTATGTTGTCATGGGTCCTCTAACATGTTGAGCTTGCCTTTCCCCCTCATGCTAGCCAAATTCTCAGCACCTAGTAGAGATACTACTTGTGCTTCCAAATACCCTTAATACAGTTTAGCCATGAGAGTCCACCATATCTACCTATGGATTGAGTAAGATCCTTCAAGTAAGTTGTCATCGGTGCAAAGCAATAAAAAATGCTCTCTAAATATGCATGACTTATTAGTGCAGAGAAAATAAGCTTTGTACGAACTTGTTGTGGAAGTAATTAAAGCGACGGACTGCATAATAAAGGTCCACATACAAGGGGCAATATAAAGTGACGTTCTTTTGCATTAAGATTTTGTGCGTCCAACCATAAAAGCGCATGGCAACCTCTGCTTCCCTCTGTGAAGGGCCTATCTTTTATTATTATCCTCTACCTTATGCAAGAGTCCCGGTGATCTTCACCTTTCCTTTTTCATTTTATCCTTTGGCAAGCCCAGCATGTTGGAAAGAACATGATATATATATATATATCTAATTCGATGTAGGGGAGCATGAATTATTATTGTTGACATTACCCTTGAGGTAAAAGGTTGTGGGGCAAAACTATCAGCCCCTATCTTTCTCTGTGTCCGATTAGAACTCCGTAACCACAAGTATTGTGTGAGTGCTAGCAATTATGAAGGACTAAATGATAGTTGAGTATGTGGACTTGTTTTTAAGCTCTGACATAGACTCTTTCCGATGTTATGATAAATTGCAATTGCTTCAATGACTGAGGTTATAATTTGTTGGTGCCCAATAAGGTTTATGATTCATACCTTTGCATTGTGAAAAGATCATCACTTGAACATAAGTAAACATATGACAAAATCTATATATGTTGCTGCTATGAGAATAATCATGATGCCTTCATGCCCGTATTTTATTTTTTTTATCGACGCCTCTACCTCTAAACATGAGGACATATTTATTGTTATCGACTTTTCGCTTGAGGACAAGCGAGGTCTATGCTTGGGGGAGTTGATACGTCCATTTTGCATCATGCTTTTATATCGATATTTATCGCATTATGGGTTGTTATTTCACATTATGTCACAATACTTATGGCTATTCTCTCTTATTTTACAAGGTTTACATGAAGAGGGAGAATGCCGGCAGCTGGAATTCTGGGCTGGAAAAGGAGCAAATATTGGCGACCTATTCATGCAACTCCAAAAGTCCTGAAACTCCACGGAATATCTTAAAATAAATAAAGAAAAATCATCGCCAAAGATGAAGGCCAGGGGGCCCACACCCTGCTCACGAGGGTGGGGGGCGCCCCCCCCCCCTGGGGTGCGCCCCCTACCTCGTGGGCCCCTGGTGGCTCTACGATGCCCATCTTCTCCTATATGAAGTCTTTCGATGAGAAGAAAACAAGAAGCAACCTTTCGGGACGAGACTCCGCCGCCACGAGGCGGAACCTTGGCGGAACCAATCTAGCTAGGGCTCTGGCAGAGCTGTTCTGCCGGGGACACTTCCCTCCGGGAGGGGGAAATCATCGTCATCATCATCACCAACGCTCCTCTCATCGGGAGAGGGCAATCTCCATCAACATCTTCACCAGCACCAGCTCATCTCCAAACCCTAGTTCATCTCTTGTATCCAATTCTTGTCTCCAAGTCCGGGATTGGTGCTAGTAGGTTGCTAGTAGTGTTGATTACTCCTTGTAGTTGATGCTAGTTGGTTTATTTTGTGGAAGATCATATGTTCAGATCCTTTATGCATATTATTACCCCTCTGATTATGAACATGAATATGCTTTGTGAGTAGTTACGTTTGTTCACGAGGACAAGGGAGAAGTCTTGCTATTAGTAGTCATGTGAATTTGGTATTCGCTCGATATTTTGATGAGATGTATGTTGTCTAGCCTCTAGTGGTGTTATGTGAACGTCGACTACATAACACTTCACCATTATTTGGGCCTAGAGGAAGGCATTGGGAAGTAATAAGTAGATGATGGGTTGCTAGAGTGACAGAAGCTTAAACCCTAGTTTATGCGTTGCTTCGTAAGGGGCTGATTTGGATCCATATGTTTCATGCTATGGTTAGGTTTACCTTAATACTTTTGTTATAGTTGCGGATGCTTGCAATAGAGGTTAATCATAAGTAGGAGCTTGTTCAAGTAAGAACAGCACCCAAGCACCGGTCCACCCACATATCAAATTATCAAAGTACCAAACGTGAATCATATGAACGTGCTGAAAACTAGCTTGACGATATTCCCATGTGTCCTCGGTAGCGCTTTTCCTATTATAAGAGTTTGTTCAGGCTTGTCCTTTGCTACAAAAAGTATTGGGCCACCTTGTTGCAGTTTATTTACTCTTGTTACTTGTTGCTCGTTACAGTTTATCTTATCACAAAACTATCTGTTACCACTTATTTCAGTACTTGCAGAGAATACCTTGCTGAAAACCGCTTATCATTTCCTTCTGCTCCTCGTTGGGTTCGACACTCTTACTTATCGAAAGGACTACGATAGATCCCCTATACTTGTGGGTCATCAGTCTACGATGTAGCCCCTGGTATGTACGCGGTTATCCGAATACGGTTGCGTTACATAGGTGACCAAAAAAATGGTCCTTTGTGTAGTACGGAAAAAATCACAGAAGATTCGAATAAATCGCCGAGTGGTTGACCAGCTCTCGCCGCATCATGACTGTAAGTTTTCGGCTTTCTCTACTGAGGTGTTTAACCAGGTGAACCGGAAACACAATCGGAGTAGTTCTCCCTTTACTACCCTTGCCGATAAGACGGAACGTAGGGTAGTAAGCACAGGAGCCGGGCAACCCAACTATTTACCAAAGACATGATTCAGAGTTGATGCATATAATGCCAAACTCGTGACGCCGAAGTATGTTGTAGAGCTGTTCAGACTTTTCGGCAACCCATATGTTGCTGTATCGAGCCCCTGGCGATTTGTGTCGAGGAGTGTGCGTGAAACAACCGAAGAAGCAAAATACAGTTTTATGAGGAAAAGCAAATACTGAAGACGGATTATGTTCACTGGAATCTGATTGATACGTCGAACGCAATCTTACAGATTATAACACCACTACCCAGGCCATTTTACATGCCAGGGTTCGAAGTCTGAGGAAAAAGGCTCTATACAGGTTTTAAATAGAGTGTTTGGTCTACAGAAAATCTTTTGGACCTCCTGTCGCACGTCTGCGCTGCCTTTGCCTCAGCGAACATGATTCCTTAAAAGAAGTAACCTTTGGTTATTTGTACGAAACCGGGCTCAGAAAGAGTCCTTGTAGGTCCGTAGGATGAACCGGTTTTGATTCTCCTGTGGCAAAAGATAAGATATAGTTAGAAAAGAGAAGAAGGCTGTAGGAGGGCGAACCGTATTGTAGGCTTGTTCGTATTGTGCCTCCGTCGATGACCAAGGTATTCTAAGTGCATAGTTATGCAAGCGCGATACGAACTTCGCGGTTATATCTATCGAACCAGGGAGGCGGAACTGCTAATCCAACTATAAAATTGACCGATCCTGTGTAATAGTGGTCGGCGGCTTAATGGCCGATGAGATATGCGGCTTGATGGGGCTGCTTTGTACTTCGGCCGCGATGGCCACGGTATGCTCCTCGGTACGGAGGGAGCGTTCTGTGTTTCGATTGATCGTGATGACGCCGCGTGGACCGGGCATCTTAAGCTTTAGATAGGCGTAGTGTGGGACCGCAGTGAAACGAGCAAAAGCGGTCCGCCCGAGCAGTGCATGGTAGCCACTGCAGAACGGGACAATATCGAAGATCAAGTCATCGCTTCGAAAGTTGTCCGGCCAACCGAAGACGATTTCCAATGTTATTGAGCCCGTGCAGTGAGCTTCGTTGTCGGGTATTACTCCCTTGAAGGTAGTTGTGGTGGGCTTGATTCTTGAGGGATCAATGCCCATCTTGCGGACAGTGTCTTGATAGATTAAATTAAGGCTACTGCCGCCGTCCATAAGGACCCGCATGAGATGGAATCAATCGATAATTGGATCGAGGACCAGAGCTGCCGAGCCTCCGTGACGGATACTGGTTGGGTGGTCCTTGCGATCAAAAGTGACCGAGCAGGCCGCCCATGGGTTAAATTTTGGGGCGATCGACTTTATGGCGTGACGCGTCGTAGTCTTGCTTGCGCTCCCTTGTAGGGATATGCGTCACATATATCATGTTTACTGTTTTTACTTCGGGGGGAAATTGCTTCTGTCCCCCGGTGTTCGGTTGGCGAGTCTCTTCGTCTTCACTGTCACTGGGCGGCCCCTTCCCTTTGTGTTCGGCATGGAGCTTGCCGGCTTGTTTGAGAACCCAGCAATTTCTATTGGTATGGTTGGCGGGTTTGTTAGGGCTGCCATGAATCTGACAGGGCCAATCCAGTATCTGGTCTAAACTGGATGGACCATCTCTATTTGCCTTGAATGGCTTTTTCCGTTGACCGGATTTCGGGCCACCGAATCCGGCGTTGACCGCCGTGTCTTGGGTTCCTGCATTATTGTTTCGATGCTTGTTTTTATTGCATCGTGTCGTGCCATTGTCGTCCCTGGCTTCGGAGGTGCCAGGATCGCTAGTGCTATTGCTTCTACGAGCAAGCCAGCTATCTTCTCCCGTGCAAAAGCGGGTCATCAGGGCGGTAAGAGCTGCCATGGACTTAGGTTTTTCTTGGCCGAGGTGACGGGCAAGCCACTCATCTCGGACGCCATGTTTAAAGGCCGCGAGGGCTTCGACGTCTGGACAGTCAACAATTTGGTTCTTTTTAATTAGGAACCTAGTCTAGTGTTTCCTGGCTGACTCTCCGAGCTGCTGGATGATGTGACTGAGGTCATCGGCGTCCGGCGGCCGGACATATGTACCTTGGAAGTTGTCGTGAAAGGCGTCTTCCAAGTCTTCCCAGTTGTCAATGGATTTCTCTGGGAGGCTGTTTAGCCAGTGCCGGGCTGGTCCCTTTAATTTTAGTGGGAGGTATTTGATGGCATGGAGATCATCACCTTGGGCCATGTGGACATGGAGAAGAAAATCCTCAATCCATACTGCGGGTCGGTTGTTCCATCATATGATTCGATATCCATAGGTTTAAACCCTTCCGGGAATTCGTGCTCCATTACTTCCTCGGTGAAGCATAGGCGGCGCCTCTATAACGGCGATATCGCGACGGAGTTCGGCTGACGTCCCTATGCGGTTTTCACCCCGAGTGAGGTTGTGTTGATAACGCCGGGCCTGGTAGCCGTCCTCTCATGTTGGGGCACGTCCCCTTTACACGTAGATTGATCTGGCTAGGCCTGCCCTATTGTCCAGGTCCTGTCGTAGGTCGTAGGTGTAATCCCGGGCCACTGTCTCCCAGCCTTTACGGAGGGGTAATGTGGGCTGGTGTTCAGCTTGGGTAGCCGTTCTGTCTCGGCACGCGGTGGCGGTATGGTTTATTGGCTGTGTTACACGCTGATGTTAGGGGCTCCAGCGCGCAACGTCGAATTGGGGTAACAACTTGCGCTTTGGGTAGTTTTTGGTTGGTCATGCGAGGCTGTATTCCTCCGTTGCCAGGACATTGGTCCATCTGTCGTTGAGCGTATCCTGTTCGGCTTGAAGCCGTTGCTGCTTCCTTTTCAGGCTCCTTGCGGTTGCGATGAGTTGTTGCTTAAAGCGTTCTTGCTCGAGGGGTTCCTCTAGCACGATGAAGTCTTCATCGCCGAGGCTTATTTCGTCTTCGGAGGGTGGCATATAATTGTTGTCCTCCGAGTCCTCGTTCCGGCCGGCTCGTCAGGGTTACCCTACCCCTCCTCTCTATCATCCTGTTCGGATGTTGGTTCGACGGGGGCGTCTGGGTCTTCGGCATTCTCCGAAGTGTTATCGTTTCCATTGCCGATATTGCTTTCTTTCTCGCGGCGTTATTTGGAACGGCACCGCTGATGCCGCCGCCTTGGTGGTTTATCAGTGTTATTGTCCTTTATTGGATCCTTACTGCCTACATCGCCATCCACTTTTGGCGTATCCACCATGTATACGTCGTATGTGGAGGTGGTCGTCCAGTGTCAGGACTGCGGCGGGTTCTAGCTTTGTTCGTCTCCGGCATCGACGTCCATACCATAGATGTCTTCAGAGTTACAGTCAAGCATGTCGGATAGGTCCTCGAAAGTGGCTATGAAGTGGGAGGTGGGTGGGACGTAAAATTCCCTGCTCTCAGCCACTAGTCCGGGTTGGGCGTAGTTCAGACGTCATTCCTCTGTAATAACGAGGCATCACATTAAGTCCTGAGTCTCGCTTAAAAGTGAGGTTCGGCCAGGGAGATGAAAACCTCTAGCGCCGGGCGAGGTGAAGGTCTCCCGGACGTGCTCATCAGCCGCAGATCACGAGAGTTCAGATTCAAAATCCGGGGATGAGTTCGGCCTTCCCGTACCAGGGGAAATCCGGTTTGACTTCAGGATAACCGATGACACCGTTTCCTCTAGATCAGTGGTAGTAGGTTTGATAACCGCTGCGAATCCGGCAGGCTCCAGGCCCCCGTCCTTGGATTCACTAGTTTGCTTTGGCTCTAGGGCCTGAGCGGTGGTCGAAGCCGTGAATACTTTGAAGGTCAAGTTTCCTCGGATATCGGCGATGTAGTTCAGATTCTCAAAACTGATCTGATGAGTGGGGGCGTAGCTGTCAATCTGTTAGAGGTGGCCAATGGAGTTGGCACGCAGCGCAAAACTGCTGAACACAAAGATTTGGCTGGGGAGGAAAGTCTCACCTCAAACAGTGCTGTTGTAGATGCTTTATGGAGCCATCGAGCCTTCTGTCGACGGCACAATGGAACTCTTAATGAAAGCATCAATGTTGGTGTCAGAACCGGCAGATCTCGGGTACGGGGTCCCGAACTGTGCATCCGAGGATCGAACGTAACAAGAGATAGGGACACGTTGTTTACCCAGGTTCGGGCCCTCTTGATGGAGGTAATACCCTACTTCCTGCTTGATTATCTTGGATGAATATGGGATTTACAAGAGTTGATCTACCACGAGATTGTAATGGCTAAACCCTAGATGTCTAGCCTATATGATTATGATTGCCTCTACGGACTAAACCCTCCAGTTTATTTAGACACCAGAGGGACCTAGGGTTGTATGGAGTCGGTTTACAGAGAAAGGAATCTTCACATCCGAACGCCAAGCTTGCCATCCATGGAAAGGAGAGTCCCATCCGGGCACGGAGAAAATCCTCCGCCTTGTATCTTCACGGGCCATTAGTCCGGCCCACTTAGATAGCCCGGACGCCCGAGGACCCCTTAATCCAGGACTCCCTCAACGGGGCGTGCTTCAATGCCGTCGACGGCTGCAGCTGTGAGGCGTGCTAGGACGTTACCACTGATGCTACTCCGAGCAGTGCATGGGTGTCGATACTACAATGATGTGCACAATGGACGAGCGGTGCGTGCTAAGGAGATTAGCGGCCTTGATAAGACGCATCGGACGGCACAACCGATGGTTGTTCTTTGAATCGCTGCAGGCGGATGGCGCCGAGCGTCCAGCATATTTTACCCTGGTCATCGTCCGGATGAGTGCCAACTCCAATGCCCTTTTCCCAACTCTAGTTCATTTTTAGATCGCGTACATCCACTTTACCAAAAGAAAAAGAAACTGGCATTCTAGCCACGTCCCGGTGGCGATGCGGGAGAATCCTAGCACCGCCACCCTCTGGGAATCGCACCTTCCTCCCTTGCTGTAGCCGGTGGCGGCGGGCCAAGCCCATGTGGCAGGGGTGGGGAGTGGCTTTTCCTCTCCTCTTTTCTGGACTGATGGGTAGCCCGGCTTTCCCTCTATGGCGGGGCCGAGCAGTGGCTGGGAAGCGAAGGATTCGCAGGGAGGTGGTAGCGCGACGCTCAAGTGGGGAGACTCGGTCGGCATTGCCATGTTAGTGGTGCGGACGGCGTGCAGCAGCGGGCAAGGACGGTGGCCCGACATAGTCGGCGAATGCGCGCAAAGCGACACCCGCTCCTTCGTCCCCCTTCATGTGCGCTGGTCTGGGTCGTGTTCTTGCCGGCGTTGGCATATAGATTGGGTCTCAGCCATAAACTGATGGCTTGGTGGTTCCAGGTGGCTTGGGAGGGTTTTCTCCCATATGTTTGGTGCTCGGCTAGGTGGGGTCATGTTAAGGCAGCTGGTGACAAGTGGGATTCGACGACAGGGCTTGGGTACTCCCTTTGCCTGTGGGTCGGCATCGTTGATGTCCAGCCCCAACTGAGGTAGTGCAATGGCACGGTGACTCCTCTCCTGCATGGTATGTGCCAAGGTGCGAGCATTATGGTAGTGTGTTACTCTAATGTCGGTGGCGTGTGATACGCCTCCAATGTATATATAATTTTTTATTGTTCCATGATGTTTTATTATCAATCTTGGATGTTTTATAATCATTTTGTAGTCATTTATATCATTTCTTGGTGCTAACCTATTAACATAGTGCCAAGTGGCAGTTGCTGTTTTTTTCCATGATTTTTACATCGCAGGAAATCAATATCAAACGGAGTCCAAATGCCACGAAAATCCACAATGATTTTTATGGGCCAGACGGAAGGCAATGGGCCCTGGTTGCACCTGGGGGTGCCCCGTGGGGGGCACAACCCACCAGGGTGCGCCAGGAGGCCCAGGCGCGCCCTGGTGGGTTGTGCCCACCTCGGGTGCCCCCCGGACCGCCTCTTTGCTCTATAAATACCCCAATATTCCAGAAACCCTAAAGGCATCGACAAAATATTCATCCAGCCGCCGCAGAGTCCAGAACCACCAGATCCAATCTAGACACCATCACGGAGGGGTTCACCACTTCCATTGGTGCCTCTCCGATGATGCGTGAGTAGTTCTTTGTAGACCTTCAGGTTCATTGTTAGTAGCTAGATGGCATTCTCTCTCTCGCTGAATTCTCAATACAATGGTCACTTGGAGATCCATATGATGTAACTCTTTTGGGGTGTGTTAGTTGGGATCTGATGAACTTGAGTTGATGATCAGTTATATCTTTTAATTTCCATGAAAGTTATTTGAGTTTCTTTGATCTCTTATATGCATGATCTTTTATAGCCTCATATTTCTTCTCCGATATTTGGGTTTTGTTTGGCCAACTTGCAACGGTAAAGGTGCCCGATGAGTGGGTTCGATCTTCACGGTGCTCGATCCCGAATGTAAAGGGAACTGACATGTATGTATCGTTTCTACTAAGGATAAAAAGAAGAGATCTATATCTACTGCCATATAGATAAACGGATCTTGTCTACATCTGTCATCGTTCTTATTGCATTACTCCATCTTTCCATGAACTTAATACACTAGATGAATGCTGGATAGCGGTCGGTGTGTGGAGTAGTGATAACCCACAAGTATAGGGGATCGCAACAGTTTTCGAGGGTAGAGTATTCAACCCAAATTTATTGATTCGACACAAGGGGAGCCAAAAAATATTCTCAAGTATTAGCAGCTGAGTTGTCAATTCAACCACACCTGGAAACTTAGTATCTGCAGCAAAGAGTTTAGTAGCAAAGTAATATGATAGTGATGGTAACGGTAACAAAAGTAAAGACAGCAAAAGTAATGTTTTTGGTATTTTGTGGTGATGATAACAATAGCAATGGAAAAGTAAATAAGCGTAAACCAGTATATGGAAAGCTCGTAGGCACCGGATCAGTGATGGATAATTATGCCGGATGTGGTTCGTCATGTAACAGTCATAACATAGGGTGACACAGAACTAGCTCCAGTTCATCAATATAATGTAGGCATGTATTCCATATATATATTCATACGTGCTTATGGAAAAGAACTTGCATGACATCTTTTGTCCTACCCTCCCATGGCAGCGGGGTCCTATTGGAAACTAAGGGATATTAAGGCCTCCTTTTAATAGAGAACCGGAACAAAGCATTAGCACATTGTGAATACATGAAGTCCTCAAACTATGGTCATCACCGGGAGTGGTTCCGATTATTGTCACTTCGGGGTTGCCGGATCATAACACATAGTAGGTGACTATAGACTTGCAAGATAGGATCAAGAACACACATATATTCATGAAAACATAATAGGTTCAGATCTGAAATCATGGCACTCGGGCCCTAGTGACAAGCATTAAGCATAGCAAAGTCATAGCAACATCAATCTCAGAAAATAATGGATACTAGGGATCAAACCCTAACAAAACTAACTCGATTACATGATAAATCTCATCCAACCCATCACCGTCCAGCAAGCCTACGATGGAATTACTCACGCACGACGGTGAGCATCATGAAATTGGTGATGGAGGATGGTTGATGATGGCGACAACGATGAATCCCCTCTCCGGAGCCCGAGCGGACTCGAGATCAGCCCTCCGGGAGAGATTAGGGCTTGGCGGCGGCTCCGTATCATAAAACGCGATGAAACTTTCTCTCTGATTTTTTCTCCCGAAAGCCAATATATGGAGTTGAAGTTGGCGTCGGAGGGCCTGAGGCCCACGAGGTAGAGGCGGCGCGCCCGGGGAGGGGCGCCCCCACCCTCGTGGACAGGGGTGTGGGCCCCTGGTCTTCATCTTTCGCGAGGATTTTTATTATTTATTCTAAGATATTCCGTGGAGTTTCAGGTCATCCGAGAACTTTTGTTTTCTGCACATAAAACAACACCATGGCAATTCTGCTGAAAACAACGTCGGTCCGGGTTAGTTCCATTCAAATCATACAAGTTAGACTCCAAAACAAGGGCAAAAGTGTTTGGAAAAGTAGATCTGACGGAGACGTATCAAGTAGTAGTAGTAGATGCAGGTGAGTCGGTCTACTAATCTTGGACGTGATGCCTATGTAATGATCATTGCCTGGATATCATCATAATTATTTGAAGTTCTATCAATTGCCCAACTGTAATTTGTTTACCCACCGTTTGCTATTTTCTCAAGAGAAGCCACCAGCGAAACCTACGGCCCCCGGGTCTTCTTTCTCATATATTTGCTTGCGATCTACTTTTTCTTTGCATTTTTATTCAGATGTATTAAACCAAAAATACAAAAATACTTTTCTGCACTTTATTTTATTTACGATCTATTATTTCAATCTATTAAAAATTTCTGGCCGTTACCCGAAAGGGATTGACAACCACTTTAACACGTCGGGTTGCGAGGTGTTGTGATATGTGTGAAGGTGTTGTTTACGTTGTGTTGCTTGTTTCTCCTACTTGTTCGATAACCTTGGTTTCATCACTGAGGAAATACCTACCTTTGTTGTGCTACATCATCCCTTCCTCTTTGGAGAAATACCGGCGTAGTCCCTAGCAGACAGGAGCTTTACGGCGCTATAGTCGAGGCGATTAGCGTGTCTCTATTGGGCGCCTAGGCGGCGACCCTAAGCAATCATAGCTATGCCACCAAAAACCAAATTTTATATTATTACTCTAGTATTAATGTATAAATGTATAAGAGGTGTGATTCTATTCTTTATGAGGAATAATCATCACAAATTTAAAGCAAATAAAATGTTTGGATTAGAACAGTTAAAGATATCTCCAACCAGGACCCTCATACCGCCCGATTACGTCCAGACCCGCCCAAATACATCCAGACCGTCCGGTCTGGACGTGTTGTCCCATCCAACACAGACCTATAACAGTCCGCCGGGCAGTCCAGATCGCTGCCACGCCCGTGTCTGACTGTCCTAGCCCACAAAAAACATTCATCACCTGAGCGCGCTTCCCGCTTCTGATCGGCGCTGCTCTAGAGTGTCGATGCCGCATTAATGCCCGGCGGAGCGGATGTGACCTCTCACTGCTACCGGTGCTGAAGTGGCGGCGCTGGCGAGAGAGCACAGCCCATGCCGCTTCCCGGTGCAGGCGACGGTTCCGCATTCAAATGATAGCCCATCTGTTCGTCGCCCCTACATTTACGATATGCGGTGGTCGAGGAAACTACTCCGGCAACACCCATTTGTCCGTCTGCCACCCAACATTGACCTTACTGTCGTGGACCATCGCCATCCGCCCGCTATATAAACACCAGCCCAGACCGTAGCCACATTCATCTTCCTACTTCACTTTCTCCTCTCCGCACCACGCCCTCCATGGCCTCCTCATGCTGCAAAGCCCGCTGGGACACCATATCCTTGACGGAAGAAGGAGAGGACCTCCACTGCTGCTGGTTGGCTGGTCGGCTAGCAGATGGAGGCAGATAATGGAGGACGAGGCGGCGCCACCCTCCTTGCTGGTGCATGTGGGCTTCACCATTGCCGAGGCCCGTGCGCTACTACGAACATTCTGTGGGAGGAGGAGGAGGCCAGGTTTCGATAGGTGCAGGCGATCAGTCCTACAACCTTGGCCTCCTCGAGGAGCATCGGCGCGCGGAGGAGCTACTCGCTGCTTGGCGCAACTATCGTGCGGACAAGGGCGGCGTTGGAGCAGCAGGCACTGCTGGACTGCTCCCGCTCCGCCCGCAACATCCGCCGCGACTGCTGGTGGTAATGCCTCCATTAGAGGAATTGGCGGCCGCCTAAAAGGAGATCGACGAGGTGGTGAATGAGGTGTGTGGCAAGAGCGACAACAAGGAGGACTTCGCCCGCTCTGCCCTAGTCGCGCCTAGCCCGCTACCATGACCACGAAGCCGATACGTCCACGGACGCCGCCCATAACAAGAAAGAGTAGTGCATGGTAGGTCACTGCCGCTCGGGTCCCAAGAAGGCCACAACTCTTTCCCTCCCATCGAAGCCACGCTTGGTGCGCCGAACATCGATAGCCGATTAGCCACCTATCGGCGACATGGGGCCGGACAACTGTAGTTCCCAGAGCTCCGGAGGAAGACCTGGAGAGCGCCAAGGCTGAACTTGAGAAGGCGAAGTCATTCGCGGGACCATCACTTCTTAGGGCTCATGGTAGGACATGGGGAACGTGTGCCGCTGATCATTTAGATTAGGTTTAGTGTAGGGTTTGTCCAGTTTATATGAAAAATGTAATGAGTTTTGTCTGGTTTATATAAAAATTGATCCAAATATAATGAATTTCGATCATTTTATATGAAAATCCATCGTATTTATATGAATTTCATCCGGTTAGTTCAAACGGCGGCTGAAATGTATGTGGGTAACATTGGATAGCCGGCTCCCGCATCTGTGGGCTGGTGCCCCAATGCACTGACGGATGACGGAATAAATTTACGGGTCAACATTGGAGATGCCCTAACCACACCAATCTTTTCTGACAAACATATAATTTACGCATGGTCAAGATTCAAATGGACCGGTCCGGTCTGCACTTGTTACTGGACCTATGAACGTGTTCTAAAATCCCAGGGGCCAGAGTTCGGTCTACACCTCGTCTAACAGGGCAACAGGGTAAACCTAAGTTCGATCATTCTTCTGTATACTGAGTGTAGAAGGGCGCATGCCGATGAGATGTCCGGCACTGGACGTGCACTTCATGTTCGCGCAAGTTTCAGCAAAGATGTCGGACAGAGCTGGATGGGCGCCCCCGGTCCATGACAGCAGCACGACCACCACTTCCCGCTTCGTTAGAGCATGTACAATGACAGATACCTAATTTGAGTTGCCGAACGGCCCCGAACACGCCCGGCCACGTTCATGGATAGTGACCAGTCAGAACCCGCATGACAACTCCAACAACCATAGTAGGCATTTTTCAATTAGCATTTTCATACAAAACCATGCAAAAAAGCAAGATCTATGTACTACCAACTACCATCTACACTACTAATCCTTCTTGTCAGATATGTGGATGAAATTGATGTCGGGGTCGCCGTCGTTATGGTCCTTGGCAGCTGGGCGAACCTCCAGTTCCTCCTTGTGACTGAAGAATGACATGCTGCTCCGTTGCCTCCTCAGCCTGGGCCACCTCGAACTCTGTGCATCGACCATGGCGAAGCTGGTAGGCGCGGATCTGCCTGATCGCCTCCTCTGACTCCTCCTCCACCTCCTCCTCTATGACCGCGTCCTCCTCTTTCGGCTCCACCTCCACCTCCTCCTCCTCGGGCTGCACTAAATCCAGAGGCAGGCTGGCTGCGATCCGATCTTCGCGCCTGCCTTGGATCTCCTCTAGCAGCTACAGCCGCCGCTCGGGAGTGAGCATGTTGTAACTAATGGTTAGTGGCTGATGGACGGATTGAATGTCACGGCGGCGGAGAGGAGGGAGGGGGAAGAAATGGAAGCGTTTTATGGTTGGGCTTTTGTCGTCCGGCTTATGTAACCGGACATGTATCCTCAGATGGCATGCTAGAGCGGCACCACATGACGCCAATGTGTCCTCATCAATGAACTGAGGAGGCGCACGTCAGACCTCGGGTTTATACTTTTGTCTGCATGGACCCTTGTGGTCTGTCCTAAGTAACGTGCATGTCTGGACATCTTCATATCCGCCCCAGATATGTGCCTGATATAAGAAGTGCCGGTCAGTCCTAGTATTTGGGCTAGATTTGTCAAGTCTTGTTGGGTAGCAATTTTGTGTTTGGGCAGTACCAGGCAAGCTGTCCGGGCGTTTGGGGCGGATATCTCAGGACTCCAGTTATAGATGCTCTCATGCCTCAAGTAGCCGCATGTAGCGGCGTGGCAGTAGCTATGGTGTCGCAGACAATGACAAGACAGACGTGCAGCCGTTTCGCATCATGAGCTACTGGGCAAGCACCGGTTTGCTAAGCGCTCACTCTGGTAGTAAAATGGTCAGCGTGGTTGTGGCTGTGGTGCCACGGACAACAGAGACGTGCTCCCGGAGCGGCGGTATGAGTTGCCTGGAGGGCGGTGCGACATGGTGCCATGAATGATGCCGAGACGGACACGTCGCCGGTGCAGCGACGCAAGCTGAAGCGTGTGCGCTGGCATGGCGAAAATTGCAGGTGCTTGGCTGGCGGTGGCTATGATGACATGACTAATAGTGAGTGGTTCGACCCTATGATCGAAAGGGAGACCTCCTCGTTGGCGCCTTGAGTGCCCGATCACTTTCCTAGCGCTCACGCGCGCCCCCTAGTGGGTCGTGGCCCATTCGCTTGAATGCTGCTCGCTCGACCGCTCCTTGGTAGCCTTTTTTTTCTCTTGCGAGCACTTGTCAAAAAAGCCTTGTTGTTTAAAAAATAAAAAAGGAAAAAAATTGAAAAAAATCATGAACTAAAAAATGTTCATGAATTTTCATAAAAGTTCACAAAATTAGAAAACAAAGTTCATCAAATTTTAAAACAAGTTCATCGGTTTCGAAAAAAGTTCATCTAGTTTGCAAAAAACTTCATCGGTTTTGGAAAGAAGTTCATCTAGTTTGCAAAAAAGTTCATCGGTTTTGAAAAAAGTTCATCGAACTTGTAAAAGTTCATCTAACTTGTAAAAGTTCATCGAATTTGAAAAAGTTCATTGAATTTGAAAAAAGCTCATTAATTTCGAAAAAAGTCCATCAAATTTGAAAAGGTGCATCTACTATCAAGAAAATGTTTCACGAATTTCTTTCACAAAAAAAAAGTTTGTGACTTTGAAAAAAAATGTTAAAGGGACAGATAGGGATGAAAACGGAGCGGAAATGGGCGGAACTGAGTGCTATCATTTTTTCATTTTTTTTGCAGAAGCGGAAAGCGAATATGAAACCCGGAAATGAATATAGAAACAGATACTGCGGAAAGCGGACACGGAGCAAATACAAAGCGGATACGGAAACATAAATAGGCATTGCTCGGAACTTAAAAACCCCTTGAATCATACAGAAATACACACAAAAATAAACAAATTTAATGAGTAGTTAACATGGCTACAAAATAATATCATTATGTTAGCAACTTAGCGTAGTATTGTAGTAGTACCGGACAATTGCGTATAAGGTCAAGCTGAGTACATGTGTGGTAGTAGAAGTTGGGCCTTAGATCCATTCTACTAATTGTGTCATTGTGTTCTCTTTGGTGCTTGGGCTACAAAGCAGCTATAGGACTATATTAAAAACAGAAGTTCCATTTCCATGCATGTTCCACCGGAAAACACCATTCTGTTTTTGTTTCCATTTCCACATAAAAAATTCCATTTCCACTTCTGTTTTGCAAAATTCCTTTTTCATTTTCATATTTCCTCTCCGCTTCCATTTTTCCTCCGAAAAAACGGAAAGTTTCCTGAGAAAAAACAAAAAAAACAAGAAGAAAAGGCGAAACAAACCATTCAATAACACTTAATTTCAGTTGGTCTAGTGGTTATGGTGTTGAAGTCCTAAGACCCGCCTCGCAGGTTCGAATCCTTTGTAACACACTTTTTTCTTTTTATAGGAACGGAGAAGGAGCTTCTTTTTATAGGAACGGAGAAGGAGCATATGGGCCGGCCAGGGAGGGTGTGAACCCTGTACCGAAATACCTATACTTGGCACTTAAGGCATCCAATAGGATTTGGCGTTGAAAAGTTATGTCCCCAGTGGACCCTAATGTTTATCTAGGCCATTCGGTAAATTCACAGGTGCCAACAGCCAGGTCCGGTCCACCGGGCCGAAAGGTTAAACCAGACCACCTGAATCTTGAGTTCATAGTCCTTAACCCAAATTACTCTTAATATCTTTACTCTTACAAGGGGAGTTGGTAGGACAGTATCCATGGTTCTTACAAGGGGAGTTGGTAGGACAGTATCCATGGTTTTTGTTTTTGCCTCACCGCCCACCACCCCCTCCATGTTGGGTTTTCTTGCTCCCTCTTAATTCCAAATCATTTTTCCCGATCCTCCTCTCGTTTGTTCGTGCCTTCTTTGGCAGGTGCCAATTTAATTCAACCATGTAAATATTATCTAATTAAGAATTCAGAAATCGCACCATATATGTAAGATAACCTTCCTAAAAGACAAAGAGAAGATTTTTCTCAATAACCTTCCAAATCAAAATAAGATATTCCTCAATAAGAAATAGCTAATACCACATCCTATCACATTTATTATCTATCATTATCTCTATTATTAAATCTCTACTCCTAAAAGGGAGTTGGTGAACACCACCCCTCCATGCTGATTTTTTTCACACTGCCACAAAAAAAACGGATCGATCCACCCGACCTTCCGATAACCTTCCTATAAGATAGACTATATTTTTTTTCTCGATAACCTTCCAAATCTCTCTACTCCTATAAAAGTCTGAGTTGGTGGTGATGGTGTGCCTGCCATTCTTCGTTTACAGCCGTTCGATCTACATCCAACGCATGTGAGTCGAGCTAAGGTAATTTTGCAAAAACACGCCTGCGCACTCCACTCTTGTTTGCAGATAGCTCTCTGTCCCTCCCGTTCAGCCCATCTCTCTCCCACGTCATCTAGAAATCTCATGACAAAAAGAAGGCCACAGAACGATCTGGAGAAATCGCTGTTGTCGGTGCGCTCCGTCCCCCAACGAATCTCAAGCCTCACCGCCGACCACCACCAGGACCCTCTAATCCTCGTCGTCTCCACCTCCCGGCCCCCTTCCCAGTATGCCTGACTTGGACCTTGGCAAGTAGGTTGTCGATGCAGCCCTCTCCGGTGTTGACTTCACAAGTTCGCCGTCGGCGCCGTTCGTGCCCCAACGGCTCTGTTGCATCCTCGCTTTCCTGCGGCAGCAGCCCCACCTCCGACCACAACCACCTCCCCCTCCTCATAGCCGTCTCATACCCTTCCCTGTCTCCTTCAACGCTGACATCTGCAAGTACGTCGGCGGCGCCACCACCTACTCCTACTTCCCTTCCCTACCAACGCGTTCCATGCTGGTCACACTCCCATGGATCTCACTGCCCTTCGCCTTCTGAATTCTGATCTGACAAGGACCAATGTATGGGTATTGATGAAAGAATAAAATCTCCTTGTGCAACTGCAGATATGTGATGTTTTTGACAATGTCATAGTGTCAAAAAATGTCTTATATTTTGATACAGAGTGTATTTAGTACACCAAAATTTCCTGATGATCACATTAGATCAGTTTTGGCATGTACTAAACTGGAAGCTGTATGTCATTGCATTGTTCTTTAAAATGGCTGTCGGTTTTCCTTTGACAGGTACATCTCCATCTCCTACATTGTGTAAGTGATTGGGAGTACCCTGCTGAATTTCCATAAATTTGGTTTGGGATGTAGTTAGTACAGTTTTGCACACCTTTCTCCAGGAGAACTTTCTTTTTCAGTATACTTTTCATTTGATCCTTGATCAATGAAAAATTCGGACTTCTTACTTTGTGCACTGGTTTCCTAGCAAATCACCGTTTTAATTTGAAACTCTGGCAAGAAATTCATGTGTTTCCTCCTTAGGAACAGAGGAACTCTGTGATGTTACACGGGCACTTTTCTCCATGTCAACGCAAGATTGGGAAGGTTTAGAAGGTCAGTACTTACCGAGGCGTTTGGTATGTACTTAGGAATTCCATGTTGTTTTGCAGCTAAAAGTGCGAATTAAATCTAGCCAATTAGGAATTGTTTAGTTTTTCCACCAAAAGGAGCCATCTAAGTTTATCCATTCAAGATATGGTGTACTGTAATTAAGCAAGATTTGTTTTTTTATGTCCAGATTTCTTTTCTTGAGCAAGTTTTTTTCCATTCTATTCTTTTTTAGAGAAAATTTCACACTTGATCATGAAACGTTGATTCAATGTTGTGTACCATTATGTTATGGCTTGTGCCTTTTGGATACCACACCTGTGCATATCATTCACATTGCTTTCCTTGATGATGATCAAAATTTTCATCTATGCAATTTCAGATTTATATCGCATCTTAAAAATAAGGTAGTTTTCTAATAACCTGATTTTTTATTTGGCAGACATGTGCATGTCATTTTTCTCATTCATGTTGTTTGCCTCGTGATGACCAACTTTATCATCTGTGCAATTTTGGATAGTTACATGATAGTTATTTGGTGGCTGGGTTGCAAGATGGTTTAACTTGCGAGAAAGTACTGTCTAATAACACACACACACACACACACACACACACACACACACACACACACACACACACACACACACACACACATCAAAGGTTGCCTGCCAGGAGCATTGCCTTCAGTGGCTTGCTGCGTGTTGAGCATTTATTTTCAAGATGTGACATAACCCAAGGCACGTACCTGATAAAGATGGAAATCGTGTGTATAATCTTTGTATACCAGTATATATGTGCATATGTTTCAGAGCGTATAACATGTCCATTGATAATTTTGCTATTAGATAGTGCTTTTGCTGGAGATGAAAATTCATAGATGACGCCCCATTGGTAGAGGAGTAGACAAAAGGTGTGTGTTGCATTGAGGACAAAACAAAGGATGAAAGTTTGTCCAATTTCCTGTGCTTGGGTATGGCTGGTTTGTAAGCAAAGGAAGATACTCTGCCTTTTTATAGTGGTATATTGTTTAGTGAGGGGGTGGACTCTGTTTTTCTAGATGGGCAATACTCTGCTTTTTTTTACAACTGGAAGATACTCTGCTTTGTCGCAAGGGGATATATCGTGTTACTTCTCCCCCTTTTTTTATATCTAAGCTTAATAACAAGATTATACTCTTTGTTAATTTTCCATGGCGTAACTTTGTAACGGTGTGTTTCTCGTGTCGAGGCCAATATGCTTCATGAGACGATTAGTTTTAAGTAAGCATAAAAACATTGTACTACATTTTAGCATAAAAAACATTGCACTGAAGTTGTACTACATTTAATTTGCGACAGATGGGGTACTTGATTGTGTACCACTCTATTTTGTGCATCAAGCAAGGCTCTCCTTGTGTTTTTCTTTTTTTCTCTCCGCTTCTTTGTTTGTTTGGCGAAGGACAAATTTCTTCATGCTTTTACTTCTATCTTCATACATGTAATAAAATACAGATGTTGTAATCCTTGCACACGCCGTTCATCTGAATTTTAGAGCATATTGCTGGAATCTATTTGTGCTTTGTCTCAGGAAATCAGGAATGATGCCACCACATATTAGTAAATTATATTATTTTGTTTGTTGTCCCGTAGCAATGCACGGCTCTTGACTATAATTTAAGTAAACAATGTTTCACTTGATCTTTAGTGTGCCAGTTGTTTTTTTGCGACCACGTAGCGTGCTTCGGGCAACTTACTAGTACACTCCTAAAAGGGGAGTTGGTAGGTCGGTATGTATGGTTTATTTCACCTCAACATTTCACCACCCTCCGTGTTGGTTTTTTCTCCCTCCCACTAAAAACCCAGATCTATTCACCCAACCTTCCTTTTCATTTTTTCCTACTTGATTTCGCAGGCGTCGATTCAAATCAATCATGTCAATATTGGGTAATTAAAAATTTGGACATCGCAACATATATGTGATATCACATTCCTGAAGACGGGCAGAAGATTTTTCTCGATAACCTTTCAAAACAAAACTACATATTTCTGAATAACAAATAGCTAATCCTGTGCACTACGCTATTTATTATCTATCATCATCTCTAGTATTGAATCATAATCACAACTTTTCCTAGACATTTTTTCTTCAATCCCACCCACATATCTCTGTTTTCACCGAAAATGTTTTTTTTTCTTGTTTGGTTTGTTCCGTTTGACCTCCGCTCCAGCGTATGTTGCACCCTCCCATTGATTTTCAACCCACCGAATTTTTTCAAATAAAACCCATCTCCCCTCAACCCCCTCCAGCCCTCCTCGTTCGACCTCCCCTCTCATGTAATCCCCACCTATGCGCCTCCTACTGACTTTTCCAATTTTTTATTCGCTACTTCATCCATCCCACAAAAATAAGCAATCTCCCTGATTCTGACTCGACCATTTCTTCCTTGTCACGTGAGGAGAGCGCCACATAGGGTTCTCTCGCACTCGGTTTTTGTCATCATGAATGTTCGCTCCCTGACTGAAGTTGGCCCCGCACATCCCTCTCCCCCACACCCTACCGGGAAGGGTTCAACCGCCGCCCGCTCCTGCTATCCTCTCACCGCGACGCTCTCGGCGCCACTGACTCTGCCTTTCCAATTACCTCTCTGGACGTCCCTCTACGCCGTAGCCGCCAAGGATCAATGGTGACGACGTTTCAATGTAGCGGTAATTTGATGCGCTTGTGGGGGGAGGGGGGGTGGGGGGAGCACATTTCGGAGCGACACTGCAGGTGAGGTCATCTTTGTTCTCGACTGCATGTGATGACAAGAAGGGTATGCTTGGCCAACTACTCCATGTGGTTTTGTGATACCAGGAGCCTACAGGATCAAGTCTGAGGTATATATGCGAAGAAGTTGGAATGACGAGGAAGTGCAGCAGCCTATCGTGCGCTGTCTCGGCTTCGAGGTCAAACAGGTTTGGTTTCCCTCCCAGATCCCACCCTCCCTTGTCTTCTTGCTACGACTCCATGGATGATTATATTACATGTGCGTGCGTGTGTGATAGGATCATAAGACTGACAGGGAACAATATGTATCAAACACTACCTGCCCTTATTATTTTAATTACAGTAAGCAATCACCTTATGGCCTTTACTATGTCGATCCCACATTATGGCCTTCACTGTGTGATAGTATTAGAAGACTGAATTTACACTTAGCAAACACCTGATGGCATTTACTGTGTATTTCAAGAAGTACCTCGTAGTGGCAGCAAGTCTGGCAATTAAGACTTTTTCTACAGACGGTGATCCAAACTACCTGGTATGAACAGCGGCAACATCTTATAATACTAACATGTAGTGCTTCATTTAACTCATTTTTGTAAAACATACTATTGTATCGAAAACTTAAATGCAATTAACTGTTGAATTTTTCTTCGTCAGGATTGAGCGATCTGGCATATAATTATGAGCTTCTGAAACTCGGTGGTCCAGATCATGGAAGATATGACAGGGAAGAGCCTGACATAGTAAGTATTGATTTTCCGGTCCTACCACAAGGTAGCTCAGCCAATCTGAATTTTATGTAGATTATTTCATGATCTTCCCGTGCAGGTAATTCTGTCGTATGTAGTCCTGAATTTCATTTAGGCTGACCTTGAAGTATTAGGAGATATAATGCACTATCTTGAGTGAACAAACTTACGTGTGAATGTTCCTGGAGCCCCCTTCATCCCCGCCCCTGGGTCGGAAAATTAAACAACGTGTCAGTCTTTCGTTCAGCAATAGAAAGAACTCAGTAACTAACATGGTGGTTTTAGCTGGATAGCAACCTTTCAGCTAGAAAGAACAGGAATAATGCCAACCTTTCAGCTGGACCAAAAAAAGATAGGGCATGAAAGAACCAAGCTAATGTGTCCCCACTTGCGGATGCACTCACATGTTCCTTACCACTCATCTCTTCAATTCATTCTTGTAAACATGTGATGAGTGCAGATTTTGGGTGGAGATGGAGATGGTGGCAAGCGGGAGATGCCAAGGATTGGGTTTACACAACATGTCCACTATAACGTTTATTTTCCATCTTCTACATTCACAGATTTTTGGCCTTCCGGTGGTGCAACTGTGAGTGTGTACGGTGTGAACACTACATATAACACCCTGTTGGTTTTCGTTGCAGCTTAGCAACGTCGTCTGTCTATGGTTCATAGCACTTTTATCTTCATTTTACTACTAGCATCCTGTAAAATGAAATGAGATAGAATGGTGTAGCCATAGATGATTGGTGGAGAAATTAACAGTTTTGGGTCATCAAAGGTGTCTCGGAAGATAGCTTTTTAGATTTTAATCTTAATTATGCATGTGCTCCAAAATAATAATCAAACATATTTGTGCTTATGCATATAATAACAGTAGCAAGAGTATATTTCATTTTAGTGGAAACTAGAACAACGATTTTTCTTTTGCATATATAAATAGATACACAAACAAAAATACTACACCCCACACAATTAGTGTTTCACGCCACCTCGTGCTCACGATCAAGCTCTGACAAGATCAGTTCATCCACGTCATCTGCCTCAACCCCGATTCCCCATCCTGTCGTGGTTAGCACCACCCACTCATCATCAGTACAGCCGAGATGGCCAAGAGGACCGCCACACGATGGAGGGACTCATGGGCCCGTGAACCATTGTTATGTAGCCCTTGGTACTCAACTTTGATGACAACGGGTCAATGCCATGTACGGGCCGAGCGGCCATCACCGGTGTGCAGCTCCGCCCATGTCTCATTACCGATAGGATTACAAGTACTAGCTCGCCATCGTGGGATCTAGGTTGTTCATCGGGCCAGCTGATGAAAGGCACCAAATGAAGAAGAGAGGGACATCAACAATGGAGGTATGTCTTGGTTCTCCCTCATCAAAGACTTTACCGACTTAACTTCTGAAGGGGGCATGCTACGATTGTGTTTTACTTAGAATGGCTAGTAGAACTGGTCATGGGTAGAATTAGTGTGCGAGACGTCAAGTGAAGGGAATTAAATTAAGTTCGTGACCAACAGAATTAAATTAAGTTAGTCGCCATGGGTTGAATTAGCACTAAGATACGAAGGCGGTTGCCGCCTTTGTACCTTGATGCTGGCCCCCCACGGTGGCATTGATCGCTGGCTCATTTAAAACACGAGTTCGTGGATTTTGTGATAAAAGTGAGGGTTGAGAGTGAGCGGGATGGGGGTAAAGTTGGTATGTTCAGTCATGGCTGTCTAAGTGGAATAATTTCCTTACATTAAAAATGCGGGGAATTTCCTTTCACTAGAGATGGCTTTGCATAAAATTGTATGAGAGGACGGTTGATTTATTTTCATCAAGTCATACAATTTTTGGCGAGGATAGGAGGGTAAATGCCTTGGTTGGTTGATTCAAGAGTTAATAATGGGCACGGTGGCGTATCAGTTGCATGCCCAACAAAAGACATTATATTTTTGTTTCATTGGTCATGCACGAGATTCAACTATATGACTTCTCCTAGGTTGCCTGTGTCGAAGTACAATATGATGGAGAAAATGTGCCATGACGAAAGCGAGGTGGGCTTCATCCGATTTTAAAAGAGAGGGCTCCAGCAAGAAATATCCCACTACAATGGGAAAACGAGCGGGAAGGGGAGGGTCTGGCAGGAAAAGGGAATGGTGTGTCCTAGGGTGGATTTGTTGTGTTGCGACCGCGTGTTGGAGATAACATGACGGATAGTTCGTACAATCACATTTCTCCTGCACATATGGACATGATTTGGGGAGCCCGGACTGTTGAGACGGTTGGATTTTGAGGAGCTGGGCGCCCGTTTATGTCTGAATATGTTCGGACTTATGACTTATGAGAGAGAAATAATCTTGATCTTGGAGACGACTTTAAACATGTGTATGATTCATTTGTATCAACTGTAGTCCATAGTAATGCAAGGCGTTCTACTAGTTTCTATTGGAGGAGTTGATCTTATGGCTAGCATCGAACAGGGAATATATGAACTAATTGTTGCTGCCGAGACCAATGCCTCCAAGAGCTAGCTATCTTGGCGTACACAGATGGCCGGCAAGCTGCTGCTACATGAGCTTCCAAGGCTCCCTTCCTGTTACACACTTGCAGAATCTCAGATCGATGTTGTTTACCCTGTGGATGAGACGGTGAAGATCTAGGCCCTGCAAGCTTTTTCACACGTTGCGCATGAAATTTGTTCCTCATATAGTCACTGTTCAATGAATTGTTTTTATCATTATTAATAATTTTATATACTATTATTCATTCATTTTTTCTCTAAAGCTCACATAATCTATTTTTAATGTTTGAGGAGCTTTAAGTCCAGGTTATAGAATTAAGTGCCCCGGAGCTCTTCAAGATTGGTGCAAACAAATATTAAAAGAGCATAGAAGCGCTCATCTGGGCTAGAACATACTTCTCTTACATTATCCGGTTAACATTGCAACATGAATTCTTGAATATATCCCAACGACATGCGAAAAGAATGTAATGCCTCTCTCACTACCATTGTAGTTAAGCATTTTTTTCATACAAAGGGCCGGTGACTGCATACGCAACAATAAAGGAAGCGTGCACATATTATATCCTACTCTCCGATCTGTTCGCCAATGCAGTCAGCACGCTTGAATTCTTTGAGATGTTTTGCTTCAGTGGCAGTTATGTTCTCATATTTGCCATGGAACAACTGGTCACATATGTCACAGCATATCCAAAAGGCGTTGGCATGGTACTGAGCACTACAGGTTTCACAAAAGTATGTAATTTCATGATCATTTTCTTTGTCTTCAGCAGGCTTCCTGGAGTCCTTGTTTGGAGCAGATAAATCTTGCATCGACTCTTGAGATGGTGGCACGTTCTCTTCAGCAGGTGTGATAGCTAGAGTCAAGCAAGTCTATTGTAATTTTTTTTTGCCGGAGATTGGATTATTAGTTTGCGTGTTTGTTTTAGATTTGGGCGGTACAATTTTGTCACTTTAGTTAACAGTTTTTTGCATGAAGCACCCATGCCATGCATATGGCTGGTGTTGGCGTGGTTCATACCATTGGCTGCAGGCTTGGAATTTCTCGGTACTTCAATCCTATTCGAGGCATGATAAATATGCAGATCACTATTTTGCCAAAATTATACACATCTCTCTACTTTTGTGAAATTAAACAATTAAGCCGCCCTCTCTATATCTTCCGTGTAAAAGATCGCATGTGCACACAAGTATATATGTTTATATACACTGTGCATTGCCAGTGGAAAATAGCTAGAATCCATATTCCAAACTTTTTTTTAATTTGATCATTACTAAAATAAGTAGAAAACTATGTCATTTACCTGATGTAGTTTAGTGAAAAGTTATGTATGTAATATATGCGGCTTAAAAATTACAAATATTTCAAAATAGAATACAGTGCATGGATACTCTTCATTGCCAGGAGAAAATGAATGCCCTCATTTACTCTTATAAAATTAATGCATGATCGAATCCTAGAAAATATATGGTCTAAAAAAGTTGAAGGTTTTGTGGGCGACAAATGTCCAATGTCTGTAATAAACATAAGACCAAACCCCATCATATTTCTTTAGGATATAAAAGGACACAAAATTATACTCCCTCCGTTCCAAAACATAGTGCTTCCTCTATTCCCGTACTTCAACTTTGACCATAAATTTAGCCAACAAGACCGACTGCGGCAGGAGCAGAAGTTATACCAGTGAATTCGTATTCAAATGAAGTTTTCAATTATATAATTTTTTCTCCCGCCGCAGTCGGTCTCGTTGATTAAATTTATGATCAAAGTTGGACCTCGGGAAGCGCGGGCGCACTATATTTTGAAATGAAGGAGTACATCCACCAAAGAATTTTGCATTTGCAATTCTATAGCCTACCAGTACACATGCAGACTTCATAAAATTGCTATAATGTTACATCTTCTATCAATCTGGAATTATTGGGGCATGACACACCAAGAATATATATCACGCGCATTGATTTCACACACTTGTCAATTGGAAAAGTCTATGCATGCGAAAAATACAACCACTAATGCACGGTGTTGTTTATAATTCGATACTCTTTTTCCTTTGTCTAATACAAAAATAAACACGGTCGTATATCTGAAAATAACCTTTTTCCCAAAGAAATATGTGTGAAAGTAACTGATAAAACTATTGGCCTAAATTCCCCTTTGTTTCAATACAGAACTATGCTACCCCGTGCAACAGCACTGGATTTTGATGACTAATTTTTCTTCATGAAAAACGGATCTGAGATTTCATGTCTGCCGGATTTAGAATTTTTTTTATTAAAAATGGATCAAAAAAGTCTGGGACAGCAGGATCTAAAAACTACGGCCACAAAAGCCCTTAGTTGTTTAACTCAATACATTTTTTTCCTATGCCTAATAAACACAGTTATGAGGACAGTAGTAGTATTTGAAGAAGCCCAAGCGGTACTTCACACAAGAGCTATGAGGCCTTGTGTGTGACAGGAACGCATCCATAAATACTCTTATGCGCTCTTTGTTGGGACGATTACTCGTTGGCATACATCTGCGAAAGTGCTACACTATCATGTTTGGTCTGCAGTTACTAGCGGTGCGGGGGTCGGGAAAAATCTTGGTCGGTTCAGCCGGCACCAACATGGTGACGCTTGTGGGCACCGCCTCCCTTCTTGAAGGGCGTCAGGTGTACCCTGTCGGCACTCCTCTCCGTGCACCGGCAGAAATCTGAGGATCTGTCTGGGCAGCAGCATCATTGTCGTCGTAGTCCTTCTTGAAGGTGTTGTTTGGTACGCGGGAATTCAGAGGCATAGGAGCGTGGTGGCGCTTCCTGGAAATCATCGCTTTGGCATTTGTTTCTCTTGTTTCTCTTTCTGGCCTTGATTGTCCTGTTTGCCCGTCAGTGATATCACAATTCTGTCAGGTGGTTGCTATATTAATATAGCAAGGCGAAAGCCTATTTCAAGACTTTGTAAACTGAATTCTTAAATATATCACAACGGAATGGGAAAAGAATGTAATGCCTCTCTCACTACCTTTCTAGTTAATCATTTTTCATACAAAGGGTGACTGCATACCCTAAAATAAAGGAATGGTGCACATATTATATCCTACTCTCCGATCACCTTGCGAATGCAGTCAGGACACTTGTATTCTTTGATATGTTCTGCTTCAGAGGCAGTTACGTTCACACATTTGCCATGGAACCACTGGTCACATTCGTCACAACCAATCCAAAAGGCATTGGCATGATATGGAGCATTACAAGATCCGCAAAAGTCGGTAACTTCATTATCCTTTTGTTTGTCTTCAGCAGGCTTCCTAGAGTCCCTGTTTGGAGCAGACAAAACTTGCATCGAGTCTTGAGAAGGTGGCACGTTCTCTTCAGCAGGTGTGATAGAGTCTACGTCTGGATTGGATACATTCTCTTGAGTTGGTGCGCTCGACTCCCTGTTTGCATTGTATCGTGCAAATGTTGATAGCCAAGGAAGACCATAAGAGAGATAGAATTCGTCATGGACTGTTCGCATCTCGTTTACCATATCAAATAAACGTATCCTGAAAGAGAAAGTAAACCAACATCATCAACTCAGCAATTGGCTTCGCGAGCAATATGTAACACATGACATTCTTGATGCATGGAGGAACTATATAAGCACTAAAACATAATGATTTAAATAGAAGATGAAGATCGCCCCTAATAAGAATAGCCCATTATTTAATGAGGCTCTAACAGTTAGTTCTGCAGGACTACAGTTCTGTTGAAGCTGTATTCTCTCTCGTGTTTGTTAAATGGAAAAAACAAGATATTACGTCAAAAAATAGAATCTTCTATAAGCTTGTTTAAAAGCATAGGAATTACATACTGTTTTGTTAGATAGAAGTTACAGGTTTTTGCACTTTTGCTGCATTCAAAGATTCTTCCACATGCCCATGCTTTATAAACAAGATATTGGTTACATTTCTCGGAATTAGATTGCACATATAAATGTCCTAAATGTTAAGTGTACAAAAAAACTGTTTGTGAAACGAAGTAGTAGTAGTGGTGGTGGTGGTGGTGGTGGTGGTGGTCGTACTAGTAGCAGCAGCAACAGTAGTAGTAACGTACCTTTGGTTGGCGTTGAGATGAGTGGACAAGAAAAAGGTGACGCCCATGAGCCACGAGTCGGAGTGGTGGGCGACGAGTGTCAGGTAGTCAGAACGGTTCACATAATCTCGCCGGCGGTTGATGCCTCGTGTCGGCACCGGCAGGCCTGGCGGCACCATTTCCTCTGGCAGCGTCAACTCCCAACTACCGTCCGGGTACCCGTACAAGCACATTGGCTCTTTACCTGAAGCGAGAAAATGAATCACACCGCTACATCAGCCAGTGATCTGCACACCTCGCCATCTTTTGTTTACTAATTGTAATTGGGGGCACCATATGAGATTTACTTTAATTTAAGAAAAACTACCTCTCCAAACCATGGATTTGACAAAAAGTCATTATATTATTCAAACAGGTTTGATGTCGGTACATGTCAAACAACTCTATTGTAAAAAAACAGGAGATTAGATTGTTAGTTTGCATGTTTGTTTTACATTTGGGCAGTACTTTCGACACTTTAACTAATTAAATATTTTTTGCATGAAGCACACCCATGCCATGCATATGGCTTGGTGATGGCGAGGTTCATATCACTGGCTGCAGGCTTAGAATTTGCAGGTACTTTAAGCCTATTACGAGGCGTGATAAATATGCAGTTCTCTATGTTTGCCAAATTTATACAAATCTCTCTACTTTTGGCTAATTTAAAAATAGGCGGCATTCTCTATGTCATCGTGAGAAAAGATCGCTTAGCGCACACAAGTATGTATGTTTATATACACTGTGCGTTGTCGGCGGAAAATAGCTAGAGTCTGTATTTCCCGACAAATTTCTTTTAAAAATCTGATCATTTATCTGACGTATTTTAGTGAATATACATGTATATATGTGACTTAAAATTAAAAATATTTCAAAATAGAACCATGGATACTCTTCATGACCAGGAGAAAATAAATGTCCTCATGTACTCTTGTAGACCACTTTCGCATGAATATTCTATGTAAATAGTAATGCATAATCGAGTCCTAGAAAAGATATGGTCTAGAAACAGTTGAAGGTTTTGTGGGCGACAGGTGTTGAATGTCAATAATAAACTTAAGATCAAACCCCATCGTATTTCTTTAGGAGAAAAGGAGAAAAAAAGTATACATCCACCAAAGAATTTCGCGTTTGCAATACTATAGCCCACCAGTACACATGCAGCCTTCATAAAATTGCTGCCATGTTACATCTTCTATCAATTTGGAGTTATTTGGGGGAATAGCACACCAAGAATATATATCACGCGCATTGATTTCACACACTAGTCAATTGGAAAAGTCTCATAAAAAATACTACCACTAATGCAGAGAGTTGTTTATAACTCTATACTCTTTTTCTTTTGTCTAATACAAAAATAAACATGGTTGTATATCTGAAAATAACCTTTTTCTTCCGGAGAAATATGTTTGAAAGTAACAGATCAGACTACCAGCCTAAATTCCTCTGTGTTTCAATACAGAACTTCACTAGGCCGTGCAACAGCAGTGGATTGATGACTAGTTTTTCTTCATGAAAAAACGGATCTGAGAGTTCATGTCAGCCGGATTTACAATTTTGTAATAAAAAATGGATCTAAAATTTTAAGGACAGCAGGATCTAAAAAATACAGCCACAAATACCAGTAGTTGTCTAACTCAATACTTTTTCCTATGTCTAATAAGAAATAAAGACCATTATATGTCTCAAAGCAACTGATCAAACTACCAGTCTAAGTTAAATTAAATAAAGAACTTCACTAGCCCGTGCAATCACGGGATTGATGACTTGTTTTTCTTAATAAGAAATGGATCTGAGATTTCACGTCAGATGAAACTATCTAATACTAATATAAACACCGGATCTGAAGTTTTTTTTCCTATGTCTAATACAAAAATAAACAAGGTCATATGTTTAAAAGTAACTGACAAAACTATCATCCTATGTTTCCCCATGTTTCAGTGCAGAACTTCACTAGGCCGTGCAAACACAGGATTGATGCCTAGTTTTTCTTAATAAAAAATGGATCTGAACTTTCATGTCAGATGAAACTATCAGCCTCTGCCTAATACGGGATCTAAAGTTTTTTTTCCTATGTGTAATACAATAATAAACACGCTTATATGTTTAACTGACCAAACTATCAGCCAAAGTTTCCCCATGTTTCAATACAGAACTCCGCTATCCCATGCAACAGCACGGAACTGATGACTAGTTTTTCTTAACAAAAAATGGATCTGGAATTTCTTGTCAGCCCGATTTACAATTTTGTAACAAGCAATGGATATAACATTTCTGGGACAGTTGGATCTCTATATTATATACCTTCCTCGCGCAATAAATCATATAATGTATCCTGATCTGCGTGTATGACAACAAGGAGGAGAAGAGACTGGCGTTAGATCCATCAGCACGTAGGCGTCACATATATCGAGAAAAACATGTCACTAAGGAGCATCCCATGGCGTACCTGTGGTGAGGGCTTGGGCGAAGGCGCTGGCGCCAGAGAAGTCCTCGTAGATGTTCTCCACTGTCCATGAGACGGCCGGGCGGGACCGCCATTCACCAGGGTGTGCAGGCAGCGGGGTTGGTGAAGCCCGCCCATGAACGGGAACGGTGAGACGACGCCTGGTGGGAGCGGGGTTGGAGGAGGAGCCGGCGCGAGATGCGTCCATGGGACGAGATTCGTGCTAGGTTCGCCGGCGGCGGGCTGGCAGAGATAGGCGGAGCTCTTGAAGGAGGAAGGTAGAATTGGATCTATGGGGGCACTCTGTTGCTTTGCTGCTTTATAAAGAGCCGGCGTCAAAAGGGTGAAAGACTGGGGAACGGAGGACACGGGCGGGTTACTACTTTCCTTTCGAGTCTCTGGGCGAGATGTATTTATTTTCTTTCGTTTCCTATCACGTTTTTGGCCACGCCGGCGAGGTGCCAGCACTGATGAAATAATTACAGGATAGCTGGCATGCAAATCCTAGGGCTACTGGCATGTGGTCCCCGGATCAGGAGTCCAGAATACAGGGTACTCCTTTAATTCCCTCATTAATTTCATTTGTTTTTAAAGGCATTTATTTCCTTCTTAAAAAAAGTAGTAGTACTTTACCGTATGTAATCATGCTTGCGCCAGCCGCGTCCCACGATTACCACGTGTTTCGATCGGGCTCGCGCACCGCAATCCCTCGAAAACCTTATTCGAGCCGATGAAGGGCTTGCCACACTTTTTTCTCCTACACCGTGCGTTTACCATCTCCTGTCTCTCTCTTTTTCCTCCATCGATTGAATGCCCCTTCTCTCTCCCTGCCCGTCTACTTCACCGCTGAATTGAGTTGGCTTGAGACAGCCGTGGTGTGGAGGCGCCGCTGCAGGGCCCTTTGAAGGAGAAGTTGCAAGGCTGGCGGGATTGGAGCGCGATGCTGGGTGCCTGGCACAGGCGCTACAAGGACCAGGTTTGCCACTCGAGGCAGCGCTCACCAGTGTTGCAAATGCAGAATCACGCCGGGGTGCTGCAACCAGTGGTCGGTGCTGTAATTGGTGGTCTCTTAGCAGCCATGGTTACTACCAATCCAGCGTTGGCCGATGTCTCGTCGCACGCCGCCGGCGGTACTGCAAAATGGGTAGTGACAACGGCCGTCGTGCTGCAACCGCAGAGTTCGCCGGCATCGTAGTCACGGGCGGTGCTGCAACCGCAGAGCTTGCCGATGCCGTATCCACAGCCGGTGCTGCAACCACACAGCTAGCCGGTGCAACAGCCGCGGTCGATGCTGCAAGCCTGCAACGGGGTGGTCGCAGCAGCCACCGTTGCTGCAACCTGATGTGGGCGGCCGCGACGATGCTTCGATGACCACGGCGATGGTTCAATGGACAGGACGACGAGGAATGCTATGACGACATCGGCAGCCGTGGCGATGCTGCAAGGCATGCTTCATTGGCCGCGGCGACGAGGCATACTTTGATGATGTCGACGACGGTGACAAAGCTTCAACGACCACGGCGATAGTTTTATGGACACGGCGATGAGGCATGCGATGACGGCATCGATGGTCGTGGTGGTGCTGCAAGGCATGCTTGAATGGCCGCAGCGATGAGGCGTACTTCGATGGTGTCGACGGCCCTGGCGATGCTACGACGCGTGTATTAATGGCTTCGGCAATGAGGCGTACTTCGATGGTGTTGGCGGCCGTGGTGATGCTGCGGCGTGTTACAATGGTCGTGGCGATGCTTCGGCGACCTGGCGATGGTTCGATGGACATGGCGACGAGGCATGCTACGGCGACATCGACGGCCGAGGCGATGCTGCAAGGCATGCTTCAATGGCCGTGGCGATGAGGCCTACTGCCGATGGTGTCGACAGCCGTGGTGATGCTTGGGCGACCACGGCGATGGTTCGATGGACACGCGGCGATGAGGCATGTTACAAGGACATCGACGACTGTGGCGATGCTGCAAGGCATGCTTCAATGTGAGTGGCGGCGAGGCATACTTCAATGGCGCCCGGCACGCCGCGGTGCTTCGACAACGTCGACGGCCATGGCGATGTTGCGAGGCATGCCGTGGGGACGGGTGTCGGTGTCAAAACCGGCAGATCTCGGGTAGGGGGTCCCGAACTGTGCGTCTGAGGATCGAAGGTAACAGGAGACAGGGACACGATGTTTACCCAGGTTCGGGCCCTCTTGATGGAGGTAATGCGCTACTTCCTGTTTGATTATCTTGGATGAATATGGGATTTACAAGAGTTGATCTACCTCAAGATCGTAATGGCTAAACCCTAGATGTCTAGCGTGTATGATTATGATTGCCTCTCTGGACTAAACCATCCGGTTTATATAGACACCGGAGGGACCTATGTGTTGTACATAGTCAGTTTACAGAGGAAGAAATCTTCAAATCCGAGCGCCAGGCTTGTCATCCACGCAAAGGAGAGTCCCATCCGGACACAGAGAAAATCCTGCGCCTTGTATCTTCACGGGACATTAGTCCGCCCACGCCACATAGCCCGGACGCCCGAGGACCCCTTAATCCAGGACTCCCTCGATGGCGCTGAACCAGGCTTCAATGACGATGTGTCCAACCCGCAGATTGTCTTCGGCATTGCAAGGCGGGTTCCTCCTCGAATACATCAAAGTAGTCCTCGAACACTGAAAATGTGTCCGGCTCTGCGAAACAGACACCACACACAAACACAACAGGGTATAATAATTAACAATTCCCATCTACTGACAACTTTTGTGGCAAGACGTTACGTCCCTTGCCTGGTTATTATTTCGAACCGTCTTTTAGCCTCTTGCTCCACGTTACGAGGCACGGTTTTTATTGGCACATCTTGTCAAAGCAGAGATCGTGTCCCCTTATCACGGGATTCTTATCAATATGGGCGTGGGTAATCCAACCGTGTCATTTGCATGATATCTTGGGAATAGGCGAGCTTTGAGGCCCGTGAGGAGGCGTTCGATATTCATCGCCTTTATAAAGGGGTACAGACCCGTCTTTCTCCCCCACGCCTACCTCTTCCTCAGCCTTTCCAGCCTCATGCTCAGTGCCCAGGTCCCGCTTTCTTTCATTGCTATGAAGCCTTCTAGTTATGTCCGGATCCAGCTCCCAAGGCAGGTGGGCGACCTCCTCGGTCACCGAGGAAGATATCACGAAGCTTCGGGAGGTGAGGTACCTGACTGTGGAAATCCCCCACAGGCTCCCTGCCAAGGGGCAGGTTGTTCCCACACCAAAATCCGGCGAGAGGGTTGTATTCATCTCTCACTTCCTCTGCAGGCTAGGGTTTGCTCCCCACCCCTTCGTTCGTGGCCTTATGTTCTATTATGGGCTAGATTTTCACGATCTAGCTCCGGACTCCTTTCTTCACATATCGGCGTTTATCGTCATGTGTGAGGCTTTTCTCCGCATCCCCCCACACTTCGGCCTATGGCTCAAGACCTTCAATGTGAAGCCAAAGATAGTCGACGGGGAGTAGGCGGAGTCTTGGCGGTGCTATGGTGAGCAAGCTCGCCAATACTATCTGGCCAAAAGGCACTTTCATGGAAACCTCCAACTTACAGGCGGGAGTGGTTCTATATCATCACCGAACCCCACGATACCAAATGGGCAGCAAGGCCTGCGTTTCGATCTGGCCCTCCATTGCGGCTCGCATCATGGATTAATAAGGGGCTAGACTGGGGATCAACTGATGAAGTGCGAGCGCTGCAAAGTCGTATCCAGAGCACCCTCAAAAGGACACCGGCCTCATTAACGTGATCCAGGTGATGCTAGTCCACCGGATCCTCCGGTGGCAGCGATGGCCTTTCCGCATGTGGGAGTTCAATCCGGAAGGACCGCGGACCCTTCAGCAATTCTTCGGCTCAACGCACAGAGGGATGTGGAAACTATTCTTCAAGACTCGAAAGCAGTGGCCGGACACATCCGAGGACATCGGCCTCGACTCCAACCATCCGGATACCTCGGTAAGCCCCCAACTTCTGAATGCAACTCGGTTGATTATCCCATAGCGATGTACTGAGAAACCTATCTTCGACCAGGGCTGGATAAAGAAGGCAGAACGAATTAGGTGTTCAGCTCCACTTCTCGAATACTCAGTTGATCCTGTGTTAATGAGGATGCTGGCCCCAGTGCCATATCAAATGCCGGTGAAGGAGGACAATAAGAAGAGAAAAAGGGCTGAAGGTGGCCTCTGCTCTAAAGGTATAATGGACGCTACGTCCTGGGATACTGAAGCTCCCTCTTCTGAAGATGAAGACGAAGGG
The DNA here is from genome assembly GCA_021605145.1 of Aegilops bicornis. Classification (NCBI taxonomy): domain Eukaryota; kingdom Viridiplantae; phylum Streptophyta; class Magnoliopsida; order Poales; family Poaceae; genus Aegilops; species Aegilops bicornis. The sequence goes on from CM038675.1 coordinate 92,635,794, forward strand.
GAAGAAGAAGGTGATATCCCTTCTCCCCACGGGAAGAAAAGGACTGCCTCCGAAGACTTGGAGGTGGAGGCACCCAAGAGAGGGAAGATATCCCTGTCAGATGGTTCGGGTTCAGAAGCGATGTTGATGCAAAGCACCTTTCTAGGGGCAAGCCCCTTGCCGAATCATAAGTGAACAAGGATGCTCTAGACATGTATCGTTCTTTTTGGGTTGCAAGGGTAACATTTAAACCATATGTTTGCAACCCGGCCCGCTGTCTACCTCAATAGTCCTCCTCATCGGGGGACTTGCCTCTGAAGATGATGGAAAGCGAGACGCCTCCACAAGCTTCCTCGCCCCTAAGGGCGGACGACTTCGAGGTGTGTCCCAGAGGATGTCCCCTGATCTTCCAACGGAGCTGGGGACAATGAAGACAGCGCCCGAGCGTGATACTTCGATCGTCAAGGGTCCAGGGGAGGCAGCCCCCACGGGGACCAACAATGAGGGCCCTGAACTATCCGGTGATGAAGCTATGTACCTAGGGTAGGGTCATGATCCTGTCCAAGATACCCTCCCCAAGGACATCTCTAAAAGAACCAGATGCATTCGAAGAAAAATCATCATCCACTCGACCAAGAATTTATGTTCCACTCGACAGTCTCGAAGACACTCGAATACCAGGAGATCTAGAGCCACTCCGCTCTGCAATGGTCAGGAATTAAGTCATAGCTTTAATGGTCATTATGTATCTTTATTGCTGGCATTACCAGTAACGCCCCCCTCTTGATGTACATTGAACCTTGTGTAACGGAGGGGAGCTGGGGTCCTGGCGCACTCTATATAAGCCACCCCCCTCCTCTTGAACAAGGGTTCGCACCCCCTGTAACCCACACGCATATAATCTAGTCGGCCGCATTCGGGCTCCGAGACGTAGGGATGTTACTTCCTCGGAGAAGGGCCTGAACTCGTAAAACTTGCGTGTACAACTCCTCCATAGCTAAGATCTTGCCTCTACATCACCTACCCCCTAAACTACTGTCAGACTCAGAACCACGACAGTTGGCGCCCACCATGGGGCAGGTGTCTTAGCGATTTGTTGGAGGAGTTGTGATTTGTCCGATCCCCATCGACATGGTTTCAGGCGGAGGTTTGGCCGAGGGCTGCGAGATCCGTCTCGGCGCGCTCATGTTCATCGCCGACGACTCTACTTGGCTCCAAGAGGCTCCACTCGACGTCAAGGCGCTCCCCGTCCGCGGGGCAATGCACTTTCGCACGTGCGTCCGCGGCATCCTCCTACGACAGCCGTCGACTCAGTATCAGTCAGTTCCTGTGGCGTCCTCCCTCCCTGTCGCCCGCCGGCGCAAGTGTTTCTGTCGATCGAGGCTTCAGCGGTGGGTGAGGCACGCGGTGGCCCGCCAGTCGGCCATCCCCCAAGTCGTGGCAATCGAGCCCAACGAAACTCTCTACGACCTGTTAGATCTGTCGACTGGCTCCGTAGAAACTGCTTCCGAGTGCGATAGCAGTGATCCTGCGGCGGAAGTCCTGATGGTCGATGGACCTCGCACTCCTCCTAGCTTCCCTCGCGTTGACGGTGGAGATGGCGGAGGCGATCCGTTGCATGTCCACGAGGAGTACCTCCCCGAACCTCTCTCTTCGCAGCAGAGGGAAGAACTTCGCCGTCGGAACATGGATGCACTTCATACTCCTATCATTGGAGAAACCCCCGAGGCCCGAGCCTTGGAGAAGGCGCGCCTGGCCAACTTGGTTGAGCGCACTCGACTGGAGAACCTCCAGCACGCACTCGACGAGCGTGCTCGGCAGCGGATTCTAGAATCCAGTCGAAGACAACTTTTTCCGCCTCTAACTCAGGTATATCGAACTCCAATCCAGAATCTCACAGCCGTAGCCCGAATAACAGAGTCAATCTAGCCGTCCCAGTCAGAAGCTGGCAAAGGTTTGATGCAGATCAGGGCTTTACTCCGGGCAGCAGGAGAACAGAATACAGATGTGTCTCAGTCGCGGAATAGGATCCACAGCAGGTCCGTCGTAGAAGATACAGTCCAGTCGGCCCACAGCCCAAGATCGCCCCCGAGGTGTGAGGGGCTTGGAGACCTGCGAGATCAGTACAGGAACCGTGAGCAGTATGATCATCGACTCGATCACGATGATCATCATCGAGTGCCCACGCCTCCCCCAAGGAGTGCGTCATACATGCCTCGGCAGCATGATGACAGACGCCCTCACAGTGGTGGGCGAAGGATTCCTGTCGACCCCAGGGAACCGGTCTTTGATGTGAGATCTATTCTCGTACAAGGTTTGGTCGACAGAAACAGAGCTCACAGAGAAGTCCATGACAGAGATTTTCCAACCAGCAGCAGAGTGCATGTCTCAGGTCTAGAGTGCTTCAGCAGAGCCATCAGGGCCGCGGTGATTCCTCCCAACTTCAGGTTGGCGACTGGAGTCAGTAAGTTCACTGGTGAGTCCAAGCCTGACACTTGGCTTGAGGACTACAGAGTGGCCGTACAGATTGGCGGCGGTAATGATGAAGTGGCCATGAAGCACCTTCCTCTGATGTTGGAGGGCTCGGCGAGCATGGTTAAATCAGTTAAGCGCCTGCAGTATTTACTGATTGGGAAGATCTTGCCAGTGTTTGTCGGAACATTTGAAGGAACATGCAAACGGCCATCAGGGTTGTGAGCTGCAATCTTGTGTGCATAAGCCAAATGAAACTTTGAGGACTATATCGAGAGATGGATCACGTTGCATCACACTGTGGAAAATGTGTCTGATCACCAAGCAGTTTGTGCCTTCAAGGAAGGCGTCAAATATCGAGAGTTGAATCTGAAGTTCCGTCGGACCTGAGATATGTCTCTGAGTTGGATGATGGTGATTGCCACCAAGTATGCCAATGGCAAAGAAGAGGATCGGCTCCGGAGTGGCAAGCGCAAAACAGTCATCCACGAAACCGGAGGAGGGAACTCCAGTCGGAAGCAGAAGCACAAAGCCGAGCCGGCTGCTCCTGGAGAAGCCTTAGCCGTGACTGAAGGAAAGTTCAAGGGGAAACCCAAGGGGCCGTGGAACCCTAAGAAAGTAAAAGACCAAGATGAGAATGATGTGTTGGATTTGCCATGCCACATTCAGACAAAGAAAGATGAGGAGGGTAATCTCATTTACCCAAAGCATACCACTCGACGATGTCGGCTCCTAATCCAGCAGTTCCGAGAGAAACAGCCCAAAGAAAAGGAAAAAGAGTCAGACAAAGTTGAGGACAAAGAGGAAAGTGATGATGGTTACCCTCACGTCAATTCCACTCTGATGATTTTTGCTGATGTAGAGAGCCAAAGTCGACTGAAAGTCATCAACAGAGAAGTAAACATGGTCGCGCCGGTGACGCCCAGTTATTTGAAATGGTCTCAGACTGCCATTACATTCGACCAGTCTGATCACCCGACGCATATAGCCACCCCCGGGAGGCAAGCATTGCTGGTCGACCCAGTCGTCGAAGGCACTCGGTTGACTAGAGTTCTAATGGATGGCGACAGTGGCTTGAATATTCTATATGCAGAGACGTTGAAAGGAATGGGCATTCCGATGTCCAGACTCAGTGAAAGCAATATGAGTTTCCACGAAAAGGCTGAGTCACTCGGCCAGATCGCCCTTGATGTAGTTTTTGGTGATTCCAAGAATTACCGCAAAGAAAAGTTGACATTTGAAGTTGTGGATTTCCAGAGTGCTTATCACGCTATTCTGGGTAGGCCAGCTTATGCACGTTTTATGGCTCGACCATGCTACGTGTATCTCAAGTTGAAGATGCCTGGTCCTAAAGGTGTGATCACTATCACTGGCAATCGAAAGAAGGCAGAAGAGTGCTTCCAGAAAGGCTCGAAGATCGCCGATGCACAGATGGCAGTAGTGGAATTGCAGGAGTATCAGAAAAATGCAGATCCGAGTGATTTGTTGCGAGCTAAGAAGCCTGCCACGGATTCAGCATTTCAGTCGTCTGGCGAAACGAAGCCGATTCATGTTCACCCGGCGGATCCCAATGCTACTCCGACTCACATTTCAACAACACTCGACTCCAAATAGGAAGAAGCGCTCATCCAGTTTGTCCGTGACAATTGGGACATCTTTGCGTGGAAACCTTTTGACATGTCGGGTGTTCCCAGGGGGCTGGCTGAGCATCATCTACGAGTCGACCCAAAAGTGAAACCAGTCAAAGAACATTTTCAACGGTCCGCCGTGCAGAAGAGAAAGGCAATCGGTGAAGAAGTGGCTCGGCTCCTAGCAACTGAGTTTATCCGAGAGATTTACCACTCCGAGTGGCTAGCTAATGTTGTCATGGTTCCTAAGAAGGACGACTCACTTAGCATGTGCATTGACTTCAAGCATATCAATCGGGCCTGCCCGAAAGATCACTTTCCTCTCCCTCGCATCGACCAAATTGTTGACTCAACTGCGGGGTGTGAGCGTTTGTCCTTTTTGGACGCTTATTCGGGGTATCATCAGATCCGTCTGTATGGACCTGACGATATAAAAACATCTTTCATCACCCCATTTGGGTGCTTCTGTTATGTCACCATGCCATTCGGCTTGAAGAACACTGGAGCCACATTCATGTAGATGATTCAGAAGTGTTTACTCACTCAGATCAGTAGGAATGTGGAAGCATACATGGATGATATTGTGGTTAAGTCACGTAAAGGTTCCGACCTACTGGCTGACCTTGCTGTAACCTTTGCCAACCTCAGAAGGTATGATATCAAGCTTAATCCATCAAAGTGCACATTCGGAGTACCAGGCGGAAAATTGCTCGGTTTCCTCGTTTCCGAACGAGGGATCGACGCTAACCCAGAGAAAGTGGGTGCCATACTCCGGATGAAACGCGTAAGTTTAAAAAATCCTACCGAATGGTGAGCAAGCCTCTCACTCAGGGGCTTAGCTGCAGTCCAGTACTCGCCTAAGTTTAAAAAATCCTACCGAGTGGTGAGCAATCCTCCCACTCGGGGGCTTAGCTGCAGTCACATTAGACGCCTAAGTTTTAAAAATCCTACCGAGTGGTGAGCAATCCTCCCACTCGGGGGCTTAGCTGTAGTCCAGTACTCGCCTAAGTTTAAAAAATCCTACCGAGTGGTGAGCAAGCCTCTCACTAGGGGGCTTAGTTGCAGTCCAGTACTCGCCTAAGTTTAAAAAATCCTACCGAGTGGTGAGCAATCCTCCCACTCGGGGCTTAGCTTCTGATCCGATGCTAGCCTAAGTTTAAAAAATCCTACCGAGTGGTGAGCAATCCTCTCACTCGGGGGCTTAGCTACAGTCCAGTACTCGCCTAAGTTTAAAAAAAATCCTACCGAGTGGTGAGTAATCCTCCCAGTCGGGGGCTTAGCTGCAGTCCAGTACTCGCCTAAGTTTGAAAAAATCCTACCGATTGGTGAGCAACCCTCCCACTAGGGGGCCTAGCTGCAGTCCAGTACTCGCCTAAGTTTGAAAACTCCTACCGAGTGGTGAGCAACACTCCCACTCGGGGGCTTAGCTGCAGTCCATTACTCGCCTAAGTTTAAAAAATCCTACCGAGTGGTGAGCAACCCTCCCACTCGGGGGCTTAGTTGCAGTCCAGTACTCGCCTAAGTTTGAAAAATCATAACGAGTGGTGAGCAATCTTCTCACTCGGGGGCTTAGCTGCGGTCCAGTACTCGCCTAAGTTTTAAAAATCCTACCGAGTGGTTAGCAATCCTCCCACTCGGGGGCTTAGCTGCAGTCCAGTACTCGCCTAAGTTTAAAAAATCCTACCGAGTGGTGAGCGATCCTCCCACTCGGAGGCTTAGTTGTAGTCCAGTACTCGCCTATGTTTTGAAAAATCCTACCGAGTGGTGAGCGATCCTCCCACTCAGAGGCTTAGTTGCAGTCATATACTCGCCTAAGTTCGAAACATATCCCTATCCGCAAGGACGATGAGGTGCAGGTTGACTGCAACCTTCTCCTTCATAGCTACGCCACAAATACAACATGCACTCCATCCTTGTCTGCAAGGACGACGAAGCGCAGGTCGATTGAAGTCTCCACTTCAAGTCTGCATCTCATACACAAAGGTCATTCCAAGTGTAGAACAAATTCCAAAAGCAATCGCAAGCATATCCTGAGATAAATCAAGTTCAGACGAACCCTAAAAGTTCAAGACCGCGGAAGTACTCAGGCATTCAGCCCGAAAGAGTTTAACAGTTACAAAAACTACTCGGCATCCCGAGGCAAATTTAAGGTGGAGCATAAAAGTCCGTTCACTCCGCAGGAGGAGGGCTGGCAGGCTCGACGAATTCACCCAGGTCAATGCCATCAGCAATCCGAGTGGCAGCAGCAATGAAAGTCTCCATGAAGGATTGTAAGTCATGCTTCTTGGTATTGGCAACCTTGATCGCCGCCAGCTTCTCTTCTCGTGCCTTCTTGCAATGGACACGAACCAAAGACAGAGCCACATCAGCACCGCACCGGGCAGAAGACTTTTTCCACTCCTGCACTAGACCTGGGATCTCATTAAGTCGAGTCATCAGAGACTCGAGGTCATTCTGGAGCGTTGCCCTTGGCCAGAGTGTTGTGTCGATCCGCGACGTTGCGACCTTCAGTCGAGCAAGGTAGTCAACAACACCGTCGATGCGGGATTCCAGTCGGAGCAAGTTCATAGCAGCTTCATCTTTCACGGGGGAGTTGATGGGGTCCAAGCTTGGTTCAATTCGCCCGGTCTCCTCCTCGAAGTATCGGCAAAACTCTGCATGCACAATTCGAGAGTGAGTCAATAGTCGTATGCCCAGTCGACGAAGATAAACCAGTCAGAACAGAGTATATACCTTCAAGCTTGATGAATAGTTTCTTGGCAAGGCTCCTCAGACAAATTTCCAGATCATCTCTCCTGCGAGCAATGCCTTCCATCCTCTCGTTCAGATTGACCTTGTCCTTCTTCAAGCGGGTTACTTCCTTGTTGGCTTCGTCCAGGGCAGATTTTATCTTGGCGTTTTCTTCCACCAATTGGTCGACTGAAGCTAACTTCTGTTCAGCCAGAGCAGTTTTGTCATCAACCTTCTTCTGTGCGGCAGCCATATCTTGATCCTTTTTTGCCAGAGCCTGGTTCAATTTTTCAGGAAAGAAATGATGCTTGGTTCAGAAAGAGCAAAATGAAATCCAGATCAAGGACAAACCATTTGACAAGTCTGTCTTACCATTAGCGTCATCCTTGGCTTTATGCAGTTCCGTCTTAGCCAACTCCAGGTCAAGGTTGAGTTGAATCTGCTGTTTCTCCAAGTCAGCAAAGCGATCTCCAAGATCACAAGATTTCTGCAATCAAGGAATGGGTCAGTCGACTGGATAAAAGATTGGTAAAAGGATAAAGACACCAAATTCTAAGACTATCGTCGAATCAAACATCCAACTGTAGTCTCGGGGACTACACCCAGTGGGTGCACTCAGCGTGGCCCCACTGGTTCAGTTTACACTCGACAAAACCTTTCCAGCACGAGTGTAATCTGAACCGGCGCAATAGCCGCGGTCGATGCTGCAAGCCTGCAATGGGGTGGTCGAAGCAGCCACCATTGCTGCAACCCGATGGGGGCGGCCGCGATGATGCTTCGATGACCACGGCGATGGTTCAATGGACAGGACGACGAGGCATGCTATGACGACATCGGCAGCCGTGGTGATGCTGCAAGGCATGCTTCATTGGCCGCGGCGACGAGGCATACTTTGATGGTGTCGACGACGGTGACATGCTTCAACAACCACGGCGATAGTTCTATGGACACGTCGATGAGGCATGCGATGACGGCATCGATGGTCGTGGTGGTGCTGCAAGGCATGCTTGAATGACCGCAGTGACGAGGTGTACTTTGATGGTGTCGACGGCCCTGGCGATGCTACGACGCGTGCATCAATGGCTACGGCAATGAGGCATACTTCGATGTTGTTGACGGCCGTGGTGATGCTGCGAGGCATGTTACAATGGTCGTGGCGATGCTTCGACGACCACAACGATGGTTCGATGGACATGGCGACGAGGCATGCTACGACGACATCGACGGCCGAGGCGATGCTGCAAGGCATGCTTCATTGTGAGTGGTGGCGAGGCATACTTCAATGGCGCCGACAGCCACACCGATGCTTCGACAACATCGACGGCCATGGCGATGTTGCGAGGCATGCCGCGGGGATGGGTGTCTGTGTCAAAACCGGCAGATCTCGGGTAGGGGGTCCCGAACTGTACGTCTGAGGATCGAAGGTAACAGGAGACAGGGACACGATGTTTACCCAGGTTCGGACCCTCTTGATGGAGGTAATACCCTACTTCCTGTTTGATTATCTTAGATGAATATGGGATTTACAAGAGTTGATCTACCTCGAGATCGTAATGGCTAAACCCTTGATGTCTAGCCTGTATGATTATGATTGCCTCTACGGACTAAACCATCCGGCTTATATAGACACCGGAGGGACCTATGGTTGTACAGAATCGGTTGACAAAGGAAGGAATCTTCACATCCGAACGCCAGGCTTGCCATCCACGCAAGGGAGAGTCCCATTTGGACACGGAGAAAATCCTCCGCCTTGTATCTTCACGGGACATTAGTCCGGCCCACGTCACATAGCCCGGACGCCCGAGGACCCCTTAATCCAGGACCCCCTCAGTAGTGCCTGAACCAGGCTTCAATGACGATGTGTCCAGCACGCAGATTGTCTTCAGCTTTGCAAGGCGGGTTCCTCCTCCGAATACATCAAGGTATTCCTCGAACACAGAAAATGTGTCTGGCTCTGCGAAACAGACACCACACACACAGCCACAATATGGTGTAATATTTAACAAGTCCCATCTACTGACAACTTTTGTGGCGAGATGTTACGTCCCTTGCCTGGTTATTATTTCGAACCGTCTTTCAGCCTCTCGCTCCACGTTACGAGACGTGGTCTTTATTGGCACATGTTGTCAAAGCAGAGATCGTGCCCCCTTATCACGGGATTCTTATCAATATGGGCGTGGGTAATCCAACCGTGTCGTTTGCACGATATCTTGGGAATAGGCGAGCTTTAAGGCCCGTGAGGAGGCGTTCGATACTCATCGCCTTTATAAAGCGGTACAGACCCGTCTTTCTCCCCCACGCCTACCTCTTCCTCAGCCTTTCCAGCCTCAAGCTCCAGCGCCCAGGTCTCGATTTCTTTCATTGCTACTAAGCCTTCTAGTTATGTCCGGATCCAGCTCCCAAGGCAGGTGGGCGGACTCCTCGGTCACCGAGGAAGATATCGCGAAGCTCCGGGAGGCGAGGGTACCTGATTGCAGAAATCCCCCACAGGCTCCATGCCAAGGGGTAGGTTATTCCCACACCAAAATCCGGCGAGAGGGTTGTACTCATCTCTCACTTCCTCTGCGGGCTAGGGTTCGCTCTCCACCCATTCGTTCGTGGTCTTATGTTATATTATGGACTAGATTTTCACGATCTAGCTCCGGACTCCTTTCTTCACATATCAACGTTTATCGTCATGTGTGAGGCTTTTCTCCGCATCCCCCCACACATCGGCCTATGGCTCAAGACCTTCAATGTGAAGCCGAAGATAGTCGACGTGGAGTAGGCGGAGTGCGGTGGTGCTATGGTGAGCAAGCTCGCCAATACTATCTGGCCAAAAGGCACTTTCACGGAAACCTTCAACTTCTGGCAGCGGGAGTGGTTCTATATCATCACCGAACCCCGCGGTACCAAATGGACAGACACGCCCGCGTTCCGATCTGGCCGTCCACTGTGGCTCGCATCGTGGATTAATAAGGGGCTAGACTGGGGATCAACCGATGAAGTGCAGACGCTGCAAAGTCGTATCCAGAGCATCCTCGAAAAGGACACCGGCCTCATTAACGTGATCCAGGTGATGCTAGTCCGCCGGATCCTCCGGTCCTAGCGATGGCCTCTCCGCATGTGGGAGTTCAATCCGGAAGGACCGCGGACCTCCAGCAATTCTTCGCCCAACGACAGGAGGGATGTGGAAACTATTCTTCAAGACTCGAAAGCAGTGGCCGGACACATCCGAGGACATCGGCCTCGACTGCAACCATCCGGATACCTCGGTAAGCCCCCAACTTCTGAACGCAACTCGGTTGATTATCCCATAGAGATGTACTAAGAAACCTATCCTCGACCAGGGCTGGATAGAGAAGGCAGAATGAATTAGGTGTTCAACTCCACTTCCCGAAGACTCAGCTGATCACGTGTTAATGAGGATGCTGGCCCCGGAGCCATATCAGATGCCGGTGAAGGAGGACAAGAAGAAGAGCAAAAGGGCTGAAGGTGGCCTCTGCTCTAAAGGACTGGACGCTACGTCCTAGTAGACTGAAGCTCCCTCTTGTGAAGATGAAGACGAAGGGGAAGAAGAAGGTGATATCCCTTCTCCCCACGGGAACAAAAGGATTGCCTCCAAAGACTTGGAGGTGGAGGCACCCAAGAGAGGGAAGATATCCCTGTCAGATGGTTCGGGTTCAGAAGGCGAAGTTGACGCAAAGCACCTTTCTAGGGTCAAGCCCCTTGCCGAATCGTAAGTGAACAAGGATGCTCTAGACATGTCTCGTTCTTTTTGGGTTGCAAGGGTAACATTTAAACCATATGTTTGTAGCCCGGCCCGCTATCTACCTCAATAGTCCTCCTCGTCGGGGGACTTGCCTCCGAAGATGATGGAAAGCGAGATGCCTCCACAAGCTTCCTCACCCTTAAGGGCGGACGACTTCGAGGTGTCGTCCCGGAGGATCTCCCCTGATCTTCCAATGGTGCTGGGGACAATGAAGACGGCGCCCGAGCGTGATAGTTCGATCGTCAAGGGTCCATGGGAGGCAGCCCCCACGGGGACCAACAATGAGGGCCCCGAACTATCCGGTTTACAGTCGAAGACAACTCGAGGTTCGAGTAAGCGTACCCCTTTGAAGGTTGTCCGTACTCCCGCAGCAGCCTCCAGGAATCCGGAGGTGCCGGATACTCTTATGGGCACATTGCAAAGTGCATCCATCTCAGAGGAACATCGTACCTTAATGGGTACGATAGTTGAGAGGATTCTGTCCGCGAGAAGCGGATTGAATGAAGCCTTCACGGGCCTGCTGAGAGGCTTCGAGGTATGCAATGTAATATCTTTAACCGCTCTTTACATGCAAATGCGCCTGTGTATAGATAGTAGCCCCTGAGACTCTGGTCGGTTTCCACAAGGAGGTGATCGGAGGATCAAAAAGATATGCTCAAGAAGTACATAGTTAATTTGAAAACAGGTAGTTATGTCAATTGCGACCGCCCAAGCTGCGGAAGTTGCAGATCTAAAGCATAAACTTGAGTTAGCTGATGAGGACATTACTCTTATTAACAGGCGGCTCGACGAGGCACAAGGTATGTTTTGGGACAGCCTGCTTATGCATGTATAATAGTATGAGCACGAAACTGAAAATTATACACTGTGACATGCATAACTGTAGATGGTGCTGCCGCGGTTGAGACCCTTCAGGTCGAGCTTGCCCGGGCCAAGGAGCATGCCAGAGTGAGCAATGCGGCTACCAATAAGGCGGCTGCTGATTTAAAGGCTGAAACAGGCCACTCGGCGCCAGTGCGAGGGGAGAATATCTACCCTAGAGCGAGAGCTAAAGGATACCACTGGCTAATGCAAAGCACTCGAGGAGGATAACAAAGCCAAGGCAGCCAAACTCGAGAAGGCATTACAAGAGGCTAGAGAAGCACAGTCCGAGTCTAGAGCGGCTCGGAAGGAGATCTGGCAAGCTGGGGAGATAGCAGCTGGTAAGCCCTTTCTTTTATAGACTAAGTTCGGCGACACGAAGTATGCTCTGCTTAATCAATTGCGGAATTCTCCACACGCGTTCTTGGACCTGCGGAAGAGTGTCTCCAACATGGCGCAGTTCTTCCTAGCGCATGAAGGACGTGCTGCAAAGAAGCTTTTCTGGTCACAATTCAACGTGCCACGGCGTCGGGCGTTGCTGAACGAACGGATGGCCCAGTGGGCCTTGCTCCACGAGATGCCCAGAGCTGCCATGAAGGACGTCGTGGTCCGGCTATGGCCAGTTGAACCCATTCCTAATAGCTATTTCAGTTTGGTGCAACGACTTGTCGATGTAGTGCCGTGTATCGACGCCGTCAAGCGGTCGGCGTGCATAGAAGGTGCCTGGATGGCCTTCGCCCGCGTCATGATGTACTAGGGAAAGATGAAGGCCACTGATGTTGCAGCATGTCGGTGGGAACGACACCTATGTGACCACAAGGATCCCTACTGCGGTTGCGAGGCGCGGGGTTGAGAGAAGAGTGGATCTGACAGTGAGTACTCGATTCGTTTATCCAGGTTCGGGCCGCGAGGATGCGTAAAACCCTAGTCCTGCTTTGGTGGATGTATTCTGAGTTCCTGAGCTGGCTACGAGGTGTAACGAGCTCCAAAAAGCCCAATCCTTCTCCTGGTCGCCTCGGGCCTCCTTTTATAGAAAAAGGGGTCGCCACAGTGGCAAGAAGGAGGTAGAAAGGGTATAGTGCCGCGATGTTATCCCTCGTATTACAGGACAAGATGCATTTAATGCATCACTTACGTGTCCTCTTGATTATCGGGGATGGAAGCGAGGCCCGTCCCATCCGTCGCCGCTCCTCCTTGCTTCGACACGCGCCCTGGCCAGCGATGCATGCGGTGCCATGTAGGCAGGCAGGCAGCTGAGGTGGCGCGGTGGTGGAGCCTTCAGGAAGGGTTGCATGTTGCCACGCAGGTGCCTGCCCAGCTGGTTGGGTCGGCAGCTGCATGCGAACGGTGCTGGAAACTTGGTTGGTGCAGGCCTGGCAGCAGCCCTGCTGGTGCGCCTGGCGCGGGCCTTGCCGGGTGGCCCGACAAGGGTCTTGTCACGGCGCATAGGCGTCCCCGGCAAGGATCTTGCCGGGGGTCTTGTGGGTTTCTTTGGTGAGGATGATTGCCTTCCTATCCTCACTTGATCTTGACTATTCTTGGTCTTCACAGAGATCTGCATGCCACCACGGAGGTGCCTCCCGAGCCCTATCCCAATGCGTCTGCTTGAGCATTGGTGGGCTCAAGGGTGGCTCGCTTTCATTGGCGTGGTGAGCTGCCCCGGCAAGGGTCTTGCCGGGGCAGCTGCCCCCTGACAAGGGTCCTTTCCGGGAAAACCTGCTCTGCCCATCCAATCCTTGTGGCCTTGGTCCTTGTCGTTGCTTTATTTGTCTTGTGCCTTCGGCTTCTCTCCGGCCTCCCTTCCCTGCCGTGTGATGTGTGGCCGTGGCGAGCGGCTCTGACTGCCCGTGCACAAGTAAAGGGGTCAAAAGGAGAGCCCCTACTTTTGCACACCGACAGGAGACCCCGGGCCTAGGCCATACATAAGTGCGACACATTGTTGGGCCAGGCCCAGAACAGTGCGCGGGCAGGAGGGGAGGATTTTACTGTGGTAACTGGTCCGTCCGCTGCGCTTCTCCACGACTTGCGTTGAACGCGCGACGTGGGGTTCATGCGCGCGCGTGACGGAAGCACGCTGGCGTCACCTCGCGGTGGATATTAAAGAGGCGGATTGCGTGTCTCTTCGAGACTGCAGGGCCGCCTCCCATTTACTGCCCCCGATTGGGAACCGTCGCTCCACGCGTCCCACTACGCCTGCCCCTTGCGCCACGTCCGCTGCATGCATAATGCAGAGCAAATGACAGGCGCGCGGGATGTGGGAAGTCGTGCGCGCGCGTGGGTTGATTCCCACGCGCCTTCAATGGAGCGGGGAGGGCGGTCGACGGCCCCGCTCGCTGTCACTTCAGCGGGTCGGATTGGCCGAGAGGGGGCGGCCTAGTCCCGCCCCCACTCCTTTATAAAGAGGGGAGCGGGAGGAATGGTGCCTCTCAACTCTCCGCCATCTGCCACTCCCCATTCTTGTTTCTTCCTTCCTTCTGCCATGGCAAGGGGGCATGGCGACGCTTCATCGGTGGCGGCGAGGGTTTCGGCTAGACAACGCGTCGCTCCTCCCCAAGAGCTCGTAGCGGCGGAGCCGGCCGCTAGAGGAAGGGGGAGGGGGCGAGGTCGAGGCCGTCGTGGTGCTCGAGGGAGAGGAGGACGGGGCGGAAGATCAGCCTCGCCTTCGCCATGCAGCCCCTCCTCCGATGAAGGGCCACACTGGGGACAACCCTTGCAAATTCTTCGTCAGGCTGCGCCGGCCACCGCGCCGTCGCCTTCGCCTCCCGACCCCATTCGCGCGGGAGATGGAGCTGGATCTGCCGCAGGCGTTGCAGCTGCATATGAGGGGTTCAGGAATAGAGGTACATGGGCCGATGTCGAGTTCCTCGCCCCTCACGTCATGTATCTTCATCGAGGGTGGAAGACCTTCGCTCGCCTCCACAGCTGGACGGATGGGATCACTCTCCATTTCAAACTAATGGAGGGTGGCCTCCTCTCTGTCAAGATCTTCGGGCACTTCGGGACTCGCGTAAGGTGCTGCGTGGAGAGCTCTTCTGATGATGAAGACTCCTCCTCGAGCGAGAGTGACGAGGAGGACAACGACAGCGGCGGGGAGGCAAGTGGGCGGCAGGATGACGGGTCCGACTAGGCGTCGGGCGCCGCTCCGGGCGGCACCGGTGACCCCATCATCCGTGTCGCCGGCTCCTTGAACTTGTCGGGGTCGTATCCTTGGGCGGCTAGCGTTGGGAGGCTGCGGAACAGGAAGAGGGCGGGCGGCAAGGCCATCAAGTCGGAGTACGCTGGCACCAACGCCTTCGTCGCGTACTGACGTCCTACCGCCTCGTCTTTGAGCTCTGCCTCCGGCGCTGCCATCACCATCCAGCCCTTGGACGGCCACCAAGATGTTCTCTTTGTGTGTTCTGCCACCCGTAGCTCGCCTAGGCGCCCCTTTTGCCCTCCTGCTTTTCTTGTTCCATTTCCTGAGGTGAGGGGCAAGAAAGGGATTACGGGCACCTTATCTCTTTTTAATTTGTAAGCCTTCGGGCCTTAGTAGAATTTAAAGCTTGTAATCCCATTGCTCATGTTTTTCATTTCGTATGAACTGTACCTGTACGGGATGTTTTTTAATGAAAAAGGGATGTTTGCCGAGATTTTCGTTCTTGGGTGGAACCCACGACAAGGAATGAATCCTCGTTATCCTTAAGATAAACATTTTTTTGCCCGGCGACAAACCTTGTCGTCTCCCCACTTCGCTCGACCTTTCTCACGCCCTTGGCGGAGGCAAGGATGAGGTGGGCCTAGGCTCCTTGTTTTATTTCCTTGCTGCCGTGGCTACGACCACATTCGGTCCTAGGAGATGAGTCCTAGGGTCCGGAATGAGTAGAGCACGGTAGCCTAAGGATAAAACGAGGTTTCACATCCCTCAGTCGATAACGAAATGCATGATAAGGGAAAGAGAACTTATTTGAATCTGCAGCCCCCGGCAACTTTGGCTTGCCGCGGGTGGATCTTCGCCCTTGTAGCCCCCCGGCAGTATTGGCTTGCCGGGACCCGTACGTCGGTCCGTCCCCTTTCTTCCAAAGCAGCTCGGCAAGGATATTCATGTGTCCTGCGAACCAAAGAAGATAGAGAAGAACAGAGAGACGCGCACTCGAGCTCTAAGCTAGGGGTTAGCCTCCA
Source organism: Aegilops bicornis (assembly GCA_021605145.1). Classification (NCBI taxonomy): domain Eukaryota; kingdom Viridiplantae; phylum Streptophyta; class Magnoliopsida; order Poales; family Poaceae; genus Aegilops; species Aegilops bicornis. The sequence continues at coordinate 92,651,373 of CM038675.1, forward strand.
GTAAGAACTATCAACCCTAACCAAGGACGAGACTCAATCTAGCATTCATGCTATAACTTAGGGCGCCAGCGCTTCGTTTATTTATGCTCTGGGTCTGCGCCTGGCTTTGTACAAAGGGTTACATGCCCTGCTGGCAAGGGTTGTACAAAAGGGTAGCTTGCTGGGAGGCCCGGCAAGCTGCGCCTTATGGGTAAAACTTGCGGAGATGCTCGATGTTCCAGGAGTTACTCACCGGAATGGCATCTTCGGTCTCCAGCCGGACTGCGCCGGGCCTGATAACTCGTGTTACCCGATAAGGGCCTTCCCACTTTGGCGTCAACTTGTTGGAATTCCTGGCCAATTGAATGTGCCGAAGAATAAGGTCGCCTTCCTCAAAGCTCCGGGCATGAACCTTGCAGCTATGGTAGCGGCGCAAGGCTTGTTGGTAGCGAGCTGCTCTCATAGCCGCCCTATGACGATCTTTCTCAAGGAGCGTCGCGTCATCTTGCCGCAATCGCTCTTGCTCAAGCTCATCATAAGCGAGCACTGGAGGTGACCCGTATATGAGTTCCGTGGGGAGAACTGCTTCTGCCCCGTAAACCATGGCAAAGGGTGTCTGGCCGGTGGCTCGATTTGGCGTCGTTCTGACCGACCAAAGGACCGCCGGCAAATCGTCAATCCAGTGCCTTCCACTCTTGCCCAGCCTGTCGAAAGTGTTTGTTCTTAAGCCTCGCAGGACTTCAGCATTTGCTCTCTCCGCTTGGCCGTTGCTCCGTGGATGCGCCACGGAAGCAAAACAGACCTTGCTGCCGAGATCCTCAATGTATTAGATGAAGGCATGGCTTGTGAACTGAGTGCCGTTATCGGTGATGATCCTTTTGGGCACCCCAAAATGGCACACTAGTCCCTTGAAGAACTTGGTGGCTGATTAGCTGTCACCTTCCTCACCGCCTCCACCTCGGCCACTATGTGAACTTGTCGATTCTGACGTACAAGTACTCAAAGCCCCGACAAAGACGGGGAAAGGACCCAATATGTCGAGCCCCCAGACCGAGAAGGGCCATGAGAGAGGGATAGTTTGAAGGGCTTGAGCTGGTTGATGGAGCTTCTTCGAATGGAACTGGCACGCTTCACACTTGGTTACTAGTGTTGTCGCATCCTGGAGGGCGGTGGGCCAGAAGAAACCTTGCCGGAAAGCCTTGCCGGCAAGGGCCCTCGACCCTATGTGGGAGCCACATATGCCTCCATGTATCTCTACCAACAACTTTAGTCCTTCCTCCCGGGAGATGCACTTCAATTTCACCCCATTCGTTCTTCTCCTATACAGTTCGTATAGGGCAAGACCGGCCGGCTACTCTTTCCGCCTCTTCCTGCTCCTCAGGAAGCTCTCCTTTCTGAAGGAATCGGATGGTGTGTTGTGCCCATGCCGGATCCTGTGGCTCGACGACAAGGACCAAAGGCATTTCTTCTGCTACGGGAGCGTCCGCTTCCACGGCCATGACCTGAGGTCCTACCGGAGTTGGTCGCCCCACGGCAGGATCGAGATCCACGTCAACATCTTCGCCGGGGGCTCCAGGGAGCTCGATGTGGAAGTACTTGCCGGGGCCTAGCTTCCTCCGCTTGTTCTGCCCGGTCGACGGCTCAACGGATGGCCGAGTTAACTGAAGCACAAAAGTACCTGGTTCCACAGGTAGCTTGAGGGCAGCGCGCTTTGACAGGTAGTCGGCGTTGTCGTTCTCCGCCCGAGGGACATGCTCCGCTTGTATACCATAAAAGTGTTCCTCCAGTTTCCTCACCTCATCTACGTAAGCTTCCATCAACGGGCTTTGATTATCTTTGTTGATCTGCCTGACGACGAGCTGTGAGACCGGCAAGCAAACCCTCGTACTCGGCGGTGTTGTTGGTTGACATCTCCCGGGGGAAGTGCATCTGGATGACGTACTTGAGGTGCTCTCCGGTGGGTGCGACAAGCAGCACACCAGCACCAGCGCCTTGCAGCGAGAAGGCACCATCGAAGTACATGTTCCAGTTGCGACTCGTTTCCTTGCCGGGGAGAGTGGTCTCTTGTACCTCTTCGTCGGGCGTCGAGGTCCATTCTGCAACAAACTCCGCCAAGACTCTGCTCTGAATCGTTGAGGTACTTTCGAACTTTAAACCGAAGCTTGACAGCTCCAGGGCCCATTCCACGATCCTCCCCGTTGCATCTGGGTTATGCAGTATTCGTTGCAATGGGAGGCAGGTGACCACCGTGATCTCATGCGCTTGGAAGTAATGGAGCAGCTTCCTCGAAGCCATAAGGAGGCCGAAGAGCAGCTTTTGCGCAAATGAATACCTCGACCTAGCCCCCTGCAAAAGGGAGGCGGCAGTAAGCGGGTCTTGCACCATTTTCTTCTTCTGCGCTTCTTCACCTGGTCAAGTGGGTCCCATCGCACGGGCGCCAATCTTGTCGGGGCCGAACCCTGCCGGGGACTCAGCCTTGCCGGGGCTGAGCCCTGCCGGGAAGGATTCCGGCCCGCCAACCGTCGACTCTGCCGCTGCTGCTGTCTTCTCATCAACCTCTCTCTGCGCCAGTAGCACGGTGCTAACCACCTGATTCGTTGCCGCTAGATAAAGCAGCAACGGTTCTTGTGGTTTGGGCGCAACCAGCAGTGGGGTAGAGGAGAGGTATTTCTTCAAAACTTGTAGCACTGCCTCGGCCTTTGGGGTCCACTCCATCAGCCCTGCTTTCATCAAGATCTTGAAAAAAGGAAGGGCACGCTCCGCAGACTTGGAGATGAACCGGCTCATGGCAGCAATGCAGCCAGTGAGCCGACACAAGTTCTTGATCCGTTTGGGTGCTTCAATCTGCTCGATAGCCTTGATCTTATCTGGGTTTGCTTTAATCCCGTGCTAGGACACAAAGAACCCGAGAAGCTTGCCGGACGGGACACCGAAGACACACTTCTCAGGGTTAAATTTGAGGTTGATCTTGCACAGGTTCCCAAATGTTTCCTCCAGATCTTGCACGAGTGTTGCTTTGTCCTTGGTTTTGACCACTATGTCATCCATATAAGCTTCCATATTTCTATGTAGCTGGGGCTCAAAACCAATTTGGACTGCTCTTGCAAAGGTCAAGCTAGCACTCTTCAACCCGAAAGGCATCCGTAAAAAGCAATACGTACCACATGGGGCGATGAATGCTATCTTTTCCTTGTCTTCATTTGTCATGAAGATCTGTTGGTATCCTGAGTAGGCGTCCAGGAACAATAAGAGGTCACACCCAGCCATGGAGTCAACAATCTGGTCAATGCGCGGCAACGCGAAAGGATCCCTTAGGCAGGCCTTATTGATGTATGTGTAATCAATACACAGCCTCCATTTCCCATTTGCCTTGCGCACCACTACCCGATTGGCCAACCACGTTGGATGGAGTACACCTCTCACCAAACCTGCCACCTCTAGCTTTCTGATTTCCTCCGTGATGAACTCATGCCTCTCCAGAGCTTGCTTCCTGACCTTCTGCTTGACGGGCCGCGCATGAGGACAGACATCAAGGTGGTGCTCAATCACCTCCCTGGGAACGAAGGGGATTTCGGAGGCTTGCCATGCAAACACATTGACATTCGGCCGCAGGAAGGCGACGAGCTCGCTTTCCTATTTGCCGTCTAGGGTGGAGCTTATGGTAAAAACTCCTCCCGTGCCGTCCTCCTTGACGGGCACCTTATTGGTCTCCGGTGGCGTGGCTCTGGACTTCTTGCTCTTGCCGGCGGAGCTCTCTGGCACGTCCTCAACGGGAGCGCAACACCCCGAAGATGTGCGCTTGTCGGAGTGGGTGCTAGGAGTCTCGTCGGTCTTCTTCCCCCTCGGGGCTCCGTCCGCAGGAGCAGGTACCTTAGCGGCAGCTGCTGCAACTGCTTCCCGGTAGAGTTGATCGGCGCAGATCAACACATCTTTCTTGTCGGAGGGGACGGTGATGATGTTCATCGGCTCGGTCATCTTCAACATGTTGTAGGGGTAGTGTGAAGCCACCATGAACTCGGCCAGTGCCGGGCGGCCGAGGATCCCGTTGTAAGGCAAGGGGATCTCGGCTACATCGAAAACAATCATTTCCGTCCTGTGGTTCACCTCGCCTCCGAATGTCACGGGCAGCGTGATCTTTCCCTTTGGCTGGCTCCTCCCCGGGTTAACCCCTTGGAACGTACCCGTCTCCTCTAGGTCCCCATCGGGGATCTGCAGCCTTTTGACCACAACAGGCGAGATCATGTTTAGGCCGGCCCCGCTGTCGACCAACATCCTTGTAACCTTGAGGTTGCGGATTGTTGGTGAAACCAACAACGGCAAGCACCCGACCGCAGTGGTGTGGTCAGGGTGGTCCTCGGTGTCGAAGATGATGGGCGTGCTGGACCATTTCAGCGGATTCCGTGCGTCGAACGATGGCTCCACCGCTGTAATCTCACGCGCCCACTGCTTGAGTTGGTGGTGGGATGAATGCATCGAGGCGCCACCATCGACGCACATGGCCTCTATGGCTTTCTGAAACTCGTGGTCCCCGGACTCGTCGCCCTCGTCGTGATCATCGTCTTCCTGCTTCTTGTCGCGGCCCCGGGCGGGCCTCTCTTGCTGTTTATCTTTGCCGCGACAGCTTGCTTGGCCGTCAAGCTTCTTTCCGGATCCCTCGGCACCATCCTGGCCCTTCTCCTTGTCCCGCCTTTCATATTCAGCCTTTTGCTTCTCGGCGAGCAGCTCAACCTGTCGGCAGTTCTGGAGGTCATGGCCCTTGGTGCGATGGATCTTGCAGTATTGCTTGTCGGAGTTCCCTGGCTTCTCGGCAGCCGCCAAGGCCCGGCAGGCGACGCACCCGACAATCCTCTTGCCGGGGTCGTCTGCCTTGGTTTTCTTGGCGGTGCTGGCATCATCAGATCCCTCGAGGGCAAACACAGCTTTACCCTTACGCCTCCTGTTACGGCGTCGGCTTTTCTTCACCGGGGTGGTAGCATCCTCGTCTTAAGAGTCGGTTTCCACGCCGGCATCTTTGCCGGGGTACTTCCGTCCCTCTTCAGCCCGGGCACATCTGTCGGCAAGAATTTAGAGTGCCGCCACATCCTTTACCTTGTTCATCGCGAGCTCCTCGCGCATTTTGCGGTTGCGCATGTTCTGATGGAACGCATGATGATGGCGGCATGATGAACATCTGGGATATTGTATTGTACCCGGCTGAATCTTTGTATGTACTTGCGCAGACTCTCACCTTCCTTCTGGGGAATGACATGTAAGTCGCTTGCTTGTTCATGAGCTTGGTGACCTCCCGTAAAGGCGCCAACAAACTCATGGCACAAATCCGACCAAGAAGAAATAGAATCTACTGGCAAGTGCATCAACCATGACATAGCGTTGGGCTTAAGGGCCAGTGGAAAGTAATTCGCAAGAACCTTATCGTCGCGGGCTCCGGCAGCTTGCATCACGATGGTGTAGATGCTGCGGAACTCCGACGGGTGGGTCTTGTCGTTGTACTTCTCGCCAACGTCAGGCTTGAAGGTACGGTGAGTGGGCCACTGGAACTACCGCAGCTCACGGGTAAAAGCCGAGCAGCATGACTCGTAAGGTAAACCTCCAGGGCTTACCGGAGTCGGGTGGTTCACAGCAGGTCCTGCTCGCCTTTCTAACTGGTGGCGTGTTTCGCGCCGGCGCTCAATGGTGGTTCCAGCGCCTTCATGGGCTCACTCCCGAAGAACTTGGCGTTGGTCGTAGCGGGTCAGTGGGTCGGACGACGCTACAGAGACGTCGTCCCACGCGTCGTCGCGACGGGTCAACGTCCGTGGCAATTGGCGGGGAGGAGAGTGTACCGTGGCCGCAGCGCCACCAGTCCTCCTGCCACCAGCGTGTGGTGTTCCTCCGGAGCATTGGCCCGAAGGGCCTGTCGGCCTTGGTTCGCCTTTGTTGGCGATAGCAACAAGGCTCTGGATGGTGGCTCTCCATTCGTCGAGCTTCCCCGCAGCGGGAGGGAAGTCGAGAAGCAACTGCGCACGCTAGGGCATCTGCTGGTGTCGGCGGTGGCGAAACCTGCACGGACCACGATGCGCTTCGACTCCTAACAATGTTAGAAGGACCTCTATCACGGTCCCGCGGTCGCATGCCGGTTTTGCCAGTGCCCCGGCGAGCGGGCGGGTCTTCTGCGTCCCGTGAATGACGTTCGGGACTCTTCCGGTGGCGGCGCCCAGGATCTTCGGCATGGTGACGCCGTTCGTCGCGCGCGGCTTGAGAGGAGCGCGCTGTGGGCGCCGGTGTGGGTGTCTTCGTGGCCACCGCATTGCCTTCAGGCGGTGCGACGACGCCTTTGGAGGGCCTCGTGCCACCTGCGGAGGGCCTGGCTCCATCCTTGGATTTGGCCACGTGCGGCCCGTTGCAAGGCACACGAATGTCCCCGCCTTCCAAGCTCCGGCTGCTGGGGTGGTGTTGGTGCTCGCGAGCTGCGCCCCTGGTCCTCTCCGCGACCGGTCCGCTGCTCGCCCGCGTCGGGACAGGCCGTTCGGCTCCCGACGAGCCGACCGCCACTGTCATCTTCTTCTTGGGCGCCATGGCAATGAAGAAAATGCCGGACTACCTGTTAAAGCCGATTCTCACAGCTGCGCCCCCTCCCTGGCGCGCCAAAGATGTCGGTGGGAATGACACCTATGGGACCACAAGGATCCCTACCGCGGTTGCGGGGCGCGGGGTTGAGAGAAGAGCGGATCTGACAGTGAGTACGCAGTTCGTTTATCCAGGTTCGGGCCGCGAGGATGCGTAAAACCCTAGTCCTGCTTTGGTGGATATATTCTGAGTTCTTGAGCTAGCTACGGGGTGTAACGAGCTCCAAAAAGCCCAATCCTTCTCCTGGTGGCCTCGGGCCTCCTTTTATAGAAAAAGGGGTCGCCACAGTGGCAAGCAGGAGGTGGAAAGGGTACAGTTCCACGAGGTTATCCCTCGTATTACAGGACAAGATGCATTAATGCATCCCTTAGGTGTCCTCTTGCTTTATCGGGGATGGAAGCGAGGCCCGTCCCATCCGTCGCCGCTCCTCCTTGCTCCGACACACGCCCTGGCCAGCGATGCATGCGGTGCCATGTAGGCAGGCAGGAAGCTGAGGTGGCGCGATGGTGGAGCCTTCAGGAAGGGTTACATGTTGCCACGCAGGTGCCTGCCCAGCTGGTTGGGTCGGCAGCTACATGCGAACGGCGGTGGAAACTTGGTTGGTGCGGGCCTGGCAACGGCCCTGCTGGTGCGCCTGGCGAGAGCCTTGCCGGATGGCTCGGCAAGGGTCTTGCCGCGGCGCGTAGGCGTCCCCGGCAAGGATCTTGTCGGGGGTCTTGTGGGTTTCTTCGATGAGGATGATTTGTCAGGACCCCGATTCCAAGTCACATCGATCTAGCCGGTAACACCTCATATCACTTTGCGGCCTCACGCACGGTATTCCCACGGGTGTCGCCTTACCATGGCCCGGGACCATTTGCGCCTTTTGGCTCACATATATGATAGTGTCGCTAGCATCCATATGACAGAGAACCCGGGCCGACATGGCTTGTCGTGAACCCAAAGCGGCACTAACCCATGGGGACAGGCATACATGAATCACATCGAGCATGTCCGATTGACAGCGTGTGAATCCGGGCTGTAGCACCGGGCTAACAGGACTCCGGGAACCCGGGCTGTAGCAGGCTAGGCAGGACTCCGGATGTCACCGCGTGACATTTCCCCGAAGCGACAGACACAGGAACAAAGTGAAACACATGCCGGCCAGTCAAGCGTCCTGAGCAGTAGTTCTGGGCTAGCAGGACTCCGGTGAACCGGGCTGTAGCGGACTACTATGGCTCAAGGAAGCACTAGACTACATTTCCCCATAAGAGAGGCTGCCAAGGATAAACAACTAGATTTGTTGGGGATATAACTACTGAGTGTGAACCGCCCCGGGAGGGCCGGTTCACGCTCGTTCATGATCCAGGCCCATGTGGGACGCTGGAGCCCGAAGGCAATTAAGGTCCATGTATGTAAACCGCCTTAGCGTTATAGCTTGCGTTGCAAGACAGAAAGGAGAGATCAAGCCGGACTCTTGTATGAGCCGGATTGGGACTCTAAACCGACCCAAGCGTCCATCCGTGTATATAAGGGGCGACCAGCGGCGGAGTTAGGGCAGAGATTTCGAGGCTAAGGCAAAGCTATTGCTCCCTAGTCGCCAAAACCATATCAATCACATCACAACTGGACGTAGGTTTTTACCTTCATTGAAGGGCCGAACCGGTATAATTCCCGTGTCTTGTGTCCGCTTTAACCTCTCTAGGTAAACCCGCACGATGGCCCTACGACTAAGTCCTTTCATGAGGACATCTGCCGTGACAAGTCCACGACGGTTGGCGCCCACCGTGGGGCTATCATACGATGGTTTGATGATCTTAGAGGGCAAGTTCGAAGGACTCGAAGGCTATGCACGATGGGCGGATGACTAAGAGTCGTCGCGGCAAGCTCTACATCGACGATGCGGACTGGGGCCCCGAGGCCAGCTCGGTTGAGTACGGGTACCGGGTCCCCTTTGGCGGCATACACGTGTTTATCGGCAAGATCGGCGAGCCAGACTCGGGCCGGACGTCTGTGACCTCGTCGCCGAGACGGCTCAACGGGCGAAGAAGAGTCCTGCCCTGGCTAAACCGGGCGGTCAAGCATGTTTCGTGGGAGTCGTCCCACGGAGACTACGAGACGGATCAGCATCTGGTGACGAAATCTGTTGTCTACTGGCGGCGATAAATCGTCGGCCGGAGAAACCGAGTCTCTATACCAGCTACGAGATGGCCAGATCGGGGTTGTTCCGACGGAGAGAGTATTCCGGACCCTTCGATCTACCCCACCGGGTTGGTATCTTCATGGCGATGCAGGCGGCGCTTCACTCTTCGACCGCGGCGCCCCCGGTCGCCGGCTCAACAGCGGTGATGGCAGCCGGGGAAGGAGGCCCTGTGCGCCCGCCGGCTCAAGTTTTGTCAGAGCTCTTCGACGCGTTAGCTGTGCTCTTGGCGGAAGCTAATCCGCGAAATCGGGACCTGCACAACGCGGAGATTGCAAAGGTGAGGGAACAGATCACTAATGCTAAAGCGGACTGGCAGCCGCGGACGAAAGGATGGCAGCGAACGGGCCGCTTTGGATGCGCAGGCTTATAGGCTCGAGCTGGACGAGCGCGTCCACGAGAGGTCATGAAAAGGAAGTACAGGTCCCGTTTACCTTCCGTTTTCGAGGAAGGAGCTTTTCAACACCCTGTAAGGAACCAGTAATCCGCCGCCATTGGTAAGCCGGCGGAAGCACTGGGGCGGCCGCACCGGTTCAGCCCGTATGATAGATCTATCTCGCCATCATACCGTGCGCGCCTGCATCGCGGCAGACACCTCCGGTCACTACTCCAACCCGATGGATAACCTCGTGGCGGCTGCGGCACGGTTGGAGGCGATTCCAATTGAAGGCGATTCACCACAGCGGTGGAGACACGCCGGGTTAAGGAGCTCCTCGGGGCGGCCTTGGCTCGGCAAGAAGCGTGCTCGTGCGGTCGAGATCGGATCCACTCCACCCCGCCCGAGCCGGAGCTACAGCCGACGCGTTGATGAACCGGCCGTGTCGAGCAATGCGCAGCGTGGTCCGCCAAGCGGCAACAATCCGCAGCGGCTTTGAAGATGCTCAAGTGGTAGTGGACCGCGCCAGGCACGAGGGAGGCCGAGTTAGTAGCACAAGCGGAGGATCATCCGCCCGCGCGGTTCGACCGACCACCTTCGAACCAGGGGTCACGTCCGGCTCTTTGGGGGTGCCTTGCCTTGTCCCGCTTTGCGCAACGTGTGATTGCCCAAGGACTTCAAGGGGCCGCAAGGTGCCGAATTATACCGCCGACTTGGCTCCAGAGGCATGGATAGAAAGCTACGAGATGGCCATGGAGATCTTTGGACGTGGATGAAGCCGCATGTGCGAAGTACTTCACAATGATCTGGAAGGTACGGCCCGGACTTGGTTAAAAACTTGCCGCCTAACTCCATCAGCTCGTGGACCCAGCTATGGACCAGTTCATCCAAAATTTCAAAGACACCGTAAGCAGCCCATGTCGGTGGTGGATCCGCAGCTTGTGTCCAGCAGAGGGAGAGTCTACAACCCATTGGAGTGCGTCGCGTTTGGAAGTTTTACATTCTTCAGACCGGATCAACCCCGATTCCGCGATCTTGACCTTGGAAGCCAATTGCGGTTCGAGCCATTGAAATTGAAGCTGGGTCGCATGAAGCATTTTGCCATGACATGGGCACTCTAATGGGCGTGTTGGTAAAATACGCTGATTACGATAGTACCAAGGATCCCTAATCTGATAATGATGAAGTGGGGAAGGGAAAATGTAACGGCAGCTCGTGGTCCAGCAGCACCATTTGGCGTGCAATGGAGGAACAAGCGCCAGTTTAACGGCAACACGGGTTTCGTAGCCAACACCAATGCACAGGACAAGGGTCGTGGCGGCGAGGGCAGGCGATCAAACCGGGCGGTCACTATCCGGTTGGTTTGAACTTGTTATTTTATCAACCTTGTCCGAAACACGGGACGATGGAGGTTACGGCGAACCACCTTTGGAAGGTTTGTTATATTATGCAGGAGTTTAAAAACTCCAACTCTTTCCGGTATGATCAAGGGACCGGTGGCGGTTCGGATCCGGCCCGGTTACGATGGAGGAAATTCGGCCCGGGATTCGGTGGTAATCCGGCGGGCAAGGCAATCGAGAATAATCAAGGTAATCGTAACAGTCGAGAACCAAGGGGCTACAATCAACAGCAGCAATCGGGTTATCGAGCAACCCAAAGCAGCTGAATGGAAGCGATACCACGTCTTTACCACCAGTTTGGACCGACGGGACCGAAAACTTCAGAGGCGGGCGGTCAGTGTTGTTGAACCGGCTGCGCCGAATTACCTAAGCTGGTCCGAGCAGCCGATTGTGTGGAGCAGAGAGGATCATCCTCCCCAGGTTTACAATCCGGGTTCGATTAACCTTGGTGGTGGCACCCGGTAGGAGGGTACAAGTTTACCAAGGTTCTTATGGATGGAGGAAGCAGCATCAACATCCTGTACTACGAGACTTTCCGGCGTATGGGGTTAACAGATAGGCATCTTAGGCCGTCCAGCACGGTGTTCCACGGAGTGGTGCCTGGTAAGTCAGCGTACCCGGTCGGTAAGATAGTTCTGGAGGTGACCTTTGGGGACGAACATGACTCCAGAACAGAAACGTTGACGTTTGAGGTGGTAAAAATTCAAAGCCCTTACCACGCCCTCTTTGGGCGGCCGGCTTATGCTAAATTTATGGCACGGCCCTGTTATGTTTACTTACAGCTGAAAATGCCGGGTCACAAAGGAACGATAACGGTTCATGGGAGCCGCCGGATCGCTCTAGAGTGCGAGGAAGGTGATGCGGCTTCTGTGAGTCGGTTTGTGCCACGGAAGACTTATAGTATTATAAAGTTAATGGTGATCCGGCGGTTGTGACCCCTTTAAAGAAGCCAACTGCTGAGCATGATCCGGACTTGAAGTTCAAATCGGCGGCTGAGACGAAGCTTGTTGATTTTGTGCCCGGCGATTCATCCAAACAGTTCACCATCAGTGCCAACCTGGATCCGAAATAGGAAAGCGCGCTCATCGAGTTCATCCGTGAGAATCGGGACATTTTTGCATGGAAGCCGTCTGACATGCCAGGTGTACCGAGGGAGCTTCGCTGAGCACACTCTTAATGTTGACCCGAAATACGCACCGGTAAAACAGTTTCTTCGCCGGTTTAACGAGGAAAGGCGTAAGGCCATCGGAGAAGAAGTTGCTAGGCTGTTGGCAGCAGGGTTTATCATCGAAGTCTTTCATCCAGAGTGGCTCGCCAACCCGGTTCTGGTCCTTAAAAAGAATGGCACTTGGCGCATGTGCGTAGATTACACAGATCTTAACAAAGCTTGTCCAGCAGATCCTTTCGCCCTCCCCCGCATTGATCAGATTATTGATGCGACGGAGGGTTGTGAGCGTTTGAGCTTTCTGGATGCGTATTCCGGTTATCATCAGATTAAGATGGCGGTTAAGGACCAAGAGAAAACGGCGTTTATCACCCCTTTTGGAGCCTTCTGCTATGTGTCCATGCCTTTTGGGCTCAAGAGCGCCCGGGCAACTTATCGGCGTTAACGTCTGCAAATTGTTTGCATAAACAGATCGGCCGTAATGTGCACGCTTACGTGGATGATATCGTGGTGAAATCAAGGCAGAAGGAAACATTGATTGAGGATTTAAGGAAACCTTCGACAACTTGCGGGTGTACAAGATGATGCTCAACCCCGCCAAGTGCGTCTTTGGTGTTCAATGAGCAAATTGTTGGGTTTTCTCGTGTCTAACCGGGGATTGAGGCTAATCCGGAGAAAATTACAGCTATCACCTCCTTAGCCAAGCCAAAATGCATCAACGATGTCCAACGCTTGGCAGGCCGGATTGCTGCGCTAAGCCGGTTTATCAGTCGCCTAGGAGAGAAGGCCATCCCTTTGTACCAGATGCTGAAGAAGACGGATCAATTCGTCTGGAGTTCAGCTGCTGATGAGGCATTGGAGGACTTAAAGCGGCAGCTGGCCAACCCGCCTGTTCTTGCTGCCCCTATTGACAGGGAGCCGCTCCTGTTATATGTTGCTGCTAATGCTAGGGCAGTGAGTGTAGCCATTGTGGTGGAGCGCAAGGAGGCGGGGAAGGAGTATCCGTTCAATGACCAGTTTACTACATCGGTGAGGTCCTCATTGAATCTAAGCAAAGATATCCACATTGGCGGAAGCTGGTATATGGGGTTTTTATGGCAAGTCGAAGCTGAAGCAATATTTCCAAGGGCACCCCATCACGGTGGTCGATTCGGCTCCTTTAGGCGATATCACATTGAACCGAGAAGCAACTGGCGGATTGCTAAGTGGGCTATAGAGCTTGGGCAAGACGGTTTAAAGTATGTGCCCAGGACGGCTATAAAGTCTCGAGCACTTGTGGATTTCATTAATGATTGGACGGAGTTGCAAGCACCGTAAGAGAAGCGGATCACACCTATTGGACCATCCATTTTGATGGATCCGAGCAATTGGAGGGCTCGGGGCTGGAGTCGATTAACTTCCCCACGAGGTGATAAGTTATGTTATGTTCTCCGCCTAATGTTCCCTTGTACTAACAATGCAGCTGAGTATGAGGCTTTGCTCCATGGCCTCCGGATGGCGTGAGAAATGAACCTCACCGGGTTAAATGCTTTGGTGATTCGGACTTAGTGGCCCGGCAGGTATCCGCACTTGGGACTCCAAAGATCCACTCATGGCTGCATATCGTCGGAAGTGGGCGTTGTTGCAGGACATTTTAAGGGGTACCAGGTGGACCATGTGGATCGTCGGAAGAACGAGGCGGCCGATGCTTTGAGCCACCGGGGTCCCAGTAAACCGGTCCCGCCTAACGTTTTCCTTGACGTCTTTGCATAAGCCGTCCGGTTAAGCTACTGATGAAATTGATTTAGCTATCCCTGATCCGGAGGCTCAATTGGTGGCGGCCTTGCACATCATTCCGGATTGACGCTCCCTTATTTGGCGTACATGAATCGGGGCGAAGTTACGGAGGATGAGACGTTGGCCCGGCAGATAGTTCGGGCGGTCTAAGTCTATGACCATGGTTAATGGCGAGTTGCACCGTCCGCAGCGTGTCGTGGGCGTTTCAGCGTTGTGTGTCCCTGAAGAGGGCCGTGAGATATTGCGAGAGATTCATGAAGGGATTGTGGTCACCACGCTGGTTGAAAATCCTCGGTGGCCACAGCGTTCCGCCATGGCCTCTCCTGGTTGCCTGCCCATGCGGATGCGGAGGATCTGGTCAGACGGTGTGATGGTTGCCAAAAGTTCTCCAGGCGTGCTCATGTGCCAGCCCAAGAATTGAGGATGATTCCAATTACTTGGCCGTTTGCGACTTGGGGGCTGGATATGGTTGGACCTTTCAAGCGATCCAAGGACAAAAAGACCCACCTGTTGGTAGCAGTGGATAAATTTACCAAGTGGGTCGAGGCAGAACCTGTTAGCAAGTGTGATGCGCCACGGCGGTTCAGTTCATCAAGCGGGTGATTTTCGGTTTGGGTTTCCGACGGTATCATCACGCACAATGGCACCAATTTGTCCAAAGGAGCTATGAAGGAATTTTGTGAACGGGAGCACATCCGCTTGATGTTTCTTCCGTAGCCCACCCGCAATCCAATGGTCAAGCGAACGAGCTAATCAGGAAATTTTGAAAGGTATCAAACCCGGCTTATGGTCCCTTTAGAAAGGACGCCGGGGTGTTGGGTGGAGGAGCTACCATCGGTGATATGGAGTATAAATACTACCCCAACCGATCCACCGGATACACGCCGTTCTTTATGGTCTATGGAGCGGAGGCGGTCCTTCCCGATGATATCCGTCCACGACTCGCCCGAGTAGCAGCTTATGTTGAGGCAGATAGCGAGGCAGCACGGCAAGATGATTTGGACCGACTGGACGAAGAGCGCGATATGGCAGCAGCTCGCTCGGCGCTCTACCAGCAGGACCTTCGTCGGTATCACAGCCGGCGGGTTAAAACCAGAACCTTTCAGGAAGGAGACTTGGTGCTGCGGCTCATTCAAGATCAGAAAGATATGCACAAGCTATCCCCACCTTGGGAAGGGCCTTTTGTGGTCAATAAGGCTCTATACAACGGGTCCTACTATCTGATTGATGTTCGAGAGCGAAAAGACTCACGCACGTCAGAGGAGGAGACCAACATGCCATGGAACATAGCTCATCTTCGGCCTTATTATACTTGAGCCATTGGCTCCACTTATGTACATATCAAGACGATGTATATATTATGAATAAAAGCAATAAACCGGATCCTCGGCTAAAGCGGGGTATCTGTTCTGTACAAAGGACCGGTTTGGGTACATGGAGATGATGTAAAAGCGGCCTCCGGTTTAACCCTTGGCCTTGTTTTTAGAAATTTTTGTCATTTGGGGGCTTGGTCGTGTCCGAACCAATGCAACACCTCTTGGCGGTAAAGCCACCAGATCATTTGGGGGCATGGTCACGTCTGAACCATCCACACCTCTTGGTCGGCCTAAGGCCATAGAATCACTTGGGGCTTTGGTCGAACCGAACCATCGCAATGCCATTTGATCGGCGTCATGCCACGAGTTCAGTTGGGGACCTGGCTGACTTGAACCACCGCTACACCGTATAGGGGGCTTGGTCATGTCCGACCATGGTAGCGCCATCTGATCCGGCTCAGTGCAGCCTTTTCCTTGCAAAGTGATTTTCCTCATTGATTTTGCTTCCATGGGGTCTTTATGCCTGTCATTTGGTTTTTGTTGGCCTTCTTAAACCGACAAAATTCTTTAAACCGGATTTATGTTCCACATTCAATACCTTTTTCAAACTGGCGATTTTTTGTTCCGGTTTGATTTTGCTGTTAACATCCCATTATGGAGTAACAGGGGGCTTATCATGCCCGACACGATTTACACGGTAAATCGGTTTTATACGCAGAAGGACTGTTCTCCTGTGACAGTGATGGTTTATAAGGCCTTCACTTCGGGTTTGACTAAAAGCCAACTGTGTGCCTAAATACTGGCAGGTATGTTCGTATCACATAGCTTTGATCATATACCTCGGTATTATCTCCTATCAATATATTGGTATCAGTTTGGCTAGCGGCGTAAACCGCCAAGGCGGTTTAAGAACTTGTGATTGCAGGAAAAATATGTTGCAGGATTTACTACGAAAGCCAACGGGTCCCGCATCGCCATGCAAAAGTTTACAGACTGAGATTGTACCGGCATTGTTCAACGGAAGACACTTGCTATCCTATTACAAAGCCTTTTGAGGCCCGGCGTTTCACGCGAAGTTATGCCTTGAAAATTTGAATATGTCGCCCGGCTTGGCGGATTACGCTGCTTCACCGGGTTGGCGCGAGGTGGAGGGCACGGCGCCTGGCGTCGGTTCAGCTTCCTCTTCTTCTTCTTCACCCAAAGCCCGGAAGTCATTGGTAGACCAGTCAATCCGGGTTAAGGCCTGAAAGACAGCTTCTTCACTTATCAGCTCAGCCGGATCAACGTCAGGGGCGTAAGTGTGCTTACGGATTGGAGGAATCAGGCTCTGCACTTCCGGGATGACAAAATCCACCCGTTTGTTGTTTGCGTCATAAAAGATCGGTGAACTTCCAGATTGGCTTCAGCGGCAGTTGACTTCGCCACGGACGCATTTCCTTTGTAATCCGTTTCAGGGCATCATTATCGAAGGCTTCGCCGTTCTCTTGAGCGCTGGGAAAACCTTTAGCTATGTCAGCCGGATCAAGATCCGCTATCCATGCCTTGGCACGAGTCAGAGCCAGCAGGGCGCCAGCCCGGGCTGCGGATCGCTTCATCTCTTCAAGCTGTACCGGAATCATGGACAGCCGGTCCAAAGATCTCTCGATCAGGGGCGGCGCCGTGTTGTCGTATGAAGTGGCGCATATGGCCCGCTGGCGCCGGTATATAGCTGTTCAATCAGGGGTGTCTGAAGCCTTGAGCTTTTTCGCACGTCGAGCCGGATGAGCAATACGCTTACGCACCAGTTTAGACAGCCCAAGTTAAACCGTGAAGCGTTAACGAGCATATTCAAGATAAATTTACTTACCAAAGACGGCAGTGGTCATGGCATGCACTTGGCGTTTGAGTCCGTAAGCTCTTGATCCACCGGTTTAAGGGCTGCCTCCGCTTCCTCCGCCCGTTTTATTAAACCGCTTTCTCGGCGTCGATTGACCCGCTCGGAATTGTACCACTCCTTCAGCTGCTCCATGGTGGTCAGGCGGTCTTTAGCTCATCCTTGGTTTTGGTGGCTTACGCTATTTGGGTTTCCAGATTGGTTCGGAGGTCCTTGAGTTGCCTGACTTCTTTGGTGTATTTCATTCGATGACAAATAAAGCATGTTAGTGGTTTCATTATACAAGTCCCAAGCTTAATACAAGTATTCAACTTGGCACTTGGGGGCTAATGGCTAGTTGATCTCAATTTGCTAAGGAGACGCAACTTAAGTCCCGGTTTAACTTTGCAAAATTAAACCGACCCTTGGGGGCTACTATGCAGTGAAAAGATGAGAAAGGTCAAATTATTACCTCATAGCGGTCCTTCATGCGATTTACTAGACCGGCTTCAAGGTCACGGCTTGTGTAAAGCCGGTTCGAAGCCGGAATGAAGTTCTTAGGCGGAGAAATTGTCGTAAGGCAGACATGTCAGTCTTCCCTTGTCTTTGCCGATAGTAGTGGAACTTTCTTTGATGCTATGCTTGGCTAAAGCGACCGGTTGGCTAGGAGCGGTGTAGCCAAGACTGTCACAAGAACATCGTCATTTTCAGCGGTCTTGTTTGGGCTTGATGTCGTCTTGCTTTGGCTCGGCGGTTCAACGGTCACGATCCGCTCGGTGGACGGGTTTGGTGGAGCAGGCTGTGAGGTTTCCACTTGGACCTCCGGTTCAACTTCTGGCGGGTCAGCAGTATCATCCTTGTACAATTCGCCAGAGCTTTCCTTGGCGGCTTCAGGATTTTCATGTGGCTGTTACGGGGTTTTTTCCGGATCACCATCCGGAGTAGGATCAAGAGTTTTCGCTTTCTTGCTCAAACGAGCCTTGGTGCTGCAATATTCAGAGTTGGATCAAGACAAATTGACCAAATTAATAGGGAATCAAATTGACAGACAGTAATTACATACCCTGCGGCGATGTTCAGCGGAGGCAGTTGTGTGGTGGATGAACCGCCATACGAGTTGGAAGAGGCCTGATAATTCGAGTCAGACGGATTGAGAGAACATCGGAAGAAACCTTTTAAGGGATAACGCTTTTCAGGAGAGCAAGTCACCTCTGGACGACGCTTCCGGATTGGGGTGTCTGGTAAACCGGCTGAGGTAACCTGTTGACCACTGTGCCGGGTTGTACGGCGCTCTTCAGTCTGCTGTGTCTTCAAGGAAAGATTTGGATTCAAATAAGCACAGGAATGGTATTTTTTCACTTTCCGGACGGCGCGATGAATTCTCTTAACAGGCGCAAGCTCAGATTCGGAAGAAAGAAGGATTACCTCAACAGGATCGGCATGACTGGCTTCAGCATCATCCTGGGAAGAAAAGGTGTCGGTAAAAAGAAGGTAAAGAGGCCAAGCATATGCAAGGATAAATACAAAGCGGAAAGCCGGTTCATGACGGCTCCCTCGTAAATGTCAAAGTTTTACCTCGGCTTCTGATTCTTCGTCCTCCGGCGGTTCAGCGGACTCGGTGGTCTTTTTCTTGCCGGTTTTCTTAGTGGCCTTGGACTTTGCACGTGGCGCCCGGACCGGTGCAGTGCGTTTCGAAGGAGCTTTCAGCACTGGGAAGCAGCAAGCATTAGCATATGTCAACAGATATTACGAGCACGAAAGACAAGAAGAAGAACTTACCGGGCGGTTTGTTGGCGGCACAAAATGGAGCCAACCCGGTAAGGCTGCAGACGGAGATTGGCTCATCGAGCATCTTCTTGACGATCTCGGTGGTCTCCTGTTCGGTTATGGGTAGCTCGTGACGCCTTTGAGGATCTTTAAGGCTGCCGGTGTACTCGTGCATCAATCCGGGCCGGCGGCTCAGTGGCAACACGCCCCAAGAGACCCAGCAACGCACAAGATCCACGCCGGTTAAGCCATTGGCCATTAGAGCCCGGAGCTTGATTATTTGTGGCGCGAAGTTTTTCCGTTCCGCGGGGGTTAAGCGTGAAGGCAGTGGATGATGGTTGCTGAGCCGGTGAGGTCGGTAGCCCGGCAAGGGGTTTTCGTTGGCAGGCGCGGTGTTCTGGCAGTAGAACCAGGTTTGGTTCCAATCCTTTGGATGGCTGTGGTGCTTGGCGTGAGGGAAATTGGCTTCCTTCCTCTTCTGAATTGAAACGCCGCCCAGCTCCGTGTTGGGACCATCAGAAAATTCTGTGCGACGGTTCAAATGGAAAAAATCCGGAACAACTCCACAGACGGTTCTTCTTGAAGATAGACTTCACGAAGACTTGAAAGTTGCATATGTTGAAACGGAATTGGGCCGATATCCTGCGGATGGAGTTGCAACCGGCAAGGACGTCCGGAAAAACTTTGAACCGGGCGGCGTAACCCCGGTCTAGGTGCTGCATAAACACAATTACTTCCCCGCTCATGCTCGGGAGAAACTTCGCCCTCGGAACACGCCAATGGAGGACGTCTTTTGGAGCCAAACCGCCCGGTGGTGACGTAGCTGTTGAGCTGCGTCTCGGTGATTTTGGACGGACCCAGTTGCAAGCAGCAAATTGAGGAGCCATTCCGGAAGATTAAGGCTGCGAAAGAAAGGAAAACGGTTCACCATTGAACAGGTGGGAGTTTCTGAGATAATGTTAAACCGGGAATCCGGTAAACCGGAAATTCCGGCTTAACTGAGGACTAATGGAGTGACGGATTAGATATCAGTAGTTAAACCGCCAGAGGAGGCACAGCTGAAAAAGTTGCTAAGTATAGACAGAAACAGGTTTCCCATGCAAAAGGAAATAATCTAGATCTACCGGGGTTCAGTAAGGAAAATTTCTGCGACCTATGCAGACCTCCTACAGCGCAGGAAGGTTCAGGCATGTTAAAACGAAGGATCTGAACAAAGGGGGAAGATGCCTAGAGTCGGTTAAACGGCGAAAGCAGCCGTTTGCATATGAGGAGCGGTACGGCTGAGCCGTACGGCCATGGTGGAACTGGTATGAAGAATCGGCATGAAACGCTCACGAGCTATGAGATGAACCGAGTTTCCAGATGAGATCTAGGGTTTAAAGAAAACCTTACCTGACGAGCGGGAACCACGGAGGAGCGCTAAAACTCTGGTAAGATCAGGTTGATGCAGCGGCCCGGCGGGAAGCGTCGGTCGAAGGTTGAGGGCGACGGCAAGAGCTTGTGGTCGGCGGGTCGCGAGGAAGAAGAAGAGAGGAAGAAGAAGAAGAGAATGGCCCGACCGGTCTATTTATAAGGGACCGGAGCAATCAACGGGCGCGAGAATCGAGGAGTCAAAAGCGGCGGAAGGTGCAGCGGCCGCCTCGATTTCGGAATGGCATTAAATGCAGGAATCTTCTTGTTTGGATTTCTTTATTAAGGATGACGTCAGACGCCTCGACACGCGAATCGGAAGATAACATCACGGCGGTTCAAGCAGCTGGCGGTTTACGAAAGGAGGAAAGAGATCAAGAGTTTCTTGAGGGTGTGAAGATTAACATGAACCGGTTCAAGTCAATCTAGGGCCTAATGTTGGGGATATAACTACTGAGTGTGAACCGCCTCGAGGGCAGTTCACGCTTCGTTCATGATCCAGCCCATGTGGACGCTTTGGAGCCCAGAGAGGCAATTAAGGTCCATGTATGTAAACCACCTTAAGCGTTATAGCTTGCGTTGCAAGACAGAAAGGAGAGATCAAGCGGACTCTTGTATGAGCCGGATTGGGACTTCAGAAACCGACCAAGGCGTCCATCCGTGTATATAAGGGACGACCGGCGGCGAAGTTAGGGACAGAGATTTCGAGGCTAAGGCAAAGCTATTGCTCCCTAGTCGCGAAACCATATCAATCACATCACAATCGGACGTAGGTTTTACCTTCATTGAAGGGGCCGAACCAAAGATAATTCCCGTGTCTTGTGTCCGCTTTAACCTCTCTAGGTAAACCCGTACGATGGCCCTACGACTAAGTCCTTTCATGAGGACATCTGCCGTGACAAGTCCACGACAAGATTGTCGGATCCCACACATACCAAGCATTTCAAACATAGACACAATATGCTCAATATGTGTAAATACAACATGGCATCACAACATAACTCTACGACTTAAGTATTTATTCATTAGGCTCCGAGGAGCGAGATATTACAAACATGGGTCTCATGACCCAACACTCAGAGCATACAAGGCAAAGCACAAGCGGAAGCTTAACATGTCTGAGTATAGACATCTACAAATGCGTATATCGAGAAGCCTCGACTATCTACAAGATCTTGCCGAGGGCACAAGATCGCACTGAGGTAACAAGCTAAACGTCAAGTCCACGGAACTATTAGCTTAGACCGACGCGTCTCTCGCAAAAACATAAAATAAGCAAACTTGAGTACAAATGTACTCAGCAAGACTTACATCAGAACTAACTACATATGCATCATTATCAACAAAGGGGGTGGTGGAGTTTGACTGCAGCAAGTCAGCTTTGACTCGGTGGCTATCCTGAACTACGACTGCAAGTAACTCTTTTGAGGTGGCGCACATGAGTCCACATATTCACCAATCAATACACCACTATGGATCCGATCCCGTCTTCCTACGAGAACGCCATCCATAGCACTCACGCTTATCTTGCGCATTTTAGAGTATCCACTTACACTTGTCTATGAACTGTTATAGGCAACCCAGAAGTCCTTTACCGCGGACACGGCTACTCGAATAGATCATATTAACCCTGTAGGGGTGTACTTCTTCACAGACGCTCTCGCCACTTACCGCCATGTACACGTCATGTATCTCGGCAACCTTCAAGCGGAAACCTGGCGAGGGTGTCGGCCACGGCCTACCAAAACACTCAAGTCCCTAGTCCAGGTTTATCGCCTATTCGGGTTCCATCCGCAGGGAGTCCGGCCGAGGTTTCCACTAACGGCCCCGAACGATGTGTGCAGGGTTCCCGAGACACCAAACGGGCGAATGGGTACACCGGGCCACGTGCCTACCGCAACACAGCCCACCCCTAAGGTCAGCGTTGTGTGCGGCCCCCAGCATGCTACAAACACCAGAAACTACTTTGCAATCCCCGGACAGAGGACAAGGGTGGTTAAGAAGCCGAGAGAGTCAATTAAGGATCCCAACGTGTGATACTAACTGTTTCATGGATCACAAACACAGAGCTCAGTTCCTGAGGACGGCTGCAATGAGACAACCCACCATGTACTCCTACATGGCCTCTCACCGCTACCTTTACGAAATCGTGTTCACACACTTAGCTCTCAACAGTAGGACAGGTTCACACACCTCCGATTTATCCCCGAGGAATCAAACCTGACTCAACTCTAAGCATTAGCAGGCATGACAAACAAGCATGAATGAGTAGGCACAACAGGGCTCACGAAACTCCTACTCATGCTAGTGGGTTTCATCTATTTACTGTGGCAATGACAGGTCATGCAGAGGATAAAGGGGTTCAGTTAACGCGGCAAGTAACAGATGAATCGTTGTTGTCCTAATGCAGTAAAAGAGAGCAGGAGCGAGAGAGTCGGATTGTATCGGAATGAACAAGGGGGTTTTGCTTGCCTGGCACTTCTGAAGATAATATAGTTCTTCATCGGTGTCATCGATCTCGTCGTCGGAACATCGTCTACTTAGAGGGGACGGTTACCGACAAACACAGAAGGACACAATCAATGCAATGCGACAATATGATGGATGGTATGACATGGCAATATGATGTGTGATAGGTCTAATGCAACTTGCAACAAGTTAAATGGAGTTGGTTTGAACACTAGGTTCAAATTCAAACTCCATATGTGAGGGTTTAAATGACATTTAATTGATTTGACCTGATCAGCAGGTCTAAGTTGATCTAACATGCATGGAAGTGGTACAGATGGATAGATTGGATTTTTCTGATCATTTTTCATATAGAAATTATTTCAATCTGAGCTACGGTTGAATTACTATGATTGTTAGAAGTTTAGAGCATTTTCTGAAATTTATAAACCTTTTCTGATTTATTTTAATTCCAGAAAATACTTACTGCGTCATGACGTAAGGCTGAGGTCAGCAGGTCAACTAGGTCGGTCCAGGTCAAACCTGACCAGTGGGACCCATATGTCAGTGTCTAACCTAACTAATCTAGTTTAGTTAGTGGCCTCGGGCCCACATGTCAGTATCAACAGGCTAATTAAATTTAATTAACATCTAACTAAAATTAGCAGGGGCCTGGCCCACTTGTTGGCCTCGGGCCCACATGTCAGTATCAACAGGCTAATTAAATTTAATTAACATCTAACTAAAATTAGCAGGGGCCTGGCCCACTTGTCAGTCCGGCGAGGTCAAAGGTCAAATCCCACGTCGTGAGGTCAAACCCGCAGCTGACTCGGCCTTGGCGAGGCCAGACGCGGCGGAGGGGCTCGGGATTCGCCCTCGGGCGTCCATTTAGGCGGCGAAGACCATGGACGAGGAGCTGGAACTCGTCCGCATCGTTTGGAGCAAGCGGGAGGCTGCGCGGGTGCCAGAGCTCGCAAGAAACGAGCTCGAGGCGGTGGCCGGAGTTCGGGCTTCGAGCGGGAGCGGGCTGTGGGGCACGAGGAGGCCGCCCGAGGGGCTCTGCGGCACCCTCGTGGCACCAGGATCATGGTGACGTGCTCGGTTGCGGGCTGCGGTGGCCAGGGCGACGGCGACGACATGGACGGCGGCGAGGAGCTACGGCCACGGCGGGAAGTGGCTACGGCGTGCGGGCGGCTGAACGGAGAGAGGGGAATGAGGCAGGAGCTCACTGCGGTTCCGATGGAGGCTTCGGCGAGCTCGGGGAAGGACTGGAGACGGCGCGGCGGCGAAGACGTTCTCCGGCGACCGGAGATGAAGACGGTGGCGAGGCGGCTCTCCAGGGCCTCCCGAGGCGCGTGGCTTGACGGGGAGGTAGCCGGCGATGTGGTGGAGATTCTGGGCGCAGCGGCAGGTCGAGGGGTGGCCGTTGGACGCGGTGGTGCTCGTCAGCGGCGGCGGGCGCATTTGGACGCGAGAGAGAAAGCGAGGGAGAGGATAGGAGAGGACCGGGGAGAGTGAGAGGGGTTCGCGGCGGCGCGTGCCGACGTTCCGGACGTCCAGGCGTCGAGGGGGAGGACAGGCAGGCAGGTGCCGTGGCGGCACGGCGGTGCGCACGCGTCGGCCACACGCCCCTGGCCTCCTGGCGGGAGGTGGAGGACGACTGGCACTGGCCAGTCGGCTGGGCCGGCCATCTGCGCCGCACAGTGCCAGGCCTCAGGTGAGCACAGGTAAACATTTTCCATTTTTGTTTTCTTTTCTATTTTCTGACATTTGTTTCTGATTTAGTAGAATACTAAACCAATTTATTTTCTTATGCCAATTTTTATAGGAGCTAGTTATATTATTCCAGAGCTCCTTAGTAAATGGCATAATTTTTGGACAATATCTTACATATATAACAATATATATCCAAAGCAAATAATTACTGCATTAATTCCAAATGCCCAAAATAAATACTTATGAGCTCCTGGAAATATTGGTTTGATTTTTATCTCTGTCCAATATTTTCAGAGAGCAACATGAACATTTTCTTGGACCTTGTTGAAGCAATTTTATACGGGTCATTTCCAAAATGATTACGAGGGTTTCACAAATCCTCAATTCAAATTTAAAAGAAATTTAAACATGATGCACACATGACTAGCTAGCCCACAGCAAACCAGAACTAGGGATGTGACAACTCACCCCCACTAAACCAGAATCTCGTCCCGAGATTCAAGACGTGAGGTAAGAAGACAAAGGGGACACAAAGCTAACACAATCTTCACGATCCGGATTGCACTTCATAAGAACGTTGACATGATCACCATCTTTGTCTCGACGTCTTGCTTTGAGAACTCCACATAACATGACAATGAGAGGAAAGGGAAAACTCCAGAAGGATCGATCTTCTCGAAGATCGAACTACTCAGGATCACTCATCGAGTGAGACATTGAAACATCTCTCGAGCTGAGACACGAAACACATCGAGAGGGATGGAGGAACAAGTGACGGGATTTGATTTGGTGGGAAACAATTCCACGCTTAGAGAGATGGTGGATGGTGTCAAGGTGGCGAGGAAATAATTGCCATGATTCAATAAAGGGGCACCTTGGGGGAGGTGACTCGTAGAGTTATTCCTTTGAAGTGGCAAAAGAATTAATTTTGATTAAAGGATCATTGAAACTCTTTATACCAGCCTAAGGAAATTCACAACAATCATTTGGCGGAATACAAAGGGATGGCATACCCGGACTAGAATGGATGATGTGGACTACCTTGTTGAAGACAACACAATGGATGATTTTGCTTATCACCGGGGATGGATGGGACCCATGGTAGGACCGCTTTTGAAGATGGTCCTGGGCAACAATTGCTGGGGTGCAAGCTGGGAACATAATGCAAATGCTAGGAATGATCCAACCATCATATCTGTCTGAGATTCAGATCTGGTTGGTGTGAGGATATTCCAGACCCATCAAGTCTAGAGAGAAAATGACGGTTTGCAACACAAATCGACGAGATGACGTTGCGAGATTCTCGGGGAGTGAACTACAATAGCAAGCTCCAAAACATGAGCTGGTTCTGCTAAACATGTGTGAACACGCTGTCCCAGACAAACATGACCACATAGTAGTCTTATGATAAAACACTACCGAGTTCAGGTGGGGAACCATCATCGCGGATAACGAAGTCCTTGCATAAGTCATATGATTAGCTCTTATGAAGAAACTTCTTCTCCTTGAACAAATCAGTTAGTGGCTTGGTGTGCTAGGGGATTCATATGGAATGAAGATGATCAGTCTATCAGACCATAGAATACTTCGCACATGCATGACTGACTTGGGACGATTCGAGAGGAAGCAAAAACAAACTTTCTTGGATCCACGGAGACAACTTGCATCAAATGCACGTGAATTAGAGGAAGTCACTTCTTTCATCCAGACATAGGCTTCATGAACGAAACACGAAGGAAATGCTTACAAAGTTTCCAACGCTAGGTTGATGTTCAACATGAATCATGGGGGAGACAAAATGCTGCTGATGGGCTCAACAACAACTCATCGGAATTTCCATATCACTGGACTTCCACCATCATGTGAAGACGGTGATAGCATTGGTCAGACCAAAATATGTAATGGTGTATGCTCGAGGGATCAACCACGAGTAAGACAACATTACGAACATCGTTGGTTCTGATTT
Source organism: Aegilops bicornis (assembly GCA_021605145.1). Lineage (NCBI taxonomy): Eukaryota > Viridiplantae > Streptophyta > Magnoliopsida > Poales > Poaceae > Aegilops > Aegilops bicornis. The sequence continues at coordinate 92,677,329 of CM038675.1, forward strand.
GACTTGACGATAGCCCATACTCAAGTCAAATTTTGACAAGGCAATAGATACAACAACTGATCAGAGGGACCAATCGATGAAGATATCATCTTTTTTCAACACACACACACCAGGATATCCCTTGGAGATGAACTAAGTCAGGTAAGCTTTTACCTTCCAACTCTCCAAGTTGTTGTTTAGCTTAACCAACTAGCTCAGGGTATCCGGCACAGATTCTTGGAGAAAGGGTGGTTACAAGAAAACCAACTTGATGACGAACTTAACATAGCGGTCAGGTGACAACCTGGTAATACTTCCGAGAAGATATTCGGAGAAGCACGAGCCACCAATATGCTACTAAGCTCGAGAAAAATCTTGCTTTTCAGGGCATGACGATATGATCAAAAGAGCAAGGGAGGGATACAGTCCTAACTCATTGATCGAAGAGTGCATCGGAAATAAGGACTAGGTAGCACAGTCTATCTTAGAATGATGATTCAATAACCAACACACTAAGAATGCGAATATTGTCCATTTACTACCAAGGAACGAGTTGCTCGGAGTATTGATTTCGCGCATCACAGTACACTTGTCGGCATTCCGGTTACAATAACACGGGAACCGAGGAATGACCAATGATGGCATGAACTATTGCTGCGTCAAGAATTCATAAGAGGTGGTGCAATTCTCATGACACTCTTGACATAAAGATGGTAACACTCCAAGGTAGAACAGAACAAAGCTGAATTGGAATTTGATCTGCGGAATACAACTGCTTTGACCCAATCCTAGAAATGGACAAGGTACTGGAGTTTGTTTCTCCTAGTCATTCCAGAATAGAATGGCTCGACGGACCACAAGAATAATAGGCATTGATGGACACGGTTGCACAACTACTCCTGTCTATCAATTGATAGACGGGGTCAGAAGACAACCAAGAGGGACAACTCAAGGAACATATAACTTTTCGAGTTGTGGAGGTATGGGTTAGTATGCCGAACAAATTCAACATATTTCTTCCGGATAATCCATGCAGAGAGGTAGAACTGGCAGATTCACAAATGGAGAACTCCTCAAGAGTACTCTGATTGTGATCCTTCGGTTCAGCGAGGAACTTCTGCCATAAGCGGTTCATAGTATTTGGAAGAAGGAAATACCACGGTCCTCGAGGACTAATGCAAAGGTTACTAATAACCTAAAGGAACGAGCAAATACTAACAACATGAAGTAGGGTGGTTCTCGGGTCCAAGAGCCCAGGAATAGAATGCTTACTAACTAATAACATCATGGGATGCTTTCGAGAATGATGGCCAGAATTATCACACCGGGACACAAAACATGGCTAGATTACTAGGTGGTTCTCTAAGACACCTAGGGTCATAATAGTAGCTCCAACATATGTACCGAGGCTATAGAGTACCTCAACGCACCGATTAGTGTGCTTATTCTGACCCAAAAGGACATTGGGAACGGAAAGAAAGGATTTGCAAAGCATCAGACTATTTAGAGACCTGGGATGACTCGGACAGCATAACGGCTGTAAATGCTCAAAATGATTTGAGACACCCTGCGAAATGGTAGCATGACCACCCAACATCACAATATCAAGGTTCTGAGACCAGCTATGAACATACGGAAGTAGTAAAACTGAACTGAGATTTGAACCTATCAATTCTATAAGTCTATGGATTAGTAACACGTCATCCTGATAGATAGATGAGAAGGCCTAGTTCTTAATCCCCATAGAAGAGAAGAGGATGACTCAGATCAGAAGGCCATGAGGTATAAGGAGTAAAAAGAGCCTTACGTTCCCTCCCACAATCAATTCCCTGATATAACTAAAGCATTTCTAGACACTACTTCGACCAGTTTGGCTTGGTAATCCCTCTGAGCGATCGGGCTCTGATACCAACGCTGTCAGGACCCCGATTCCAAGTCACATCGATCTAGACGGTAACACCCCATATCACTTTGCGGCCTCACGCACGGTATTCCCACAGGTGTCTCCTTACCATGGCCCGGGACCGTTTGCGCCTTTTGGCTCACGTATATGATAGTGTCGCTAGCATCCATATGACAGAGAACCCGGGCTGACATGGCTAGTCAAGAACCCGAAGCGGCACTATCCCATGGGGACAGGCATACATGAATCACATCGAGCATGTCGGTCAGCAGCGTGTGAATCCGGGCTGTAGCACTGGGCTAACAGGACTCCGGGAACCTGGGCTGTAGCAGGCTAGGCAGGACTCCGGATGTCACCGCGTGACATTTCCCCGAAGGGACAGACACAGGAACGAAGTGAAACACATGCCGGCCAGTGAAGCTTCCTGAGCAGTAGTGCTCGGCTAGCAGGACTCCGGTCAACCGGGCATGTAGCGGACTACTATGGCTCAAGGAAGCACTAGACTACATTTCCCCATAAGAGAGGCTACCAAGGATAAACAACTAGATTGTCGGATCCCACACATACTAAGCATTTCAAACATACACACAATATGCTCGATATGTGTAAATACAACATGGCATCACAACATAACTCTACGACTCAAGTATTTATTCATTAGGCTCCGAGGAGCGAGATATTACAAACATGGGTCTCATGACCCAAGCCTCAGAGCATACGAGTCAAAGCACAAGCGGAAGCTTAACATGTCTGAGTACAGACATCTACAAATGAAGAAGGCTGAGAAGCCTGACTATCTACCAGATCCTGCCGAGGGCACAAGATCGTAGCTGAGGTAACAAGCTAAACGTCGAAGTCCACGCGGAACTATTAGCGACACTGACGTCTATCTGCAAAACATAAAATAAGCAAACGTGAGTACAAATGTACTCAACAAGACTTACATCAGAACTAACTACATATGCATCATTATCAACAAAGGATGTGGTGGAGTTTGACTGCAGCAAGACAGCTTTGACTCGGTGGCTATCCTAAACTACGACTGCAAGTAACTCTTTTGAGGTGGCGCACACGAGTCCACATATTCACCAATCAATACACCACTATGGATCTGATCCCGTCTTCCTACGAGAACACCATCCATAGCACTCACGCTTATCTTGCGCATTTTAGAGTATCCACTTTCACTTGTCTATGAACTGTTATAGGCAACCCAGAAGTCCTTTCCCGCGGACACGACTATTCGAATAGATCATATTAACCCTGCAGGGGTGTACTTCTTCACACACGCTCTCGCCAGTTACCGCTATGTACACGTCATGTATCTCGGCAACCTTCAAGCGGAAGCCTGGCGAGGGTGTCGGCCACGGCCTACCTAAACACTCAAGTCCCTAGTCCAGGTTTATCGCCTATTCGGGTTCCATCCGAAGGGAGTCCGGCCGAGGTTTCCACTAACGGCCCCGAACAATGTGTGCAGGGTTCCCGAGACACCAAACGGGCGAATCGGTACACCGGGCCACTTGCCTACCGCAACACAGCCCACCCCTAAGGTCAGCGCTGCGTGCGGCCCCCAGCATGCTACAAACACCAGAAACTACTTTGCAATTCCCGGACAGAGGACAAGGGTGGTTAAGAAGCCGAGAGAGACAATTAAGGATCCCAATGTGTGGTAGTAACTGTTTCATGGATCTCAGACACAGAACTCAGTTCATGAGGACGGCTGCAATGAGACAACCCACCATGTACTCCTACATGGCCTCTCACCGCTACCTTTACCAAATCGTGTTAACACACTTAGCTCTCAACAGTAGGACATGTTCACACACCTCCGATTCATCCCCAATGAATCAAACCTGACTCGACTCTAAGCAGTAGCAGGCATGACAAACAAGCATGAATGAGTAGGCACCACAGTGCTCAAGCAACTCCTACTCATGCTAGTGGGTTTCATCTATTTACTGTGGCAATGACAGATCATGCAGAGGATAAAGGGGTTCAGCTACCGCAGCAAGTAACAGATGAATCGTTGTTTTCCTAATGCAGTAAAAGAGAGCAGGAGCGAGAGAGTGGGATTGTATCGGGATGAACAAGGGGGTTTTTCTTGCCTGACACTTCTGAAGATAATATAGTTCTTCATCGGTGTCATCGATCTCGTCGCCTAACATCGCTCTTGAGAGGGACGGTTACCGGCAAACACAGAAGGACACAATCAATGCAATGCGACAATATGATGCATCCTATGACATGGCAATATGATGTGTGATAGGTCTAATGCAACTTGCAACAAGTTAAATGGAGTTGGTTTGAACACTAGGTTCAAATTCAAACTCCATATGTGAGGGTTTAAATGCCATTTAATTCATTTCACGTGATCAGCAGGTACAAGTTGATCTACCATGCATGAAAGTTGTACAGATGGATAGATTGGATTTTTCTGATCATTTTTCATATATAAATTATTTCAATCTGAGCTACGGTTGAATTACTATGATTTTTAGAAGTTTAGAGCATTTTTTGAAATTTATAAACCTTTTCTGATTTATTTTAATTCCAGAAAATACTTACTGCGTCAGCATGACGTAAGGCTGAGGTCAGCAGGTCAACTAGGTCGGTCCAGGTCAAACCTGACCAGTGGGACCCATATGTCAGTGTCTAACCTAACTAATCTAGTTTAGTTAGTGGCCTCGGGCCCACATGTCAGTATCAGCAGGCTAATTAAATTTAATTAACATCTAACTAAAATTAGCAGGGGCCTGGCCCACTTGTCAGTCCGGCGAGGTCAAAGGTCAAACCCCTGGTCAGCGGGGTCAAACCCGCCGGCGACTCGACGCCGGCGAGGCCAGACGCGGCGGAGGGGCTCGGGATTCGCCCTCCGGCGTCCATTTAGGCGGCGGAGACCACGGACGAGGAGCTGGAGCTCGTACGCGTCGTTTGGAGCAAGCGGGGAGGCTGCGGGGGTGCCGGAGCTCGAGGGAAACGAGCTCGAGGCGGTGGCCGGAGTTCGGGCTTCGAGCGGGAGCGGGCTGTGGGGCACGGGGAGGCCACCCGAGGGGCTCTGCGGCACCCTCGTGGCACCAGGAGCACGGTGACGTGCTCGGTTACGGGCTGCGGTGGCCTGGGCGACGGCGGTGACATGGACGGTGGCGAGGAGCTACGGCCATGGCGGGGAAAGGGGCTACGGCGTGCGGGCGGCTGAACGGAGAGAGGGGAACGAGGCAGGAGCTCAGTGCGGTTCCGGCGGGAGGCTTCGCAGCTCGGGAAGGGCTGGAGACGGCGGGCGGCGAAGACGATCTCCGCGACCGGAGATGAAGACGGCGGCAGGCGGCTTTCGTGGCCTCCCGAGGCGCGTGGCTTGACAGGAGGTAGCAGCGATGTGGCGGAGCTTCGGCGCAAAGCAGCGAGGCGAGGTGGCAGTGGACGCGGTGGTGCCTGGCCGGCGGCGGCGGGCGCTGTTCGGACGCGAGAGAGAAAGCGAGGGAGAGGAGAGGAGATGACCGGGAGAGTGAGAGAGGGTATGGCGGCGCGGGCGACGCTCCGGACGCCCAGGCCGAGGGGAGGACAGGACAGGCAGGTGCCGTGGCGGCACGGCGGTGCGCTGGTCGGCCACACGCCCCTGGCCTCCTGGCGGGAGGTGGAGGACGACTGGCACTGGCCAGTCGGCTGGGCCGGCCAGCTGGGCCGCACAGTGCCAGGCCTCAGGTGAGCACAGGTAAACATTTTCCATTTTTGTTTTCTTTTCTATTTTCTGACATTTGTTTCTGATTTAGTAGAATACTAAACCAATTTATTTTCTTATGCCAATTTTTATAGGAGCTAGTTATATTAATCCAGAGCTCCTTAGTAAATGGCATAATTTTTGGACAATATCTTACATATATAACAATATATATCCAAAGCAAATAATTACTGCATTAATTCCAAATGCCCAAAATAAATACTTATGAGCTCCTGAAAATATTGGTTTGATTTTTATCTCTGTTCAATATTTTCAGAGAGCAACATGACATTTTCTTGGACCTTTTTGAAGCAATTTTTATCTGGGTCATTTCCAAAATGATTCTGATGGTTTCACAAATCCTCAAATCAAATTTAAAAGAAATTTAAACATGATGCACACATGACTAGCTAGCCCAGAGCAAACCAGAACTAGGGATGTGACATGATTGCCTTCCTATCCTCACTTGATCTTGACTATTCTTTTTCTTCACAAAGATCTGCATGCCACCACGGAGGTGCCTCCCGAGCCCTGTCCCAATGCGTCTGCTTGAGCGTTGGTGGGCTCAAGGGTGGCTCGCTTGGCTGGTGTGTGCGAGCTGCCCCGGCAAGACTTGAGCGGCTCGCTTGGCTGGTGTGTGCGAGCTGCCCCGGCAAGGGTCTTGCCGGGGCCGCTGGGTCTGCCCCGGCAAGGGTCCTTGCCGGGAAAACCAGCTCCGCCCATCCGATCCTTGTGGCCTTGGTCCTTGTCGTTGCTTTATTTGTCTTGTGCCTTCGGCTTCTCTCCGGCCTCCCTTCCCTGCCGTGTGATGCATGGCCGTGGCGAGCGGCTCTGACTGCCCGTGCACAAGTGAAGTGGTCAAAAGGAGAGCCCGTACTTTTGCACACCGACACAGCTAAGGGCCCGCCCGGAGGCAAGGACCATCGCATGCCGGAGCATTATTTGGAGGACGTCCTAGAGGGCGCCCGCTTGATAGAGGGTCAGTGCTCAAAGGATATTATGTTTGAATAAGTGCACCGGAATTGTAAGAACAATATTATGATACATTAAGGCTGTGTTATATTCATACCTTTGCCTGAAAGTTATTTCCTCCTATGCGTCCTTTTTTTATAACCTGAAAGTTTGCAAGTCGTCGGCTTCGGCCCACTCGTATATAATACAGGGGTGTTCAGAATAGCACCTGATCACTGTTGACCCAACGTCTTGGCCCGTAACGGAGGTGTCAATGCAGCGAACTAGGCAATCAGACTATATGGTTTTAACACTTTCACTTAGCCATAGGAGTTTGACGTTGGTCTACGATGTAGCCCTTGGTATGTATGCGGTTATCCGAATACGGTTGCATTACATAGGTGACCAAAAAATGGTCCTTCGTGTAGTACGAAGAAATCGCAAAAGATTCTAATAAATCGCCGAGTGGTTGACCAGCTCTCGCCGCATCATGACTATCAGTTTTCGCCTTTCTCTACTGAGGTGTTTAACCAGGTGAACCGGAAACACAAACGCAGTAGTTCTCCCTTTACTACCCTAGCTGATAAGACGGAACGTAGGGTAGTAAGCACAGGAGCCGGGCAACCCAACTATTGACCAAAGACATGATTCAGAGTTGATGAATATAATGCCAAACTCGTGACGCCGAAGTATGCTGTAGAGCTGTTCAGACTTTTCGGCAACCCATATGTTGCCTTATCGAGCCCCTGGCGATTTCTGCCGAGGAGTGTGCGTGAAACAACCGAAAAAGCAAAATACAGTTCTATGAGGAAAAGCAAATACTAAAAACGGATTATGTTCACTGGAATCTGATTGATACGTCGAACGCAATCTTACAGATTATAACAAGACAACCCAGGCCATCTTACATGCCAGGGGTCGAAGGCTGAGGAAAAGGGCTCCATACATGTTTTAAATAGAGTGTTTGGTCTACAGAAAATCTTTTGGACCTCGTGTCGCACGTCTGTGTTGCCTTTGCCTCAGCGAACAGGATTCCTTAAAAGGAGTAGCCTTTGGTTATTTGTACGAAACCAGGCTCAGAAAGAGTCCTTGTAGGTCCGTAGGATGACCTGTTTTGATTCACCTGTGGCAAAACATAAGATATAGTTAGAAAAGAGAAGAAGGCTGTAGGAGGGCGAACCGTATTGTAGGCTTGTCCGTATTGTGCCTCCGTCGTTGACCAAGGTATTTTAAGTGCATAATTATGCATGCGTGATAAGAACTTCACGGGTATATATGGCGAAGGACGGAGGCGGAACTGCTAATCCAGCTCTAAAATTGACCGGTCCTGTGTAATAGAGGTCGGCGGCTTAATGGCCGATGAGATATGCGGCTTGATGGGGCTGCTTTGTACTTCGTCCGCGATGGCCACGGTATGCTCCTAGGTACGGAGGGAGCGTTCCATGTTTCCATTGATCGTGATGACGCCGCATGGACTGGGAATCTTAAGCTTTAGATAGGCGTAGTGTGGGACCGTAGTGAAACGAGCAAAAGCGGTCCGCCCGAGCAGTGCATGGTAGCCACTGCAGAATGGGACAATATCGAAGATCAAGTCTTCGCTTCGAAAGTAGTCCAGCCAACCGAAGACGACTTCCAATGTGATTGAGACCGTGCAGTGAGCTTCGACGCCGGGTATTCACTAGTGCAAAGCCGGTCTTTAGTGCCGGTTCGTGACGGCCTTTAGTGCTGGTTCGCCAACCGGCACTAAAGAGTGGGGACAAAAGGTCCCCCCCTTTAGTACCGGTTCGTCACGAACCGGTGCTAAAGTGCAAACACGTGGCACGAGCCAGGCCCATGTGCGCGTAGGTCTTTAGTACCGGTTGGTAACACCAACCGGTACTAAATGTTTGGGTGGTTTTTTTTATTTTTGCTTTAATTTTGTGTTTGCAATTTGGCTTTATTTTCCATTTAATTCTTTTTTGTTTGCTGGTATTTCACGATACTACAAATTGTACACGTTATGCATATATATATATATATATAGATTTTCTCGTACGTAGAACCGCATATATATATATATATAATATATCATCGAATGTCTCACAGCCAACACCATTAACTATTCACACATACATATGTATATACATATACAATTTCGCCTACATGTTGCCTTGGTGCCTTTGGAGCATGCACGATGACAAGTGGTTCATGGGGGCGGTAGCGGGTAATAGTATTCTCCTTTGGGATCTATGACCTGGTCGAGCAAAAATCCGGCTATTTCCTCTTGAAGTGCTAGTATGCGCTCCTCGGGTAGGAGCTTATCCCGCACCTCTCTGAACTGTTAAGAAGGAGATCAATATGCATGTGTATTAGTTGTGTTACAAGATATCGATAATGGTATGAATAGAGTTCTGACAACGTACCCATTCCTGTCTTTGAGATCTGCTCCTTTCGGATGCCATCATGCGAATGTTCTCGCAAACGTAGAATGCACAAAGATCATTCCCCGGCGCCTGCTTCGGGGCCTTTACGAGAATGGAATTGAATCAGATAATGATTAATCAAGCATGATAATTAATTAATGGTATTGAAACAAGAATTAAAGAGATGGCTAGCTAGCTAGTACTACTTAATTATTTACCCATGGTCGATGCCAAAACAACTTTTTTGGCCATTTTCCTGGAGTCACCTTGATGAACTTTGCCCAAGCCCTGCCCACCGGCAAAGAAAATCAATAAAGGGGTTATTAAATAGTTCATATCAAGAAATGACAAACTAATAATAGGCCGAGATATAGTTAATAATGATTGAAATTACCTGTTGACTATCCCCTTCATGATGGTGTAGTCTTTATCTTCTTTAAGTAATGAGTCGAGTACTTATTTGTTGCTTTGTCAACTTTAATGACTAACAAGATCCGATTGGAAACTGCATGCTGAGACGTTTGCATGTCTTAATTAAGCAGGCATGTGCATAAAATTAATCAACTATATATCGTAAACCGTATACACTTAGTTATTAACATCTAGCTAGCTAGTAAGAAAAAACAGAATTTGTATTAACTCACGTGAAGTTGTAAGGAAGTAGTATATCTTCATTGGTATTGAGGCACTTCAAGAACTCTAGCATGCTTTCCTCTACGCCTGCTTTAGAAGTTTCAAGATTCCATGTGTACTCATTAATGGTATTTGGGTCAATGAACCCAATGCCATAGCATCCAGATTTTTTCATTTCATACATCTTCATCCTGCATATAATACCACAGAAAAGAATATATAGTGAGGATAATTACATGTAATGATCGATCAAAATTTACAGAAAGAAATCACTTACAAACAATAGCACCAGACGAGAGATTTGTAGAGTGCGTCTTGATTGTATAACTGATATAGTTCTGATTACTCAACGGCCTGTGCTTTCTGATGGTAATAATGCTCATGCTTGACATTCACCCTGAGGGACTCTCGATTGGAAATCTTGTTAATGTTCATGTACCATTGATGCAATTCATACATTCTCGTTGGGAGGTTCTTGACCTTATGCAGGTGGACCAAAGGTTTGCCCGGGCATATTTCCATTTTATTTCCTCCTCTCTAAGCGGAGACATGGGCTCAATTTCTAGGAGTTGTCCAACAGAGATCTTGAGCATTTCAGCCTGCATTATATGCTCCTCCGTTATTACCACATCGCCTAGCTGGGGAACTTTAATGGTTTGCCCACAATAATATTGGTAGTGGCCTCCTCGCATGTGTTGTTGTTGGCACAACAAGCGGGGAGATCGATTGCGCCGCCTGTTCTCCCAGCTGGGCAATGGTTTTCCCGCATTTTTTACCCGCTGCTTGTTGGCTCGAGCTCGAGCTCGAGCTCGCTTCCTTCTTTAGCCGTTCTCGATGTAGTTTCCTGATTTGGCGCTCATATTCCGCGTCAACAGGCTTGGGAGCTGGTTCTCTAGCCATTTTAATGAAGTGGTCAATTACTTTCTCAGGCACTTTCTCCTTTGGCGGCGATGCCGGTTTCGGTCCAAAATGGGCGTCCACTTGGGCCTGCACTATGGCTGTGTTTTGCTCCTTAGTCATGTCGTAAGGCCTCTGAGGAAGAGGAGCGAGGCTTGGACCATATTTACATCGCTTGTCTCCTTTGAACTTCCTGAACTACCTCGACTTCGTGCCACGCACCATTGCTGCGGCATGTCTCTTCTGCGATTTTTGAGACGGCGGAGACGGCTGACGTGGCTGAGTTGGACCAGGAGAAGTGGCCTGACGATGTGCCGGACTTGAAGCAGGAGGTGTGGCCTGACACGGTGCCGGACTTGAAACCGGAGAAGTGGCATGACGTTGTGCCGGACTTGAAACCGGAGGAGTCAGCTCACGCGTTCGGGGACTTGGAGGAGGTGGCGGACTTCGAGGAGGAGTCGGCTCACGCGTTCGTGGACTTGGAGGAGCGGGAGTCTGCTGACTCGGTGGCGGAGTCGGCAGACGGCGGTGTCGATGGACTTCGAAAGATGATGCAATCCTTTCTCCATAGGATGATACGATGTATGGCCTCTCCGGTGCGCTCGTCTTCACCTCCGGGAAAGTCAAGGCTGTAGCCCGAATATGGGTCCACCACTTCATCAACCATGACACGAGCATAGCCCTCTTGAATCGGGATGCAATGGAAGGTTGCTTCAGGGGTAACTGGAAAAGCAACGCCGTCCGCCACCTTCATGGATATGTTCTTCATTTTGGAGTATAGCTCACAGTTAGTGTTCTCTATGATGTCATCAATAGGGTATGTATCCAGCAGTGTGTCACCCGAGGAAGAACCAACGCTGCTTCTCGGCATGGATGCGACGGTGCTATCCAATGCTGGACGATCATCCGCTTGCTGCTGCCGCTACTGAGACCCCCTTTCCTGGTTAAGTGAGTCGATCTGCTGCTGCTGCTGCTGGAACTTGAGTGCCAGGTCCGCGTGCCTTGCTTCTAGGCCTTGAAGGCGTTCTGCGTCCTGCTTCCTCTGCTCCTCCTCCAGCTTCCTTTTCTTCTCCTCCTCCATCTTCCTTCTTGCACAGGTCCTGTAGTCCTCGTTCCATTCTGAAAAGCCCTCATACTAGGGAATAACGCCCTTGCCTCGTGTTCTTCCGGGGTATTCAGGATTTCCCAGGGCGAGCGTAAGCTCGTCGTTCTCTTTGTCGGGCGTGAACACCCCCTTTCGAGCTTCTTCTATTGCGTCAATTATTTTTTGTTCAGCTCCTTTTAGACTTGCCTTCCATGAAACTTTTGTCTTGGGTCCAACGCACCCCCATGAGCATAGAACCAAGTTCTGCACCTGGGGGGCCAGTTCCTAGTAACCGGTGTGAGCTCTGCATCCTCCATCTCTTGCTCAGACTTATCCCACTTAGGCAATCCCACCGCGTAGCCACCTGGACCCAGCCTATGGAACTGCGTCTTTTTTGCGGCATTTGCCTTGTTTTTCATCGACCGTTCCTTAGCTAATTCTGAATCCTTGAAGGTCACGAAATCGTCCCAGTGCTCTCTTTGATTCTCCAGTGTTCCCGTGAATTCTGGAGTCTTCCTTTCATTAGCGAGGTAGTTGGCCCATACAGTTTTCTTGTGGGTGTTGAATGCAATTGCCATCTTCTTAAGAGCAGCGCCATTCACTTTGTCCACATCTTCTTTAGTGAAATGATCTGGTAGGGTGAAATGTTCCATCAGAGATTTCCAAAGGGCTTCTTTGGCTCTGCCGTCGACCCAAGTAACACCTGGACGTTTAGTCTTTGGCTCTTTCCATTCTTGAATGGAGATCGGGAGTTTGTCCTTCACAAGAACTCCACACTGACGAGTCCACTTGTTCGCAATGTTCTTAGGCGTGAGGGGTTCACCACTAGGTTTGATGGATTCGATGTTGTACTTTACACCATCCTTCAACAATCTGCACTGGCCTCGCTTTGTCCTGTCATGCATGAAGCAGATTTGCTCGATCCAGAGGGCTGAAAGAAGAATGATCGATTCGTTAATATATCTTCAGTAAAAGAACATGTGATGATCACCATGATGCCTGCTTATATAAATATACCTCGCCGGTAGTCTTTGTTATTTGAAGATCAGCATTATGCGTGTCATCACAAACATTGTACGTGTCATCATAATCATAATCATAGTTCATGACTTCATCAGCTCGGTCATCTAGATCGAATATCTTTTCATCACCCTCTCCGGTATTGTTCAGATATTGGGAGCCGTCATCTGCTTCATTCAGATCATCTAGCCTGTGAGGGCTGCGTATGATGTCGAACAATTCCTCTTCTCTCTCTCTCTGCCGGTATTGTCCGCCATAGCTTTTACTTAACTAATACATAAGAAATATAAAACAATTTAATTAGAATTCAAATTACAATGCATGGATGCAATCAATAAGGAAAAACTGAATCTCGAATACATCGTCTTAATATATATAATCTCGAATACATCATCGTCTTAATATATATAATCTCGAATACATCGTCTCGAATATTATATATCGAATACATCACTGGCTAGGTACCTAATAAAGATCGAGTACTATAGAAGAATCTAGGGCGCCACTCGCGGTTCCTGGGGCGCGGGCGGTGCACACCCAAAGAGAAGGAACCATCATAGGATCATATCTCCGGTCATCTGCCCAAAAGAACCCGCCAAGTAGTGGAGAACCTGACGTCATCCATAGCAGCCATGTAGAGATGGACGTGCTCATCTTCCTCCCTGACACGGCGACGCACCACCTCCGGCGGGGCCGGCTGCCTCTGCACCGAATGTGGCCCACGCGAACGCCACCAAAGAAGATCAGGGTCGATGACGGGACCCGAGGTCGGGTTCCTCACCAAGCGGCGCGCCCCTCCAGGTAGCACCTCCCAAGGCCAGCCCGGCGGAGCCCAGTCCCGGACATGGGTCCCCTGAAGCAGGACGTCGTCGCGAACGGGTCGACGGCGAGGATGCGGGCCGGGCATATCGTCGAGAACAAATACTATATGCCCACAAAAAGTAACATTTTTTAAATGATTTGATTGTGATAACTAAAATTCTATATATATGCAAATTCTAAGAATTTGACATTAATCTAATTCATCTAAATAAAACTAATTATAAAATTTAACAAATAATTTAGGCCCGCAAAAACTATTTATATAACTGAAAAACAAAAAAAAATGCTAACATTTCTATAAATATTTCTATAACTAAAAAACAGAAAACATTTATAACATTTCTATATAACTAACAATTCTAATGTTTATATAACTAAAAAACAGAAAAATTGCTAATATTTCTATAACTAAAAACAGAAAACATTTATAACATTTCTATATAACTAACAATTCTAATATTTATATAACTAAAAAACAGAAAATTGCTAACATTTCTATAAATATTTCTATAACTAAAAAACAGAAAATATTTATAACATTTCTATATAACTAACAATTCTAATATTTATATTACTAAAAAACAGAAAAATTGCTAACATTTCTATAAAAATGGCGTGTGTGTGTAGTGTGTGTGTGTGTGTGTAGTGTGTGTGTGTGTGTGTGTGTGTGTGTGTGTGTGTGTGTAGTGTGTGTGTGGACAACTAGACATGGCGGCCGGGGCGAGCTCACCGGCGAGGCGACGACGGGGGCGGGGCGGTGACGACGGGACGGGCGACGACGGGACGACGGGATGGCGGCGACGCCGACGGGCGGCGATTTAGGCGGACACGGCCGGGTCAGCGATGAGGGCGGGCGGCGACGTCGACGGGACGCAAGGCGTCGATCGAGGCAGGCGGTCTGACGGAGGGAGGAAACAGAGGAAACTGAAATTTTTCAAGTGTTCTATATATAGGATGGACCTTTAGTACGGTTGGAGCCACCAACCAGTACTAAAGGTCTGTTTTAACCAGTCAAGCGGTGGGAAGCACCCACCCTTTAGTACCGGTCGTGGCACCAACCGGTACTAAATACCCACCTTTAGTACAGGTTGGTGCCATGACCCGGTACTAAAGGTGGTGTTGGCCTTGATCTTGGTCTGACAAGTTTAGTCCCACCTCGCTAGCCGAGGGGCTACCGCACTTGTTTATAAGCCCGGTCACGGTAGCTCTCGAGCTCCTCTCCTAAGCAGGCCTACTGGGCCTACCTGTTCTCTTCTGCCTAGTGGGCCTACTGGGCCTTTCTCGGCCTGCATCCTAGCCCAACAAAAGGGTGGGTTCCTAGTCGTATGCAGGCCGCTTTGGCCCAGTAGGCGGGCTTTTTTATTTTCTTAATTTTTTCGCTTTATTTATTTATTTTTTATTTTTTTGAGTTGTTTTTTGTTGTATTTAGAGTTTATTTGTGAATATTTTTGCTTTAGGTACAAAAAATTACAAACTTTCTGTTAGTGCCGGTAGTTTTCAAATTTGAATAGTTTAAATTTTGAATTATTTGAAATTTGTGTGAATCACTAGTTTGTGAATAACTTAACTTTGAAAAAAGATTTTTCAGTGATTCTTTTTTCTTATATTTAACATTAGTGTGTTTTATCATTATGTTCAATTTGGTAATACTTAGGTTATTTAAAAATGGAATGCCTTTGTAACAGTTGAGTTTTCGTCGGAAACCCTGATACTTGGAAAGAGATTGTCCATTTTGTACACGAAGTGCATCCAGTTTTTGCCGTAACCCTCTCTGCTTTTGTTTGCACATAAAATTTCTTCGCGTTTCAAATGCCAAAACACATAACTACCCTAACTATTACAGAGATTCCCTCCTGGGTGTGAAACACAGAAGAAAGTGATGATAGTGAAGCCGATCACATCCCAGATCTTTGGGTGTGAAACTTTTTCTTCGCGTGTGTTCCTTTGCGCCGTAGCCATGGAAAATCTTGATCATTTAACTGGATGCTCGGGTCAATATTCACTGTGAATGGATGAATTTCATCAAACTTTTCATAATCTTCTGACATGTCTGTCTTGTCATCCACTCCCACGATGTTTCTTTTCCTGAAATAACTATGTGGCGCTTTGGCTCTTCGTATGATCCATTCGCTTCCTTATCTTTTCTTTTTCTCGGCCTGGTAGACATGTCTTTCACATAAAAAACCTGCGCCACATCATTGGCTAGGACGAATGGTTCGTCTGCATACGCAAGATTGTTGAGATCCACTATTGTCATGCCGTATTGCGGGTCTTCCGTTACCCCGCCTCGTGTCATATTGTCCCATTTGCAATCAAACAAAGGGACCTTCAAATCACCTCCATAGTTAAGTTCCCATATGTCCACTATGTAACCATAATATGTTTCCTTTCCGTGTTGGTTGTTGCATTAAAGCGGACACCACTGTTTTGGCTGGTGCTCTTCTTATCTTGGGTGATCGTGTAAAATGTATTCCCATTTATCTGGTACCCTTTGAAAGTCATTATATTCAAGATGGTAATCGGGACAGTGAGTACAGGTCATTTTGAATATCGCCATCATTCAGGGCACGCTTACGCAACCAAGCTGGCGAAAGTCCTCGTTTGTTCGCGTGTAATCCAAATACCGGACTTCTCCGGTGTTTGAGTGTAGAAAATTCTTGTGTTCCTCCATATACGGAGCCACCAAGGCAGAATTCTGTAGAACTGTGTAGTGTGCTTCAGTGAGAGAATGCCCGTCCATACATATTATTTCATGCCCTCCTAGCGTGCCTTTTCCTTCCAGTCTGCCCTTATGCCGCGATTCAGGAACACCAATCGGCCTAAGGTCAGGAATAAAGTCAATACAAAACTCAATGACCTCCTCATTTTCATGGCCCTTCGAGATGCTTCCTTCTGGCCTAGCACGGTTATGAAAATATTTCTTCAAGACTCCCATGAACCTCTCAAAGGGGAACATATTGTGTAGAAATACAGGACCCAAAACGTTAATCTCTTCACAAAGGTGAACTAGGACGTGCGTCATGATGTTGAAGAAGGATGGTGGGAACACCAACTCGAAACTGACAAGACATTGCACCAAATCATTCTATAACCTTGGTATGATTTCTGGATCGATTACCTTCTGAGAGATTGCATTGAGGAATGCACATAGCTTCACAATGGCTAATCGAACGTTTTTCGGTAGAAGCCCCTTCAATGCAACCGGAAAGAGTTGTGTCATAATCACGTGGCAGTCATGAGACTTTAGGTTCTGGAACTTTTTCTCTGCCATATTTATTATTCCCTTTATATTCGACGAGAAGCCAGACGGTACCTTCATGCTGAGCAGTCATTCGAAGAAGATTTCCTTCTCTTCTTTGGTAAGAGCGTAGCTGGCCTGACCCTGATGTATGTCGTCTTTTCCGTGCATACGTTGCTGGTCCTCCCGTGCCTCTTGTGTATCTTTTCTCTTCCCATACACGCCCAAAAAGCCAAGCAGGGTCACGCAAAGATTCTTCGTCACGTGCATCACGTTGATTGCGGAGCGGACCTCTAGGTCTTTCCAGTATGGCAGGTCCCAAAATATAGATTTCTTCTTCCACATGGGTGCGCGTCCGTCAGCGTCCTTCGGAACAGGTTGTCCGCCAGGACCCTTTCCAAAGATTAGCTTCAAATCCTTGACCATATCATGTACATCAGCACCAGTATGGTGGCGAGGTTTCGTCCCGTGATCTGCCTCACCTTTGAAATGCTTGCCTTTCTTTCTTACGGGATGCCTTGTCGGAAGAAATCGACGATGTCCCAGGTACACATTCTTCCTACAACTATCCAAATATATACTATCGGTATCATCCAAACAGTGAGTGCATCCGCGATATCCCTTGTTTGTCTATCCTGAAAGGTTACTGAGAGCAGGCCAATCATTGATGGTCACGAACAGCAACGCCTTGAGGTCAAATTCTTCCTATCTGTGCTCATCCCACGCACGTACACCTGTTCCATTCCACAGCTGTAATAGTTCTTCAACTAATGGCCTTAGGGCCTTGGATGAGCACTGGCATCATAATGAACTTCCGCTTCATGCACAACCAAGGAGGAAGGTTATACAAACATAGAGTCACAGGGCACGTGTATGGTTGCTGCTCTGCTCCCCAAAAGGATTAATGCCATCTGCGCTTAGACCAAACCATACGTTCCTTGGGTCACCTGCAAACTCCTCCCAAGATTTCTCTCGATTTTTCTCCACTGCGAACCATCAGCGGGTACTCTCAACTTTCCGTCTTTCTTACGGTCTTCTGCGTACATCAGATCGCTTTCAGATGCTCTTTGTTTTGGAGCAGACGTTTCAACCGTGGTATTATAGGAGCATATCACATCACCTTGGCAGGAATCTTCTTCCTGGGGCGCTCGCCCTCGACATCACCAGGGTCATCGCGACTGATCTTATAACGCAATGCACCGCATACCGGGCAAGCATTCAAATCCTCGTAATCACCGCGGTAGAGGATGCAGTCATTAGGGCATGCATGTATCTTCTGCACCTCTAACCCTAGAGGGCAGACAGACTTCTTTGCTTCATACGTACTCTCAGGCAATTCGTTGTCCTTTGGAAGCATATTCTTTATCATTACCAGGAACTTTCCAAATCCCTTGTCAGATACACCATTCTCTGCCTTCCATTGCAGCAATTCAAGTGTGGTGCCCAACTTTTTTTATCAGCTTCGCAATTCGGGTACAACAATTTCTTGTGATCCTCTAACATGCGCTCCAGATCACTTGCGCAATTTCTCTTTGCATCGGCAATGGACCGACCTAGATCATCAGCGGGCCCATCTGATGCCTCTTCTTCAGCTTCTTCCCGCATTGCCGGCTCAGCTTCTTCCCCCATTGCTGTATCATCATATTCAGCGAACCCATGGCCAGGATAGCCGTCGTCGTCCTCTTCTTCTTCATTGTCTTCCATCATAACCCCTCTTTCTCCATGCTTGGTCCAAACATTATAGTGGGGCATGAAACCGGACTCAAATAGGTGGACATGAATGGTTCTTGACGTAGAGTAATTGTGACCATTCTTACAGCCAGCACATGGACAAGGCATAAAACCATCCGCCCGCTTGTTTGCCTCAAAGAAGAATCAGAAAAGTATGCACGCCATTAATGAACTCGGAGAGCATCGGTCATCATACATCCATTGTCGGCTCATCTTCATTACACAACACCGAATAGACCAAATTAATACAAGTTCATACATAAAGTTCATATACAGCACTTAATTAAATGCAACATACAAATAACTCTCTAGCTAAAGAATTTAAATGCAACAACAAATGCGATCAAGATCACAACTAAGGTAACAATTGATCCAACACATAATGATACCAAGCCACACTATCAATGGCATATTTTCTAATCTTTCTAATCTTCAACCTCATTTTCTCCATCTTGATCTTGTGATCATCGGCGACATCGGCAACATGCAACTCCAATTCCATCTTCTCCCCCTCAATTCTTTTCAATTTTTCTTTCAAATACTCGTTTTCTCTTTCAACTAAATTTAACCTCTCGACAATAGGGTCGGTTGGAATTTCCGGTTCACATACATCCTAGATAAAAATATCTATGTCAACTTGACGGGCATAATTTGTCATAAACACGAAATACAACAACTAGTTTTAAAAGAGAATATACCACATCTGAATCATAACAAGGACGAGGGCCGACGGGGACGGATATCAAAACCATGGCACTATGTATAACAAACAACGTACGAGTAAGATAATTATACGAGTAACTATATATCCAAATCACGCAAACATCAATTTGGTAATGTAAAACATTCATGAACAAGAGCCTCACCACAAGGTGGTGCCGCTGACGGACGGTCTTGAGCGATCGACGGTGGTTCTGACGGAGATTTAGAAGGCAGTAAGTAAACCACACCTACATATGCAAACTAAGTGTTATTTTTGACCTCAAATTGCATATAGATCAAATACTAGCACATATAATTCCTTCCAAATTACTAAACTCACAAATTAATCACTATATAAAGCATTGCAAGAGCTAATCTAGCAATGAGAGATGAAAGGACAAAGTTGCTAACCTTTGTGATCATTTGAATGGATGGGGGCCTTCAAATCTTGACAAATTTTGGGCAAAATGTGTGATGAGCTCGAGGAAGAGAGGGGAAGAATAGAGGAGGAGAGGGGAAAGGGGAAGAACAGAGCGAGCTCGGGTGGATGAAGGGTTTATGTAAGTCGACCTTTAGTACCGGTTCGTGCCACGAACCGGTACTACAGGTGCTGGACGGTCCCCAGACTGACAACATCCTGCCACCACTCTCTTTAGTACCGGTTCGTGGCACGAACCGGTGCTAAAGGTTTGCCACGAACCGGTACTAATGAGAGTGGCCGGCTAGCCGTTGGAACCGGCACTAATGGACACATTAGTGCCGGCTCGAAATCAAAATGGCACTAATGTGTCTCAGATTTGCCCCTTTTTCTACTAGTGATTACTCCCTTGAAGGTAGTTGTGGTGGGCTTGATTCTTGACAATGCCCATCTTGCGGTCTGTGTCTTGATAGAGTAAACTAAGGCTACTGCCGCCGTCCATAAGGACTCGCATGAGATGGAATCCATCGATAATTGGATCGATGACCAGAGCTGTCGAGCCTCCGTGATGGATACTGGTTTGGTGGTCCTTGCGATCAAAAGTGATCGCCTAAATTTTGGGGCGATCGGCTTTATGGCGTAGACGTCTTGTAGTGCACGCTTGCGCTCCCTTGTAGGGATATGCGTCACATATATCATGTTTACTGTTTTTACTTCGGGGGGAAATAGCTTCTGTCCCAAGGTGTTCGGTTGGCGAGTCTCTTCGTCTTCGCTGTCACTGGGCGGCCCCTTCCCTTTGTGTTCGGGATGGAGCTTGCCGGCTTGTTTGAGAACCCAGCAATTTCTATTTGTATGGTTGGCGGGTTTGTCAAGGCTGCCATGAATCTGACAGGGCCGATCCAATATCTTGTCTAAACTGGATGGACCATCTCTATTTGCCTTGAATAGCTTCTTCCGTTGACCGGATTTGGGGCCACTGAATCCGTAGTTGACCGCCATGTCTTGGGTTCCTGCATTATTGTTTTGATGCTTGTTTTTATTGCATCGTGGCTTGCCATTGCCGTCCCTGGCTTCGGAGGTACCAGGATCGCTAGTGCTATTGCTTCTATGAGCAAGCCAACTATCTTCTCATTTGCAAAAGCGGGTCATCAGGGCGGTAAGATCTGCCATGGACTTAGGTTTTTCTTGGCCGAGGTGATGGGCAAGCCACTCATATCGGACGCCATGTTTAAAGGCCGCGAGGGCTTCAACGTCTGGACAGTCGAAAATTTGGTTCTTTTTAATTAGGAACCTAGTCTAGAGTTTCCTGGCTGACTCTCCGAGCTGCTGTATGATGTGATTGAGGTCATCGGCGTCCGGAGGTCGGATATATGTCCCTTGGAAGTTGTCGTGAAAGGCGTCTTCCAAGTCTTCCCAGTTGGCAATGGAGTTCTATGGGAGGCTGTTTAGCCAGTGCCGGGCTGGTCCCTTTAATTTTAGTGGGGGGTATTTGATGGCATGGAGATCATCACCGCGGGCCATGTAGATATGGAGAAGAAAATCCTCAATCCATACTGCGGGGTCGGTTGTTCCATCATATGATTCGATATTCATAGGTTCAAACCCTTCTGGGAACTCGTGCTCCATTACTTCCTCGATGAAGCATAGGCGGCGCCTATATAACGGGCGATGTCGCGACGGAGTTCGGTGGACGTCCCTATGTGGTTTCCACCCCGAGTGAGGTTGTGTTGATCACGCCGGGCCTGATAGCCATCCTATCGTGTTGGGGCACATCCCCTTTACACGTAGATTGATCTGGCTAGGCCTTCCCTAGTGTCCAGGTCCTGCCGTAGGTTGTAGGTGTAATCCTGGGCCACTGTCTCCCAGCCTTTACGGCGGGGTAATGTGGGCTGGTGTTTAGCTTGGGTAGTCGTTCTGTCTCGGCCACGCGGTGGATGGTCCTGTTTATTGGTTGTGTTACGCGCTGATGTTAGGGGCTCCCGCGCCGCAACGTCGAATTGGGGCAACAACTTGCGCTTCGGGTAGCTTTTGGTTCGTCATGCGACGCCGTATTCCTCGGCTGCCAGGACATTGGTCCATCTGTCGTTGAGCGTATCCTGTTCGGCTTGAAGCCATTGTTGCTTCCTTTTCAGGCTCTTTGCAGTTGCAATGAGTTGTTGCTTAAAGCGTTCTTGCTCGAGGGGTTCCTCTAGCAAGATGAAGTCTTCGTCGCCGAGGCTTATTTCATCTTCGGAGGGTGGCATATAATTGTTGTCCTCCGAGTACTCGTTCCTGACTGGCTCGTCAGGGTTACCCTGCCCCTCCTCCCTATCATCATGTTCGGATGTTGGTTCGACGGGGGCGTCTGGGTATTCGGCATTCTCTGGAGTGTTATCGTCTCCATTGTAGGCATTCCTTTCTTTGTCGCGGCGTTATTTTGAACGGCGCCGCTGATGCCGCCGCTTTGGTGGTTTATCAGTTTTATTGTCCTTGATTGGATCCTTACTGGCTTCATCGCCATCCTCTTTTGGCGTATCCACCATGTATACATCGTATGTGGAGGTGGCCGTCCATTGTCCGGTCTGCGGAGGGTTTTGGTTTTGTTCGTCTCCGGCATCGACGTCCATACCATAGATGTCTTCGGAGTTACGGTCAAGCATGTCGGTTAGGTCCTCGACGTTGGCTATGAAGTGGGAGGTGGGTGGGACGCAAAATTCCCCGCTCTCAGCCCCTAGTCCGGGCTGGGCTTAGTTCAGATGTCGTTCCTCTGTAATAACGAGGGACCACATTAAGTCCAGAGTCTCGCTTAAAAGCGAGGTTCGGCCAGGGAGATAAAAACCTCTAGCGCCGGGCTAGGTGAAGGTCTCCTGGCTGTGCTCATCAGCCGCAGATCGCGAGAGTTCAGATTCAAAATCCGAGGACGAGTCCGGCCTTCCCGTACCAGGGGAAATCCGGTTTGACTTCGGGATAACCGATGACACCGTTTCCTCTGGATCAGTGGTAGTAGGTTTGATAACCACTACGAATCCGGTGGGCTCCAGGCCCCCGTCCTTGGATTCAGCGGTTTGCTCCAGCTCTAGGGCCTGAGCGGTGGTCGAAGTCGTGAATCCTTCGAAGGTCAGGTTTCGTCGGATATCGACGACGTAGTTCAGATTCCCAAAACTGACCTAATGAGTGGGGGCGTAGCTGTCGATCTGTTCGAGGTGGCCAATTGAGTTGGCACGCAGTGCAAAACTGCTGAACACAAAGATTTGGCTGGGGAGGAAAGTCTCACCTCAAACAGTGTTGTTGTAGATGATTGATGGAGCCATCGAGCCTTCTGTCGACGGTACATTGCAACTCTCAATGAAAGCACCAATGTTGGTGTCAGAACCGGCAGGTCTCGGGTAGGGGGTCCCGAACTGTGCATCTGAGGATCAAACGTAATAGGAGATAGGGACACGATGTTTACCCAGGTTCGGGCCTTCCTGATGGAGGTAATACCCTACTTCCTGCTTGATTATATTGGATGAATATGGGATTTACAAGAGTTGATCTACCTTGAGATCGTAATGGCTAAACCCTAGATGTCTAGCCTATATGATTATGATTGCCTCTACGGACTAAACCCTCCAGTTTAATTAGACTCGGGAGGGACCTAGGGTTGTACAGAGTCGGTATACAGAGAAAGGAATCTTCACATCTGAACGCCAAGCTTGCCATCCATGCAAAGGAGAGTCCCATCCGGACACGGAGAAAATCCTCTGCCTTGTATCTTCCCGGCCATTAGTCCGGCCCACGTCAGATAGCTCGGACGCCCGAGGACCCCTTAATCCAGGACTCCCTCAACGGGGCGTGCTTCAATGGCGTCGACGGCTCCAGTTGTGAGGCGTGCTAGGACGTTACCGCTGATGCTACTCCGAGCAGTGCATGGGTGTCGCTACTACATTGATGTCCACAGTGGACGAGCAGTGCGTGCTAAGGAGATTAGCAGCCATGATAAGACGCATCGGACGGCACAACCGATGGATGTTCTTTGAATTGCTGCAGGCGGATGGCGCCTAGCATCCAGCATATTTTACCCTGGTCTTCGTCCGGATGAGTGCCAACTCCAATGCTCTTTTCCAAACTCTAGTTCATTTTTTTAGATCGCGCACATCCACTTTCCCAAAAGAAAAAGAAACTAGCACTCTAGCCACGTCCCTATGAGCGGTGCGGGAGAATCCTAGCTCCGCCACCCTCTGGGAATCGCACCTTTCTCCCTTATTGTAGCCGGTAGGCGCGGCCGGGCGAAGCCCATGTGGCACGGGGTGGGGGAGTGGCTTTTCCTCCCCTCTTGTCTGGACTCATGGGTAGCCCGGCTTGGCCCTCTATGGCGGGGCCGAGCAGTGGCTGGGGAAGCGAAGGATTCGCAGGGAGGTGGTAGCGCGATGCTCAAGTGGGGCGACTCGGTCGGCATTGCTATGTTAGTGGTGCGGACAGCGTGCAGCAGCGGGCAAGGATGGTGGCCCGACATAGTCGGCGAATGCTCGCAAAGCGACACCCGCTCCTTTGTTCCCCTTCATGTGTGCTGGTCTGGGCCGTGTTCTTGCCGGCGTTGGCATCTAGATTGGGTCTCAGCCGTAAACTGATGGCTTGGTGGTTGCGGGTGGCTTGGGAGGGTTTTCTCCAATATGTGTGGTGCTCAGCTAGGTGGGGTTATGTTAAGGAAGCTGGTGACAAGTAGGATTCAGCGACAGGGGTTGGGTACTCCCTTTGCATGTGAGTCGGCATCGTTGATGTCCAGCCCCAACCGAGGTAGTGCAATGGCACGGTGACTCCTCTCCTGCATGGTATGTGCCAAGGTGCGAGCATTATGGTAGTGTGTTACTCTAACGTCGGTGGCGTGTGATACGTCTCCAACGTATCTATAATTTTTGATTGTTCCATGCTATTTTATTATCAATCTTGGATGTTTTATAATCATTTTGTAGTCATTTATAACATTTTTTGGTACTAACCTATTAACATAGTGCCAGTTGCTGTTTTTTCCATGTTTTTTACATCGCAGGAAATCAATATCAAACGGAGTCCAAATGCCACGAAACTCCACAATGATTTCTATGGGCCAGAAGGAAGGCAATGGACCCTGGTTGCTCACAGGGGTGCCCGAGGGGCACAACCCACCGTAGGCGCAAGGAGGCCTGGCGCACCCTGGTGGGTTGTGCCCACCTCGGGTGCCCTCGGACCGCCTCTTTGCTCTATAAATACCCCAATATTCCAGAAACCCTAAAGGCATCGACGAAATATTCATCCAGCCGTCGCAGAGTCCAGAACCACGAGATCCAATCTAGACACCATCACGGAGGGGTTGACCACTTCCATTGGTGCCTCTCCGATGATGCGTGAGTCACTACAGGAATCAGCTACTTTGCTGTCAGCCAGGGCGGACGGCAAAGGCATGAATGGCGGACGGCAAAGGTCTTTGCCGTCCGCCACGGACGGCAAAAGTGGACGGCAAAACAAGGTCCGGTAAAGAGCTACTTTGCCGTCTGCTTTTAGTGGCTGACGGCAAAGGGGCCTTTGCCATCAGCAGTGGACGGCAAAGAACACAGACGGCAAAAATTTCGCTGTTAGTCCATTAGGTGGCTAACGGCAGGACTTTGCCGTCGGCCGCTGACGGCAAAATTTGTCCTGCCTTTGCCGTCAGCTAGACGTCACTACACGGCAGGCCTTTGCCGTCCGCCGCTTACGGCAAAAAAAATTTCTCTTTGCTGTCTGCCACTGTAGGCAAACTGACTAAAGGGGTCAGCTCCCAGGAAGCATAGTTGGCTGCCACGTGTCTTATTTGCTGTCCGTGGCTGTTGGAAAGAGCCCGCTGCCGTCGGTGGCGGACGGCAAAGAGCCTGCATATTGGCTCTTTTTTTCTATTTTTTTAAATCCAACCATTTTCACAGCAAATATATATGACATATATAGATATATTTCACAGGGCTATTTAACAGCAAACATATGACATATCTAGCACATAAGTTTCATCGTACTTACATATATAGTTCCATCCATTCATACATAGCAAGTTGCACATACACATAAGTGGCAACCATTAGGAAGTTGCAGATACATATTACAATGCAAAGTTTCATCAAGATAGCAAGTTCCATCGTAGCAAGCTAGAAGAGTACTAGAAGAGAATGAAATAAAAAACAAGCACTCCATCATAGCAAGCTAGCTTCCGAGAAGTGGATGAAATCTGCAAAATGGCAAATAAGAAAGTTAGGAAAAGGTGACTAGAAGAAGAAGCACGCCATCGTTTGTGAGGTAACTTAGGTGAAATGGATCGTTTATGAGCTAACTTAGGTAAAATGCATCATTTTAGAGGTAATGTAGGTAAGATGGGTCATTTTGGAGCTAACGTAGGTAAAATGGGTCATTTTGGAGCTAACATAGGTAAAATGGGTCATCTTGGAGCTAACGTAGGTAAAATGGGTCATTTTGGAGCTAACGTAGGTAAAATGGGTCATTTTAGAGCTAAGGTAGGTAAGATGGGTCATTTTGGAGGTAACGTAGGTAAAATGGGTCATTTTGGAGCTAACGAGGTAAAATGGGTCATTTGGAGCTAACGTAGGTAAAATGGGTCATTTTAGAGCTAACGAGGTAAAATGGATCATTTTGGAGATAATCTAGGTAAAATGGATCATTTTGGAGATAATCTATGTAAAATGGGTCAATTTAAAGCTAACTTGGGTAAAATGGATCATTTATGAGCTAACTAAGGTAAAATGGGTCATTTTAGAGCTAACTTAGGTAAAATGGATCGTTTTTTACATAAGTAAGCTAAGTACATGTCATTATTGAGCAAACCTAGTTAACTAAGCATATTATAACTAACTTAGGTCATTTTGGAGGAAACAAAGCTAAGTATAGATCGTTTTAGAGCTAACTTAGGTAAAATGGCTGGTTTTGGAGGTCAGTAAGCTTATTAAGTCATTTTGGAGGAAAAGAAGCTAACTCTAGGTCATTAAGGTAAGCATATTGGAAGAAATAAAGCTAAGTCTAGGTCTTTATGCATTTGTTAAGCAAAAAACTAGAGAAACTTACCTTGATCATGGAGGTGTAGGAGCGGGCTGGCTCGTGCCAGTAGCTGGAGAAGGATCGTGTGATGCTTATCTGGAGTTACGCTGCACCAAAGATCATTTCCAATGTTTCGTTAGCATGATGACACTCAAATGTTAAGACTAGCAAGTAACGTCCATTCAAATTAAACTCACAGTGGTCTCAGGAGCAATCTCTGGATCAATGGCTATGGAGCCACGGGACCTCCCGCCACCAGATATCATCACCTGCTCTGGATCAATGGGAATCTGGCTCGGGTTAAACTCCTCCCCTTTCCTCGCCTTCCCCTTGACTTGCTTGTAAGAGGCAGTGTGGGCCATGGCATACAGGTCGTACCCCTCTGGCACCTTATCCGTCTTATTGTAGCATGCCTGAAAGAGAGAAACAAAGTAAATTAGTAATTAAAGGGCTCAAGCTAGCATGATGAATGAATTGCATTAATCATGAAGCAAACCACATACCCAGTTCCGCCCGAACAGATATAAGCTGGAGCTACCTTGATGGTGTGGCACACCTTCAATTTGGGCACATTTGTCCATGGCCTCAGTCGGCTCCCCTTCCATCTTTCAACACCTGCCATGACAAAGAGTAAACGAAATTAGTACAACATAAAAAAATACTGACATGAATAATAATATGTATATCACTTAAGTGTATCATCATCAAGTACAACATAAAAAAATTGAATACCTGACACTACTAATAATCTCCATCAGTATCATCAATAAATGCATAATCATCATCATCACGATAATCAATGACGGGCTCATAGGGTTCAGTGGCATCAACATGTGGAAGGCCACCTTTACGTAATCGGTCAAGCATTGACAGGTCATCATAGCGATAACCTCTTCTTGTTCCGGCTCTTCTTGTTCCTCCTCTGGGGTGATGTGGGATTCACTGTCGCTGTCTACTTCAATGTTTAGGGGTGAAGTATATCAGTTCTTGAAACGCTTTTTGGAAAGACGTGTCTCTTGGAAGAATTCTCCTTCATATGTGTCTGGGTTAATGTGAGGTTCATAATCCTCTTCCTTTGGGGGAGATAGTCTAGCACGTGGCGGCACCTCATAAACGACATCCTATCCTTTCAGATTATGATTAGTTTGGCAGGCCCATGGTAGATAGAATACTTGGGTCGCCTGTTGAGCCGTAATATAGACATGAGGAACATCTAAATGGGTGCTTTAGTTGATGTCAACTAGCCCTATATGTTCATGAGTCCTTCTAGTCTGCTTCAGCTGAAACCAATAACATTTGAAGACTACGACATTCGGTGGGTTTTCACCATAGAATAGAAGTTCATAAATTGCTTCAACTCTCCCATAATACTCGCTACCTCCTTCGCCGATAGCAGATACACAACAATTTGTAGACTTTCGGTCGGCCATAGATAGCTCTTTGCCATAGGTACGAAAGCGATACCCGTTGATGTCGTATTTGTCAAATGAACAGACCTTATAGTCAAAACCATTAGTGACTTGTCTCAATTCGGCATCCATAGACTCTGAATTAGCATACAAGTTTAATATGAAAGGATTGTTGCATTACACACAAATTAGCGAATGAAATGAAATTATCTAATAGAAATTATCGTTTGTTTGAACCAAGAGATGAAAGCGGGATACCCGCCTCCTTGCTTTGCGAGAAGCTCATACTCTTCAACGGAATCCTTTTGGATCATCGTTCCCTACGAGAATAAGACGACGTATCGACTGTATGAAATATCCAGGAATAAGAGCAGTTCAAAGGAAATAGAAATTGTGAAACAATGTACCGAGAACTTACTCGATGTACGGCCACACTTCTATCAGGTTGTTGAAGATATACAACGAAATGGTCCGCCATTCTTCGTTATCCAAAGAAACTCGATTTGAAACTCTGGCTGGTGCGAGATTCCCTTTGAAACATTGGATCCACCCTTTTTAGGCTCGTCAGCATTGTACCAAGGCTTCAGATTATGCAATTAACGATTTTTGGCTTCGTAGTGTGCTGTCACGAAGTTTGCTGCCTCCTGAGTGATGAATGCCTCAGCCATCGATGCTTCAATTCTACGTTTATTTTTATAATTTTCTCAAAGCGTCTTCTGCATCCTCTCAGTTGGGTAGCACCAACGATTTTTCACGGGCCGCCCCAATCTTGCCTCGGTTGGGAGATGCAAAATCAAATGCTGCATTGGATTAGAGAAGCCCGGTGGAAAGATCTTCTCTAACTTGCAGATCAACTCCGGCGCCAACTCTTCCATTTCTTCTAGCACGTCATAGCGCCTCCAGATCGACTCTAGCCTTAGTATTATCCTTTGACTTCCCATCTATGCCGAACAATGTACCAAAAAGTGCCTCAGACATATTCTTCTCAGTGTGCATCACGTCGATGTTGTGTGGGCAAAGGAGGTCTTTGAAGTAAGGCAGATCCCATAAGCACGTTTTGTGAGTCCAGACGTGCTTAGAATTATACCCATTGAAGTACCCTGGACACTCTGGATCTGGCTCAAGAGCGTTTAACTGATCCAGGGTCTGTTGCCTGTCAACGCAGGTGGTGCAGAGTTTTTTACAACTCTACCTCTGATGAAGTTCTTCTTGTCTTTACTGAACTTATGGTGAGGATCCAGGAACTGTCTATGCATGTCGAAGCAAGAAAACTTACGACCGGCCTGAAGCCAACGAAACTCAAGAGCTCCCTTGCATGTGGGGCACGGGAACCTTCCATGCACACACCAGCCAACGAATAGCGCACACGCCGACAAGTCATGCGTCGAGTACATGTACGGAACACGCATTATGAAGTTATGTTTGCTATAGGCGTCGTATGTCTTGAACCCATTATCCCAGGCTTCTTGCAATTCGTCCTTAAGCGGCTGCATGTACACATTCATATTTTTCCCCGGATAGTTGGGCCCTGGAATTATCAACATCAGGAAAATGTTCTTTATTTGCATAATCTGTCCGGGGGGCGAGAGATTGAGTGGAAAGACAAATACGGGCCAACAAATGTATTGGGCTGCCGTCATACCAAACATACTGAACCCTCTGCGCTAATGCCGACTCGAGGATGCCTCGGATCTGCCGCTTTGTCAGCTTGTAATTCATCAAACTTTTTCCATGCAACACCATCCGATGTGTGTACCATCATCAGATTCCCATCTGCATCTAGTTCAATTATTTTGCCTGTTTTGTGCCATGTCATCTGTCTGGCCGTCTCTTCGACCATGAAAAGACGTTGAAGTCTTGATACGATTGGCATATACCGAAGAACACTAACGGGGATTTTGGTCTGTGTCTTCTCACCCATACCGTTGTCTACCACAATATACCTGGAAGACATGCAAATGGGACAATAGTTCAAGTCCGCATAGTCAAGCCTAAATAAGGCACATTCCTTCTCACATGCATGTATCTCCTAATAGGTCATCTTTAGTGCACGGAGGATTTTGTCCGACTGGTACATGTTTGCAGGCATTACATGGCCTTTGGGTAGAAAGCGTCCAAATACTGTCATAATTGCATCGTAGCATTCTCTGCCCAAGTTGAACTGAGCCTTCAGAGCCATTACTTGTGAGATGGCATCCAACTGACAAAGCTCAGTGTGCTCGTGGAGCGGACGTTTTGAGGACTCCAACATTTCATTGAAGGCCTTTGCAGATTCCTCCATCTCCTCGTCTCAATCCCGAGCATCATCATAGTCTTGCACCATGTTCTCCATCCGGTACCATGCTCGTCGGTGCGACGACGATCCACCTCAGCTCGGTCACATTGGGCAGACTCGCCATGAAATGTCCACACCGTATAATCGGGCGTAAAACCATTCTTCTGCAGGTGTTTGCCCATTTCAGCCTCTGTCCTCTTTCCCCAATTGCCGCACCGGAAACAGGGGCACCAGGTTTTCCTCTGGCCATTTGCAAATGCGGCTTGCACAAACCCCTTGGTTTTTGTGAACCATTCAGCGCTCCATTTGTTCTGACCAATGTGACCGGTATACATCCACGCACAATCACTCATCTTGACTTTCAGAGCTACTGGAAACACAACAATTATATATATAATTCACCATGTATATATTCATCAGTTGTTCTACTTTGTCAATTTTATTACGTCCATGCAACCTACACTGTAATAGGTAATGATAGGTCCTAATCCCACCCGAGTATGTGTAGATTGGGTTCATTTTACCATGCTATGCTCCGGATCCGATGCAAAATTTCGGCAGCACCTCCCCGTTGTTCTCCTGATACACGTCTCTGCAATAAACAGAGAGGATGTGTAACCGGAGAACAACAGGGGAGGCACTAATGAAATTTATGCGTCGGATCCGGAGCAAAGCATATGGGAAAACGAACCCAATCTACACACGCTCGGGCTGTCCATGGATAGCGTTGGACAATTCGAAAGAATCAAGGTTATAAATATGCAAATGCATGCATATTTATAACTATGACGCTTTCAAACGGGAGACACATATTGGTTACATACTGATGATTCAAGACACATATAGAGCTAGCTATCAAATTTCATCGGCACGAACACCGTAACAGAGCAAATAAAAAAAGTGGTAGAAGGACATGACATTAGAGCTCACCCACGAACGAACGGGAAGACCTCGTCAAACGCAGGGCGAGTACGTCGAACACCAAACCTCGCAGCGATGAAACAACTGCACATTTAAATCTACCCGATCAACACAATTATATATGATGTTTTCCATAACAAAATCGAAAAATATATGACCTAACTAATAATTCTTCTACTTCTTCTTCTACTTATTCTACTTCTTTTCTTCTTTTTCTTTTGCATCTTTTTCTACTTCTTTTCTTTTCTTCCTTTCTTCTTCTTCTACTTCTTTTCTTCTTTTCATTTTTTCATCTTTTTCTACTTCTTTTCTTTTCTTCTTGTTCTACTACTTCTACTTCTTCTACTACTTCTACTTCTTCTACTTCTTCTAATTCTTTTCTAACAGTTCTACTTCTTTTCTTCTTCTTCTTTTTTCATCTTTTTTCTACTTCTTTTCTTTTCTACCTTTCTTCTTCTACTACTTCTTTTCTTCTTTTTTTTCATCTTTTTTCTACTTCTTTTCTTTTCTTCTTGTTCTACTACTTCTACTTCTTCTACTACTTCTACTTCTTCTACTTCTTCTAATTCTTTTCTAACACTTCTACTTCTTCTTCTACTTCTTCTACTTCTTTTCTTCTTCTTCTTTTTTCATCTTTTTTCTACTTCTTTTCTTTTCTTCCTTTCTTCTTCTTCTGCTTCTTTTCTTCTTTTTCTTTTTCATCTTTTTCTACTTCTTTTCTTTTCTTCTTGTTCTACTAGTTCTACTTCTTCTACTACTTCTACTTCTTCTACTTCTTCTAATTCTTTTCTAACACTTCTACTTCTTCTTCTACTTCTTCTACTTCTTCTTCTACTTCTTCTACTTCTTTTCTTCTTCTTCTTTTTCATCTTTTTCTATTTCTTTTCTTTTCTTCCTTTCTTCTTCTTCTACTTCTTTTCTTCTTTTCTTTTTTCGTCTTTTTCTACTTCTTTTCTTTTCTTCTCGTTCTACTACTTCTACTTCTTCTACTACTTCTACTTCTTCTACTTCTTCTAATTCTTTTCTAACACTTCTACATCTTCTTCTACTTCTTCTAATTCTTCTTCTACTTCTTCTACTTCTTTTCTTCTTCTTCTTTTTTCATCTTTTTTCTACTTCTTTTCTTTTCTTCATTTCTTCTTCTTCTACTTCTTTTCTTCTTTTTCTTTTTTCATCTTTTTTCTACTTCTTTTCTTTTCTTCTTTTTCTACTACTTCTACTTCTTCTACTTCTTCTAATTCTTTTCTAACACTAACACTAACACAATCTAGCACTAACAATTAAACAGCAAAAAATGAAAAAACAGAAGAAAAAAAAGTAGTCCCTCATTAGACAATGGGACAGTCGGGGCGTTAGCGGGGGGCACCGGGCGGCGGGGCGGGGTCGGTGGGGAGGGTGGGGCGGAGGGTGGTGGGGCGACGAGGCGTCGATGGGTGGGGTGGGGGCGGAGGGGTGGAGGGGCGACGGGGCAAGCAGGGGCGGTGGCGGGGGCGGCGGGTGGCGGAGGGGTGGTGGGGCGACGGGGCGTCGGCGGGTGGGGTGGGGGCGGAGGTCGGGGTGGTGGGGCGACGGGCCCAGCGGGAGCGGGGCTGAAATGTATGCGGGCAACATTGGATAGCCGGCTCCCGCGTCGTATTTACATGAATTTCATCCGGTTAGTACAAACGGCGGCTGAAATGTATGCGGGCAACATTGGATAGCCGGCTCCCGCATCTGTAGGTTAGTACAAACGGCGGCTGAAATGTATGCGGGCAACATTGAATAGCCGGCTCCCGCATCTGTGGGCTGGTGCCCCAATGCGCTGACGGATGACGGAATAAATTTATGAGTCAACGTTGGAGATGCCCTAACCCCACCAATCTTTTCTGACAAACATATAATTTGCACATGGTCAAGATTCAAATGGACCGGTCCGGTCTGGACTTGTTACTGGACCTACGAACGTGTTCTAAAATCCCAGGGGCCAGAGTTTCGTCTACACCTCGTCTAACAGGGCAACAGTGTAAACCTAAGTTCGGTCATTCTTCTGTATACTGAGTGTAGAAGGGCGCATGCCGATGAGATGTCCGGCACTGGACGTGCACTTCATGTTCCCGCAAGTTTCAGCAATGGTGTCGGACAGAGTTGGATGGGCGCCCCCAGTCCATGACAGCAGCACGACCACCACTTCCGGCTTCGTTAGAGCATGTATAATTACAGATACCTAATTTGAGTTGCCGAACGGCCCCGAACGCGCCTGGCCACGTCCGTGGATAGTGACCGGTCAGACCCCGCATGACAACTCCAAAAATCATAGTAGGCATTTTTCAATTAGCATTTCCATACAAAACTATGCAAAAAAGCAAGATCTATGTACTGCCAACTACCACCTACACTACTAATCCTTCTTGTCAGATATGCGGATGAAATTGATGTCGGGGTCTGTTGGAGCAGCCGGAGGAGGAAGAAGACTCACATGAACACACACTGGACACAAGAACACACAAAGTTTTCTGACAACACACTTCTGCCTTTTCTCTTGTTCTTTTCCACACACACGCAGCTGATTACAAAGTCCTTTAATAGAGACACACACGTACTACTCCCTGCTACGTACTGCCTGATCCGTTATTTTCTCTCCACTAGCCTGTACATTGGCCACGAGTAACAACCTCTTTGACACGGCCATACGATTCAGCCGGCGTCACGCTTATCTCCTAATTACTCGGTTCACATCTAAGCCACTATTGGCTATACAGCACGTCCATGCAACGGAAATACGCGTACGTGCATGCTACTAACCTGATGGAACGCCCGCACATGCATCCATTCTTTACTGACTTCCTCTCAACTAACTAACTCACTCTATCGACCAGCTTTGCACCGTGTACGTGATCACAACTTGACGTACACAACCTGCCACAGCTTGGACTGAATGCATGAACAAAACTAATGCAATGAAATAAACATGATGATACCTAGACAACAAGGTTTACTCTATCAATCACCCCCTTAACCTTGTTGTCGTTTATTTGAACACCTCCATGTTGATCTTCAAAGCAGCCCCGGCTCGTCGTCGGCGGTCGCGGCAGCGAGATGGGCTTGCTCCTTCCTTGGCTTAGTGCAATCCCTCGAGAAGTGCCCATA
Source organism: Aegilops bicornis (assembly GCA_021605145.1). Classification (NCBI taxonomy): domain Eukaryota; kingdom Viridiplantae; phylum Streptophyta; class Magnoliopsida; order Poales; family Poaceae; genus Aegilops; species Aegilops bicornis. The sequence continues at coordinate 92,711,566 of CM038675.1, forward strand.
GTCTTGGCAATTGTAGCAGCGTACCTTGCGGATGTCGAAGTTGCTCCTCCTCTTGCCAGCACCGCCGCGTTTCTTGGAGCGAGCAAACCACTCCTCCTCCGTGAGGAGCAGCCACTGGTGGAAAAACAGGCTTCCGTCCAGCCCCATAAGTCGCGAAGCTGTAGGAACCGCGACTAATGGGACCTTTAGTCGCGGTTCTGGAGGTGAACCGCGACCAAAGGCCTGGGCCCAGGGCGCTCGGTGGCCAGCTGGCGCGCGTGAGGTCTTTAGTCGCGGTTTGCCGGACAACCGCGACTAAAGGTTTTCGGCACTTTTAGTCACGGTTTGCTGTGCCAACCGCAACTAAAGCCCTCCCCTATATATACCCATCCAGCAGCCAACACTTAGCCATTTGGAGCCATTCTCTTCACAAGTGGGTGTAGGTTTGCTTTTGTCAAATAAGGGATACAATGCATGCACGCACTGCTTAAATTTGTTTGAAATTGTACATTCATATGCATGTATGTAGTACCGTAGAATATGTGAAACTCCTTCAAAATTAAAATAAAGCACAAAAGAAATAAAACAATACAAATTAAACAGAAAACAATACAAATTAAAAAGAAAACAATACAAATTAAACAGAAAACAGGTTTGGGGGGGGGGGCTAAAACCCTAAACCTGCGGCGGCCTTTAGTCGCGGTTGGCCAGACCAACCGCGACTAAAGGTGAAAGCAAGAGCATAAAAAACCATAAAAAACCCTTTAGTCGCGGTTGGGCAGGCGACCAGCGACTAAAGGGTACCTTTAATCATGGGTCTCACGCCAACCGCGACTAAAGGGGGGGCTATAAATACAAGGCTCGATTCTCGTCTTCTCCGATTCCGATTCTCGCTGTTCGTCTCTGCCGCGCCCTCGGCGCCGCCGCCGTCGCCCTCGCCCTCGGCGCCGCCTGCCGTCGCCCTCGCCTACCAGCGCCGCCCGGCAGCCTCGGTACTGCCGCCTCGCTTCGCCCGCCCTCAACGCCGCCGACCGGCCTCCCTCGCCCACAGCAGCGCGCGCCGCCTCGCTTCGCCCGCCCTCGGCGCAACCTGGTAGTGCATCCGGCCAAGGCCACCTCCGGCTACTTCCTGTCGCGCGCTCTCAACGCCTCGACCCATTCTTGGGCTCACGTGGCGTGACGACCGCCCATGACGCATCACCTTCCTTGGCTTCTCCAGCGTGCACTGGCGGCAAGCGGCGGCGCGTGCCCGGCGGTGGAGGCCGGCAATGGATAAGTGGCAGTGATGGCCGGCAATGGATAAGTGGCAGTGGTGGCAGGGGGTTTTCTATAAAAATAAAACACAAAATTAAAATAAAGCACAAAAGAAATAAAACAATACAAATTAAACAGAAAACAGGTTTAGGGGGGGGCTAAAACCCTAAACCTGTGGCGGCCTTTAGTCGCGGGTGGCCAGAAGAACCGCGACTAAAGGTCCTCCGCCCCGACGGCCGCCTGGCGCCCACGTGGACGGGCCGTTAGTCGCGGTTCTTAAGCAGCCGCGACTAAAGGTGGGGGGCATTAGTCGCGCTTATTTGGTCGCGGTTGCCCAACCGCGACTAATGGCAGTTGCGAACCGCGACCAAAGGCCTTTTTTCCACCAGTGAGCTGAGTGCTACCGTTGCTGCTGCCTGCCTCGTCCATGTCGAAGCTCTCCTCCACGGCCAAGAAACGACCCGTGAGCTCTTCAATCGTCAAGGTCTTGAGGTCGAGTAGCGACTGGATGGAGTGGGCGAAGCTGCGGTAGCGCTGCGGCACGCAGCGGAGAAACTTGAGCACCGCCTTGTGCTCGGTGATGCCGTCCCGAGGGCCTCGAGGTCGTTGATTTATGCGGTGAGGCGGACATCGAACTCCTCCATCCTCTCGCCATCCTTGAACCGGAGATTCTCGAACTCCAATCGACGCGTCTGCGCCCGGGCTTCGCGGACGCGCTCGGACCCCATCCTCAAGGTCTTGAGGGCGTCCCAAGCCTCCTTTGCCGAGTCCTTCGCAGCCAAGGAGCGCAACATCTGAGGCGGCACAGCCTGGAGGATGATGCCCAAAGCTTCACGATCGTCGCGGTAGTCGATGACGACGCCATGCTCGACCACCTCCCACAGGCCTTGCGCCTGCAGCCGCACTCGCATGACGAGCGCCCACTTGGTGTAGTTCGTGCGGGTCAGCGGGGGGAGCTGCACCATCGACGAGGTCTGCCGAACCACGCGCTCGACGACCTTGGCTTCGCCGCTGCCGCTGTCGTCGGTGAGGCAGCGCCGCCGGTGCAGTCGCCGGCTCCACCGGCTTCCCCTTGGCCAGCTCCGCCGCCTTGGACGCATCATCTCCCTCGGTGCCGGCCATCACAAGAACGGATCAAACCGTGGCTCTGAATACCAAATGTTGGAGCAGCCGGAGGAGGAATAAGACTCACACGAACACACACTGGACACAAGAACACACAAAGTTTTCTGGCAACACACTTCTGCCTTTTCTCTTGTTCTTTTCCACACACACGCAGCTGATTACAAAGTCCTTTAATAGAGACACACGTACTACTCCCTGCTACGTACTGCCTGATCCGCTATTTTCTCTCCACTAGCCAGTAGCATGGCCACGAGTAACAACCTCTTTGACACGGCCATACGATTCAGCCGGCGTCACGCTTATCTCCTAATTACTCGGTCCACATCTAAGCCACTATCGGCTATACAGCACGTCCATGCAACGGAAATACGCGTACGTGCATGCTACTAACCTGATGGAACGCCCGCACATGCATCCATTCTCTACTGACTTCCTCTCAACTAACTAACTCACTCTATCGACCAGCTTTGCACCGTGTACGTGATCACAACTTGACGTACACAACCTGCCACAGCTTGGACTGAATGCATGAACGAAACTAATGCAATGAAATAAACATGATGATACCTAGACAACAAGGTTTACTCTATCAGGGTCGCCGTCGTTATGGTCATTGGCAGTTGGGCGAACCTCCAGTTCCTCCTTGGGACTGAAGAATGGCATGCTGCTCCGTTGCCTCCTCTGCCTGGGCCACCTCGAACTTTGTGCATCGAACATGGCGAAGCCGGTAGGCGCCGGATCTGCCTGGTGCGCCTCCTCTGACTCCTCCTCCACCTCCTCCTCTATGACCGCGTCCTCCTCTTTTGGCTCCACTGAATCCAGAGGCAGGCTGGCTGCGATCCGATCTTCGCGCCTGCCCTGGATCTCCTCTAGCAGCTACAGCCGCCGCTCTGGAGTGAGCATGTTGTAACTAGTGGTTAGCGGCTGATGGATGGATTGAAGGTCACGGCGGTGGAGAGGAGGGAGGGGGAAGAAATGGAAGCGGTCTATGGTTGGGCTTTTGTCGTCCGGCTTACGTAGCCGGACATGTATCCTCAGATGGCATGCTAGAGCGGCACCACGCGACGCCAAAGTGTCCTCATCAATGAACTGAGGAGGCGCACGTCAGACCTCTGGTTTATGCTTTTGTCCGCATGGACCCTTGCGGTCTGTCCTAAGTGACGTGCATGTCTGGACATCTTCATATCCGCCCCAGATATGTGCCGGATATAAGAAGTGCCGGTCAGTCCTAGTATTTGGGCTAGATTTGTCAAGTCTTGTTGGGTTGCAATTTTGTGTTTGGGCAGTACCAGGCAAGCTGCCCGGGCGTTTGGGGCGGATATCTGAGGACTCCAGTTATAGAGGCTCTCATGCCTCAAGTAGCCGCATGTAGCGGCGTGGCGGTAGCTATGGTGTCGTAGACAATGACAAGAAACACGTGCAGCCGTCTCGCATCATGAGCTGTTGGGCAAGCACCGGCTTGCTAAGCGCTCACTCTAGTAGTAAAAATGGCCAGCGTGGTTGTGGCTGTGGTGCCACGGACAACAGAGACGTGCTCCTGGAGCGGCGGCATGATTTGCCTGGATGGCGGTGCGACATGGTGCCATGGATGATGCCGAGACGGACACGTCGCCGGTGCGGCGACGCAAGCTGAAGCGTGTGCGCTGGGACGGCGAAAATTGCAGGTGCTTGGCTGGCGGTGGCTACGATGACATGACTAAGAGTGAGCGGTTCGACCCTATGATCGAAAGGGAGACCTCCTCGTTGGCGCCTTGAGTGCCCGATCACTTTCGTGGCGCTCACGCGCGCCCCCTAGTGGGCCGTGGCCCATTCGCTTGAATGCTGCTCGCTCTACCGCTCCTTGGTAGCCTTTTTTTTCTACTGCGAGCACTTGTCAAAAAAGCCTTGTTGTTTAAAAAATAAAAAGGAAAAAATTGAAAAAAATCGTGAACTAAAAAATGTTCATGAATTTTCATAAAAGTTCACAAAATTAGAAAACAAAGTTCATCGAATTTGAAAACAAGTTCATCGGTTTCGAAAAAAGTTCATCTAGTTTGCAAAAAACTTCATCGGTTTTGGAAAAAGATCATCTAGTTTGCAAAAAAGTTCATCGGTTTTGAAAATAGTTCATCGAACTTGTAAAAGTTCATTGAATTTGAAAAAAGTTCATTGAATTTGAAAAAAGTTCATTAGTTTCGAAAAAAGTCCATCAAATTCGAAAAAGTGCATCTACTATCAAGAAAATGTTTCACGAATTTATTTCACACAAAAAAAGTTCGTGACTTTGAAAAAAAATGTAAAAGGGATAGAGAAAAAAAACAAAAAATGAAGAAGAAAAGGAGAAACAAACCAGTACGTAAAACTTAATGTCAGCTGGTCGGGTGGTTATGGGGTTGAATTCCTAGGACCCGCGTCGCGGGTTCAAATCCTTGTGTAGCACACACTTTTTTCTTTTTATAGAAACGGAGAAGGAGCTTCTTTTTATAGGAACGGAGAAGGAGCATATGGGCCGGCCAGGGAGGGCGTGAACCCTGTACCAAAATACCTATACTCTCTCGGCTCTTAAGAGCATCTCCAACAGGCGCGCTTCGTGCCGCGCGCAAAAAACCTGTTTGCCGCGCGCGCTTCGGCTGATTTAGCGCGACCGCCAGCGCTGGCTCCAGCAGCCGCGCTATAATGCAGCGCGAGAGCGCGCCGCTTCAGCAGCGTGCAAAAATACAGCGAGCGCGACTCGCCGGGCATTTTAACATATATGATAATTTGGAAACAAAATGAGTTTGAAACATTCATCAAAGTGCAATGAACATGAGTTAATGAAAAAAATTCATGCCCACAAGTTCAAAATCATGCTCATAAGTTCATCCAACCAAGTTTAGAATGCAAATCAAGTTCAAGACACAAATGAAAGACACATCTATCCTCTTCCTCATCTTCGTCCTCATCATCTTCCAAAGACGATTCTTCTGCCTCCGAAGATGAATCTTCCTCCCTCTTCTCATCACGCACCGCATCACGCACCGCATCATGTGAAGCTCTGACGGTGTTGGCAAGATCTTCAACGGCATCTTCATGGGAATGTGTGTGAGGAGGCACATCGAAAGACATTCCACCCATGGCGGCTGGAGGTGCACCCATGCTTCCCATAAGAGAAGCAAAACTCATGCCTCCCATGGCGGCCATAGCGTCGGAGGGTGCTCCAATGCCACCCATGCCTCCCATGGCGGCCGGAGGTGCACCCATGCCTCCCATGGCAGCCGGAGGTGCACCCATGCCTCCCATGGCTCCGAAGCCACCCATGCCTCCCATGGCGCCAAGGCCACCGCCGCCCATGGCACCGAGGCCACCGCCACCAATTGCGCCGGTGTGCGCGTCCATGGGTGGCAGGGCACGGGCGCCGGCGCGCGTGGGGCGTAGGAGGAGGAGAGGAGAGAGTGCAGAGAGCGAGCGCTCGAGTGTGCAGCGTCTTGATGGCAGGCGCCGAAATACACCGCGGGATAGTGCTTTCGACCGGCGCCCAACTCGTTATAAGCGCGCCCGCCCTTTTGCGGCGCCGCTGGAGCGACCCGCCCGGCGTTCTTGCAGCGCTAAAACGGACTAATTTGCAGCGCAGCGCTAGTTTAGCGCGTGTGTTGGAGATGCTCTAAGGCATCGAATAGGATTTGGCGTTGAAAGGTTATGTCCCCAGTGGACCCTAATGTTTATCTGGGCCATCCGGTAAATCACAGGTGCCACGAGCCAGGTCCGGTCCATCGGGCCGAAGGGTTAAACCAGACCACCTGAATCTTGAGTTCATAGTCCTTAACCCAAAGCGCTCTCAATATCTCTACTCTTACAAGGGGAGTTGGTAGGACAGTATCCACGGTTTTGTTTTTGCCTCATCGCCCACCACCCCCTTCATGTTGGATTTTCTCGCTCCCTCTTAATACCAAATCATTTTTCCTGATCCTCCTCTCGTTTGTTTGTGCCTTGTTTGGCAGGTGCCAATTTAATTCAACCATGTAAATATTATCTAATTAAGAATTCGGAAATCGCACCATATATGTAAGATAACCTTCCTAAAAGACAAAGAGAAGATTTTTCTCAGTAACCTTCCAAATCAAAATAAGATATTCCTCAATAAGAAATAGCTAATACCACATCCTATCACATTTATTATCTATCATTATCTGTATTATTAAATCTCTACTCTTAAAAGGGGAGTTAAAAATGAACCGGCACACATGGTTTATTTCTGCCTCCACATCCCACCACCCCCTCCATGCTGATTTTTTTCTCACTGCCACTAAAAAAACGGATCGATCCACCTGACCTACCGATTTTTTTATGCTTGCTTTGGCAGGTGCCGATTCAATTCAATCACGTAAATGTTAGGTAATTAATAAGAATTTGGAAACACTATATATGTAAGGTCACCTTCCTAAAAGATAGACTACAAATTTTTTTCTCGATAACCTTACAAATCTACACTCCCCTTGTAAGGAGCTTCTTTTTATAGGAACGGAGAAGGAGCATATGGGCCGGCCAGGGAGGGTGTGAACCCTGTACCAAAATACCTATACTCTCTCGGCGCTTAAGGCATCGAATTGGATTTGGCGTTGAAAGGTTATGTCCCCAGTGGACCCTAATGTTTATCTGGGCCATCCGGTAAATTCACAGGTGCCAACAGCCAGGTCCGGTCCATCGGGCCGAAGAGTTAAACCAGACCACCTGAATCTTGAGTTCATAGTCCTTAACCCAAAGCGCTCTCAATATCTCTACTCTCACAAGGGGAGTTGGTAGGACAGTATCCACGGTTTTTGTTTTCGCCTCACCGCCCACCGCCCCCTCCATGTTGGGTTTTCTCGCTCCCTCTTAACATCAGATCATTTTTCTTGATCCTCCTCTAGTTTGTTCGTGCCTTCTTTGGCAGGTGCCAATTTAATTCAACCATGTAAATATTATCTAATTAAGAATTCGGAAATCGCACCATATATGTAAGATAACCTTCCTAAAAGACAAAGAGAAGATTTTTCTCAATAACCTTCCAAATCAAAATAAGATATTCCTCAATAAGAAATAGCTAATACCACATCCTATCACATTTATTATCTATCATTATCTCTATTCTTAAATCTCTACTCCTAAAAGGGGAGTTTATGAACCGGTACACATGGTTTATTTTTGCCTCCACATCCCACCACCCCCTCCATGCTGATTTTTTTCTCACTGCCACTAAAAAAACGGATCGATCCACCCGACCTACCGATTTTTTTCATTCTTGCTTTGGAAGGTGCCGATTCAATTCAATCACGTAAATGGTAGGTAATTAATAAGAATTTGGAAACACTATATATGTTAGGTCACCTTCCTAAAAGATAGACTACAGATTTTTTTCTCGATAGCCTTCCAAATCTACACTCCCCTTGTAAGGAGCTTCTTTCTATAGGAACGGAGAAGGAGCATTGTGACGCCCGGGTAATCAAGCTACAGTAACCCTCTGGTAATGATGCCACGTCACCTCGATTATTGTCGATAATCTTGCTTTAGCTCAAAACCGATTCAAATTTAAAATTGAATTAAAGGCAAACATCAAAAGTTTTCAAACTTTAAAACTAAAAAGTTCGAGTTATGCCGAATAATGCAAAGGTAATTGTGATGAAGAAACCCCCCTTTTATAAAATCTTTAAATACTCTAGAATGAATAAACCAGTAGCAAATACAATTATTTAAATGCTTTAAAAATAATAAACATTTTCAAAACTAAATTGTTATAAGTATTAAACTATTGTGGCAGTGGCATAATTTGTAAAATCTATTTAGGTGCCACTTTGGTAATTTACTAAAATTAAAACAAAAGGAAACTAAAAGAAAGCAAAAATAGTAAATAAAAATAAGAAAAGGGAAAGAACCCCCGCTTCCCCACTGGGCCTGGACCCAGCGGGCCCAGTCGGCCACCCCACCAGGCCGGCCCAACCGGGCAAAGGCCAACCGGCCAGCCCACCCCTACTCCCTTATCCACCCACCTACCGAAACCCTAACCTACCCACTCCCCGATCCCCACTCCCCCCACTCTCCCCTCACGCCCCCGATCTGGATCGAGATCGGGGCGACCACGCCACCGCCCCGGATCGCCGTCGCCGTTGCCTTCTCGCCCCCTCACCTCGCGCGACCCCCCCCCCCACCGGCGCTCGACCCCCCCCCCCCCTCGGCTCCCGACCACCACCGCCCTGTCGCTCGTCCTCACCCCCTCCTCGCCGGACGCCGTGGCGCGCGCCCTCACGCCGCTGCCCATCGCCAGACCTCGCCGTCCTCCTCCTCTACGTCGCCGGACCTCATCGCACCGCCGCACGTCGTCCCCGTCACCCTCCTCGAGGTCTAGCCCGCTGCCCCGCCGTCGCCGCGTCCCCGTCCTCCACCTCGCCGGACTGCGCCCGCCTCCCCGACGCCGCGGCGACGCCTCGTCCCCGTCCTCCTCCACAACGGTCGCCCCCGAGCCTCGCCGCCCCGCTTCTCTCCAACGCCGGTGAGGCCACCTCCGGCCTCCACTCCCTCCTTCCTTCCCCGCGCCACCCCGCTCCGGTCGTCGCTTCCCTGTCACTGGCCTCGCCCCGACCGCCCCGCGCCTCGCAGGCCAGGCGCTGCTCGCGCGCCCACCCAGGGCCTTGTCGCCGTCCCTGCTACTCGCCCGACCGAGCGCGGCGCGCCCCCGCTGCCATCCATGTGCCTTCGCCCGCGCCCACTGCCCGTCGTGGCCCCGCCCCTCTGTCGCCTCCCTTGGCCCTGACCGTCGGCGCCCGGCGTCTTGCAGGCCAGCGCCAGCTTCGGCAAAGCCCGTAACCCACGCGCCCGGCGCCTCCACTGGCTTGGGCAGACGCCAAAACGGGCTGACGCCCGCTGCGCCTGTTCGGGCGGCGCCCGCAACGCCCGCACCCGATAAGGTGTTGGGGAACGTTGCAGAAAATTAAAATTTTTCCTACGGTTTCACCAAGATCCATCTATGAGTTCATCTAGCAACGAGTATTCAGATTGGTTAGCATCTACATACCACTTTGTAGATCGCATAGCAGGCGTCGGAGTGAGCGTGGATGAGGTAGTCGTACTTGCCGCGATCCAATTCACCGATGATCTAGTGCCGAGCAGACGGCACCTCCGCGTTCAACACACGTGCGGTCAGCGTAACGTCTCCTTCTTCTTGATCCAGCAAGGTGAAGGAGAGGTTGAGAAGATGGCTCCGGCAGCAGCGACGTGGCGTGGTGAACTTGCGATACTCGGCGAGGCTTCGGCCGTGCACTACGGAGGAGGAGGATGTGTTGGAGAGGGAGAGGGGCGTCCAGGGCAAAGGTGCTGCTGCCCCTTCCCTCCCCCTTTATATAGGTGCCAAGGAGGGGGAGGGCGCAGCCTTGCCCCCTCCTCCAAGGGAGGAGTGCGGCCAGAGGGGGAGGTGTCCACCCTCCCAAGGCACCTCGGAGGTGCCTTCCCCCTCATGGACTCTTCCCTCCTTAAACCCTAGGCGCATGGGCCCCTTGGGGATGGTTCCCCTTGGCCCATGTGGGCCTAGGCGCACCACCTAGGGCCCATGTGGCCCCACAGGGCTGGTGGCCCCACTTGGTGGACCCAGGACCCCTCCGGTGGTCCCGGTACAATACCGATATCACGAAACTTGTCCCGATGGCGAAACAGCACTTCCTATATATAATTCTTTACCTCCGGACCATTCCGGAGCTCCTCGTGACGTCCGGGATCTCATCCGGGACTCGAACAACATTCGGGTTACTGCACATACATATTCCTATAACCCCAGCGTTACCGAACCTTAAGTGTGTAGACCCTACGGGTTCGGGAGACAAGCAGAACATGACCGAGGCGGCTCTCGGGCAATAACCAACAGCGGATCTGGATACCCATGTTGGCTCCCACATGCTCCACGATGATCTCATCGGATGAACCACGATGTCAAGGATTCAATTAATCCGTGTCGATTCCCTTTGTCAATCGGTATTTTACTTGCCCGAGATTCGATCGTCGGTATACCAATACCTCGTTCAATCTCGTTACGCAAATCACTTTTCTCGTTACCGTAATGCATGATCCCGTGATCAAACACTTCGATCACATTGAGCTCATTGTGATGATGCATTACCGAGAGGGCCGGTGATACCTCTCCGTCAAGCGGAGTGACAAATCGATCTCGATCCATGTCAACCCAGCAGACACTTTCGAGATACCCGTAGCATACCTTTATAGTCACCCGATTACGTTGTGACGTTTGGCACACCCAAAGCACTCCTACGGTATCCGGGAGTTACACGATCTCATGGTCTAAGGAAAGGATACTTGACATTGGAAAACTCTAGCAAGCGAACTATGCGATCTTATGCTATGTTTAGGATTGGGTCTTGTCCATCACATCATTCTCCTAATGATGTGATCCCGTTATCGATGACATCCAATGTCCATAGTCAGGAAACCATGACTATCTGTCGATCAACGAGCTAGTCAACTAGAGGCTCACTAGGGACATGTTGTTGTCTGTTATTCACACATGTATTACGATTTCCGGTTAACACAATTATAGCACGAATAAAGACAATTATCATGAATAAGGAAATATAATAATAATGCTATTATTATTGCCTCTAGGGCATATTTCCAACAGTCTCCCACTTGCACTAGAGTCAATAATCTAGTTACATTGTGATGAATCGAACACCCATAGAGTTACGGTGCTGATCATGTTTTGCCTTAGGGAGAGGTTTAGTCAATGGATCTGCGACATTCAGATCCGTGTGCACTTTACAAATTTCTATGTCTCCATCTTGAACATTTTCACGAATGGAGTTGAGCGGCGCTTGATGTGCCTAGTCTTCTTGTGAAACCTGGGCTCCTTTGCAAGTGCAATAGCTCAGTGTTGTCACGGAAGAGCTTGATTAGCCCCGACGCATTGGGTATGACTCCGAGGTCGGTGATGAACTCCTTCACCCAAATTGCTTCATGTGCTGCCTCCGAGGCTGCCATGTATTCCGCTTCACATGTAGATCCCGCCACGACGCTTTGCTTGCAACTGCACCAGCTTACTGCCCCACCATTCAAAATATACACGTATCCGGTTTGTGACTTAGAGTCATCGGATCTGTGTCGAAGCTAAGCGTCGGCGTAACCTTTTCTGACGAGCTCTTCGTCACCTCCATAAACGAAACATTTCCTTAGTCCTTTTCGGTGCTTCAGGATATTCTTGACCGCTGTCCGGTGTTCCTTGCGGGATTACTTTGGTACCTTCCTACCAAACTTACGGCAAGGTTTACATCAGGTCTGGTACACAGCATGGCATACATAATAGAACCTATGGCTGAGGCATAGGGGATGACACTCATCTCTTCTATATCTTCTGCCGTGGTGGGACATTGAGCTGAGCTCAATTTCACACCTTGTAACACAGGTAAGAACCCCTTCTTAGATTGATCCATATTGAACTTCTTCAATATCTTATCAAGGTATGTGCTTTGTGAAAGACCTATGAGGCGTCTCGATCTATCTCTATAGATCTTGATGCCTAATATATAAGCAGCTTCTCCAAGGTCCTTCATTTAAAAACATTTATTCAAATAGGCCATAATTCTGTCCAAGAGTTCTATATCATATCCCATCAAAAGTATGTAGTCTACATATAATATTAGAAATGCTCTGAGCTCCCACTCACTTTCTTGTAAACACGAGGCTTCTCCATAAGTGCATGTAAACTAAGCAACTTTGATCATCTCATCAAAGCGAATGTTCTAACTCCGAGATGCTTGCACCAGCTCATAAATCGGCGTTGGAGCTTGCATACCTTGTCGGCATTCTTAGGATCGACAAAACCTTCCGGCTGCATCATATACAATTCTTCCTTAAGGAAACCATTAAGGAATGCCGTTTTGACGTCCATTTGCCATATCTCATAATCATAGTATCGGCAATTGCTAACATGATTACGACGGACTTGACCGCTACCGGTGAGAAAGTCTCATCGTAGTCAACCCCTTGAACTTGTCGATAACCCTTAGCGACAAGCCGAGCTATAGATGGTCACATTACCATCCGCGTCTGTCTTCTTCTTAAAGATCCATTTATTTTCTATGGCTCGCCGTTCAGCGGGCAAGTCGGTCAAAGTCCATGCCGTTTTCATACATGGATCCTATCTCGGATTTCATGGCTTCCAGCCATTTAGCCGAATCGGGCCGCCATTGCTTCCTCATAGTTCGAAGGTTCACCGTTGTCTAACAACATGATTTCCAAGACAGGGTTCCCGTACCACTGCAGTGCGGAGCGTGTCCTTGTGGACCTTCAATTTCAAGAGGAGCTTGATCAGAAGCATCTTGATCATCATCATTAATTTCCTCTCTAGTTGGTGCAGGCACCTCAGGAACGATTTCTTGAGTTTCGCCATTTTCCGGGTCAAGAGGTAACACTTCATCAAGTTCTACTTTCCTCCCACTTACTTCTTTCGAGAGAAACTCTTTCTCGAGAAAGAATCCATTCTTAACAACAAAGATCTTGCCTTCGGATCTGAGGTAGAAGGTATACCCAATAGTTTCTTTCGGGTATCCTATGAAGACGCATTTTTCCGACTTGGGTTCGAGCTTCTCAGGTTGAAGTTTCTTGACATAAGCATCGCATCCCCAAACTTTTAGAAACGACAGCTTAGGTTTCTTCCCAAACCATAATTCATACGGTGTCGTCTCAACGGATTTCGGCGGAGCCCTATTTAAAGTGAATGCGGCAGTCTCTAAAGCATAGCCACAAAAAGATAGCGGTAAATCGGTAAGAGACATCATAGATAGCACCATATCTAATAGAGTGCGATTACGACGTTCGGACACACCATTACTCTGAGGTGTTCCGGCGGCGTGAGTTGTGAAACTATTCCACATTTTCTTAAGTGTGTGCCAAATTCGTGACTCAAGTATTCTCCTCCACGATCTGATCGTAGAAACTTGATCTTTCTATCACGTTGATTTTCAACCTCACTCTGAAATTCCTTGAACTTTTCAAAGGTCTCAGACTTGTGTTTCATTAAGTAGACATACCCATATCTACTCAAGTCATCAGTGAGGGTGAGAACATAACGATAGCCACCGCGAGCCTCAACACTTCATTGGACCGCACACATCGGTATGTATGATTTCCAATAAGTTGGTTGCTCGCTCCATTGTTCCTGAGAATGGAGTCTTGGTCATTTTACCCATGAGGCATGGTTCGCACGTGTCAAATGATTCATAATCAAGAGACTCTAAAGTCCATCTGCATGGAGCTTCTTCATGCGTTTGACACCTATGTGACCAAAGGCGGCGGTGCCACAAATATGTGAGACTATTGTTATCAACTCTAACTCTTTTGGTATTCACACTATGAATATGTGTATCATCACGTCTGAGATTCATTAAGAATAAACCATTCACCATCAGAGCATGACCAAAAAACATTTCACTAATATAAATAGAACAACCATTATTCTCTGATTTAAATGAGTAGCCATCTCGAATTAAACGATATCAAGATATAATGTTCATGCTAAAACATGGCACTAAATAACAATTATTGAGGTTTAAAACTAATCCCGTGTAGGTAAATGCACGGAGAAGCGGTGTGCCGGCCAGCGATCACATCGACCTTGGAACCATTCCCGACACGCGCCGTCACCTCGTCCTTCGCCATGATCTCCGTTTATTCCGCAGCTCCTGCTTTGAGTTACAAATATGAGCAACTGCACGGTATCAAATACCCAAGAGCTACTACGAGTCTTGGTAAGGTACACATCAATTACATGTATATCACATATACCTTTGGTTTTGCCGGCCTTCTTGTCCGCTAAGTATTTGGGGCAGTTCCGCTTCCGGTGACCACTTCCCTTGCAATAAAAGCACTCGGTTTCGGGCTTGGGTCCATTCTTTGGCTTCTTCCGGAAACTTGCTTACGGTAGCCGCAACTTCCTTGCCGTCCTTCTTGAAGTTCTTTTACCCTTGCCCTTCTTGAACTTAGTGGTTTTATTCACCATCAACACTTGATGCTCCTTCTTGATTTCTACCTCTGCTGATTTCAGCATAGCATATACTTCAGGAATGGTCTTTACCATCCCCTGCATATTGTAGTTCATCACAAAGCTCTTGTAGCTAGGTGGAAGCGGCGGAGGATTCTGTCAATGACCGCTTCATCCGGAGATTAACTTCGATTGAGTCAGCGGTTGTGCAACCCGGACATTTTGAGTATGTGTTTCTTGTGAGCCATTTTCCTCCATCTTACTGACTAAAGAATTTATCGGAGACTTCATATCTCTCGACCGGGCATGAGCTTGGAAAACCATTTTCAGCTCTTGAACATCTCATATGCTCCATGTCTCTCAAAAGCGCTTTTGGAGTCCGGCTCTAAGCTGTAAAGCATGCCGCTGAGCGAGGGAGTAATCATCGCATGGCGTGACTGCCAAGCGTTCATAACGTCTTGTTCTGCGGGGAGAATAGGTGCGTCACCCAGCGGTGCTCTTAGGACATAATCTTTCTTGGCAGCTATGAGGATAATCCTCGGGTTCCGGACCCAGTCCGTATAGTTGCTACCATCGTCTTTCAGCTTGGTTTTCTCTAGGAGCAGCGTTGAAGTTGAGGACTACGTTGGCCATTTGATCTACAAGACATATTGTAAATATTTAGACTAAGTTCATGATAATAAAGTTCATTTAATCAAATTTAATGAACTCCCACTTGAATAGACATCCCTCTACTAGTCATCTAAGTATTACATGATCCGAGTCAACTAGGCCGTGTCCGATCATCACGTGAGACGGACTAGTCAACATCGGTGAACATCTTCATGTTGATCGTATCTTCTATACGACTCATGCTCGACCTTTCGGTCTTACGTGTTCCGAGGCCATGTCTGTACATGCTAGGCTCGTCAAGTCAACCTAAGTGTTTTGCGTGTGTAAATCTGTCTTACACCCGTTGTATGCGAACGTAAGGACCTATCACACCCGATCATCACGTGGTGCTTGAACGACGAACCTTAGCAGCGGTGCACAGTTAGGGTGAACACTTCTTGAAATTATTATGAGGGATCATCTTATTTACTACCGTCGTTCTAAGTAAACAAGATGCATAAAACATAATAAACATCACATGCAATTATATAAAGTAGTGACATGATATGGCCAATATCATATAGCTCCTTTGATCTTCATCTTCGGGCTCCATGATCATCTTGTCACCGGCATGACACCATGATCTCCATCATCATGATCTCCATCATCGTGTCTTCATGAAGTTGTCACGCCAGCGACTACTTCTACTTCTATGACTAACGTGTTTAGCAATAAAGTAAAGTAGTTTACATGGCGTTCTTCAATGACACGCAGGTCATACAAAAAATAAAGACAACTCCTATGGCTCCCGCCGGTTGTCATACTCATCGACATGCAAGTCGTGATTCCTATTACAATAGCATGAACATCTCATACATCACATATAGATCATTCATCATTCATCACAACTTACGGCCATATCATATCACAAAGCACTTGCTGCAAAAACAAGTTAGACGTCCTCTAATTGTTGTTGCAAATTTTACGTGGCTGAATTAGGGTTCTAGCAAGAACGTTTTCTTACCTACGTTCAAACCACAACGTGATTTGTCAATCTCTATTTACCCTTCATAAGGACCCTGTTCATCGAATCCGATCCAACTAAAGTAGGAGAGGCAGGACACCGCCAGCCACCTTATGCAACTAGTGCATGTTAGTCGGTGGAACCGGTCTCACGTAAGCGTGCGTGTAAGGTTGGTCCGGGCGCTTCATCCCACAATACCGCTGAATCAAGATTGACTAGTAACGGCAAGAAGAATTGACAACATCTACGCCCACAACAAATTGTGTTCTACTCGCGCAAGAAGAACTACGCATAGACCTAGCTCATGATGCCTTTGTTGGGGAGCGTTGCGAGAAAATTAAAATTTTTCCCTACGGTTTCACCAAGATCCATCTATGAGTTCATCTAGCAACAGTATTCAGATTGGTTAGCATCTACATACCACTTTGTAGATCGCAGCGGGCGTCGGAGTGAGCGTGGATGAGGTAGTCGTACTTGCCGCGATCCAATTCACCGATGATCTAGTGCCGAACGGACGGCACCTCCGCGTTCAACACCGCGTGCGGTCAGCGTGCGTCTCCTTCTTCTTGATCCAGCAAGGTGAAGGAGAGGTTGAGAAGATGGCTCCAGCAGCAGCACGACGGCGTGGTGATGGTGGAACTTGCGATACTCGGCAGGGCTTCGCCGTGCACTACGGAGGAGGAGGATGTGTTGGAGAGGAGAGGGAGGCGTCCAGGGCAAAGGTGCTGCTGCCCCTTCCCTCCCCCCTTTATATAGGTGCCAAGGAGGGAGGGCGCAGCCTTGCCCCCTCCTCCAAGGGAGGTGCGGCCAAGAGGGGGAGGTGTCCACCTCCCCAAGGCACCTGGAGGTGCCTTCCCCTCATGGACTCTTCCCTCCTTAAACCCTAGGCGCATGGGCCCCTTGGGGCTGGTTCCCCTTGGCCCATGTGGGCCTAGGCGCACCACCTAGGGCCCATGTGGCCCCACAGGGCTGGTGGCCCCACTTGGTGGACCCGGGACCCCTCCGGTGGTCCCTGTACAATACCGATATCACGAAACTTGTCCCGATGGCGAAACAGCACTTCCTATATATAATTC
The DNA here is from genome assembly GCA_021605145.1 of Aegilops bicornis. Taxonomy (NCBI): domain Eukaryota; kingdom Viridiplantae; phylum Streptophyta; class Magnoliopsida; order Poales; family Poaceae; genus Aegilops; species Aegilops bicornis. The sequence goes on from CM038675.1 coordinate 92,728,586, forward strand.
TTTACCTCCGGACCATTCTGGAGCTCCTCGTGACGTCCGGGATCTCATCCGGACTCGAACAACATTCGGTTACTGCACATACATATTCCTATAACCCTAAGCGTTCTGAACCTTAAGTGTGTAGACCCTACGGGTTGGAGACAAGCAGAACATGACCGAGGCGGCTCTCGGGCAATAACCAACAATGGGATCTGGATACCCATGTTGGCTCCCACATGCTCCACGATGATCTCATCGGATGAACCACGATGTCAAGGATTCAATTAATCCGTATCGATTCCCTTTGTCAATCGGTATTTTACTTGCCCGAGATTCGATCGTCGGTATACCAATACCTCGTTCAATCTCGTTACCGGCAAGTCACTTTTCTCGTTACCGTAATGCATGATCCGTGATCAAACACTTCGATCACATTGAGCTCATTGTGATGATGCATTACCGAGAGGGCCGGTGATACCTCTCCGTCAAGCGGAGTGACAAATCCGATCTCGATCCATGTCAACCCAGCAGACACTTTCGAGAGATACCCGTAGCATACCTTTATAGTCACCCGATTCACGTTGTGACGTTTGGCACACCAAAGCACTCCTACGGTATCCGGGAGTTACACGATCTCATGGTCTAAGGAAAGGATACTTGACATTGGAAAACTCTAGCAAGCGAACTATGCGATCTTATGCTATGTTTAGGATTGGGTCTTGTCCATCACATCATTCTCCTAATGATGTGATCCCGTTATCGATGACATCCAATGTCCATAGTCGAAACCATGACTATCTGTCGATCAACGAGCTAGTCAACTAGAGGCTCACTAGGGACATGTTGTTGTCTGCATTATTCACACATGTATTACGATTTCCGGTTAACACAATTATAGCACGAATAAAGACAATTATCATGAATAAGGAAATATAATAATAATGCTATTATTATTGCCTCTAGGGCATATTTCCAACATAAGGCCCCTAGGGCCTATGACAAGGGGGCCCCGCCCCAGAACGTTTTATAAAATAAAATAAAATAAAATAAAAATGAATTAAAAAAATTAATAATTAATTAAGTTAATTAATCATGTTTAAATTAATCTAATTAACTAGTTAGTTAATTAAACAGTAATTAGATTAGCTAAGTCCTAATTAACTAAACAGTCAATGACAGCTGGGACCCACACGTCAGGTTAACTAGTCAACCTGTTGATTCTTGACATCGACATGACATCATCTTGATGTCATAAATCCATTTTCGAATTAATTTAAATAATTAATTAAATCTCATAAATTAATAAAATCTTTAGAAAATCATATATTTTAATCAGAACTTTCGGATTAAATTATTTTCAACATGAAAGTTGCTCGAGCAGCGAGGCGATTCCGGATACGCAACCCGCTCGTCCGCCACACCCCCTAACCTATCGAAATCGTAACTTTCCCCTCCGGCTCCTCTTGGAAAACGCGGAACCGGGGATACTTTTCCGGATGCTTCCCCCCTTCACCGGTATCACCTCATACCGCGTTAGGGCACCCCTAGCATAGTTACATGTCATGTCATGCATCGTTATGCATCTGTTTGCATTGTATTCATTGTTTCTTCCCCCCTCTTCTTCCGCTAGACACCGAGGCCGATGCTGCTGCTGCCCAGTTCGACTACGGAGTTGGCGACCCTCTCTCTTGCGAGCAACCAGGCAAGCCCCCTTTGATCACCAGATATCGCCTACTCTTCTCTATCTGCTTGCATTAGAGTAGTGTAGCATATTCTTGCTTTCGATTAATCCTATCTTTCTTGCATAGCATGTCCTTGCTACAAGCTATTGTTACCTTTACACCTTTATCCTCTTGCTTAGTATAGGATGCTAGTGTTCCATCAGTGGCCCTACACTCTTGTCCGTCTGCCATGCTATACTACTGGGTTGTGATCACTTCGGGAGGTGATCGCGGGCATATGCTATATATTTTACACTATTACATTACCTGTGGTACTGTTCGGAGATGGTGGCTGAAAGGACAGGTGGCTCCATCCCGGTAGAGGTGGGCCTCGGTTCCCGACGGACCCCGACTGATACTTTGTCGGGTTGAGACCGCCTAGGAGAGAGGTGGGCCTGGCCCTGTTCGGCGTCCGCGGATACTTAACACGTTTAACGAGATCTGGGTATTTGATCTGAGTCTGGCCATTTGGTCTATACGCACTAACCATCTACGCGGGAGTAGTTATGGGTATCCGGCGTCGTGGTATCAGCCGAAACGCCGTGGCGTCGGCGGCCCGGCGGCGGCCCGGATTGGAGCGTAGGCCTGCTCTTGTATTAAGGGGCTAGTTACGCTTCGGCCGCCACGCATAGCGTGGTGTGCATTGGGCGATGGGCCCAGACCACAATGCGCTTAGGTTTGAACCGGCGTCTTGGCCCTCTCTGTTGTGCCTAGGTGGGGCTGCGGCGTTTTGATCTCCAGCGGCCGGGCATGACCCGAAAAAGTGTGTCGGCCAAATGGGATCAAGCGTGTTGGGTTATGTGGTGCACCCTGCAGGTGATTAATCTATTCGAATAGCCGTGATCTTCGGTAACAGGACGACTTGGAGTTGTACCTTGACCTTATGACAACTAGAACCGGATACTTAATAAAACACACCCTTCCAAGTGCCATATACAACCCGGTGGTCGCTCTCTCTCAGGGTTACGAGGAGGGGATCGCCCGGTAGGATTATGCTATGCGATGCTTCTTGGAGATGCTACTTGGAGGACTTCAGTCTACTCTCTCCTACATGATGCAAGACGGAGGCTGCCGAGCGTAGTCTTGACGTGATTAGCTATCCCCTCTTATTACGGCATTCTGCGATTCGGTCCAGCGATATGGCCCTTTACACATATATCCATGCATATGTAGTGTAGCTCCTTGCTTGCGAGTACTTTGGATGAGTACTCACGGTTGCCTTGTTCCCCTTTCCCCCTTTTCTTTACCCGATTTACGCAGCAGACGATGGAGCCCAGGGCGGGCGCCATCGTCGATGGCGACTACTACACCGGAGGTGCCTACTACTACGTGCAGCCGGCGGCGTCGACCAGAGTAGTTAGGAGGATCCCAGGCGGGAGGCCTGCGCCTCTTCGATCTGTATCCCGATTTGTGCTAGCCTTCTTAAGGCAAACTTATTTAACTTATGTACGTACTCGATTATTGTTGCTTCCGCTGACTTCGTCTATGATCGAGCACTTGTATTCGAGCCCTCGAGGCCCTTGGCTTGTATTATGATGCTTGTGTGACTTATTTATGTTTTAGAGTTGTGTTGTGATATCTTCCGTGAGTCCACGATCTTGATCGTACACATTTGCGTGCATGATTAGTGTATGATTGAATCGAGGCGTCTGAGATTGGTATCGAGCCGACTACTGTAGAATCCCCTTTCCAACTCCTTGGCCGAAGTTGAGTCTAGACATTGGAAAACTTTTACTAACATGGCTGTGCGGCCCATGGGCCCACGTCGCCATTGGGTGGTATTATGATCTTTTATTCCTCGACCTATACTCTGGGACTCTGACATCTCTTCTATTCGGGTTAAATGAATTTTGCTAAATCTAACATTAGGATCTCGTTATCACTTTCACCCGGAGAGCCCCCTATTATTGATGATCGTCTGCTGCACGAAGACCACGAAGATACTCTCCATTGTTAACCGAGAAATTGGGTTCATCGCGTTTGCAATTCCTTCCACCGTAAACCCTTATGGATAACTACTTGCAGTTGTTATTCTTACATTCATCGAGCTTGGTCTTGTTATTACAAGATACCACGAAAAACTCGTCGTTGTTTCGATAATCCTTTGAGCTTACTGCCTTGTTGTTCTTTGTCACCTGAATACCCCTACGGTTAATTCTCGCACTTATCGAGTATCCGCTCATCCTCCAGTTGATCATGTATTACACAAAAGTCTTCGAAATACCATTTGGTCTTCCGAAAATCCTCAGCAACCTATTGCTCTGGAATTTCTTGTTTGCTTTCATTATGATTAATCCCATAAGTATAGTAATCATATTGGCATCCTTTGTCGCCATCATTTTTTAGTCCATTGATGCAATACGTTGTGAATGTTCACAATCATCAGTCGAGTCCTAGGATTATCTTTCCGGCTCAGACGTCATTTTGAACATGAGCTGGTTCTCGACCAAACTATCGTAAATCGATTGTGCCTCCGGTATATTCCATTGATCTATCCTTGATCGAGCGTACGCTTCGATCCTTTGTTTTGGAAATCATAATTCCTTTGCATTTAAGCTTTGAATTATTCAGATGATTCCATAACCTGTTGCATTTGCATTCCTTCCTCTTACGGTTGAGTATCGATACTCACATCGGATCCTTTGTGGACCATCAAGTCCTTTGTTGGATTGTTATCCGGCGGTGTCCTTCGCATTTGATCACTTTATGAGTTCTTCCCACGATACATTAGGCCTTTTAAGTTGTATCCTTGCTTGGCCAACCATACTGCTTTCGGGCTTGTGTTATTTACTCTTGAAACTTGTGGTATATGTTTCTAGAAGCCCCTATGGGTTGAACATATGCCTTCTCTAAACCGTGTGAACCCGAAAGTTTTCACGATTCATACTCTTACGGTGCTTCGCCAGATAAAATTTCAACCTTTGCAACTTCATCGAGCGAGAAGTGAATGAAAGGTTATGCATTGGAGAAGTGGGAGTCGACCTTGAACTTTGTGTTCATGCCCATGGACACGATGTAGATCCTATCATGGAACCTTCTTGTAACTATTTCCTGGATATAATATCCTTTGGTATCGGTGAATTGATCCTTTGCAATCATGGTTCCGACCATGTTCTCCTTTAAATACCATTTCCTGTGCAAGTTTAAGCACTTGTCTTCTGTGGATCAATACCCCGGTACAACCTCTACTATGATCCGTCTTCGAGTATTACCCCCCAGGTATCTCGAGATTATCTTGGAACTGCATAACTTCTTATGAGTTCTTCATCAAGTACTACATTCTCACTGGTTACAGTTTTCATGGGCTCGGAGATATTAAACACTCAAAGACACCGATAACTGAACCGAATCTGCCCTACGGTTCAAAAACTCTTGATAATCTTCTTTAAGTCCGAGTTTGTACTCGATCATGTCATACCTAGCCTGATCGGCTATATCATTAACGTGCTAAATCTTAACTGTGCTACCTGGTCCTTCTTCCGGAACACAATTTTCGCCGCTGAGCAAGGCTTACGTTGATTTCCTTGGCTTATCATTCCACCTCAGACAACAAGCTTTGTTTTGAGTTTGTGTCGTACCTATGGTTCCAATAACCTCTTGCTTCATCATTCTTTTGACTTGATGTGATCGCGGATCGATCACATATTCATGTAATCTCTCGACACATGTGTCGTGATCATTATCAACATTCTGAGCTATTCCAGAATATCAATCAAATTCATGATGAGAATTACCATCCTTGCCCCTCGATGATTTGTGATTTCATCGACTACTTCCTTGCCTTCTTTCCAACACAAACTTGTTCGTGTTGTGGCTATACCTGAGTTCCTTGTTAACCGACTTATGTTATGTTCTACCTTGAAGTATTACCATCTCCTATGTCAAGAATGTTGTGAGAATTTCACCACCTCTTAAGAAATTCTTGTTGCAGCGATGCGTCTCGCCATCACCATTCTTTCTTGGTCCCCGTGTTGGTTCTAACCAGGATACCAACAGATGAACGGTGCTATTTGGATTCTGCCTTTCTAGCAACCCTATTGCTTTGAAGTTAATGGTCGGCCATTCATTCTTAGACTATTGATAATTGAATCACCATTCTGACATTGGTCGTGCAGCCCAACCCATATTTGAGCACCTTTCAACCAATGTTTAATTGTGTATGTTTTCCTCAAACATGCTTCATTATATCATTTGATCTGACAAATGCTATCTCCTTATCCACATAATTGAGGAGATGCATCTTTTTGGATGCCTCGTAGAATTATCGCTGAGTCCGTCAGCCACTTCCTCATCCTCTCCTTGGTTTAATGATGAACTCTGGTTTCAGAACTCGCTTCCATGGTTCATTTCCCGAGAATCTTATAATGTCATCTCGACAATTTGTGTTGCACCTTTCTTCTCAGGCATCCCGAGTCTGAGTTATCTTGACACCGATCAGATCTGAATCTCGGTCAGATATGATGGTTAGAACATATTTCCAAGAGTTATAACAATGGTCTTTATGTGACCCGGTAAGGTGATGTCGTGCCTAGCACACCTGGCCGGAGGCCCTATTGTTATAGTTTCCTTTCTGCAAGATTATCCATTCTTCCATGAGGAAATTGTAAGACTTATTCTATAAGTTGCCCTTGATGGATCCTTTGTGTATCCAAAGTCTGATCTTTGCTTGAAGACCATGCCAATGCTAAATGTTTCCTGCTAAATTATCCAAACACCGTTGTATGGGTAATGTCATGAAAATTCTCTCCCCTACCTAAAGAGTTTACTACATTATATCATGTCATGGATATCATGCTCTGCTCGTCCTTTCGAAGGATATACCTTTGAATTATGTGTTTAAACACATTTTTCTTTCCATTGTTCTGATTAAATCTGGTAATCACTTTTCCTTTCCATTGGATCGCTTAACCCTACTTGTGATCTTTATTATATAAGCAGTAGTATTCTTCTGCTTATGTAAAAACCTCGGTGTACAATTCTGTCAGCAAGACCCTGTTACTATAATTGATGACATTTCGGTAAATCCCGATGGATGAGAACTTTGCCTATTGGTCCGCCTCGTTCAACGAGCAGGAAAATGGTTCTCTTCGTCCCTCGCCCTTGGTACCAACGTTGTTGCCAACATAACTGACAGGCTATTCTCTGCCATGCCTTGCTACCATGACCGTGCAATATGTCGGCGTCCTTCCTACTTTTGGACCACATGGTGGGCCCATAACCTGATTCCACAGGATCGAAACCTGACTCTCCACGCCCCCTGTTCCCAAGGTTGTTCCTCACGTGTGGCCTCGTATGTAATTCACGAGCCATCTTCCGAGGGATCATCAAATCTGTTACCGGACACAATACTTATTCCCGATTCCTTTGAGCCCCTTTCACGCCCTGTTTCGGGCATCGAACGGTTACCTGCTCGCTCGAAACTTCTTATTGCACCTTCTTACCTTGCTGTCGAAATTTTCTTCAGTTTCTATTCGAGAGTTACTTTCTGCCACCTTCCTCGATGTTATCGACCAGATAGTCGACATTGCAGAGCTCTGTTCTTCCAGAATGCCCCGTTACCTATTCGTAAGTACGATGAAGATCCTGAAGAAAGGACGACAATTTCATCATGATGCGTTGAAGCAGAAGACTGAAGACACCAATGTAATGGATCGACCTCTTCGAGAAGAGCAACCAAGACTGAGAAGATTCGTTAGAAATTTCGTAACAAGACCTTTCCCCCTTACTCCCCTCCTAAATCTCGGGACGAGATTTCTTGTAGTGGAGGAGAATTGTGACGCCCGGGTAATCAAGCTACAGTAACCCTCGGGTAATGATGCCACGTCACCTCGATTATTGTCGATAATCTTGTGTTAGCTCAAAACCGATTCAAATTTAAAATTGAATTAAAGGCAAACATCAAAAGTTTTCAAACTTTAAAACTAAAATATTCGAGTTGTGCCAAATAATGCAAAGGTAATTGTGATGAAGAAACCCCCTTTTATAAAATCTTTAAATACTCTAAAATGAATAAAACAGTAGCAAATACAATTATTTAAATGCTTTAAAAATAATAAACATTTTCAAAACTAAATTGTTATAAGTATTAAACTATTTTGGCAGTGGCATAATTTGTAAAATCTATTTAGGTGTCACTTTGGTAATTTACTAAAATTAAAACAAAAGGAAACTAAAAGAAAGCAAAAATAGTAAATAAAAATAAGAAAAGGGAAAGAACCACGCTTCCCCACTGGGCTGGACCCAGCCCAAATGGCCACCCCACCAAAGCCGCCCAACCGGCAAAGGCCAACCGCCAGCCCACCCCTGCTCCCTTATCCACCCACCTACAAAACCCTAACCTACCCACTCCCGATCCCCACTCCCCACTCTCCCTCACTCCCCGATCTGGATTGAGATCGGGCGACCCACTCCCGCCCGGATCGCCGTCAACGTTGCCTTCTCGCCCCCTCACCTCGCGCGACCCCCCCACCGGTGCTCGACCCCCCCCCCCCGGCTCCCTACCACCGCCGCCCCGTCGCTCGTCCTCACCCCCTCCTCGCCGGGCCTTGCGTGGCGCGCGTGCAAATCACGTCGCTGCCCATCGCCAGACCTCGCCGTCCTCCTCCTCTACGTCGCCGGACCTCATCGCCCCGCCGCACGTCGTCCCCGTCACCCTCCTCGAGCTCGAGCCCGCTGCCCCGCCGTCGCCGCGTCCCCGTCCTCCACCTCGCCGGACTGCGCCCGCCTCCCCGACGCCGCGGCGACGCCTCGTCCCCGTCCTCCTCCACAACGGTCGCCCCCGAGCCTCGCCGCCCCGCTTCTCTCCAACGCCGGTGAGGCCACCTCCGGCCTCCACTCCCTCCTTCCTTCGCCATCCATCGCTCCGGTCGTCGTTTCACATCTGGCCTCACTCCGACCGCCCAGCGCCTCGCGGCCAGGCTGCTCGCGCGCCCACCTGTGGCCTTGTCGCCGTCCTCGCTACTCGCCGACCGGCGTGGCGGCGCCCGCTGCCATCCATGTGCCTTCGCGCGCTTGCCCGTCGTGGCCCCGCCCCTCTGCCGCCTCCCTTGGCCCTGGCCGTCGGCGCCGACGCACAGCGCCCGCTCGGGCAAAGCCCGTAACCCACGCGCCCGACGCTTCCATCGCTTGGCAGAGACTCCAAAACAGTGGCCTTGCATTGCGGGCGGCGCCAAAACGCCTATTACCGATAAGGCCCCTAGGGCCTATGACAAGGGGGCCCCGCCCCAGAACGTTTTATAAAATAAAATAAAATAAAATAAAAATGAATTAATAAAATTAATAGTTAATTAGTTAATTAATTAGTGAATTAATTAAGTTAATTAATCCTGTTTAAATTAATCTAATTAACTAGTTAGTTAATTAAACAGTAATTAGATTAGCTAAGTCCTAATTAACTAAACATGCCATGACAGCTGGGACCCACACGTCAGGTTAACTAGTCAACCCTGTTGATTGCTGACATTAGCATGACATCATGCTGATGTCATAAATCCATTTTCGAATTAATTTAAATAATTAATTAAATCTCAGAAATTAATAAAATCTTTAGAAAATCATATCTTTTAATCCGTAACTCGGATTAAATTATTTTCAACATGAAAGTTGCTCGAGCAGCGAGGCGATTCCGGATACGCAACCCGTTCGTCCGCCACACCCCCTAACCTATCGAACTCGCAACTTTCCCCCTCCGGCTCCTTTGCCCGAAAACGCGGAACCCCGGGGATACTTTCCCGGATGCTTCCCCCCTTCACCGGTATCACCTCATACCGCGTTAGGGTACCCCTAGCATAGTTACATGTCATGTCACGCATCGTTATGCATCTGTTTGCATTGTATTCATTGTTTCTTCCCCCCTGTTCTTCCGCTAGACACCGAGGCCGACGCTGCTGCTGCCCAGTTCGACTACGGAGTTGACGACCCTCTCTCTTGCCAGAGCAACCAGGCAAGCCCCCCCTTTGATCACCAGATATCGCCTACTCTTCTCTATACTGCTTGCATTAGAGTAGTGTAGCATGTTCACTTTCAGTTAATCCTATCCGCTTCATAGCTTTGTCCTTGCTACTCCGTTGTTACCTTTACACCTTTATCCTACTGCTTAGTATAGGATGCTAGTGTTCCATCAGTGGCCCTACACTCTTGTCCGTCTGCCATGCTATACTACTGGGTTGTGATCACTTCGGGAGGTGATCATGGGCATATGCTATACACTTTACACTATTACATTACATGTGGTACTGTTCGGAGATGAAATGAAAGGACGGTGGCTCCATCCATTGAGGTCGGCCTAGGTTCCCGGCTGGCCCGTGACTCTTTGTCGCGGGCGGCAGGGCAGGTTGAGACCGCCTAGGAGAGAGGTGGGCCTGGCCTGTTCGGCGTCATGGATACTTAACACGTTTAACGAGATCCGGGTATTTGATCCGAGTCGGCCATTTGGTCTATACGCACTAACCATCTACGCGGGAGTAGTTATGGGTATCCGGCGTCGTGGTATCATCCGGCACGCCGTGACGTCGGCGAAGCGGCGCGCTACCGGATTGGAACGTAGGCCTGCTCTTGTATTAAGGGCTAGATTACGCTTTCGGCCTAACGCATAGCGTGCGGTGTGCATTGGGCGATGGGCCCGGAACCCTGTGCGCTTAGGTTTGAACCGGCGTCTTGGCCTCTCTGTTGTGCCTAGGTGGGGCTGCGGCGTGTTGATCTCCAGCGGCGGGCATGACCCGAGAAAAGTGTGTCCGGCCAAATGGGATCAAGCGTGTTGGGTTATGTGGTGCACCCTGCAGTGAAGTTAATCTATTCGAATAGCCGTGATCCTCGGTAACAGGACGACTTGGAGTTGTACCTTTACCTTATGACAACTAGAACCGGATACTTAATAAAACACACCCTTCCAAGTGCCAGATACAACCCGATGGTCGCTCTCCCTCAGGGTTACGAGGAGGGGATCGCCGGGTAGGATTATGCTATGCGATGCTTCTTGGAGATGCTACTTGGAGGACTTCAGTCTACTCTCTCCTAAATGATGCAAGACGGAGGCTGCCAGAAGCGTAGTCTTCGACTGGATTAGCTATCCCCTCTTATTCTGGCATTATGTAGTTCAGTCCACTGATATGGCCCTTTACACATATATCCATGCATATGTAGTGTAGTTCCTTGCTTGCGAGTACTTTGGATGAGTACTCACGGTTGCCTTGTTCCCCCTTTCCCCCCTTTCTTTACCCGATTGCTGCAGCAGACGATGGAGCCGGGGAGCAGACGCCACCGTCGATGACGACTACTACACCGGAGGTGCCTACTACTACATGCAGCCCACTGACGTCGACCAGGAGTAGTTAGGAGGATCCCAGGCAGGAGGCCTGCGCCTCTTTTGATCTGTATCCCAGTTTGTGCTAGCCTTCTTAAGGCAAACTTGTTTAACTTATGTCTGTACTCAGATATTGTTGCTTCCGCCGACTTCGTCTATGATCGAGCACTTGTAGTCGAGCCCTCGAGGCCCCTGGCTTGTATTATGATGCTTGTATGACTTATTTATGTTTTAGAGTTGTGTTGTTATATCTTCCCGTGAGTCCCTGATCTTGATCATACACATTTGCGTGCATGATTAGTGTGTGAACCCTGTACCGGGGGCGTCACAAGCATATGGGCCGGCCAGGGAGGGTGTTAACCCTGTACCAAAATACCTATACTCTCTCGGCGCTTAAGGCATCGAATAGGATTTGGCGTTGAAAGGTTATGTCCCCAGTGGACCCTAATGTTTATTTGGGCCATCCGGTAAATTCACAGGTGCCAACAGCCAGGTCCGGTCCATCGGGCCGAAGGGTTAAACCAGACAACCTGAATCTTGAGTTCATTGTCCTTAACCCAAAGCGCTCTCAATATCTCTACACTTACAAGGGGAGTTGGTAGGACAGTATCCACGGTTTTTGTTTTTGCCTCACCGCCAACCACCCCCTCCATGTTGGGTTTTCTCGCTCCCTCTTAACACCAAATCATTTTTCATGATCCTCCTCTCGTTTGTTCGTGCCTTCTTTGGCAGGTGCCAATTTAATTCAACCATGTGAATATTATCTAATTAAGAATTCGGAAATCGCACCATATATGTAAGATAACCTTCCTAAAACACAAAGAGAAGATTTTTCTCAATAACCTTCCAAATCAAAATAAGATATACCTCAATAAGAAATAGCTAATACCACATCCTATCACATTTATTATCTATCATTATCTCTATTATTAAATCTCTACTCCTAAAAGGGGAGTTGATGAACCGGTACACATGGTTTATTTTTGCCTCCACATCCCACCACCCCCTCCATGCTGATATTTTTCTCACCGCCACTAAAAAACGGATCGATCCACTTGACCTACCGATTATTTTTTCATGCTTGCTTTGGCAGGTGCCGATTCAATTCAATCACGTAAATGTTAGGTAATTGATAAGAATTTGGAAACACTATATATGTAAGGTTACCTTCCTAAAATATAGACTACATTTTTTTTCTGATAACCTTCCAAATCTACACTCCTAAAAGGGGAGTTGGTAGGTTAGTATGCATGGTTTATTTCACCTCAACATTTCACCACCCTCCATGTTGGTTTTTTCTCCCTCCCACTAAAAACCCGGATCTATTCACCCAACCTTCCTTTTCATTTTTTCCTTCTTGATTTGGCAAGCGTCGATTCAAATCAATCATGTCAATTTTGGGTAATTAAAAATTTGGACATCGCAACATATATGTGATATCACATTCCTAAAGACGGACAAAAGATTTTTTTCTGGATAACCTTTCAAAACAAAACTAGATATTTCTGAATAACAAATAGCTAATCCCGTGCACTACGCTATTTATTATCTATCATCGTCTCTAGTATTGAATCATAATCACAACTTTTCCTAGACATTTTTTCATCAATCCCACCCACATACTCTGTTTTCACTGCAATTGTTTTTTTTCTTGTTTGGTTTGTTCCGTTTGACCTCCGCTCCCGCGTATGTTGCACCCTCCCCCATTGATTTTCAACCCACCAAATTTTTTCAAATAAAACCCATCTCCCCTCAACCCCTCCAGCCCTCCTCGTTCGACCTCCTCTCTCATGTAATCCCCACCTATGCGCCTCCTACCGACTTTTCCAATTTTCTATTCGCTACTTCATCCATCCCACAAAAATAAGCAATCTCCGTGATTCTGACTCGACCATTTCTTCCTTGTCACGTGAGGAGAGCGCCACATAGGGTTCTCTCGCACTCGGTTTTTTTCATCATGAATGTTCGCTCCCTGACTGAAGTTGGCCCCGCACATCCCTCTCCCCCACACCCGACCCGGGAAGGGTTCCAACCGCCGCCGCTCTCCTGCTATCCTCTCACCGCGACGCTCTCGGCGCCACTGACTCTGCGTTCCAGTTACCTCTCTGGACGTTCCTCTACGTCATAGCCGCCAAGGATCAAGGGTGACAACGTTTCAATGTAGCGGTAATTTGATGCGCTTGGGGGGGGGGGTAGCACATTTCGGGCGACACTGCAGGTGAGGTCGTCTTTGTTCTCGGCTGCATGTGATGACAAGAAGGGTATGCTTGGCCAACTACTCCATGTGGTTTTGTGATCCCAGGCGCCTACAGGATCATGTCTGAGGTATATATGCCGAAGAAGTTGGAATGACGAGGAAGTGCAGCAGCCTATCGTGCGTTGTCTCGGCTTCGAGGCCAAACAGGTTTGGTTTCCCTCCCAGATCCCACCCTCCCTTGTCTTCTTGCTACGACTCCATGGATGATTAGATTACATGTGTGTGCGTGTGTGATAGGATCATAAGACTGACAGGGAACAATATGTATCAAACGCTACCTGCCCTTATTATTTTAATTACAGTAAGCAATCACCTTATGGCCTTTACTATGTCGATCCCACATTATGGCCTTTATTGTGTGATAGTATTAGAAGACTGAATTTACACTTAGCAAACACCTGATGGCATTTACTGTGTTTTCAAGAAGTACCTCGTAGTGGCAGCAAATCTGGCAATTAAGACTTTTTTCTACAGACGGTGATCCAAACTACCTGGTATGAACAACGGCAACATCTTATAATACTAACATGTAGTGCTTCATTTAACTCATTTTTGTAAAACATACTATTGTATCGAAAACTTTAATGCAATTAACTTTTGAATTTTTCTTCTTCAGGATTGAGCGATATGGCATATAATTATGAGCTTCTGAAACTCGGGGGTCCAGATCATGGAAGATATGAGAGGGAAGAGCCTGACATAGTAAGTATTGTTTTTCCGGTCCTACCACGAGGTAGCTCAACCAATCTGAATTTTATGTAGATTATTTCATGATCTTCCCGTGCAGGTAATTCTGTCGTATGTAGTTCTGAATTTCATTTAGGCTGACCCTGAAGTATTTGGAGATATAATGCACTATCTTGAGTGAACAAATTTATGCGAATGTTCCTGGAGCCCTCCGCCCCATCCCCGCCCCTGGGTCGGAAAATAAAACAACGTGTCAGTCTTTCGTTCAGCAATAGAAAGAACTCAGTAACTAACGTGGTGGTTTTAGCTGGATAGCAACCTTTCAGCTAGAAAGAACAGGAATAATGCCAACCTTTCAGCTGGATCAAAACAAGATAGGGCATGAAAGAACCAAGCTAGTGTGTCCCCACTTGCCAGATGCACTCACATGTTCCTTACCACTCATCTCTTAAATTCATTCTTGTAAACATGTGATGAGTGCAGATTTTGGGTGGAGATGGAGATGGTGGCAAGCGGGAGATGCCAAGGATTGGGTTTACACAACATCCACTATAACGTTTATCTTCCATCTTCTACATTCACAGATTTTTGGCCTTCCGGTGATGCAACTGTGAGTGTATGCGGTGTGAACACTACATATAACACCCTGTTGGTTTCGTTGCAGCTTAGCAACGTCGTCTGTCTATGGTTCATATACGTTTATCTTCATTTTACTACTAGCATCCTGTAAAATGAAATGAGATAGAATGGTGTAGCCATAGATGATTGGTGGAGAAATTAACAGTTTTGGGTCATCAGAGGTGTCTGCATAAGATAGCTTTTAGATTTTAATCTTAATTATGCATGTGCTCCAAAATAATAATCAAACTTATTTGTGCTTATGCATATAATAACAGTAGCAAGAGTATATTTCATTTTAGTGGAAACTAGAACAACGAGTTTTCTTTTGCATATATAAATAGATACACAAACAAAAATACTACACCCCACACAATTAGTGTTTCACGCCACCTCGTGCTCACGATCAAGCTCTGACAAGATCAGTTCATCCACGTCATCTGCCTCGACCCCGATTCCCCCATCCTGTCGTGGTTAGCACCACCCACTCATCATCTGTACAGCCGAGATGGCCAAGAGGACCGCCACACAATGGAGGGACTCATGGGCCCGTGAACCATGGTTATGTAGCCCTTGGTACTCAACTTTGATGACAACGGGTCAATGCCACGACGGGCCGAGCGGCCATCGCCGGTGTGCAGCTCCGCCCATGTCTCATTACCGATAGGATTACAAGTACTAGCTCGCCATCGTGGGATCTAGGTTGTTCATCGGACCAGCTGATGAAAGGCACCAAATGAAGAAGAGAGGGACATCAACAATGGAGGTGTGTCTTGGTTCTCCCTCATCAAAGACTTTACTGATTTAACTTCTCAAGGGGGCATGCTACGATTGTGTTTTACTTAGAATGGCTAGAGCAGAACTGGCCATGGGTAGAATTAGTGTGTGAGACGTCAAGTGAAGGGAATTAAATTAAGTTAGTGACCAACGGAATTAAATTAAGTTAGTCACCATGGGTTGAATTAGCACTAAGATCTGAAAGGCGGTTGCCGCCTTTGTCCCTTGTTGCTGGCCCCCACGGTGGCATTGATCGCTGGCTCGTTTAAAACACGAGTTCGTGGATTTTGTGATAAAAGTGAGGGTTGAGAGTGGCGGGATGGGGTAAAGTTGGTATGTTCAGTCATGGCTGTCTAAGTGGAATAATTTCCTTACATTAAAAATGCGGGGAATTTCCTTTCACTAGAGATGGCTTTGCAGAAAATTGTATGAGAGGGCGGTTGATTTATTTTCATCAAGTCATACAATTTTTGGCAAGGATAGGAGGGTAAATGCCTTGGTTGGTTGATTCAAGAGTTAATAATGGGCACGGTGGCGTATCAGTTGCATGCTCAACCAAAGGCGTTATATTTTTGTTTCGTGGTCATGCACGAGAGATTCAACTATATGACTTCTCCTAGGTTGCCTGTGTCAAGTACAATCTGAAGGAGAAAATGTGCCACGATGAAAGCGAGGTGGGCCTCATCGGATTTTAAAAGAGAGGGCTCCAGCAAGAAATATCCGACTACAATGGGAAAAGCGAGCAGGAAGGGAGGGTCTGGCAGGAAAAGGGAATGGTGTGTCCTAGGGTGGATTTGTTGTGTTGCGACCGCGTGTTGGAGATAACATGACGGATAGTTCGGACAACCACATTTCTCCTGCACATATGGACTTGATTTGGGGAGCCGGACTGTTCAGGCGGTTGGATTTCGAGGAGCTGGGCGCCCGTTTATGTCTGAATATGTTCGGACTTATGACTTATGAGAGAGAAATAATCTTCGATCTTGGAGACGACTTTAAACATGTGTATGATTCATTTGTATGAACTGTAGTCCATAGTAATGCAAGGCGTTCTACTAGTTTCTATTGGAGGAGTTGATCTTACGGCTAGCATCGAACAGGGCTTATATGAACTAATTGTTGCCGCCGAGACCAATGCCTCCAAGTGCTAGCTATCTTGGCGTACACAGATGGCCGGCAAGCTGCCGCTACATGAGCTTCCAAGGCTCCCTTCCTGTTACACACTTGCAGAACTCCAGATCGATGCTGTTTACCCTGTGGATGAGACGGTGAAGATCTAGGCCCTGCAAGCTTTTTCACACGTTGCGCAGAAATTTGTTCCTCATATAGTCACTGTTCAATGAATTGTTTTTATCATTATTAATAATTTTATGTTACTATTATTCATTCATTTTTTCTCTAAAGCTCACATAATCTATTTTTAATATTTGAGGAGCTTTAAGTTCAGGTTATACAATTAATTGGTGCAAACAAATATTAAAAGAGCATAGAAGCGCTCATCTGGGCTAGAACATACTTCTCTTACATTATCCGGTTAACATTGCAACATGAATTCTTGAATATATCCCAATGAAATGCGAAAAGAATGTAATGCCTCTCTCACTACCATTTGAATATATCCCAATTAAGTGACTGCATACGCAACAATAAAGGAAGCGTGCACATATTATATCCTACTCTCCGATCTGTTCACGAATGCAGTCAGCACGCTTGAATTCTTTGAGATGTTTTGTGTCAATGGCAGTTAATGTTCTCATATTTATCATGGAACAACTGGTCACATATGTCACAGCATATCCAAAAGGCGTTGGCATGGTACTGAGCACTACAGGTTTCACAAAAGTATGTAATTTCATGATCATTTTCTTTGTCTTCAGCAGGCTTCCTAGAGTTCTTGTTTGGAGCAGATAAATCTTGCATCGACTCTTGAGATGGTGGCACGTTCTCTTCAGCAGGTGTAATAGCTAGAGTCAAGCAAGTCTATTGTAATTTCTTTTTGCCGGAGATTGGATTATTAGTTTGCGTGTTTGTTTTAGATTTGGGCGGTACAATTTTGTCACTTTAGTTAACAGTTTTTTGCATGAACCACCCATGCCATGCATATGGCTGGTGTTGGCGTGGTTCATACCATTGGCTGCAGGCTTGGAATTTCCCGGTACTTCAATCCTATTCCGAGGCATGATAAATATACAAATCTCTATTTTTGCCAAAATTATACACATCTCTCTACTTTTGGTGAATTTAAACAATTAAGCCGGCCCTCTCTATATCTTCCGTGTAAAAGATCACATGTGCACACACAAGTATATATGTTTATATACACTGTGCATTGCCAGTGGAAAATAGCTAGAATCCATATTCCAAACATTTTTTTTAATTTGATCATTACTAAAATAAATAGAAAACTATGTCATTTATCTGATGTAGTTTAGTGAAAAGCTATGTATGTAATATATGCGGCTTAAAAATTACAAATATTTCAAAATAGAATACAGTGCATGGATACTCTTCATTGCCAGGAGAAAATGAATGCCCTCATTTACTCTTATAAAATTAATGCATGATCGAATCCTAGAAAATATATGGTCTAAAAAAATTGAAGGTTTTGTGGGCGACAAGTGTCCAATGTCTGTAATAAACATAAGACCAAACCCCATCATATTTCTTTAGGATATAAAAGGACACAAAATTATACTCCCTTCGTTCCAAAATATAGTGCTTCTTCTATTCCCGTACTTCAACTTTGACCATAAATTTAGCCAACAAGATCGACTGCGGCAGGAGCAGAAGTTATACCAGTGAATTCGTATTCAAAAGAAGTTTTCAATTATATAAATTTTTCTTCCGACGCAGTCGGTCTCGTTGATTAAATTTATGGTCAAAGTTGGACCTTGGGAAGCAGGCGCACTATATTTTGAAATGAAGGGAGTACATCCACCAAAGAATTTTGCATTTGCAATTCTATAGCCCACCAGTACACATGCAGACTTCATAAAATTGCTATAATGTTACATCTTCTATCAATCTGGAATAATTGGGGCATGGCACACCAAGAATATATATCACGCGCATTGATTTCACACACTTGTCAATTGGAAAAGTCTATGCATGCGAAAAATACAACCACTAATGCACGGTGTTGTTCATAATTCGATACTCTTTTTCCTTTGTCTAATACAAAAATAAACACGGTCGTATATCTGAAAATAACCTTTTTCCCAAAGAAATATGTTTGAAAGTAACTGATCAAACTATTGGCCTAAATTCCCCTTTGTTTCAATACAGAAATGAAGGGAGTACATCCACCAAAGAATTTTGCATTTGCAATTCTATAGCCCATCAGTACATATGCAGACTTCATAAAATTGCTATAATGTTACATCTTCTACCAATCTGGAATTATTGGGGCATGGCACACCGAGAATATATATCAAGCGCATTGATTTCACATTGTCTATTGGATAAGTCTATGCATGCAAAAAATACAACCACTAATGCACAGTTTAGAGTAAAATCCGAGGATCTGTCTGAGCAGCAGCATCATTGTCGTCGTAGTCCTTCTTGAAGGTGTTGTTTGGTACGCGTGAATTCAGAGGCATAGGAGCGTGGTGGAATTCAGAGGCATAGGAGCGTGGCGGCGGTTGCTGGAAATCATCGCTTTGACATTTGTTTATCTTGTTTCTCTTTCTGGCCTTGATTGTCCTGTTTGCCCATCAGTGATATCACAGTTCGGTCAGGTGGTTGCTATATTAATATGGCAAGGCGAAAGCCTATTTCAAGACTTTGTAAACTGAATTCTTAAATATATCACAACGGAATGGGAAAAGAATGTAATGCCTCTCTCGCTACCTTTCTAGTTAATCATTTTTCATACAAAGGGTGACTGCATACCCTAAAATAAAGGAATGGTGCACATATTATATCCTACTCTCCAATCACCTCGCGGATGCAGTTAGGACACTTGTATACTTTGATATGTTCTGCTTCAGAGGCAGTTACGTTCACACATTTGCCATGGAACCACTGGTCACATTCGTCACAACCAATCCAAAAGGCATTGGCATGATACGGAGCATTACAAGATCCGCAAAAGTCGGTAACTTCATTATCCTTTTGTTTGTCTTCAGCAGGCTTCCTAGAGTCCCTGTTTGGAGCAGACAAAACTTGCATCGAGTCTTGAGAAGGTGGCACGTTTTCTTCAGCAGGTGTGATAGAGTATACGTCTGGATTGGATACATTCTCTTGAGTTGGTGCGCTCGACTCCCTGTTTGCATTGTATCGTGCAAATGTTGATAGCCAAGCAAGACCATAAGAGAGATAGAATTCGTCATGGACTGTTCGCATCTCGTTTACCATATCAAATAAACGTATCCTGAAAGAGAAAGTAAACCAACATCATCAACTCAGCAATTGGCTTCGCGAGCAATATGTAACACATGACATTCTTGATGCATGGAGGAACTATACAAGCACTAAAACATAATGATTTAAATAGAATATGAAGATCGCCCCTACTAAGAATAGCCCATTATTTAATGCTGAGGCTCTAACAGTTAGTTATGCAGGACTACGGTTCTGTTGAAGCTGTATTCTCTCTCGTGTTTGTTAAATGGAAAAAACAAGATATTATGTCAAAAAATAGAATCTTCTATAAGCTTGTTTAAAAGCATATGAATTACATACTGTTTTGTTAGATAGAAGTTACAGGTTTTTGCACTTTTGCTGCATTCAAAGATTCTTCTACATGCCCATGCTTTATAAACAAGATATTGGTTACGTTTCTCGGAATTAGATTGCACATATAAATGTCCTAAATGTTAAGTGCACAAAAAAACTGTTTGTGAAACGAAGTAGTGGTGGTGGTGGTGGTGGTGGTGGTGGTGGTGGTCGTAGTAGTAGCAGCAACAACAGTGGTAGTAACGTACCTTTGGTTGGCGTTGAGATGAGTGGACAAGAAAAAGGTGACGCCCATGAGCCACGAGTCGGAGTGGTGGGCGACGAGTGTCAGGTAGTCAGAACGGTTCACATAATCTCGCCGGGCGGTTGATGCCTCGTGTCGGCACCGGCAGGCCTGGCGGCACCATCTCCTCTGGCAGCGTCAACTCCCAACTACCGTCCGGGTACCCGTACAAGCACATTGGCTCTTTACCTGAAGCGAGAAAATGAATCACACCACTACATCAGCCAGTGATCTGCACACCTCGCCATCTTTTATTTACTAATTGTAATTGGGGGCACCATATGAGATTTACTTTAATTTAAGAAAAACTACCTCTCCAAACCATCGATTTGACAAAAAATCATTATATTATTCAAACAGGTTTGATGTCGGTACATGTCAAACAACTCTATTGTAAAAATACCCGGAGATTAGATTGTTAGTTTTCATGTTTGTTTTACATTTGGGCAGTACTTTCGACACTTTAATTAATTAAATATTTTTTTGCATGAAGCACCCCCATGCCATGCATATGGCTTGGTGATGGCGAGGTTCATATCACTGGCTGCAGGCTTAGAATTTGGAGGTACTTTAAGCCTATTACGAGGCGTGATAAATATGCAGTTCTCTATGTTTGCCAAATTTATACAAATCTCTCTACTTTTGGCTAATTTAAAATTAAGCCAGCCTTCTCTATGTCATCGTGAGAAAGATCGCTTGTGCGCACACAAGTATATATGTTTATATACACTGTGCGTTGTCGGCGGAAAATATCTAGAGTCTGTATTTCCCGACATTTTTAAAAAAAAAATCTGATCATTTATCTGAAGTATTTTAGTGAATATACATGTATATAATATGTGACTTAAAATTAAAAATATTTCAAAATAGAACCATGGATACTCTTCATGACCAGGAGAAAATAAATGTCCTCATGTACTCTTGTAGAACACTTTTGCATGAATATTCTATGTAAATTGTAATGCATAATCGAATCCTAGAAAAGATATGGTCTAGAAACAGTTGAAGGTTTTGTGGGCGACAAGTGTTGAATGTCAATAATAAACTTAAGATCAAACCCCATCGTATTTCTTTAGGAGAAAAGGAGAAAAAAAGTATACATCCACCAAAGAATTTCGCGTTTGCAATACTATAGCCCACCAGTACACATTCAGCCTTCATAAAATTGCTACCATGTTACATCTTCTATCAATTTGGAGTTATTTGGGGGAATAGCACACCAAGAATATATATCACGCGCATTGGTTTCACACACTAGTCAATTGGAAAAGTCTCGCAAAAAATACTACCACTAATGCAGAGAGTTGTTTATAACTCTATACTCTTTTTCCTTTGTCTAATACAAAAATAAACATGGTTGTATATCTGAAAATAACCTTTTTCTTCCGGAGAAATATGTTTGAAAGTAACAGATCAGACTACCAGCCTAAATTCCTCTGTGTTTCAATACAGAACTTCACTAGGCCGTGCAACAACAGTGGATTGATGACTAGTTTTTCTTCATGAAAAAGCGGACATGAGAGTTCATGTCAGGCGGATTTAGAATTTTGTAATTAAAAATGGATCTAAAATTTAAGGGACAGCAGGATCTAAAAAATACAGCCACAAATGCCGGTAGTTGTCTAACTCAATACTTTTTCCTATGTCTAATAAGAAATAAAGACCATTATATGTCTCAAAGTAACTGATCAAACTACCAGTCTAAGTTTAATTAAATAAAGAACTTCACTAGCCCGTGCAATCACGGGATTGATGACTTGTTTTTCTTAATAAGAAATGGATCTGAGATTTCACGTCAGATGAAACTATCTAATACTAATATAAACACCGGATCTGAAGTTTTTTTTCCTATGTCTAATACAAAAATATACAAGGTCATATGTTTAAAAGTAACTGACAAAACTATGATCCTAAATTTCCCCATGTTTCAGTGCAGAACTTCACTAGGCCGTGCAAACACGGGATTGATGCCTAGTTTTTCTTAAGAAAAAATGGATCTGAACTTTCATGTCAGATGAAACTATCAGCCTCTGCCTAATACGGGATCTAAAGTTTTTTTTCCTATGTCTAATACAAAAATAAACACGCTTATATGTTTAAAAGTAACTGACCAAACTATCAGCCAAAGTTTCCCCATGTTTCAATACAGAACTCCGCTATCCCGTGCAACAGCACGGAACAGATGACTAGTTTTTCGTAATAAAAACTGGATCTGGAATTTCTTGTCAGCCCGATTTACAATTTTGTATCAAGGAATGGATATAACATTTCTGAGACAGTTGGATAGCCCACCAAGAATATATAACACGCGCATTGATTTCACACACTAGTCAATTGGAAAAGTCTACGCACACAAAAAATACTACCACTAATGCAGAGAGTTGTTTATAACTCTATACTCTTTTTCCTTTGTCTAATACAAAAATAAACATGGTTGTATATCTGAAAATAACATTTTTCTTCCGGAGAAATATGTTTGAAAGTAACTGATCAGCCTACTAGCCTAAATTCACCTGTGTTTCAATAAATAACTTCACTAGGCCGTGCAACAGCAGTGGATTGATGACTAGTTTTTCTTCATGAAAAAACGGATCTAAGAGTTCAGTCAGCCAGATTTACAATTTTGTAATTAAAAATGGATCTAAAATTTTAGGGACAGCAGGATCTAAAAAATACAGCCACAAATGCCCGTAGTTGTCTAACTCAATACTTTTTCCTATGTCTAATAAGAAATAAAGACCATTATATGTTTCAAAGCAACTGATCAAAGTATCAGTCTAAGTTTATTAAATAAAGAACTTCACTAGCCCGTGCAATCACGGGATTGATAACTTTTCTTTCTTAATAAAAAAAGGATCTGAGATTTCATGTCAGATGAAACTATCAGCCTGTCCCTAATACTAAAATAACCACCGGATCTGAAGTTTTTTTTCCTATGTCTAATATAATAATAAACAAGGTCATATGTTTAAAAATAACTGAAAAAACTATCAGCCTAAGTTTCCCTATGTTTCTGTGCAGAACTTCACTAGGCCGTTCAAACACCGGATTGATGACTAGTTTTTCTTAATAAAAAATGG
Organism: Aegilops bicornis; assembly: GCA_021605145.1. NCBI lineage: Eukaryota > Viridiplantae > Streptophyta > Magnoliopsida > Poales > Poaceae > Aegilops > Aegilops bicornis. The sequence goes on from CM038675.1 coordinate 92,751,966, forward strand.
ATCTGAACTTTCATGTCAGATGAAACTATCAGCCTCTGCCTAATACAAAAATAAACACGGGATCTAAAGTGTTATTTCCTTTGTATAATACAAAAATAAACACGCTTATATGTTTAGAAGTAACTGACCAAACTATCAGCCAAAGTTTCCCCATGTTTCAATACAGAATTCCACAATCCCGTGCAACAGCACGGAACTGATGACTAGTTTTTTTAATAAAAAATGGATCTGAAGTTTCTTGTCAGCCGGATTTACAATTTTGTAACAAGCAATGGGTATAACTTTTCGGGACAGTTGGATCTGTATATTACATACCTTCCTCGCGCAATAAATCATATAATGTATCCTGATCTGCGTGTATGGCAACAAGGAGGAGAAGAGACTGGCGTTAGATCCGTCAGCACGTAGGCGTCACATATATCGAGAAAAACATGTCACTAGGGAGCATCCCATGGCGTACCTGTGGTGAGGGCTTGACGAAGGCTGGCGGCGGCCAGAGAAGTCCTCGTAGATGTTCTCCACGGTCCATGAGACGGCCGGGCGGGACCGCCATTCACCAGGGTGTGCCGGCAGCGGGGTTGGTGAAGGCCGCCCATGAACGGGAACGGTGAGACGACGCCTGGTGGGAGTGGGGTTGGAGGAGGACCCGGCGCGAGATGCGTCCATGGGACGAGCTTCGTGCTAGGTTCGCCGGCGGCGGGCTGGCAGAGATAGGCGGAGCTCTTGAAGGAGGAAGGTGGAATTGGATCTATGGGGGCACTTTGTTGCTTTGCTGCTTTATAAAGAGCCGGCGTCAACAGGGTGAAAGACTAGGGAACGGAGGACGCGGGCGGGTTACTATTTTCCTTTCGAGTCTCTGGGCGGGATGTATTTGTTTTCTTTCGTTTCCTATCACGTTTTTGGCCACGCCGGCGAGGTGCCAGCACTGGTGAAATAACTACAGGATAGCTGGCATGCAATCCTAGGGCTACTGGCGTGTCGTCCATGGATCAGGAGTCCAGAATACATGGTACTCCTTTAATTCCCTCATTAATTTCATTTGTTTTTTTAAAGGCATTTATTTCCTTCGTAGTGTAAAAAGTACACGATACAATGTGCTCCCACGGTTCTGAAATGCATGATGTTTAGTCATGCAGTTTCTAAGATGAAACTTTGACGATTATTTTGTATGCACTTAAATGTTGCTATAAAAGGTTAAGTGATATGTTTAGATTCTTACCAAATAGTAGCACCTTGCCGTATGTAAACATGCTTGCGCCAGCCGCGTCCCACGATTACCACGTGTTTCGATCGGGCTCGCGCACCGCAACCCCTCGAAAACCTTATTCGAGCCGATGAAGGGCTTGCCACACTTTTTTCTCCTACACCGTGCGTTGACCAGAACTCCATAGTACCATCTCCTGTCTCTCTCTTTTCCTCCATCGATGGAATGCTCCTTCTCTCTCCCAGCCCGTCTACTTCACCGCTGAATTGAGTTGCCTTGAGACAGCCGTGGTGTGGAGGCGCCGCTGCAGGGCCCTTTGAAGGAGAAGTTGCAAGGCTGGCGCGATTGGGGCGTGATGCTGGGTGCCTGGCACAGGCGCTACAAGGACCCGGGTTTGCCACTCGCAGCAGCGCTCACTAGTGTTGCAAATGCAGAATCTCGCCGGGGTGCTGCAACCAGTGGTCGGTGCTGTAATTGGTGGTCTCTTAGCAGCCATGATTACTACCAATCCAGTGCTGGCCGATGTCTTGTCGCACGCCGCCGGCTGTGCTGCAAAATGGGTAGTGACAACGGCCGTCGTGCTGCAACGGCAGAGTTCGCCGGCATCGTAGTCACGGCCGGTGCTGCAACCGCAGAGCTTGCCGATGCCGTATCCACAGCCGGTGCTGCAACCACACAGCTAACCGGTGCAACAGCCGCGGTCGATGCTGCAAGCCTGCAACGGGGTGGTCGCAGCAGCCACCATTGCTGCAACCTGATGTGGGCGGCCGCGACGATGCTTCAATGACCACGGCGATGGTTCAATGGACAGGACGACGAGGCATGCTATGACGACATCGGCAGCCGTGGCGATGCTGCAAGGCATGCTTCATTGGCCGCGGCGACGAGGCATACTTTGATGGTGTCGACAACGGTGACAATGCTTCAACGACCACGGCGATAGTTCTATGGACACAGCGATGAGGCATGCGCGATGACGGCATCGATGGTCGTGGTGGTGCTGCAAGGCATGCTTGAATGGCCGCAGCGATGAGGCATACTTCGATGGTGTCGACGGCCCTGGCGATGCTACGACGCGTGTATCAATGGCTTCGGCGATGAGGCGTACTTCGATGGTGTTGACGGCCGTGGTGATGCTGCGAGGCATGTTACAATGGTCGTGGCGATGCTTCGACGACCACAACGATGGTTCGATGGACATGGCGACGAGGCATGCTACGGCATTTACATCGACGGCCGAGGCGATGCTGCAAGGCATGCTTCAATGGCCATGGCGATGAGGCCTATTTGATGGTGTCGACAGCCATGGTGATGCTTTGACGACCACGGCGATGGTTCGATGGACACGGCGATGAGGCATGCTACGAGGACATCGACAACTGTGGCGATGCTGCAAGGCATGCTTCAATGTGAGTGGCGTCGAGGCATACTTCAATGGCGCCGAAGGCCACGCCGATGCTCGACAACATCGACGGCCATGGCGATGTTGCGAGGCATGCCGCGGGGACGGGTGTCGGTGTCAAAACCGGCAGATCTCGGCTAGGAGGTCCCGAACTGTGCGTCTGAGGATCGAAGGTAACAGGAGACAGGGACACGATGTTTACCCAGGTTCGGGCCCTCTTGATGGAGGTAATACCCTACTTCCCGTTTGATTATCTTGGATGAATATGGGATTTACAAGAGTTGGTCTACCTCGAGATCGTAATGGCTAAACCCTAGATGTCTGGCCTGTATGATTATGATTGCCTCTACGGACTAAACCATCCGGTTTGTATAGACACCAGAGGGACCTAGGGTTGTACAAAGTTGGTTTACAGAAAAAGGAATCTTCACATCCGAACGCCAGGCTTGCCATCCACGCAAAGGAGAGTCCTATCCGGACACGGAGAACATCCTCCGCATTGTATCTTCACGGGACATTAGTCCGGCCCACTTCACATTGCCCGAACGCCCGAGGACCCCTTAATCTAGGACTCCCTCAATAGCCCCTGAACCAGGCTTCAATGACTATGTGTCCAGCACGCAGATTGTCTTCGGCATTGCAAGGCGGGTTCCTCCTCCGAATACTTCAAAGTAGTCCTCAAACATAGAAAATGTGTATGGCTCTGCGAAGCAGACACCACACACAGCCACAATAGGGAATAATGTTTAACAAGTCCCAGCTAATGACAACTTTTTCTGGCGAGACATTATGTCCCTTGCCTGGTTATTATTTCGAACCGTCTTTCAGCCTCTCGCTCCATGTTACGAGACGCGGTCTTTATTGGCACATGTTGTTAAAGCAGAGATCGTGCCCCCTTATCACGGGATTCTTATCAATATGGGTGTGGGTAATCCAACCGTGTCGTTTGCACGATCCCTTGGGAATTGGCGAGCTTTAAGGCCCGTGAGGAGTCGTTCGATATTCATCGCCTTTATAAAGGGGTACAGACCTGTCTTTCTCCCCCAGGCCTACCTCTTCCATAGCCATTCCAGCCTCAAGCTCCAGCGCCCAGGTCTCGATTTCTTTCATTGCTACCAAGCCTTCTAGTTATGTACGGATCCAGCTCCCAAGGCAGGTGGGCAGCCTCCTCGGTGGCCGAGGAAGATATCGCGAAGCTCCGGGAGGCGAGGTACCTGACTACGGAAATCCCCCACAGGCTCCCTGCCAAGGGGCAAGTTATTCCCACACCAAAATCCGGCGAGAGGGTTGTATTCATCTCTCACTTCCTCTGCGGGCTAGGGTTCGCTCTCCACCCCTTCGTTCGTGGCCGTATGTTCTATTATGGGCTAGATTTTCGCGATCTAGCTACGGAATCCTTTCTTCACATATCGGCGTTTATCGTCATGTGTGAGGCTTTTCTCCGCATCCCCCCACACTTCGGCCTATGGCTCAAGACCTTCAATGTGAATCCGAAGATATTCGACGGGGAGCAGGCAGAGTGCAGCGGTGCTATGGTGAGCAAGCTCGCCAATACTATCTGGCCAAAAGTCACCTTCACGGAAACCTCCAACTTACGGCAGCGGGAGTGGTTCTATATCACCGAACCCCGCGGTACCAAATGGGAAGCAACGCCTGCGTTCTGATCTGGCCCTCCATTGCGGCTCGCATCGTGGATTGATAAGGGGCTAGACTGGGGATCAACTGATGAAGTGCGGACGCTGCAAAGTCGTATCCAGAGCATTCTCGAAAAGGACACCAGCCTCATTAACGTGATCCAGATGATGCTAGTCCGTCGGATCCTCCCGTGCCAACGACGGCCTCTCCGCATGTGGGAGTTCAATCCAGAAGGACCGCGGACCCTTCAGCAATTCTTCGGCTCAACGCACAGAGGGATGTGGAAACTATTCTTCAAGACTCGGAAGCAGTGGCCGGACACATCCGAGGACATCATCCTTTACTGCAACCATCCGGACACCTCGGTAAGCACCCAACTTCTAAACGCAACTGGGTTGATTATTCCATAGCGATGTACTGAGAAACCTATCTTCGACCAGGGCTGGATAAAGAAGGCTGAACAAATTAGGTGTTCAGCTACACTTCCCGAAGACTCAGTTGATCCTGTGTTAATGAGGATGCTAGACCCGGCGCCGTATCAAATGCCGGTGAAGGAGGACAAGAAGAAGAGCAAAAGGGCTGAAGGTGGCCTCCGCTCTAAAGGTATACTGGACGCTACGTCCGGGGAGACTGAAGCTCCCTCTTCCGAAGATGAAGACGAAGGGGAAGAAGAAGGTGATATCCCTTCTCCCCACGGGAAGAAAAGGACTGCCTCCAAAGACTTGGAGGTGGAGGCACCCAAGAGAGGGAAGATATCCCTGTCAGATGGTTTGGGTTCAGAAGCCGATGTTGACGCAAAGCACCATTCTAGGGGCAAGCCCCTTGCCGAATCGTAAGTGAACAAGGATGCTCTAGAGATGTCTTGTTCTTTTTGGGTTGCAAGGGTAACATTTAAACTATATGTTTGCAGCCTGGCCCACTATCTACCTCAATAGTCCTCCTCATCGGGGGACTTGCCTCCGAAGATGATGGAAAGCAAGACACCTCCACAAGCTTCCTCGGCCCTAAGGGCGGATGACTTCGAGGTGTCGCCCCGGAGGATCTCCCCTAACCTTCCAACAGTGCGGGGGACAATGAAGACAGCGCCCGAGGGTCATACTTCGTTCGTCAAGGGTCCAGGGGAGGCAGCCCCCACGGGGAACAACAATGAGGGCCCCAAACTATCCGTTTTACAGTCGAAGACAACTCTAGGTCCGAGTAAGTGTACCCCTTTGAAGGGAGTCCGTACTCCCGCAGCAGCCTCCAGGAACCCGGAGGTGCCGGATACTCTGATGGGCACATTGCAAAGTGCGTCCATCTTAGAGGAATATCGTACCTTAATGGGTATGGTAGTTGAGAGGATTCTGTCCGCGAGAAGCGGATTGAATGAAGCCTTCACGGGCCTGCTGAGAGGCTTCGAGGTATGCAATGTAATATCTATAACCACTCTTTACATGCAAATGCGCCTGTGTATAGATAGTGGTTCGTGAGACTCTGGTCGGTTTCCACAAGGAGGCGACCGGAGGATCAAAAAGATATGCTCAGGAAGTAAAATAGTTAATTTGAAAACAGGTTTTTATGTCAATGGCGACCGCCCAAGCTGCGGAAGTTGCAGATCTAAAGCATAAACTTGAGTTAGTTGATGAGGACATTACTCTTATTAACAGGCGGCTCGACGAGGCACAAGGTATGTTTTGGGACAACCTGCTTATGCATGTATAATAGTATGAGCACGAAGCTGAAAATTATACACTGTGACATGCATAACTATAGATGGTGCTGTCGCGGTTGAGACCCTTCGGGCCGACCTTGCCCGGGCCAAGGAGCATGCCAGAGTGAGCAATGCGGCTACCAAGAAGGCGGCTACTGATTTAAAGGATGAAACAGCCACTCGGCGCCAGTGTGAGGAGAGAGTATCTACCATAGAGCGAGAGCTAAAGGATACCACTGGCAAATGCAAACCACTCGAGGAGGATAACAAAGCCAAGGCAGCCAAACTCGACAAGGCCTTACAAGAGGCGAGAGAAGCACGGTCCGAGTCCAGAGCGGCTCGGGAGGATATCCGGCAAGCTGGGGAGATAGCGGCTGATAAGCCCTTTCTTTTACAGACTATGTTCGGCGACCCGAAGTATGCTCTGCTTAATCAATTGCGGAGTTCTCCGGATGTGTTCTTGGGACCTGCCGAAGAGTGTCTCCGATGCGGCGCAGTTCTTCCAAGCGCAGGAAGGACGTGCTGCGGAGAAGCTTTTCTGGTCACAATTCAACGTGCCATGGCGTCCTGCGTTGCTGAACGAACAGATGGCCCAGTGGGCCTTGCTCCACAAGATGTCCGGAGCTGCCATGAAGGACGTCGTGGTCCGGCTATGGCCGGTTGAACCCATTCTGAAAAGCTATTTTGGTTTGGTGCAGCGACTTGTTGATGCAGTGCCGCATATCGACGCTGTCAAGCGGTCGGCGTGCATAGAAGGTGCTCGGATGGCCTTCGCCCGTGTCAAGATGTACTGGGCAAAGATGAAGGCCACCAATGTTGCAGCTAAGGGCCCGCCCGGAGGCAAGGACCATCGCATGCCGGAGCATTATTTGTAGGACGTCCTAGAGGGCGCCCGCTTGATAGAGGGTCAGTGCTCGAAGGATATTATGTTCGAATAAGTGCACCGGAATTGTAAGAACAATATTATGATATATTAAGGTTGTGTTATATTCATACCTTTGCCTGAGTTATTTCCTCCGGTGCGGCTGTTTTTTTAATCTGAAAGTTTGCCAATCGTCGGCTTCGGCCCCCTCACATATAATACGGGGGTGTTCGAAATAGCACCTGATTACTCTTGACCCAGCGTCTTGGCCCGTAACGGAGGTGTCAGTGCGGCAAACTAGGCAATCGGACTATAGGGCTTTAACACTTTACATAGCCATAGGAGTTTGACGGTGGGTCTACGATGTAGCCCCTGGTATGTACGCGGTTATCCGAATACGATTGCCTTACATAGGTAACGAAAAATGGTCCTTCGTGTAGTACGGAAGAAATCACAAAAGGTTCTAATAAGTCACCGAGTGGTTGACCAGCTCTCGCCGCATCATGACAGTCAGTTTTCGGCTTTCTCTACTGAGGTGTTTAACCAGGTGAACCGGAAACACAATCGCAGTAGTTCTCCCTTTACTACCCTAGCCGATAAGACGGAACGTAAGGTAGTAAGCACAGGAGCCGGGCAACCCAACTATTGACCAAAGACATGATTCAGAGCTGATTCATATAATGCCAAACTCGTGACACTGAAGTATGTTGTAGAGCTGTTCAGACTTTTCGGCAACCCATGTGTTGCCGTATCGAGCCCCTAGCGAAAAGGATTCCTTAAAAGGAGTAACCTTTGGTTATTTGTACGAAACCGGGCTCAGAAAGAGTCCTTGTAGGTCCGTAGGATGAACCGGTTTTGATTCACCTGTGGCTAAAGATAAGATATAGTTAGAAAAGAGAAGAAGGTTGTAGGAGGGTGAACAGTATTGTAGGCTTGTCCGTATTGTGCCTCCGTCGATGACCAAGGTATTTTCAGTGCATAATTATGCATGTGAGATACAAACTTGACGGGTATATGTGGCGAGCGACGGAGGCGGAACTGCTAATCCAGCTCTAAAATTGACCAGTCCTGTGTAATAGAGGTCAGCGGCTTAATGGCCGATGAGATATGTGGCTTGATGGGGCTGCTTTGTACTTCGGCCGCGCTGGCCACGGTATGCTCCTCGGTACGGAGGGAGCGTTCCGTGTTTCCGTTGATCAAGATGACACCGTGTGGACCGGGCATCTTAAGCTTTAGATAGGCGTAGTGTGGGACCGCTGTGAAACGAGCAAAAGCGGTCCGCCCGAGCAGTGCATGGTAGCCACTGCAGAACGAGACAATATCGAAGATCAAGTCTTCAGTTCGAAAGTTGTCCGGCCAACCGATGACGACTTCCAATGTGATTGAGCCTATGGAGTGAGCTTCGACGCCGGGTATTACTCCCTTGAAGGTAGTTGTGGTGGGCTTGATTCTTGAGGGATCAGTGCCCATCTTGCGGACAGTTTCTTGATAGAGTAAATTAAGGCTACTGCCACCGTCCATAAGGACTCGCATGAGATAGAATCCATCGATAATTGGATCGAGGACCAGAGCTGCCGAGCCTCCATGACGGATACTAGTTGGGTGGTCCTTGCGATCAAAAGTGATCGAGCAGGCGGCCCATGGGTTAAATTTTGCGGCGATCGTCTTTATGGCGTAGACGTCTCATAGTGCGCTCTTGCACTCCCTTGTAGGGATATGTGTCACATATATCATGTTTACTGTTTTTACTTCGGGGGGAAATTGCTTCTGTCCCCTGGTGTTCGGTTGGCGAGTCTCTTCGTCTTCACTGTCACTGGGCGGCCCCTTCCCTTTGTGTTCGGCATGGAGCATGCCGGCTTGTTTGAGAATGCAGGAAATTCTATTGGTATGTTTGGCGGGTTTGTCAGGGCTGCCATGAATCTGACAGGGCCGATCCAGTATCTTGTCTGAACTGGATGGACCGTCTTTGTTTGCCTTGAATGGCTTCTTCCGTTGACCGGATTTGGGGCCACTGAATCCGACGTTGACCGGCGTGTCTTGGGTTCCTGCATTATTGTTTCGATGCTTGTTTTTATTGCATCGTGGTTTGCCATTGCCGTCCCTGGCTTCGGAGGTGCCATGATTGCTGGTGCTATTGCTTCTACGAGCAAGCCAACTATCATCTCCCGTGCAAAAGCGGGTCATTAGTGCGGTAAGAGCTGCCATGGACTTAGGTTTTTCTTGGCCGGGGTGACGAGCAAGCCACTCATCTCGGACGCCATGTTTAATGGCCGCGAGGGCTTCGACGTCTGGATAGTCGACAATTTGGTTCTTTTTAATTAGGAACCTAGTCTAGAGTTTACTGGCTGACTATCCGAGCTGCTGGATGATGTGACTGAGGTCATCGGCGTCCGGAGGCCGCACATATGTACCTTGGAAGTTGTCGTGAAAGGCGTCTTCCAACTCTTCCCAGTTACCAATGGAGTTCTCTGGGAGGCTGTTTAGCCAGTGCCGGGCTGGTCCCTTTAATTTTAGTGGGAGGTATTTGATCGCATGGAGATCATCACCGCGGGCCATGTGGATATGGAGAAGAAAATCCTCAATCCATACCGCGGGGTCAGTTGTTCCGTCATATGATTCGATATTCATAGTTTTAAACCCTTCTGGGAATTTGGGCTCCATTACTTCCTCGGTGAAGCATAGGGGGTGTGCGGCGCCTCTATAACGGGCGATGTCGCGACAGAGTTCGGCGGACGTCCCTATGTGCTTTCCACCCCGAGTGAGGTTGTGTTGATCACACCGGGCCTGATAGCCGTCCTCTCGTGTTGGGGCTCGTCCCCTTTACATGTAGATTGATTTGGCTAGGCCTGCCCTAGTGTTAAGGTCCTGCCGTAGGTCGTAGGTGTAATTCCGGGCCCCTATCTCCCTGCCTTTTCGGCGGGGTAATGTGGGCTGGTGTTCATCTTGGATAGCCGTTCTGTCTCGGCCACGCGGTGGCCGGTCTGGTTTATTGGCTGCATTACGCGCTGATGTTAGGGGCTCCCGCGCCGCAACGTCGAATTGGGGTAACAACTTACGCTTCGGGTAGCTTTTGGTTGGTCATGCGAGGCCGTATTCCTCGGCGGCCAGGACATTGGTCCATCTGTCGTTGAGCGTATCCTATTAGACTTGAAGGCGTTGCTGCTTCCTTTTCAGGCTCCTTGCGGTTGCGATGAGCTGTTTCTTAAAGCGTTCTTGCTCGAGGGTTTCCTCTGGCACGATGAATTCTTCGTTGCCGAGGCTTATTTCGTCTTCGGAGGGTGGCATATAATTGCTCTCCTCCGATTCCTCGTTCCCGACTGGCTCGTCAGGGTTACCCTGCCCCTCATCCCTATCATCATGTTCGGACGTTGGTTCGACGGGGGCATCTGGGTCTTCGGCATTCTTCGGAGTGTTATCGTCTCCATTGCTGGTATTGCTTTCTTTGTCGCGGCGTTATTTTGGACGGTGTCGCTGATGCCGCCGCTTTGGTGGTTTATCAGTGTTATTGTCCTTGATCGGATCCTTACTGCCTGCATCGCCATCCTCTTTTGGCGTATCCACCATGTATACGTCGTATGTGGAGGTGGCCGTCCAGTGTCCGGTCTGCGGCGGGTTTTGTCTTTGTTCATCTCCGGCATCGACGTCCATACCATAGATGTCTTTGGAGTTACGGTCAAGCATGTCGGTTAGCTCGTGGACAGTCGCTATGAAGTGGGAGGTGGGTGGGACGTAAAATTCCCCGCTCTTAGCTCCTAGTCCAGGCTGGGCGTAGTTCGGACGTCGTTCCTCTATAATAACGAGGGATCGCATTAAGTCCAGAGTCTCGCTTAAAAGCGAGGTTTGGCGAAGGAGATGAAAACCTCTAGCGCCGGGCGAGGTGAAGGTCTCCTGGCCGTGCTCATCAGCCACAGATCGCGAGAGTTTGGATTCAAAATCCGGGGACGAGTCCGGCCTTCCCGTACCAGGGGAAATCCGGTTTGACTTCGGGATAACCGATGACACCGTTTCCTCTAGATCAGCGGTAGTAGGTTTGGTAACCGCTGCGAATCCAGCGGGCTCCGTGCCCCGCCCTGATTCAGCGGTTTGCTCGGCTCTAGGGCACGAGCGGTGGTCGGCCGTGAATCCTTCGAAGGTCAAGTTTCCTCGGATATCGATGACGTAGTTCAGATTCCCAAAATTGATCTGACAAGTGGGGGCGTAGTTGTCGATCTGTTCGAGGTGGCCAATTGAGTTGGCATGCAACGCAAAAATATTGAACGCAAATTTGGCTGGGGAGGAAAGTCTCACCTCAAACAGTGCTGTTGTAGATGATTGGTGGAGCCATCGACTCTTCTGTCGACGGCACAGTAGAACTCTTAATGAAAGCACCAATGTTGGTGTCAGAACCGACAGATCTCGGGTAGGGGGTCCCGAACTGTGCATCTGAGCATCAAAGGTAATAGGAGATAGGGACATGACGTTTACCCAGGTTCGGGCCCTCTTGATGGAGGTAATACCCTACTTCCTGCTTGATTATCTTGGATGAATATGGGATTTACAAGAGTTGATCTACCTTGAGATCGTAATGCCTAAACCTTAGATGTCTAGCCTATATGATTATGATTGCCTCTACGGACTAAACCCTCCGGTTTATTTAGACACCGGAGGGACCTAGGGTTGTACAGAGACAGGAATCTTCATATCCGAACGCCAAGCTTGCCATCCATGCAAAGGAGAGTCCCATCCGGGCACAGAGAAAATCCTCTGCCTTGTATCTTCACGGGCCATCAGTCCGGCCCACGTCACATAGCCCGGACGCCCGAGGACCCCTTAATCCAGGACTCCCTCAACGGGGCGTGCTTCAATGGCGTCGACGGCTGCAGCTGTGAGGCGTGCTAGGACGTTACCGCTGATACTACAATGATGTGCGCCGTGGACGAGCGGTGCGTGCTAATTAAGGAGATTAGCGGCCTTGATGAGACGCATTGGGCGGCACAACCGATGGCGGTTCTTTGAATCGCTGCAGGTGGATGCCGCCTAGCATCCAGCATATTTTACCCTGGTCTTCGTCCGAATGAGTGCCAACTCCAATGCCCTTTTCCCAACTCTAGTTCATTTTTTTAGATCACGCACATCTGCTTTCCCAAAAGAATAAGAAACTGGCACTCTAGCCACGTCCCTGTGAGCGGTACGGGAGAATCCTAGCACCGCCACCCTCTGGGAATTGCACCTTCCTCCCTTGTTGTAGCCGGTAGGCGCGGCCAGGCGAAGCCCATGTGGCAGGGGGTGGGGGAGTGGCTTTTCCTCCCTTCTTGTCTGGATTCATGGGTAGCCTGGCTCGGCCCTCTATGGCGGGGCCGAGCAGTGGCTGGGGAAGTGAAGGATTCGCGGGGAGGTGGTAGCGCGACGCTCAAGTGGGGCGACTCGGTCGGCATTGCAATGTTAGTTGTGCGGATGGCGTGCAGCAGCGGGCAAGGACGGTGGCTCGACATAGTCGGCGAATGCGCGTAAAGCGACACCTGCTCCTTCGCCCCCCTTCCTGTGCGCTGGTCTGGGCTGTGTTCTTGCCGACATTGGCATCTAGATTGGGTCTCAGCCCTAAACTGATGGCTTGGTGGTAGCGGGTGGCTTGGGAGGGTTTTCTCCCATATGTGTGGTGCTCGGCTAGGTGGGGTCATGTTAAGGCAGCTGGTGACAAATGGGATTCGGCGACAGGGGTTGGGTACTCCCTTTGCATGTGGGTCGGCATCGTTGACGTCCATCCCCAACCGAGGTAGTGCAATGGCACGGTGACACCTCTCCTACATGGTAAGTGCCAAGGTGCGAGCATTACGGTAGTGCATTACTCTAATGGCGGTGGTGTGTGATACGTCTCTAGCGTATCTTTAATTTGTGAATGTTCCATGTTGTTTTATTATCAATCTTGGATGTTTTATAATCATTTTATAGTCAATTTATAACAGTTTTTGGTACTAACCTATTAACATAGTGCCAAGTGCTAGTTGCTGTTTTTTCCATGTTTTTACATCGCAAATCAATATCAAACGGAGTCCAAATGCCACGAAACTCCAAAATGATTTTTATGGGCCAAAAGAAAGGCAATGGGCCCTGGTTGCACCTGAGGGGGGGGGGTGCCCCGAGGGGGGCACAACCCACCAGGGCGCGCCAGGAGGCCCTGGCATGCCCTGGTGAGTTGTGCCCACCTCGGGTGCCCCCCCCGGACCGCCTCTTTGCTTTATAAATACCCCAATATTCCAGAAACCCTAAAGGCATCGACGAAATATTCATCCAGCCGTTGCAAAGTCCAGAACCACCAGATCCAATCTAGACACCATCACGGAGGGGTTCACCACATCCATTGGTGCCTCTCCGATGATGCGTGAGTAGTTCTTTGTAGACCTTCGGGTTCGTAGTTAGTAGCTAGATGCCATTCTCCCTCTCGCTGAATTCTCAATACAATGGTCTCTTGGAGATCCATATGATGTAACTCTTTTGCGGTGTGTTAGTTGGGGTCTGATGAACTTCGAGTTGATGATCAGTTATATCTTTTTATATCCATGAAAGTTATTTGAGTTTCTTTGATCTCTTATATGCATGATCTCTTATAGCCTCATATTTCTTCTCCGATATTTGGGTTTTGTTTGGCCAACTTGCAACGGGAAGAGGTGCCCGGTAGTGGGTTCGATCTTACGGTGCTCGATTCCAGTGACAGAAAGGGAACTGACACATATGTATCGTTTCTACTAAGGATAAAAAGACGAGATCTATATCTACTGCCATATAGATAAACGGATCTTGTCTACATCATGTCATCGTTCTTATTGCATTACTCCGTCTTTCCATGAACTTAATACACTAGATGCATGCTGGTTAGCGGTTGGTGTGTGGAGTAATAGGAGTAGATGCAGGCAGGAGTCGGTCTACTAATCTTGGACGTGATTCCTATGTTTTAAATGATCATTGCCTGGATAACATCATAATATTTGAAGTTCTATCAATTGCCCAACAGTAATTTGTTTACCCACCGTTTGCTATTTTTCTCGAGAGAAGCCACTAGTGAAACCTACGGCCCCCGGGTCTTCTTTCTCATATATTTGCTTGTGATCTACTTTTCCTTTGCATTTTTATTCAGATCTATTAAACCAAAAATACAAAAAAAACTTTGCTGCACTTTATTTTATTTACGATCTATTATTTCAATCTACTACAAATTTCTGGCTTCCTTACCCGAAAGGGATTGGCAACCCCTTTAACACGTCGGGTTGCGAGGTGCTGTTATTTGTGTGCAGGTGTTGTTTACGTTGTGTTGCTTGGTTCCCCTACTGGTTCGATAACCTTGGTTTCATCACTGAGGGAAGTACCTACCTTCATTGTGCTACATCATCCCTTTCTCTTTGGGGAAATACCAACGTAGTCCTAGCAGACAAGAGCTTTCTGGCGCTATAGTCAGGGAGCGATTAGCGTGTCTCTCTTGGACGCCTAGGCGGCGACCCCAAGCAATCATAGCTATGCCACCAAAAACCAAATTATATATTATTACTCTATTATTAATGTATAAATGTATAAGAGGTGTGATCCTATTCTTTATGAGGATTAATCATAGCTATAGTCAGGGAACCTTCCATGCACACACCAGCCAACGAATAGTGCATACGCCAACAAGTCATGCGTCGAGTACATGTACCAGACACGCATTATGAAGTTTCGTTTGCCATAGGCGCCATATGTCTTGAACCCATTATCCCAGGCTTCTTGCAATTCGTCCTTAAGCGGCTGCATGTACACATTCATATTTTTCCCCGGATAGTTGGGCCCTGGAATTATCAACGTCAGGAAAACGTTCTTTCTTTGCATAATCTGTCCGGGGGGGCGGGAGATTGAGTGGAAAGACAAATACGGGCCAACAAATGTATTGGGCTGCCGTCATACCAAACACACTGAACCCATCTGTGCTGATGCCGACTCGAGGATGCCTCGGATCTACCGCTTTGTCAGCTTGTAATTCATCAAACTTTTTCCACGCAACACCATCCGATGTGTGTACCATCATCAGATTCGCAACTGCATCTAGTTCAGTTCTTTTGCCTGTTTTGTGCCATGTCATCTGTCTGGCCGTCTCTTCGACCATGAAAAGAAGTTGAAGTCTTGGTACGATTGGTATATACCGAAGAACACTAACGGGGATTTTGGTCTGTGTCTTCTCACCCATACCGTTGTCTACCACAATATACCGGGAAGACTTGCAAATGGGACAATAGTTCAAGTCCGCATAGTCAAGCCTAAATAAGGCACATTCTTTCTCACAGGCATATATCTTCTAATAGGTCATCTTCAGTGCACGGAGGATTTTGTCCGACTGGTACAGGTTTGCAGGCATTACATGGCCTTTTGGCAGAAAGCGTCCAAATACTGTCATAATTGCGTCGTAGCATTCTCTGCCCAAGTTGAACTGAGCCTTCAGAGCCATTACTTGTGAGATGGCATCCAACTGACAAAGCTCAGTGTGCTCGTGGAGCGGACGTTTTGAAGACTCCAACATTTCATTGAAGGCCTTTGCAGATTCCTCCATCTCCTCGTCCGAATCCCGAGCATCATCATAGTCTTGCACCATGTTCTCCATCCCGGTACCATGCTCGTTGGTGTGACGACGATCCACCTCCGCTCGGTCACATTGGGCAGACTCGCCATGAAATGTCCACACCGTATAATCGGGCGTAAAACCATTCTTCTGCAGGTGTTTGCCCATTTCAGCCTCTGTCCTCTTTCCCCAATTGCCGCACCGGAAACAGGGGCACCAGGTTTTCCTCTGGCTATTTGCAGATGCGGCTTGCACAAACCCCTTGGTTTTTGTGAACCATTCAGCACTCCATTTGTTCTGACCAGTGTGACCGGTATACATCCACGCACGATCACTCATCTTGACTTTCAGAGATACTGGAAACACAACAATTATATATATAATTCGCCATGTATATATTCATCAGTTGTTCTACTTTGTCAATTTTATTACGTCCATGCAACCTACACTCTAATAGGTAATGATAGGTCCTAATCCCACCCGAGTATGTGTAGATTGGGTTCATTTTCCCATGCTATGCTCCGGATCCGATGCAAAATTTCGGCAGCACCTCCCCGTTGTTCTCCTGATACACGTCTCTGCAATAAACAGAGAGGATGTGTACCCGGAGAACAACAGGGGAGGCACTAATGAAATTTATGCGTCGGATCCAATTGGGCTGTCCATGGATAGCGTTGGACAATTCGAAAGAATCAAGGTTATAAATATGCAAATGCATGCATATTTATAACTATGACGCTTTCAAACGGGAGACACATATTGGTTACGCATACTGATGATTGAAGACACATATAGAGCTAGCTATCAAATTTTATCGGCACGAACATCGGAACAGAGAAAATAATTAATGGGGGAGAAGGACATGTTATTTGTGCTCACCCACGAACGAAGGGGCAGAGCTCGTCAAACGCAGGGCGAGGTCGTCGAACACCAAACCTCGCAGCGATGAAACAACTTCACATTTAAATCTACCCGATCAACACAATTATATATGATGTTTTCCATAACAAAATCAAAAAATATATGACCTAACTAATAATTCTTCTACTTCTTCTTCTACTTCTTCTACTTCTTTTCTTCTTCTTCTTTTTTCATCTTTTTTCTACTTCTTTTCTTTTCTTCCTTTCTTCTTCTTCTACTTCTTTTCTTCTTTTTCTTTTTTCATCTTTTTTCTACTTCTTTTCTTTTCTTCTTGTTCTACTACTTCTACTTCTTCTACTACTTCTACTTCTTCTACTTCTTCTAATTCTTTTCTAACACTTCTACTTCTTCTTCTACTTCTTCTACTTCTTCTTCTACATCTTCTACTTCTTTTCTTCTTCTTCTTTTTTCATCTTTTTTCTACTTGTTTTCTTTTCTTCCTTTCTTCTTCTTCTACTTCTTTTCTTCTTTTTCTTTTTTCATCTTTTTCTACTTCTTTTCTTTTCTTCTTGTTCTACTACTTCTACTTCTTCTACTACTTCTACTTCTTCTAATTCTTTTCTAACACTTCTACTTCTTCTTCTACTTCTTCTACTTCCTCTTCTACTTCTTCTACTTCTTTCCTTCTTCTTCTTTTTTCATCTTTTTTCTACTTCTTTTCTTTTCTTCCTTTCTTCTTCTTCTACTTCTTTTATTCTTTTCTTTTTCATCTTTTTCTACTTCTTTTCTTTTCTTCTTGTTCTACTACTTCTACTTCTTCTACTACTTCTACTTCTTCTACTTCTTCTAATTCTTTTCTAACACTTCTACTTCTTCTTCTACTTCTTCTACTTCTTCTTCTACTTCTTCTACTTCTTTTCTTCTTCTTCTTTTTTCATCTTTTTTCTACTTCTTTTCTTTTCTTCCTTTCTTCTTCTTCTACTTCTTTTCTTCTTCTTCTTTTTTCATCTTTTTTCTACTTCTTTTCTTTTCTTCTCGTTCTACTACTTCTACTTCTTCTACTACTTCTACTTCTTCTAATTCTTTTCTAACACTTCTACATTTTCTTCTACTTCTTCTACTTCTTCTTCTACTTCTTGTACTTCTTTTCTTCTTCTTCTTTTTTCATCTTTTTTCTACTTCTTTTCTTTTCTTCCTTTCTTCTTCTTCTACTTCTTTTCTTCTTTTTATTTTTTCATCTTTTTTCTACTTCTTTTCTTTTCTTCCTTTCTTCTTCTTCTACTTCTTTTCTTCTTTTTCTTTTTTCATCTTTTTTCTACTTCTTTTCTTTTCTTCTCGTTCTATTACTTCTACTTCTTCTACTTCTTCTACTACTTCTACTTCTTCTACTTCTTCTAATTCTTTTCTAACACTTCTACTTCTTCTTCTACTTCTTCTACTTCTTCTACTTCTTCTTCTACTTCTTCTACTTCTTTTCTTCTTCTTCTTTTTTCATCTTTTTTCATCTTTTTTCTACTTCTTTTCTTTTCTTCCTTTCTTCTTCTTCTAATTATTTTCTTCTTTTTCTTTTTTCATCTTTTTTCTACTTCTTTTCTTTTCTTCCTTTCTTCTTCTTCTACTTATTTTCTTCTTTTCTTTTTTCATCTTTTTCTACTTCTTTTCTTTTCTTCTCGTTCTACTACTTCTACTTCTTCTACTACTTCTACTTCTTCTACTTCTTCTAATTCTTTTCTAACACTTCTACTTCTTCTTCTACTTCTTCTAATTCTTCTTCTACTTCTTTTCTTTTTCTTCTTTTTTCATCTTTTTTCTACTTCTTTTCTTTTCTTCCTTTCTTCTTCTTCTACTTCTTTTCTTCTTTTCTTTTTTCATCTTTTTCTACTTCTTTTCTTTTCTTCTTGTTCTACTACTTCTACTTCTTCTACTTCTTCTAATTCTTTTCTAACACTAACACTAACACAATCTAGCACTAACAATTAAACAGCAAAAAAAAATGAAAAAACAGAAGAAAAAAAAGAAGTAGTCCCTCATCGGAGCAATGGGACAGTCGGGGCAGTAGCGGGGGGCACCGGGCGGGCGGCGGGTCGTCGGGGAGGGTGGGGCGGAGGGTGGTGGGGCGAGGCGTCGACGGGTGGGGTGGGGCGGAGGGTGGTGGGGCGGGCAGCGGGGCGGTGGCGGGGGCGGCGGGTGGCGGAGGGGTGGTCGGGCGACGGGGCGTCTGCGGGTGGGGTGGGGGCGGAGGCCGGGGTGGTGGGGCGACGGGCCAAGCGGGTGCGCGGCTGAAATGTATGCGGGCAACATTGGATAGCCGGCTCCCGCATTTGTGGGCTGGTGCCCCAATGCGCTGACGGATGACGGAATAAATTTATGAGTCAACGTTGGAGATGCCCTAACCCGACCAATCTTATCTGACAAACATATAATTTGCACATGGTCAAGATTCAAATGGACCGGTCCGGTCTGGACTTGTTACTGGACCTATGAACGTGTTCTAAAATCCCAGGGGCCAGAGTTTGGTCTACACCTCGTCTAACAGGGCAACAGTGTAAACCTAAGTTCGATCATTCTTCTGTATACTGAGTGTAGAAGGGCGCATGCCGATGAGATGTCCGGCACTGGACGTGCACTTCATGTTCCCGCAAGTTTCAGCAATGGTGTCGGACAGAGTTGGATGGGCGCCCCCGGTCCATGACAGCAGCACGACCACCACTTCCGGCTTCGTTAGAGCATCTACAATGACAGATACCTAATTTGAGTTGCGAACGGCCCGAGCAGCGCCTGGCCACGTCCGTGGATAGTGACCGGTCAGACCCCGCATGACAACTCCAAAAACCATAGTAGGCATTTTTCAATTAGCATTTTCATACAAAACCATGCAAAAAAGCAAGATCTATGTACTACCAACTACCATGTACACTACTAATCCTTCTTGTCAGATATGCGGATGAAATTGATGTCGGGGTCGCCGTCGTTATGGTCATTGGCAGTTGGGCGGACCTCCAGTTCCTCCTTGGGACTGAAGAATGGCATGCTGCTCCGTTGCCTCCTCTGCCTGGGCCACCTCGAACTATGTGCATCGTACATGGCGAAGCCGGTAGGCTCCGGATCTGCCTGGTGCGCCTCCTCTGACTCCTCCACCTCCTCCTTTATGACCGCGTCCTCCTCTTTTGGCTCCACCTCCACCTCCTCCTCCTCGGGCTGCACTGAATCCAGAGGCAGGCTGGCTGCGATCCGATCTTCGCGCCTGCCCTGGATCTCCTCTAGCAGCTACAGCCGCCGCTCTGGAGTGAGCATGTTGTAACTAGTGGTTAGTGGCTGATGGATGGATTGAAGGTCACGGCGGTGGAGAGGAGGGAGGGGGAAGAAATGGAAGCGGTCTATGGTTGGGCTTTTGTCGTCCGGCTTACGTAGCCGGACATGTATCCTCAGATGGCATGCTAGAGCGGCACCACGCGACGCCAATGTGTCCTCATCAATGAACTGAGGAGGCGCACGTCAGACCTCTGGTTTATGCTTTTGTCCGCATGGACCCTTGCGGCCTGTCCTAAGTGACGTGCATGTCTGGACATCTTCATATCCGCCCCAGATATGTGCCGGATATAAGAAGTGCCGGTCAGTCCTAGTATTTGGGCTAGATTTGTCAAGTCTTGTTGGGTTGCAATTTTGTGTTTGGACAGTACCAGGCAAGCTGTCCAGGCGTTTGGGGCGGATATCTGAGGACTCCAGTTGTAGATGCTCTCATGCCTCAAGTAGCCGCATGTAGCGGCGTGGCGGTAGCTATGGTGTCGTAGACAATGACAAGAAACACGTGCAGCCGTCTCGCATCATGAGCTGTTGGGCAAGCACCGGCTTGCTAAGCGCTCACTCTAGTAGTAAAAATGGCCAGCGTGGTTGTGGCTGTGGTGCCACGGACAACAGAGACGTGCTCCTGGAGCGGCGGTATGAGTTGCCTGGATGGCGGTGCGACATGGTGCCATGGATGATGCCGAGACGGACACGTCGCCGGTGCGGCGACGCAAGCTGAAGCGTGTGCGCTGGGACGGCGAAAATTGCAGGTGCTTGGCTGGCGGTGGCTACGATGACATGACTAAGAGTGAGTGGTTCGACCCTATGATCGAAAGGGAGACCTCCTCATTGGCGCCTTGAGTGCCCGATCACTTTCCTGGCGCTCACGCGCGCCCCCTAGTGGGCCGTGGCCCATTCGCTTGAATGCTGCTCGCTCGACCGCTCCTTGGTAGCCTTTTTTTTCTCTTGCGAGCACTTGTCAAAAAAGCCTTGTTGTTTAAAAAATAAAAAGGAAAAAATTGAAAAAAATCGTGAACTAAAAAATGTTCATGAATTTTCATAAAAGTTCACAAAATTAGAAAACAAAGTTCATCGAATTTGAAAACAAGTTCATCGGTTTCGAAAAAAGTTCATCTAGTTTGCAAAAAACTTCATCGGTTTTGGAAAAAGTTCATCTAGTTTGCAAAAAAGTTCATCGGTTTTGAAAATAGTTCATCGAACTTGTAAAAGTTCATTGAATTTGAAAAAAGTTCATTGAATTTGAAAAAAGTTCATTAGTTTCGAAAAAAGTCCATCAAATTCGAAAAAGTGCATCTACTATCAAGAAAATGTTTCACGAATTTCTTTCACACAAAAAAAGTTCGTGACTTTGAAAAAAAATGTAAAAGGGATAGAAAAAAAAACAAAAAAAGAAGAAGAAAAGGAGAAACAAACCAGTACGTAAAACTTAATGTCAGTTGGTCGGGTGGTCATGGGGTTGAATTCCTAAGACCCGCGTCGCGGGTTCAAATCCTTGTGTAGCACACACTTCTTTCTTTTTATAGAAACGGAGAAGGAGCTTCTTTTTATAGGAACGGAGAAGGAGCATATGGGCCGGCCAGGGAGGGTGTGAACCCTGTACCAAAATACCTATACTCTCTCGGCGCTTAAGAGCATCTCCAACATGCGCGCGCAAAAAACTTGTTACCGCACGTGCTTCGGCTGATTTAGCGCGGCCGCCAGCGCTGGCTCCAGCAGCCGCGCTATAATGCAGCGCGCAAGCGCGCCGCTCCAGCAGCGTGTAAAAATACAGCGAGCACGACTCGCCGGGCATTTTAACATATATGATATTTTGGAAACAAAATGAGTTTGAAACATTCATCAAAATGCAATGAACATGTGAAATGTGACATAAACAAGTTAATGAAAAAAAGTTCATGCCCACAAGTTCAAAATCATGCTCACAAGTTCATCCAACCAAGTTTAGAATGCAAATCAAGTTCAAGACACAAATGAAAGACACATCAATCCTCTTCCTCATCTTCGTCCTCATCATCTTCCGAAGACGATTCTTCTGCCTCCGAAGATGAATCTTCCTCCCTCTTCTCATCATGCACCGCATCATGTGAAGCTCTGACGGTGTTGGCAAGATCTTCAACGGCATCTTCATGGGAATGTGTGTGAGGAGGCACATCGAAAGATATTCCACCCATGGCGGCTGGAGGTGCACCCATGCCTCCCATGAGAGAAGCAAAACTCATGCCTCCCATGGCGGCCATAGCGTCGGAGGGTGCTCCAATGCCACCCATGCCTCCCATGGCGGCCGGAGGTGCACCCATGCCTCCCATGGCGGCCGGAGGTGCACCCATGCCTCCCATGGCTCCGAAGCCACCCATGCCTCCCATGGCGCCAAGGCCACCGCCACCCATGGCACCGAGGCCACCGCCACCAATTGCGCCGGTGTGCGCATCCATGGGTGGCAGGGCGCCGGCGCCGGCGCGCGCGGGACGTAGGAGGAGGAGAGGAGAGAGTGCGGAGAGCGAGCGCTCGAGTGTGCCGCGTGCGGTAGCGGGCGCCCGAAATACACCGTGCGGGATAGTGCTTTCGACCGCGCGCCCAACTCGTTATAGCGCGCGCGCCCTTTTTGCGCGCCCGCTGGAGCGACCCGCCGCGTTGCGCGCGCGCTAAAACGGACTAATTTGCAGCGCGGCGCTAGTTTAGCGCGGCTGTTGGAGATGCTCTAAGGCATCGAATAGGATTTGGCGTTGAAAGGTTATGTCCCCAGTGGACCCTAATGTTTATCTGGGCCATCCGGTAAATCGCAGGTGCCAACAGCCAGGTCCGGTCCATCGGGCCGAAGGGTTAAACTAGACCACCTGAATCTTGAGTTCATAGTCCTTAACCCAAAGCGCTCTCAATATCTCTACTCTGACAAGGGGAGTTGGTAGGACAGTATCCACGGTTTTGTTTTTGCTTCACCGCCCACCACCCCCTCCATGTTGGATTTTCTCGCTCCCTCTTAATACCAAATCATTTTTCCTGATCCTCCTCTCGTTTGTTCGTGCCTTGTTTGGCAAGTGCCAATTTAATTCAACCATGTAAATATTATCTAATTAAGAATTCGGAAATCGCACCATATATGTAAGATAACCTTCCTAAAAGACAAAGAGAAGATTTTTCTTAGTAACCTTCCAAATCAAAATAAGATATTCCTCTATAAGAAATAGCTAATACCACATCCTATCACATTTATTATCTATCATTATCTCTATTATTAAATCTCTACTCCTAAAAGGGGAGTTAAAAATGAACCGGTACACATGGTTTATTTCTGCCTCCACATCCCACCACCCCCTCCATGCTGATTTTTTTCTCACTGCCACTAAAAAAATGGATCGATCCACCCGACCTACCGATTTTTTTTCATGCTTGCTTTGGCAGGTACCGATTCAATTCAATCACGTAAATGTTAGGTAATTAATAAGAATTTGAAAACACTATATATGTAAGGTCACCTTACTAAAAGATAGACTACAGATTTTTTTATCGATAACCTTCCAAATCTACACTCCCCTTGTAAGGAGCTTCTTTTTATAGGAACGGAGAAGGAGCATATGGGCCGGCCAGGGAGGGTGTGAACCCTGTACCAAAATACCTATACTCTCTCGGCGCTTAAGGCATCGAATTGGATTTGGCGTTGAAAGGTTATGTCCCCAGTGGACCCTATTGTTTATCTGGGCCATCTGGTAAATTCACAGGTGCCAACAGCCAGGTCCGGTCCATCGGGCCGAAGGGTTAAACTAGACCACCTGAATCTTGAGTTCATAGTCCTTAACCCAAAGCGCTCTCAATATCTCTACTCTCACAAGGGGAGTTGGTAGGACAGTATCCACAGTTTTTGTTTTTGCCTCACCGCCCACCACCCCCTCCATGTTGGGTTTTGTCGCTCCCTCTTAACACCAAATCATTTTTCCTGATCCTCCTCTCGTTTGTTCGTGCCTTCTTTGGCAGGTGCCAATTTAATTCAACCATGTGAATATTATCTAATTAAGAATTCAGAAATCGCACCATATATGTAAGATAACCTTCCTAAAAGACAAAGAGAAGATTTTTCTAAATAACCTTCCAAATCAAAATAAGATATACCTCAATAAGAAATAGCTAATACCACATCCTATCACATTTATTATCTATCATTATCTCTATTATTAAATCTCTACTCCTAAAAGGGGAGTTGATGAACCGGTACACATGGTTTATTTTTGCCTCCACATCCCACCACCCCCTCCATGCTGATATTTTTCTCACCGCCACTAAAAAACGGATCGATCCACTTGACCTACCGATTATTTTTTCATGCTTGCTTTGGCAGGTGCCGATTCAATTCAATCACGTAAATGTTAGGTAATTGATAAGAATTTGGAAACACTATATATGTAAGGTCACCTTCCTAAAAGATAGACTACATAATTTTTTCTGATAACCTTCCAAATCTACACTCCTAAAAGGGGAGTTGGTAGGTCAGTATGCATGGTTTATTTCACCTCAACATTTCACCACCCTCCATGTTGGTTTTTTCTCCCTCCCACTAAAAACCCGGATCTATTCACCCAACCTTCCTTTTCATAGCACGTTTATCTTCATTTTACTACTAGCATCCTGTAAAATGAAATGAGATAGAATGGTGTAGCCATAAATGATTGGTGGAGAAATTAACAGTTTTGGGTCATCAGAGGTGTCTCGCAAGATAGCTTTTTAGATTTTAATCTTAATTATGCATGTGCTCCAAAATAATAATCAAACTTATTTGTGCTTATGCATATAATAACAGTAGCAAGAGTATATTTCATTTTAGTGGAAACTAGAACAACGAGTTTTCTTTTGCATATATAAATAGATACACAAACAAAATACTACACCCCACACAATTAGTGTTTCACGCCACCTCGTGCTCACGATCAAGCTCTGACAAGATCAGTTCATCCACGTCATCTGCCTCAACCCCGATTCCCCCATCCTGTGGTGGTTAGCACCACCCACTCATCATCTGTACAGCCGAGATGGCCAAGAGGACCGCCACACAATGGAGGGACTCATGGGCCCGTGAACCATGGTTATGTAGCCCTTGGTACTCAACTTTGATGACAACGGGTCAATGCCACGTACGGGCCGAGCGGCCATCGCCGGTGTGCAGCTCCGCCCATGTCTCATTACCGATAGGATTACAAGTACTAGCTCGCCATCGTGGGATCTGAAAGGCACCAAATGAAGAAGAGAGGGACATCAACAATGGAGGTGTGTCTTGGTTCTCCCTCATCAAAGACTTTACTGATTTAACTTCTCAAGGGGGCATGCTACGATTGTGTTTTACTTAGAATGGCTAGAGCAGAACTGGTCATGGGTAGAATTAGTGTGCGAGACGTCAAGTGAAGGGAATTAAATTAAGTTAGTGACCAACGGAATTAAATTAAGTTAGTCACCATGGGTTGAATTAGCACTAAGATACGAAGGCGGTTGCCGCCTTTGTCCCTTGTTGCTGGCCCCCCACGGTGGCATTGATCGCTGGCTCATTTAAAACACGAGTTCGTGGATTTTGTGATAAAAGTGAGGGTTGAGAGTGAGCGGGATGGGGGTAAAGTTGGTATGTTCAGTCATGGCTGTCTAAGTGGAATAATTTCCTTACATTAAAAATGCGGGGAATTTCCTTTCACTAGAGATGGCTTTGCAGAAAATTGTATGAGAGGGCGGTTGATTTATTTTCATCCCGTCATCGAATTTGTTGGCCAGGATAGGAGGGTAAATGCCTTGGTTGGTTGATTCAAGAGTTAATAATGGGCACGGTGGCGTATCAGTTGCATGCTCAACCAAAGACGTTATATTTTTGTTTCGTGGTCATGCACGAGATTCAACTATATGACTTCTCCTAGGTTGCCTGTGTCGAAGTACAATCTGAAGGAGAAAATGTGCCACGATGAAAGCGAGGTGGGCCTCATCGGATTTTAAAAGAGAGGGCTCCAGCAAGAAATATCCGACTACAATGGGAAAACGAGCAGGAAGGGGAGGGTCTGGCAGGAAAAGGGAATGGTGTGTCCTAGGGTGGATTTGTTGTGTTGCGACCGCGTGTTGGAGATAACATGACGGATAGTTCGGACAACCACATTTCTCCTGCACATATGGACTTGATTTGGGGAGCCCGGACTGTTCAGATGGTTGGATTTTGAGGAGCTGGGCGCCTGTTTATGTCTGAATATGTTCGGACTTATGACTTATGAGAGAGAAATAATCTTCGATCTTGGAGACGACTTTAAACATGTGTATGATTCATTTGTATGAACTGTAGTCCATGTAATGCAAGGCGTTCTACTAGTTTCTATTGGAGGAGTTGATCTTACGGCTAGCATCGAACAGGGAATATATGAACTAATTGTTGCCGCTGAGACCAATGCCTCCAAGTGCTAGCTATCTTGGCGTACACAGATGGCCGGCAAGCTGCCGCTACATGAGCTTCCAAGGCTCCCTTCCTGTTACACACTTGCAGAACTCCAGATCGATGCTGTTTACCCTGTGGATGAGACGGTGAAGATCTAGGCCCTGCAAGCTTTTTCACACGTTGCGCAGAAATTTGTTCCTCATATAGTCACTGTTCAATGAATATTTTTTATCATTATTAATAATTTTATGTTACTATTATTCATTCATTTTTTCTCTAAAGCTCACATAATCTATTTTTAATATTTGAGGAGCTTTAAGTTCAGGTTATAAAATTAAGTGCCCCGGAGCTCTTCAAGATTGGTGCAAACAAATATTAAAAGAGCATAGAAGCGCTCATCTGGGCTAGAACATACTTCTCTTACATTATCCGGTTAACATTGCAACATGAATTCTTGAATATATCCCAACGAAATGCGAAAAGAATGTAATGCCTCTCTCACTACCATTGTAGTTAAGCATTTTTCATACAAAGGGCTGGTGACTGCATACGCAACAATAAAGGAAGCGTGCACATATTATATCCTACTCTCCGATCTGCTCACGAATGCAGTCAGCACGCTTGAATTCTTTGAGATGTTTTGTGTCAGTGGCAGTTAATGTTCTCATATTTATCATGGAACAACTGGTCACATATGTCACAGCATATCCAAAAGGCGTTGGCATGGTACTGAGGCCATGCTTGGATCCAAGGGACTATTTTTAGTCTGACTAAAACTAGTCTTTTTTAGAGGCTAAAGTTCCAATCACCCCTGACTAAAGAGAGGCTAGAACTAGTCTTGAGACTAAAAGAATTTAGTCAGAGGAACCCTACTAAAATGTGAATTAGTCATCTCTCTCCTCATTTAACTCCTCTCCTTTAACACATGCGAGTTCGGGATTGGAGGGTTTGGAGGATAATAAATGCTCATCAACTCATTTTAGTCTATTTAGTATTTGTATCCAAGCATGGGTGAGGCTAGCAAGTTTTAGTCCCACTACTTATAGTCATGGGACTAAAACGTATCCAAGCACCCTCTGAGCACTACAGGTTTCACAAAAGTATGTAATTTCATGATCATTTTCTTTGTCTTCAGCAGGCTTCCTAAAGTTCTTGTTTGGAGCAGATAAATCTTGCATCGACTCTTGAGATGGTGGCACGTTCTCTTCAGCAGGTGTAATAGCTAGAATCAACCAAGTCTATTGTAATTTTTTTTGCCGGAGATTGGATTATTAGTTTGCGTGTTTGTTTTAGATTTGGGCGGTACAATTTTGTCACTTTAGTTAACAGTTTTTTGCATGAACCACCCATGCCATGCATATGGCTGGTGTTGGCGTGGTTCATACCATTGGCTGCAGGCTTGGAATTTCCCGGTACTTCAATCCTATTCCGAGGCATGATAAATATATAAATCTCTATTTTTGCCAAAATTATACACATCTCTCTACTTTTGGTGAATTTAGACAATTAAGCCGGCCCTCTCTATATCTTCCGTGTAAAAGATCACATGTGCGCACACAAGTATATATGTTTATATACACTGTGCATTGCCAGTGGAAAATAGCTAGAATACATATTCCAAACATTTTTTTTAATTTGATCATTACTAAAATAAATAGAAAACTATGTCATTTATCTGATGTAGTTTAGTGAAAAGTTATGTATGTAATATATGCGGCTTAAAAATTACAAATATTTCAAAATAGAATACAGTGCATGGATACTCTTCATTGCCAGGAGAAAATGAATGCCCTCATTTACTCTTATAAAATTAATGCATGATCGAATCCTAGAAAATATATGGTTTAAAAAAGTTGAAGGTTTTGTGGGCGACAAGTGTCCAATGTCTGTAATAAACATAAGACCAAACCCCATCATATTTCTTTAGGATATAAAAGGACGCAAAATTATACTCCCTCCGTTCCAAAATATAGTGCTTCTTCTATTCCCGTACTTCAACTGTGACCATAAATTTAGCCAACAAGATCTACTGCGGCAGGAGCAGAAGTTATACCAGTGAATTCGTATTCAAAAGAAGTTTTCAATTATATAATTTTTTCTTCCGACGCAGTCGGTCTCGTTGATTAAATTTATGGTCAAAGTTGGACCTTGGGAAGCGCTTGGTAGCACTATATTTTGAAATGAAGGAGTACATCCACCAAAGAATTTTGCATTTGCAATTCTATAGCCCACCAGTACACATGCATACTTCATAAAATTGCTATAATGTTACATCTTCTATCAATCTGGAATTATTGGGGCATGGCACACCAAGAATATATATCACGCGCATTGATTTCACACACTTGTCAATTGGAAAAGTCTATGCATGCGAAAAATACAACCACTAATGCACGGTGTTGTTTATAATTCGATACTCTTTTTCCTTTGTCTAATACAAAAATAAACACGGTCGTATATCTGAAAATAACCTTTTTCCCAAAGAAATGTGTTTGAAAGTAACTGATCAAACTATTGGCCTAAATTCCCCTTTGTTTCAATACAGAAATGAAGGGAGTACATCCACCAAAGAATTTTGCATTTGCAATTCTATAGCCCATCTGTACATATGCAGACTTCATAAAATTGCTATAATGTTACATCTTCTACCAATCTGGAATTATTGGGGCATGGCACACCGAGAATATATATCAAGCGCATTGATTTCACATTGTCTATTGGAAAAGTCTATGCATGCAAAAAATACAACCACTAATGCACAGTTTATGTGAAATCCGAGGATCTGTCTGAGCAGCAGCATCATTGTCGTCGTAGTCCTTCTTGAAGGTGTTGTTTGGTACGCGTGAATTCAGAGGCATAGGAGCGTGGTGGAATTCAGAGGCATAGGAACGTGGCGGCGGTTGCTGGAAATCATCGCTTTGACATTTTTTTATCTTGTTTCTCTTTCTGGCCTTGATTGTCCTGTTTGCCCATCAGTGATATCACAGTTCGGTCAGGTGGTTGCTATATTAATATAGCAAGGCGAAAGCCTATTTCAAGACTTTGTAAACTGAATTTTAAATATATCACAATGGAATGGGAAAAGAATGTAATGCCTCTCTCACTACCTTTCTAGTTAATCATTTTTCATACAAAGGGTGACTACATACCCTAAAATAAAGGAATGGTGCACATATTATATCCTACTCTCCAATCACCTCGCGGATGCAGTCAGGACACTTGTATACTTTGATATGTTCTGCTTCAGAGGCAGTTACGTTCACACATTTGCCATGGAACCACTGATCACATTCGTCACAACCAATCCAAAAGGCATTGGCATGATACGGAGCATTACAAGATCCGCAAAAGTCGGTAACTTCATTATCCTTTTGTTTGTCTTCAGCAGGCTTCCTAGAGTCCCTGTTTGGAGCAGACAAAACTTGCATCGAGTCTTGAGAAGGTGGCACGTTCTCTTCAGCAGGTGTGACAGAGTATACGTCTGGATTGGATACATTCTCTTGAGTTGGTGCGCTCGACTCCCTGTTTGCACTGTATCGTGCAAATGTTGATACCCAAGCAAGACCATAAGAGAGATAGAATTCGTCATGGACTGTTCGCATCTCGTTTACCATATCAAATAAACGTATCCTGAAAGAGAAAGTAAACCAACATCATCAACTCGGCAATTGGCTTCGCGAGCAATATGTAACACATGACATTCTTGATGCATGGAGGAACTATACAAGCACTAAAACATAATGATTTAAATAGAAGATGAAGATCGCCCCTACTAAGAATAGCCCATTATTTAATGCTGAGGCTCTAACAGTTAGTTCTGCAGGACTACGGTTCTGTTGAAGCTGTATTCTCTCTCGTGTTTGTTAAATGGAAAAAACAAGATATTATGTCAAAAAATAGAATCTTCTATAAGCTTGTTTAAAAGCATATGAATTACATACTGTTTTGTTAGATAGATGTTACAGGTTTTTGCGCTTTTTGCTGCATTCAAAGATTCTTCTACATGCCCATGCTTTATAAACAAGATATTGGTTACGTTTTCTCGGAATTAGATTGCACATATAAATGTCCTAAATGTTAAGTGCACAAAAAAACTGTTTGTGAAACGAAGTAGTAGTGGTGGTGGTGGTGGTGGTGGTGGTGGTAGCAACAACAGTGGTAGTAACGTACCTTTGGTTGGCGTTGAGATGAGTGGACAAGAAAAAGGTGACACCCATGAGCCACGAGTCGGAGTGGTGGGCGACGAGTGTCAGGTAGTCAGAACGGTTCACATAATCTCGCCGGCGGTTGATGCCTCGTGTCGGCACCGGCAGGCCTGGCGGCACCATCTCCTCTGGCAGCGTCAACTCCCAACTACCGTCCGGGTACCCGTACAAGCACAATGGCTCTTTACCTGAAGCGAGAAAATGAATCACACCACTACATCAGCCAGTGATCTGCACACCTCGCCATCTTTTTTACTAATTGTAATTGGGGGCACCATATGAAATTTACTTTAATTTAAGAAAAACTACCTCTCCAAACCATCGATTTGACAAAAAGTCATTATATTATTCAAACAGGTTTGATGTCGGTACATGTCAAACAACTCTATTGTAAAAAAACCCGGAGATTAGATTGTTAGTTTGCATGTTTGTTTTACATTTGGGCAGTACTTCGACACTTTAATTAATTAAATATTTTTTGCATGAAGCACCCCATGCCATGCATATGGCTTGGTGATGGCGAGGTTCATATCACTGGCTGCAGGCTTAGAATTTGGAGGTACTTTAAGCCTATTACGAGGCGTGATAAATATGCAGTTCTCTATGTTTGCCAAATTTATACAAATCTCTCTACTTTTGGCTAATTTAAAATTAAGCCAGCCTTCTCTATGTCATCGTGAGAAAGATCGCTTGTGCGCACACAAGTATATATGTTTATATACACTGTGCGTTGTCGGCGGAAAATATCTAGAGTCTGTATTTCCCGACAATTTTTTTAAAAAAAATCTGATCATTTATCTGACGTATTTTAGTGAATACACATGTATATAATATGTGACTTAAAATTAAAAATATTTCAAAATAGAACCATGGATACTCTTCATGACCAGGAGAAAATAAATGTCCTCATGTACTCTTGTAGAACACTTTTGCATGAATATTCTATGTAAATTGTAATGCATAATCGAGTCCTAGAAAATATATGGTCTAGAAACAGTTGAAGGTTTTGTGGGCGACAAGTGTTGAATGTCAATAATAAACATAAGATCAAACCCCCATCGTATTTCTTTAGGAGAAAAGGAGAAAAAAAGTATACATCCACCAAAGAATTTCGCGTTTGCAATACTATAGCCCACCAGTAACATGCAGCCTTCATAAAATTGCTACCATGTTACATCTTCTATCAATTTGGAGTTATTTGGGAGAATAGCACACCAAGAATATATATCACGTGCATTGATTTCACACACTAGTCAATTGGAAAAGTCTACTTAAAAATACTACCACTAATGCAGAGAGTTGTTTATAACTCTATACTCTTTTTCCTTTGTCTAATACAAAAATAAACATGGTTGTATATCTGAAAATAACCTTTTTCTTCTGGAGAAATATGTTTGAAAGTAACAGATCAGACTACCAGCCTAAATTCCTCTGTGTTTCAATACAGAACTTCACTAGGCCGTGCAACAACAGTGGATTGATGACTAGTTTTTCTTCATGAAAAAGCGGACATGAAAGTTCATGTCAGCCGGATTTACAATTTTGTAACTAAAAATGGATCTAAAATTTTAGGGACAGCAGGATCTAAAAAATACAGCCACAAATGCCGGTAGTTGTCTAACTCAATACTTTTTCCTATGTCTAATAAGAAATAAAGACCATTATATGTCTCAAAGTAACTGATCAAACTACCAGTCTAAGTTTAATTAAATAAAGAACTTCACTAGCCCGTGCAATCACGGGATTGATGACTTGTTTTTCTTAATAAGAAATGGATCTGAGATTTCACGTCAGATGAAACTATCTAATACTAATATAAACACCGGATCTGAAGTTTTTTTTCCTATGTCTAATACAAAAATAAACAAGGTCATTTGTTTAAAAGTAACTGACAAAACTATGATCCTAAGTTTCCCCATGTTTGATTGCAGAACTTCACTAGGCCGTGCAAACACGGGATTGATGCCTAGTTTTTCTTAAGAAAAAATGGATCTGAACTGTCATGTCAGATGAAACTATCAGCCTCTGCCTAATACGGGATCTAAAGTTTTTTTCCTATGTCTAATACAAAAATAAACACGCTTATATGTTTAAAAGTAACTGACCAAACTATCAGCCAAAGTTTCCCCATGTTTCAATACAGAACTCCGCTATCCCGTGCAACAGCACGGAACAGATGACTAGTTTTTCTTAATAAAAACTGGATCTGGAATTTCTTGTCAGCCCGATTTACAATTTTGTATCAAGCAATGGATATAACATTTCTGGGACAGTTGGATAGCCCACCAAGAATATATAACACACGCATTGATTTCACACACTAGTCTATTGGAAAAGTCTACGCACACAAAAAATACTACCACTAATGCAGAGAGTTGTTTATAACTCTATACTCTTTTCCTTTGTCTAATACAAAAATAAACATGGTTGTATATCTGAAAATAACCTTTTTCTTCCGGAGAAATATGTTTGGAAGTAACTGATCAGCCTACTAGCCTAAATTCACCTGTGTTTCAATACATAACTTCACTAGGCCGTGCAGCAGCAGTGGATTGATGACTAGTTTTTCTTCATGAAAAAACGGATCTAAGAGTTCAGTCAGCCAGATTTACAATTTTGTAATTAAAAATGGATCTAAAATTTTAGGGACAGCAGGATCTAAAAAATACAGCCACAAATGCCCGTAGTTGTCTAACTCAATACTTTTTCCTATGTCTAATAAGAAATAAAGACCATTATATGTTTCAATGCAACTGATCAAAGTATCAGTCTAAGTTTATTAAATAAAGAACTTCACTAGCCCGTGCAATCACGGGATTGATGACTTGTTTTTCTTAATAAGAAATGGATCTGAGATTTCACGTCAGATGAAACTATCTAATACTAATATAAACACCGGATCTGAAGTTTTTTCCTATGTCTAATACAAAAATAAACAAGGTCATTTGTTTAAAAGTAACTGACAAAACTATGATCCTAAGTTTCCCCATGTTTCGGTGCAGAACTTCACTAGGCCGTGCAAACACGGGATTGATGCCTAGTTTTTCTTAAGAAAAAATGGATCTGAACTGTCATGTCAGATGAAACTATCAGCCTCTGCCTAATACGGGATCTAAAGTTTTTTTCCTATGTCTAATACAAAAATAAACACGCTTATATGTTTAAAAGTAACTGACCAAACTATCAGCCAAAGTTTCCCCATGTTTCAATACAGAACTCCGCTATCCCGTGCAACAGCACGGAACAGATGACTAGTTTTTCTTAATAAAAACTGGATCTGGAATTTCTTGTCAGCCCGATTTACAATTTTGTATCAAGCAATGGATATAACATTTCTGGGACAGTTGGATAGCCCACCAAGAATATATAACACGCGCATTGATTTCACACACTAGTCTATTGGAAAAGTCTACGCACACAAAAAATACTACCACTAATGCAGAGAGTTGTTTATAACTCTATACTCTTTTCCTTTGTCTAATACAAAAATAAACATGGTTGTATATCTGAAAATAACCTTTTTCTTCCGGAGAAATATGTTTGGAAGTAACTGATCAGCCTACTAGCCTAAATTCACCTGTGTTTCAATACATAACTTCACTAGGCCGTGCAGCAGCAGTGGATTGATGACTAGTTTTCTTCATGAAAAACGGATCTAAGAGTTCAGTCAGCCAGATTTACAATTTTGTAATTAAAAATGGATCTAAAATTTTAGGGACAGCAGGATCTAAAAAATACAGCCACAAATGCCCGTAGTTGTCTAACTCAATACTTTTTCCTATGTCTAATAAGAAATAAAGACCATTATATGTTTCAAAGCAACTGATCAAAGTATCAGTCTAAGTTTATTAAATAAAGAACTTCACTAGCCCGTGCAATCACGGGATTGATGACTTGTTTTTCTTAATAAGAAATGGATCTGAGATTTCACGTCAGATGAAACTATCTAATACTAATATAAACACCGGATCTGAAGTTTTTTTTCCTATGTCTAATACAAAAATAAACAAGGTCATTTGTTTAAAAGTAACTGACAAAACTATGATCCTAAGTTTCCCCATGTTTCGGTGCAGAACTTCACTAGGCCGTGCAAACACGGGATTGATGCCTAGTTTTTCTTAAGAAAAAATGGATCTGAACTGTCATGTCAGATGAAACTATCAGCCTCTGCCTAATACGGGATCTAAAGTTTTTTCCTATGTCTAATACAAAAATAAACACGCTTATATGTTTAAAAGTAACTGACCAAACTATCAGCCAAAGTTTCCCCATGTTTCAATACAGAACTCCGCTATCCCGTGCAACAGCACGGAACAGATGACTAGTTTTTCTTAATAAAACTGGATCTGGAATTTCTTGTCAGCCCGATTTACAATTTTGTATCAAGCAATGGATATAACATTTCAGGGACAGTTGGATAGCCCACCAAGAATATATAACACGCGCATTGATTTCACACACTAGTCTATTGGAAAAGTCTACGCACACAAAAAATACTACCACTAATGCAGAGAGTTGTTTATAACTCTATACTCTTTTTCCTTTGTCTAATACAAAAATAAACATGGTTGTATATCTGAAAATAACCTTTTTCTTCCGGAGAAATATGTTTGGAAGTAACTGATCAGCCTACTAGCCTAAATTCACCTGTGTTTCAATACATAACTTCACTAGGCCGTGCAGCAGCAGTGGATTGATGACTAGTTTTTCTTCATGAAAAAGCGGATCTAAGAGTTCAGTCAGCCAGATTTACAATTTTGTAATTAAAATGGATCTAAAATTTTAGGGACAGCAGGATCTAAAAAATACAGCCACAAATGCCCGTAGTTGTCTAACTCAATACTTTTTCCTATGTCTAATAAGAAATAAAGACCATTATATGTTTCAAAGCAACTGATCAAAGTATCAGTCTAAGTTATTATATTAAATAAAGAATTTCACTAGCCCGTGCAATCACGGGATTGATGACTTTTCTTTCTTAATAAAAAATGGATCTGAGATTTCATGTCAGATGAAACTATCAGCCTGTCCCTAATACTAAAATAACCACCGGATCTGAAGTTTTTTCCTATGTCTAATATAAAAATAAACAAGGTCATATGTTTAAAAATAACTGAAAAACTATCAGCCTAAGTTTCCCTATGTTTCAGTGCAGAACTTCACTAGGCCGTTCAAACACCGGATTGATGACTAGTTTTTCTTAATAAAAATGGATCTGAACTTTCATGTCAGATGAAACTATCAGCCTCTGCCTAATACAAAAATAAACACGGGATCTAAAGTGTTATTTCCTTTGTCTAATACAAAAATAAACACGCTTATATGTTTAGAAGTAACTGACCAAACTATCAGCCAAAGTTTCCCCATGTTTCAATACAGAACTCCACTATCCCGTGCAACAGCACGGAACTGATGACTAGTTTTTTTAATAAAAAATGGATCTGAAGTTTCTTGTCAGCCGGATTTACAATTTTGTAACAAGCAATGGGTATAACTTTTCGGGACAGTTGGATCTGTATATTACATACCTTCCTCGCGCAATAAATCATATAATGTATCCTGATCTGCGTGTATGGCAACAAGGAGGAGAAGAGACTGGCGTTAGATCCGTCAGCACGTAGGCGTCACATATATCGAGAAAAACATGTCACTAGGGAGCATCCCATGGCATACCTGTGGTGAGGGCTTGGACGAGCGCGCTGCGGCGGCCAGAGAAGTCCTCATAGATGTTCTCCACGGTCCATGAGACGGCCGGGCGGGACCGCCATTCACCAGGTTGTGCCGGCAGCGGGGTTGGTGAAGGCCGCCCATGAACGGGAACGGTGAGACGACGCCTGGTGGGAGTGCGGTTGGAGGAGGAGCCGGCGCGAGATGCGTCCATGGGACGAGATTCGTGCTAGGTTCGCCGGCGGCGGGCTGGCAGAGATAGGCGGAGCTCTTGAAGGAGGAAGGTGGAATTGGATCTATGGGGGCACTCTGTTGCTTTGCTGCTTTATAAAGAGCCGGCGTCAACAGGGTGAAAGGCTGGGGAACGGAGGACGCGGGCGGGTTACTACTTTCCTTTCGAGTCTCTGGGCGGGATGTATTCGTTTTCTTTCGTTTCCTATCACGTTTTTGGCCACGCCGGCGAGGTGCCAGCACTGGTGAAATAACTACAGGATAGCTGGCATGCAAATCCTAGGGCTACTGGCGTGTGGTCCCTGGATCAGGAGTCCAGAATACACGGTACTCCTTTAATTCCCTCATTAATTTCATTTGTTTTTTTAAAGGCATTTATTTCCTTCGTAGTGTAAAAAGTACACGATACAATGTGCTCCCACGGTTCTGAAATGCATGATGTTTAGTCATGCAGTTTCTAAGATGAAACTTTGACGATTATTTTGTATGCACTTAAATGTTGCTATAAAAGGTTAAGTGATATGTTTAGATTCTTACCAAATAGTAGTACCTTACCGTATGTAAACATGCTTGCGCCAGCCGCGTCCCACGATTACCACGTGTTTCGATCGGGCTCGCGCACGCAACCCCTCGAAAACCTTATTCGAGCCGATGAAGGGCTTGCCACACTTTTTTCTCCTACACCGTGCGTTGACCAGAACTCCATAGTACCATCTCCTGTCTCTCTCTTTTTCCTCCATCGATGGAATGCTCCTTCTCTCTCCCAGCCCGTCTACTTCACCGCTGAATTGAGTTGGCTTGAGACAGCCGTGGTGTGGAGGCGCCGCTGCAGGGCCCCTTGAAGGAGAAGTTGCAAGGCTGGCGCGATTGGGGCGCGATGCTGGGTGCCTGGCACAGGCGCTACAAGGACCCGGGTTTGCCACTCGCGGCAGCGCTCACCAGTGTTGCAAATGCAGAATCTCGCCGGGGTGCTGCAACCAGTGGTCGGTGCTGTAATTGGTGGTCTCTTAGCAGCCATGATTACTACCAATCCAGTGCTGGCCGATGTCTCGTCGCACGCCGCCGGCGGTGCTGCAAAATGGGTAGTGACAACGGCCGTCGTGCTGCAACCGCAGAGTTCGCCGGCATCATATAGTCACGGCGGTGCTGCAACCGCAGAGCTTGCCGATGCCGTATCCACAGCCGGTGCTGCAACCACACAGCTAGCCGGTGCAACAGCCGCGGTCGATGCTGCAAGCCTGCAACGGGGTGGTCGCAGCAGCCACCGTTGCTGCAACCTGATGTGGGCGGCCGCGACGATGCTTCGATGACCACGGCGATGGTTCAATGGACAGGACGACGAGGCATGCTATGACGACATCGGCAGCCGTGGCGATGCTGCAAGGCATGCTTCATTGGCCGCGGCGACGAGGCATACTTTGATGGTGTCGACGACGGTGACAATGCTTCAACGACCACGGCGATAGTTCTATGGACACAGCGATGAGGCATGCGATGACGGCATCGATGGTCGTGGTGGTGCTGCAAGGCATGCTTGAATGGCCGCAGCGATGAGGCATACTTCGATGGTGTCGACGGCCCTGGCGATGCTACGACGCGTGTATCAATGGCTTCGGCGACGAGGCGTACTTCGATGGTGTTGACGGCCGTGGTGATGCTGCGAGGCATGTTACAATGGTCGTGGCGATGCTTCGACGACCACAACGATGGTTCGATGGACATGGCGACGAGGCATGCTACGACGACATCGACGGCCGAGGCGATGCTGCAAGGCATGCTTCAATGGCCATGGCGATGAGGCCTATTTGATGGTGTCGACAGCCATGGTGATGCTTGGACGACCACGGCGATGGTTCGATGGACACGGCGATGAGGCATGCTACGAGGACATCGACAACTGTGGCGATGCTGCAAGGCATGCTTCAATGTGAGTGGTGGCGAGGCATACTTCAAGGGCGCCGACGGCCACGCCGATGCTTCGACAACGTCGACGGCCATGGCGATGTTGCGAGGCATGCCGCGGGGACGGGTGTCGGTGTCAAAACCGGCAGATCTCGGGTAGGGGGTCCCGAACTGTGCGTCCGAAGATCGAAGGTAACAGGAGACAGGGACACGATGTTTACCCAGGTTCGGGCCCTCTTGATGGAGGTAATACCCTACTTCCCGTTTGATTATCTTGGATGAATATGGGATTTACAAGAGTTGGTCTACCTCGAGATCGTAATGGCTAAACCCTAGATGTCTAGCCTGTATGATTATGATTGCCTCTACGGACTAAACCATCCGGTTTATATAGACACCAGAGGGACCTAGGGTTGTACAAAGTCGGTTTACAGAGAAAGGAATCTTCACATCCGAACACCAGGCTTGCCATCCACGCAAAGGAGAGTCCCATCCGGACACGGAGAACATCCTCCGCCTTGTATCTTCACGGGACATTAGTCCGGCCCACTTCACATTGCCCGAACGCCCGAGGACCCCTTAATCCAGGACTCCCACAATAGCCCCTGAATCAGGCTTTAATGACTATGTGTCCAGCACGCAGATTGTCTTCGGCATTGCAAGGCGGGTTCCTCCTCCGAATACTTCAAAGTAGTCCTCAAACATAGAAAATGTGTATGGCTCTGCGAAGCAGACACCACACACAGCCACAATAGGGAATAATGTTTAACAAGTCCCACCTAGTGACAACTTTTTCTGGCGAGACATTACGTCCCTTGCCTGGTTATTATTTCGAACCGTCTTTCAGCCTCTTGCTCCATGTTACGAGACGCGGTCTTTATTGGCACATGTTGTTAAAGCAGAGATCGTGCCCCCTTATCACGGGATTCTTATCAATATGGGCGTGGGTAATCCAACCGTGTCGTTTGCACGATCCCTTGGGAATTGGCGAGCTTTAAGGCCCGTGAGGAGGCGTTCGACATTCATCGCCTTTATAAAGGGCTACAGACCTGTCTTTCTCCCCCAGGCCTACCTCTTCCATAGCCTTTCCAGCCTCAAGCTCCAGCGCCCAGGTCTCGATTTCTTTCATTGCTACCAAGCCTTCTAGTTATGTACGGATCCAGCTCCCAAGGCAGGTGGGCAGCCTCCTCGGTGGCCGAGGAAGATATCGCAAAGCTCCGGGAGGCGAGGTACCTGACTACGGAAATCCCCCACAGGCTCCCTGCCAAGGGGCAAGTTATTCCCACACCAAAATCCGGCGAGAGGGTTGTATTCATCTCTCACTTCCTCTGCGGGCTAGGGTTCGCTCTCCACCCCTTCGTTCGTGGCCTTATGTTCTATTATGGGCTAGATTTTCACGATCTAGCTCCGGAATCATTTCTTCACATCTCGGCGTTTATCGTTATGTGTGAGGCTTTTCACCGTGTCCCCCACACTTCGGCCTATGGCTCAAGACCTTCAATGTGAAGTCAAAGATAATCGACGGGGAGCAGGCAGAGTGCGGCGGTGCTATGGTGAGCAAGCTCGCCAATACTATCTGGCCAAAAGGCACCTTCACGGAAACCTCCAACTTATGGCAGCGGGAGTGGTTCTATATCACCGAACCCCGCGTACCAAATGGGAAGCAACGCCTGCGTTCTGATCTGGCCCTCCATTGCGGCTCGCACCATGGATTAATAAGGGGCTAGACTGGGGATCAACTGATGAAGTGCAGACGCTGCAAAGTCGTATCCAGAGCATTCTCGAAAAGGACACCAGCCTCATTAACGTGATCCAGATGATGCTAGTCCGCCGGATCCTCCCGTGCCAACGACGGCCTCTCCGCATGTGGGAGTTCAATCCGGAAGGACCGCGGACCCTTCAGCAATACTTAGGCTCAACGCACAGAGGGATGTGGAAACTATTCTTCAAGACTCGGAAGCAGTGGCCGGACACATCCGAGGACATCGGCCTTGACTGCAACCATCCGGACACCTCGGTAAGCACCCAACTTCTGAACGCAACTCGGTTGATTATTCCATAGCGATGTACTGAGAAACCTATCTTCGACCAGGGCTGGATAAAGATGGCGGAACGAATTAGGTGTTCAGCTACACTTCCCGAAGACTCAGCTGATCCTGTGTTAATGAGGATGCTAGCCCCGGCGCCGTATCAAATGCCGGTGAAGGAGGACAAGAAGAAGAGCAAAAGGGCTGAAGGTGGCCTCCGCTCTAAAGGTATCTTTGGACGCCACGTCCGGGATACCAAGCTCCCTCTTAGAAGATGAAGACGAAGGGGAAGAAGAAGGTGATATCCCTTCTCCCCATGGGAAGAAAAGGACTGCCTCCAAAGACTTGGAGGTGGAGGCACCCAAGAGAGGGAAGATATCCCTGTCAGATGGTTTGGGTTCAGAAGCCGATGTTGACGCAAAGCACCTTTCTAGGGGCAAGCCCCTTGCCGAATCGTAAGTGAAGAAGGATGCTCTAGAGATGTCTCGTTCTTTTTGGGTTTCATGCGTAACATTTAAACTATATGTTTGCAGCCCGACCCACTATCTACCTCAATAGTCCTCCTCATCGGGGGACTTGCCTCCGGAGATGATGGAAAGCGAGACACCTCCACAAGCTTCCTCGGCCCTAAGGGCGGATGACTTCGAGGTGTCGCCCCGGAGGATCTCCCCTAACCTTCCAACAGCGCGGGGGACAATGAAGACAGCGCCCGAGGGTCATACTTCGTTCGTCAAGGGTCCAGGGAGGCAGCCCCCATGGGGAACAACAATGAGGGCCCCGAACTATCCGTTTTACAGTCGAAGACAACTCTAGGTCCGAGTAAGTGTACCCCTTTGAAGGGAGTCCGTACTCCCGTAGCAGCCTCCAGGAACCTGGAGGTGCCGGATACTCTAATGGGCACATTGCAAAGTGCGTCCATCTTAGAGGAATATCATACTTTAATGGGTACGGTAGTTGAGAGGATTCTATCCGCGAGAAGCGGATTGAATGAAGCCTTCACGGGCCTGTTGAGAGGCTTCGAGGTATGCAATGTAATATCTATAACCGCTCTTTACATGCAAATGCGCCTGTGTATAGATAGTGGTCCGTGAGACTCTGGTCGGTTTCCACAAGGAGGCGACCGGAGGATCAAAAAGATATGCTCAGGAAGTAAAATAGTTAATTTGAAAATAGGTTGTTATGTCAATGGCGACCGCCCAAGCTGCGGAAGTTGCAGATCTAAAGCATAAACTTGAGTTAGCTGATGAGGTCATTACTCTTATTAACAGGCGGCTCGACGAGGCACAAGGTATGTTTTGGGACAACCTGCTTATGCATGTATAATAGTATGAGCACGAAGCTGAAAATTATACACTATGACATGCATAACTGTAGATGGTGCTGTCGCGGTTGAGACCCTTCGGGCCGAGCTTGCCCGGGCCAAGGAGCATGCCAGAGTGAGCAATGCGGCTACCAAGAAGGCGGCTACTGATTTAAAGGCTGAAACAACCACTCGACGCCAGTGTGAGGAGAGAGTATCTACCATAGAGCGAGAGCTAAAGGATACCACTGGCAAATGCAAACCACTCGAGGAGGATAACAAAGCCAAGGCAGCCAAACTTGACAAGGCCTTACAAGAGGCGAGAGAAGCACGGTCCGAGTCCAGAGCG
This sequence comes from Aegilops bicornis, assembly GCA_021605145.1. Lineage (NCBI taxonomy): Eukaryota > Viridiplantae > Streptophyta > Magnoliopsida > Poales > Poaceae > Aegilops > Aegilops bicornis. The sequence continues at coordinate 92,793,552 of CM038675.1, forward strand.
GCTCGGGAGGATATCCGGCAAGCTGGGGAGATAGCGGCTGATAAGCCCTTTCTCTTATAGACTAAGTTCGGCGACCCGAAGTATGCTCTGCTTAATCAATTGCGGAGTTCTCCAGATGCGTTCTTGGGACCTGCCGAAGAGTGTCTCCGACGCGGCGCAGTTCTTCCAAGCGCAGGAAGGACATGCTGCGGAGAAGCTTTTCTGGTCACAATTCAACGTGCCATGGCGTCCGGCGTTGCTGAACGAACAGATGGCCCAGTGGGCCTTGCTCCACAAGATGTACGGAGCTGCCATGAAGGATGTCGTGGTCCGGCTATGGCCAGTTGAACCCATTCTAAAAAGCTATTTCGGTTTGGTGCAGCGACTTGTTGATGCAGTGCCGCATATCGACGCCGTCAAGCGGTCGGCGTGCATAGAAGGTGCTCGGATGGCCTTCGCCCGTGTCAAGATGTACTGGGCAAAGATGAAGGCCACCAATTTTGCAGCTAAGGGCCCGCCCGGAGGCAAGGACCATCGCATGCCGGAGCATTATTTGTAGGACGTCCTAGAGGGCGCCCGCTTGATAGAGGGTCAGTGCTCGAAGGATATTATGTTCGAATCAGTGCACCGGAATTGTAAGAACAATGTTATGATATATTAAGGTTGTGTTATATTCATACCTTTGCCTGAAAGTTATTTCCTCCGGTGCGGCTGTTTTTTTAATCTGAAAGTTTGCCAGTCGTCGGCTTCGGCCCCCTCACATATAATACGGGGGTGTTCAGAATAGCACCTGATTACTCTTGACCCAACGTCTTGGCCCGTAACGGAGGTGTTAGTGCGGAAAACTAGGCAATCGGACTATAGGGCTTTAACACTTTACATAGCCATAGGAGTTTGACGGTGGGTCTACGATGTAGCCCCTGGTATGTACGCGGTTATCCGAATACGGTTGCCTTACATAGGTGACGAAAAAATGGTCCTTCGTGTAGTACGGAAGAAATCACAAAAGATTCTAATAAATCACCGAGTGGTTGACCAGCTCTCGTCGCATCATGGCAGTCAGTTTTCAGCTTTCTCTACTAAGGTGTTTAACCAGGTGAACCGGAAACACAATCGCAGTAGTTCTCCCTTTACTACCCTAGCCGATAAGACGAAACGTAAGGTAGTAAGCACAGGAGCCGGGCAACCCAACTATTGACCAACGACATGATTCAGAGCTGATTCATATAATGCCAAACTCGTGACACCGAAGTATGTTGTAGAGTTGTTCAGACTTTTCGGCAACCCATGTGTTGCTGTATCGAGCCCCTAGCGAAAAGGATTCCTTAAAAGGAGTAACCTTTGGTTATTTGTACGAAACCGGGCTCAGAAAGAGTCCTTGTAGGTCTGTAGGATGAACCGGTTTTGATTCACCTGTGGCTAAAGATAAGATATAGTTAGAAAAGAGAAGAAGGTTGTAGGAGGGCGAACAGTATTGTAGGCTTGTCCATATTGTGCCACCGTCGATGACCAAGGTATTTTAAGTGCATAATTATGCATGTGCGATACAAACTTGACGGGTATATGTGGCGAGCGACGGAGGCGGAACTGCTAATCCAGCTCTAAAATTGACCAGTCCTGTGTAATAGAGGTCGGCGTCTTAATGGCCGATGAGATATGTGGCTTGATGGGGCTGCTTTGTACTTCGGCCGCGCTGGCCACGGTATGCTCCTCGGTACGGAGGGAGCGTTCCGTGTTTCCGTTGATCGTGATGACGCTGCGTGGACCGGGCATCTTAAGATTTAGATAGGCGTAGTGTGGGACCGCTGTGAAACGAGCAAAAGCGGTCCGCCCAAGCAGTGCATGGTAGCCACTGCAGAACGAGACAATATCGAAGATCAAGTCTTCGCTTCGAAAGTTGTCCAGCCAACCGATGACGACTTCCAATGTGATTGAGCCTATGGAGTGAGCTTCGACGCCCGGTATTACTCCCTTGAAGGTAGTTGTGGTGGGCTTGATTCTTGAGGGATCAATGCCCATCTTGCGGACAGTTTCTTGATAGAGTAAATTAAGGCTACTGCCGCCGTCCATAAGGACTCGCATGAGATAGAATCCATCGATAATTGGATCGAGGACCAGAGCTGCCGAGCCTCCATGACGGATACTAGTTGGGTGGTCCTTGCGATCAAAAGTGATCGAGCAGGCGGCCCATGGGTTAAATTTTGCGGCGATCGTCTTTATGGCGTAGACGTCTCATAGTGCGCTCTTGCGCTCCCTTGTAGGGATATGTGTCACATATATCATGTTTACTGTTTTTACTTCGGGGGGAAATTGCTTCTGTCCCCCGGTGTTCGGTTGGCGAGTCTCTTCGTCTTCACTGTCACTGGGCGGCCCCTTCCCTTTGTGTTCTGCATGGAGCATGCCGGCTTGTTTGAGAATGCAGCAAATTCTATTGGTATGTTTGGCGGGTTTGTCAGGGCTGCCATGAATCTGACAGGGCCGATCCAGTATCTTGTCTGAACTGGATGGACCATCTTTGTTTGCCTTGAATGGCTTCTTCCGTTGACCGGATTTGGGGCCACTGAATCCGACGTTGACCGGCGTGTCTTGGGTTCCTGCATTATTGTTTCGATGCTTGTTTTTATTGCATCATGGCTTGCCATTGCCGTCCCTGGCTTCGGAGGTGCCATGATCGCTGGTGCTATTGCTTCTACGAGCAAGCCAATTATCATCTCCTGTGCAAAAGCGGGTCATTAGTGCGGTAAGAGCTGCCATGGACTTAGGTTTTTCTTGGCCGGGGTGACGAGCAAGCCACTCATCTCGGACGCCATGTTTAATGGCCGCGAGGGCTTCGACGTCTGGATAGTCGACAATTTGGTTCTTTTTAATTAGGAACCTAGTCTAGAGTTTACTGGCTGACTATCCGAGCTGCTGGATGATAAGACTGAGGTCATCGGCGTCCGGAGGCCGGACATATGTACCTTGGAAGTTGTCGTGAAAGGCGTCGTCCAACTCTTCCCAGTTACCAATGGAGTTCTCTGGGAGGCTGTTTAGCCAGTGTCGGGCTGGTCCCTTTAATTTTAGTGGGAGGTATTTGATCGCATGGAGATCATCACCGCGGGCCATGTGGATATGGAGAAGAAAATCCTGAATCCATACCGCGGGGTCGGTTGTTCCATCATATGAATCGATATTCATAGTTTTAAACCCTTCTGGGAATTTGGGCTCCATTACTTTCTCGGTGAAGCATAGGAGGTGTGCGGCGCCTCTATAACGGGCGATGTCGCGACAGAGTTCGGCGGACGTCCCTATGTGCTTTTCACCCTGAGTGAGGTTGTGTTGATCACACCGGGCCTGATAGCCGTCCTCTCGCGTTGGGGCTCGTCCCCTTTACATGTAGATTGATTTGGCTAGGCCTGCCCTTGTGTTGAGGTCCTGCCGTAGGTCGTAGGTGTAATCCCGGGCCACTATCTCCCTCCCTTTTCGGCGGGGTAATGTGGGCTGGTGTTCATCTTGGATAGCCGTTCTGTCTCGGCCACGCGGTGGCCGGTCTGGTTTATTGGCTGCATTACGCGCTGATGTTAGGGGCTCCCGCGCCGCAACGTCGAATTGGGGTAACAACTTGCGCTTCGGGTAGCTTTTGGTTGGTCATGCGAGGCTGTATTCCTCGGCGGCCAGGACATTGGTCCATCTGTCGTTGAGCGTATCCTATTAGACTTGAAGTCGTTGATGCTTCCTTTTCAGGCTCCTTGCGGTTGTGATGAGCTGTTTCTTAAAGCGTTCTTGCTCGAGGGTTTCCTCTGGCACGATGAATTCTTCGTTGCCGAGGCTTATTTCGTCTTTGGAGGGTTGCATATAATTGCTCTCCTCCGATTCCTCGTTCCCGACTGGATCGTCAGGGTTACCCTGCCGCTCATCCCTATCATCATGTTCGGACGTTGGTTCGACGGGGGCGTCTGGGTCCTCGGCATTCTTCGGAGTGTTATCGTCTCCATTGCCGGTATTGCTTTCTTTATCGCGGCGTTATTTTGGACGGTGTCGCTGATGCCGCCGCTTTGGTGGTTTATCAGTGTTATTGTCCTTGATCGGATCCTTACTGCCTACATCGCCATCCTCTTTTGGCATATCCACCATGTATACGTCGTATGTAGAGGTGGCCGTCCAGTGTCCGGTCTGCGGCGGGTTTTGTCTTTGTTCGTCTCCAGCATCGACGTCCATACCATAGATGTCTTTGGAGTTACGGTCAAGCATGTCGGTAAGCTCCTGGACAGTCCCTATGAAGTGGGAGGTGGGTGGGACGTATAATTCCCCACTCTTAGCCCCTAGTCTAGGCGGGGCGTAGTTCGGACGTCGTTCCTCTATAATAACGAGGGATCGCATTAAGTCCAGAGTCTCGCTTAAAAGCGAGGTTTGGCGAAGGAGATGAAAACCTCTAGCGCCGGGCGAGGTGAAGGTCTCCTGGCCGTGCTCATCAGCCACAGATCGAGAGAGTTTGGATTCAAAATCCGGGGACGAGTCCGGCCTTCCCGTACCAGGGGAAATCCGGTTTGACTTCGGGATAACCGATGACACCGTTTCCTCTAGATCAGCGGTAGTAGGTTTGGTAACCGCTGCGAATCCGGCGGGCTCCAGGCCCCCGTCCTTGGATTCAGCGGTTTGCTCCGGCTCTAGGGCCTGAGCGGTGGTCGAAGCCGTGAATCCTTCGAAGGTCAAGTTTCCTCGGATATCAGCGACGTAGTTCAGATTCCCAAAATTGATCTGATGAGTGGGGGCATAGTTGTCGATCTGTTCGAGGTGGCCAATTGAGTTGGCACGCAACGCAAAAACATTGAACACAAATTTGGCTGGGGAGGAAAGTCTCAACTCAAACAGTGATGTTGTAGATGATTGGTGGAGCCATCGAGTCTTCTGTCGACGGCACAGTACAACTCTCAATGAAAGCACCAATGTTGGTGTCAGAACCGACAGATCTCGGGTAGGGGGTCCCGAACTGTGCGTCTGAGCATCGAAGGTAACAGGAGATAGGGACATGACGTTTACCCAGGTTCGGGCCCTCTTGATGGAGGTAATACCCTACTTCCTGCTTGATTATCTTGGATGAATATGGGATTTACAAGAGTTGATCTACCTCGAGATCGTAATGCCTAAACCTTAGATGTCTAGCCTATATGATTATGATTGCCTCTATGGACTAAACCCTCCGGTTTATTTAGACACCGGAGGGACCTAGGGTTGTACAGAGAAAGGAATCTTCACATCCGAACGCCAAGCTTGCCATCCATGCAAAGGAGAGTCCCATCCGGGCACAGAGAAAATCCTCTGCCTTGTATCTTCACGGGCCATCAGTCCAGCCCACGTCACATAGCCCGGACGCCCGAGGACCCCTTAATCCAGGACTCCCTCAACGGGGCGTGCTTCAATGGCGTCGACGGCTGCAGCTGTGAGGCGTGCTAGGACGTTACCGCTGATACTACAATGATGTGCACCGTGGACGAGCGGTGCGTTCTAAGGAGATTAGCGGCCTTGATGAGACGCATTGGGCGGCACAACCGATGGCGGTTCTTTGAATCGCTGCAGGTGGATGCCGCCTAGCATCCAGCATATTTTACCCTGGTCTTCGTCCGGATGAGTGCCAACTCCAATGCCCTTTTCCCAACTCAAGTTCATTTTTTTAGATCACGCACATTTGCTTTCCCAAAAGAATAAGAAACTGGCACTCTAGCCACGTCCCTGTGAGCGGTACGGGAGAATCCTAGCACCGCCACCCTCTGGGAATTGCACCTTCCTCCCTTGTTGTAGCCGGTGGCGCTGCCAGCGGCCCATGTGGCAGGGGGTGGGGGAGTGGCTTTTCCTCCCTTCTTGTCTGGATTCATGGGTAGCCTGGCTCGGCCCTCTATGGCGGGGCCGAGCAGTGGCTGGGGAAGCGAAGGATTCGCGGGGAGGTGGTAGCGCGACGCTCAAGTGGGGCGACTCGGTCGGCATTGCAATGTTAGTTGTGGGGATGGCGTGCAGCAGCGGGCAAGGACGATGGCTCGACATAGTCGGCGAATGCGCGCAAAGCGACACCCGCTCCTTCGCCCCCCTTCCTGTGCGCTGGTCTGGGCCGTGTTCTTGCCGACATTGGCATCTAGATTGGGTCTCAGCCCTAAACTGATGGCTTGGTGGTAGCGGGTGGCTTGGGAGGGTTTTCTCCCATATGTGTGGTGCTCGGCTAGGTGGGGTCATGTTAAGGCAGCTGGTGACAAATGGGATTCGGCGACAGGGGTTGGGTACTCCCTTTGCATGTGGGTCGGCATCGTTGACGTCCATCCCCAACCGAGGTAGTGCAATGGCACGGTGACTCCTCTCCTACATGGTAAGTGCCAAGGTGCGAGCATTACGGTAGTGCGTTACTCTAATGGCGGTGGTGTGTGAACGTCTCCAGCGTATCTATAATTTGTTAATGTTCCATGTTGTTTTATTATTAATCTTGGATGTTTTATAATCATTTTATAGTCAATTTATAACAGTTTTTGGTACTAACCTATTAACATAGTGCCAAGTGCCAGTTGCTGTTTTTTTCCATGTTTTTACATAGCAGGAAATCTATCAAACGGAGTCCAAATGCCACGAAACTCCAAAATGATTTTTATGGGCCAGAAGGAAGGCAATGGGCCTTGGTTGCACCTGGGGGGGTGCCCCGAGGGGGGCACAACCCACCAGGGCGCGTCAGGAGGCCCTGGCATGCCCTGGTGAGTTGTGCCCACCTCGGGTGCCCCCCCGGACCGCCTCTTTGCTTTATAAATACCCCAATATTCCAGAAACCCTAAAGGCATCGACGAAATATTCATCCAGCCGTTGCAAAGTCCAGAACCACCAGATCCAATCTAGACACCATCACGGAGGGGTTCACCACATCCATTGGTGCCTCTCCGATGATGCGTGAGTAGTTCTTTGTAGACCTTCGGGTTCATAGTTAGTATCTAGATGCCATTCTCTCTCTCGCTGAATTCTCAATACAATGGTCTCTTGGAGATCCATATGATGTAACTCTTTTGCGGTGTGTTAGTTGGGATCTGATGAACTTCGAGTTGATGATCAGTTATATATTTTTATATCCATGAAAGTTATTTGAGTTTCTTTGATCTCTTATATGCATGATCTCTTATAGCCTCATATTTCTTCTCCGATATTTGGGTTTTGTTTGGCCAACTTGCAACGAGAAGAGGTGCCCGGTAGTGGGTTCGATCTTACGGTGCTCGATTCCAGTGACAGAAAGGGAACTGACACATATGTATCGTTTCTACTAAGGATAAAAAGACGAGATCTATATCTACTGCCATATAGATAAACGGATCTTGTCTACATCATGTCATCGTTCTTATTTCATTACTCCGTCTTTCCATGAACTTAATACACTAGATGCATGCTGGTTAGCGGTTGGTGTGTGGAGTAATAGGAGTAGATGCAGGCAGGAGTCGGTCTACTAATCTTGGACTTGATTCCTATGTTTTAAATGATCATTGTCTGGATAACGTCATAATTATTTGAAGTTCTATCAATTGCCCAACAGTAATTTTTTTACCCATCGTTTGCTATTTTTCTCGAGAGAAGCCACTAGTGAAACCTACGGCCCCCGGGTCTTCTTTCTCATATATTTGCTTGTGATCTACTTTTCCTTTGCATTTTCATTCAGATCTATTAAACCAAAAATACAAAAATACTTTGCTGCATTTTATTTTATTTACGATCTATTATTTCAATCTACTACAAATTTCTGGCTTCCTTACCCCAAAGGGATTGGCAACCCCTTTAACACGTCGGGTTGCGAGGTGCTGTTATTTGTGTGCAGGTGTTGTTTACGTTGTGTTGCTTGGTTCACCTACTGGTTCGATAACCTTGATTTCATCACTGAGGGAAATACCTACCTTCGTTGTGCTACATCATCCCTTCCTCTTTGGGGAAATACCAACGTAGTCCTAGCAGACAGGAGCTTTCTGGCGCTATAGTCAGGGAGCGATTAGCGTGTCTCTCTTGGACGCCTAGGCGGCGACCCCAAGCAATCATAGCTATGCCATCAAAAACCAAATTATATATTATTACTCTATTATTAATGTATAAATGTATAAGAGGTGTGATCCTATTCTTTATGAGGATTAATCATCACGAATTTAAAGCAAATAAAATGTTCGGATTAAAAAAACTAAGGATATCTCCAACGCGGACCCTCATACCGCCCGAATACATCCAGACCGTCCGGTATGGACGTGTTGTGCCATCCAACACAGGCGTATATCAATCCGCCGGGCAGTCTAGATCGCTACCACGCCCGTGCCTGACTGTCCTGGCCCACAAAAAGACCTTCATCACCCGAGCGCGCTTCACGCCTGATACAGTCAGTGCTGCTCCAGTGTCAGTGCCACATTAATGCCCGGCCAGAGCGGATGCGACCTCTCACTGCTGCCGGTGTTGAAGTGGCGTGCCGGCCGAGAGAGCACAACCCATGCCGCTTCCCGGTGTAGGTGACTGTTCCGCATTCAAATAATATCCCATCCGTTCGACGCCCCTACATTATCGATATGCGGTTGTCGAGGAACCTACTCCGGCACCACCCATTTGTCCGTCTGCCACCCAACATTGACCTTGGTGTCGTGGACCATCGCCATCTTCCCGCTATATAAACACCAGCCCAAACCGTAGCCACAGTCATCTTCCTACTTCACTTTCTCCTCTCCGCATCACGCCTTCCATGGCCTCCTCATGCTCCAAAGCCCTCTGGGACACCCTATCCTCGACCAGAAGAAGGAGAGGACCTCCATTGCTACTGGTCGGCTAACAGATGGAGGCAGAAGACGCCCCAATAAAGGACGAGGCGGCGCCACCCTCCTCGCCGGTGCGTGTGGGCTTCACCATTGTTGAGGCATGTGCGCAGTACACGAACATGATGTGGGAGGACGAGGAGGAGGCCAGGTTCCGACAGGTGCTGGCCAATCAGTCCTACAACGTCGGCCTCCTCGAGGAGCACCAGCGCATGGAGGAGCTACTCGCCGTCGACGCGACTATCGTGTCGGACGTGGACGCAGTGGAGTAGCAGGCACTGGTCGACTGCAACAGCTCCGCCCGCGACATCCGTCGCGACTGCTAGTGGTAATGCCTCCATTAGGCAGAATTGGCAGCCGCCTAAAAGGAGATCCACGAGGTGGTGAATGAGGTGTGTGGCAAGAGTGACAACAAGGAGGACATCTCCGGCTCTTCCGTAGTCGCGCCTAGCCCGTTACCACGACCACGAAGCCGATATGTCCACGAACGCCGCCGATAGCAACGAAGAGTAGTGCATGGTAGGTCACTGTTGATCGGGTCCCAAGAAGGCCACAGCTCTTCCCCTCGCGTCGAAGCCACGCTTTATGCTCCGAACATCGATGGCCGATTAGCCACCTGGCGGCGACGTGGGGGCGGACAGCTGTACTTCCCGGGGTTCCGGAGGCGGAGCTGGAGAGCGTCGAGGCTGAATTGGAGAAGGCGAAGGCATTCGTCGGACCAGCACTTCTTAGGGCTCATGGTAGGACATGGGAAACATGCGCCGGTGATCATTTAGATTTGGTTGACTATAGGGTTTGTCCAGTTTATATGAAAATTGTAATGAATTTTGTCTGGTTTATATGAAAATTGATCCAAATATAATGAATTTCATCCGGTTTATATGAAAATCCATCATATTTACATGAATTCCGGCCGGTTAGTTCAAACATCGGCTGAAATGTATGCGAGCAGCATTGGATAGCCGGCTCCCGCATCTGTGGACTGGTGCCACTATGCGCGGACGGATGACGGAATAAATTTATGGGTCAATGTTGGAGATGCCCTAACCCCGCCAATCTTTTGCCACAAACATATAATTTGCGCATGGTCAAGATTCAAATGAACCGGTCTGGTCTGGACTTGTAACTGGACCTATGAAATTGTTCTAGAATCCCAGGGGCCAGAGTTTGGTCTGCACCTCGTCTAACAGGGCAACAGGTAAACCTAAGTTCGACCATTCTTCTGTATACTGAGTGTAGAAGGGCGCATGCCGATGAGATGCCCGACCTTTGGGCGTGCGCCGTGTTCCCGCAAGTGTCAGCAATGGTGTGGGACAGAGCTGGATGGGCGTCCTCGGTCCATGACAGCAGCACGACCACCACTTCCGGCTTCTTTAGAGCATCTACAATGACAGATACCTAATTTGAGTTGCCGAATGCCCCCAAACACGGCCAGCCATGTCCGTGGATAGTGACCGGTCAGACCCCACATTACAACTCAACAACCATAGTAAGCATTTTCCAATTAGCATTTTCACAGAAAACCATGCAAAAAGCAAGATCTATGTACTACCAACTACCATCTACACTACTCATACTTCTCGTCACATCTGTGGATGAAATTGATGTCAGAGCCGCCGTCGTCATGGTCATTGGCAGCCGAGCGAACCTCTGGTTCCTCCTCAGGAGTCAAGAATGGCATGCTGCTCCGTTGCCTCCTCTGCCTGGGCCACCTCGAACTCTGTGCATCGACCATGGAAAAGCCGGTAGGTGCCGGATCTGCCTGATGCGCCTCATCTGGCTCCTCCTCCACCTCCTTCTCTATGACCGTGTGATACGTCTCCGTCGTATCTACTTTTCCAAACACTTTTGCCCTTGTTTAGGACTCTAACTTGCATGATTTGAATGGAACTAACCCGGGCTGACACTGTTTTCAGCAGAATTGCCATGGTGTTATTTATGTGCAGAAACAAAAGTTCTCGGAATGACCTGAAACTCCACGGAGCTTATTTTTGGAAAATATTAAAAATATTGGCGAAAGAATCAAGTCCAGGGGGCCCACCACCTGTACACGAGGGTGGGAGGCGTGCCTGCCCCCCTGGGCGCGCCCCCCTACCTCGTGGCCCCCCTAGAGCTCCACCGACCTCAACTCCAACTCCATATATTCGTGTTCGGGAGATAAAAATCAGGGAGAAAGATTCATCGCGTTTTACGATACGGTGCCGCCGCCAAGCCCTAAACTCTCTCGGGAGGGCTGATCTGGAGTCCGTTCAGGGCTCCGGAGAGGGGAATCCATCGTCATCGTCATCATCAACCATCCTCCATCACCAATTTCATGATGCTTACCGCCGTGCGTGAGTAATTCCATCGTAGGCTTGTTGGACGGTGATGGGTTGGATGAGATTTATCATGTAATTGAGTTAGTTTTGTTAGGGTTTGATCCCTAGTATCCACTATGTTCTGAGATTGATGTTGCTATGACTTTGCTATGCTTAATGCTTGTCACTAGGGCCCGAAAGTGCCATGATTTCAGATCTGAACCTATTATGTTTTCATGAATATATGTGAGGTCTTGATCCTATCTTGCAAGTCTATAGTCACCTACTATGTGTTATGATCCGGCAACCCTAAAGTGACAATAATCGGGACCACTCGGTGAAGACCGTAGTTTGAGGAGTTCATGTATTCACTATGTGTTAATGCTTTGGTCGGTACTCTATTAAAAGGAGGCCTTAATATCCCTTAGTTTCCATTAGGACCCGCTGCCACGGGAGGGTAGGACAAAAGATGTCATGCAAGTTCTTTTCCATAAGCACGTATGACTATATTCGAAATACATGCCTACATTCCATTGATGAATTGGAGCTAGTTCTGTGTCACCCTATGTTATGATTGTTACATGATGAACCGGATCCAGCATAATTCTCCATCACCGATCCAATGCCTACGAGCTTTTCACATATTTTCCTTTTTTTGAAGGTTAATGACAGTGGGAGAGGCTCCCACTAACCTTTGTATTACTCACAAGAGAATAGTTACAAGTTCGCTTATGTACTTTTCTGTTGCTACTGTTACAATCACTACAAAACCCAAAAATATTACTTTTGCTACCGTTACCGTTACTCCCATATTACTTTGCTACTAAATACCTTGCTGCAGATACTAAGTTATCCAGGTGTGGTTGAATTGACAACTCAACTGCTAATACTTGAGAATATTCTTTGGCTCCCCTTGTGTCGAATCAATAAATTTGGGTTGAATACTCTACCCCCGAAAACTGTTCGATCCCCTATACTTGTGGGTTATCAAGACTATTTTCCGGCGCCGTTGCCGGGGAGCATAGCTCTATTCTTTGAGTCACTTGGGATTTATATCTGCTGGTCAGTATGAGGAACTTGAAAGACGAGAAAACAAAAATTTATCACTCAACTACGAGTGGAGGAAAGGAACTGCCATCTAGCTCTGCACTTGATTCACCTTCCGTTTTGAGTAAGCTTGCGACACCTAAACCTGCTTCTGCTATTAATTCTGATATGTCGCATGTTATCGATGATGCCACTTCTGCTATGCATGCTACTTATGATGAAACTAATTCTATGCTTGGTACTACTGTGCCACTTGGTCAATTTCTTGATGAACAACTTGCTAGGGCTAGAGAGAATGAAATTATTGAAACTGAAATATTGATGAAAGTGATGATGAAGGCTCTCCCAATAAATATGAATTGCCTGTTGCGCCTGAGGGCTATGTTATGGATGAAGAAACTGCTAGAGACTTTCTTGCTTGCAATGATATGAATGATCTTAAGAAATTATTAGCTAAGCTGAAACGAAAAACTCTGAATGCTAGAATGAAATATGATCCTGCTTATGCTACTTCACCTATCTTTGTTACTAATAAGGATTATGAATTCTCTATTGATCCTGATATAATCATTTTGGCTGAATCTGATCCTTTCTATGGCTATGAATCTGAAACTATTGTGGCACATCTTACTAAATTAAATGATATAGGCACCCTATTCACTAATGATGAGAGAATTCGCTACTTTTATATCCTTAAAATATTTCTGTTCTCATTAAAGGGTGATGCTAAGATATGGTTTAATTCTCTTTATCCTGGTTGTGTGCATAGTCCCCAGGATATGATTTATTACTGCTCTGCTAAATATTTCCTCGCTCATAAGAAACAAGTTGCTTTAAGGGATATATATATTTTTGTGCAAATTGAAGAAGAGAGTCTCCCACAAGCTTGGTGGAGGCTTCTTCAATTACTTAATGCTTTGCCTGATCATCCTCTTAAGAAAAATGAAATAGTTGATATCTTTTATAATGGACTAACCGATGCTTCCAGAGACCACCTAGATAGTTGTGTTGGTTCTGTTTGCAGGAAAAAGATCACCTGATGAAGCTGAAATTCTATTGAATAATATGTTGACTAATGAAAATAATTGGACACTTCCTGAGCCAATTCCTGAACCAACTCTAAAACCAACTCCAAAGAAAAGGGGTGTTCTATTTCTCAGTCCTGAAGATATGCAAGAGGCAAAGAAATCTATGAAAGAAAAATGTATTAAAGCTGAAGATGTTAAGAATTTACCTCCTATTGAAGAAATACATGGTCTTAATTTACCGCCTGTTGAAGACATATATGATCTTAATTCATCACCAATTGAAGAAACTCATTGTCTTGATACCCCGACACAAGTAGTAAAGGTAAATTATCTCTATAGATATGATAAAGCTGAAATCCCTCCTACTAAGTTTGCTAGCCATTGTCTGGATGAGTTTGATAACTTTATGGTTAAGCAAGAAGATTTTAATGCTTATTTTCGTAGACAATTGAAACAAAAGGCTTATATGATTGAACACTTGGGTGATTATATGTCTAGAGTTAAAGGTGAACTTAAACTCATTAATAAACATGCTTCTATGGTCACCACTCAAGTAGAACAAGTACTTAAAGCTCAGAATGATTTGCTCAATGAATTGAATAGTGAGAATAATGACTATGCTATTAGAGTGGCTACTAGAACTGGTAAAATGACTCAGGAACCTTTGTATCCTCAAGGCCATCCTAAGAGAATTGAGCAGGATTCTCAGAGGAATAATATTGACGCACCTAGTCCTTCTAAAAAGAAGAAAAATAAAAATTATAGGACTTTGCATGCTTCTAGTGAACCTGTTGTAGACACACCTGAGAACCCCAATGATATTTCAATTTATGATGCTGAAACACAATCTGGTAATGAACATGAACCTAGTGATAATATTAATGAAGATGTTCATGTTGAGGCTCAACTTAGTAATGATAATGATGTAGAAATTGAATCTGCTGTTGATCTTGATAACCCACAATCAAAGAATCAACGTTATGATAAGAGAGACTTTGTTGCTAGGAAGCACGGTAAAGAAAGGGAGTCATGTGTTCATAAACCCATGCCTTTTCCTCCCAAACCATCCAAGAAAAAGGATGATGAGGATTTTGAGCACTTTGCTAAAATGATTAGACCTATCTTCTTGCGTATGCGATTAACTGATATGCTCAAAATGAATCCTTATGCTAAGTATATGAAAGAAATTGTCACTAATAAAAGAAAGATACCGGAAGCTGAAATTTCCACCATGCTTGCTAATTATACTTTTAAGGGTGGAATACCTAAGAAACTAGGAGATCCAGGAGTACCAACCATACCATGCTCCATTAAACGAAACTATGTTAAAACTGCTTTATGTGATCTTGGAGCCGGTGTTAGTGTTATGCCTCTCTCTTTATATAGTAAACTTGATTTGAATAAGTTGACACCTACTGAAATATCTTTGCAAATGGCTGATAAATCAACTGCTATACATGTCGTTATTTGTGAGGATGTGCCTGTTGTGGTTGCAAACTTTACTATTTTAACGGACTTTGTTATTCTTGATATTCCCGAGGACGATAGTATGTCTATTATTCTTGGAAGACCTTTTTTGAATACTGCAGGGGCTGTTATTGATTGCAACAAAGGCAATGTCACTTTTCATGTTAATGGTAATGAGCATACGGTACACTTTCCGAGGAAACAACCTCAGGTTCATAGTATCAACTCTATTGGAAAAATTCCATTGATTATTTTTGGAGGTTTTGAATTTCCTCTAACTACTATCAAAAACAGATATGATATTCTTATTATCGGGGATGTGCATATCCCCGTTGAGGTAACATAGTGTTATTCGAAATTTCTCTGATTCCATGTTAGTCGGAATGAGTTTGTTAACAAGACTTGATCAACCTTGTTAATGGATTCCTTTTGATGAGCATGAGATGGATGAAGTTAGAAAGCACAACCTTCTGTACCCTCCTTTTACTTTATGTTATTTAGTCGACATAAAGTAAAAATAGTATTTTTCTGTCTGTCTTCTGAATTATCCGTGCAATATAAAAATACCCCGAAAATAAAAGTTTTCCAAAAGCCCTGCCAATTTAATATGATTTTTTCTAGAATATTTGAGAATATCTGGCACTGAGAACACATCAGGGGGAGCAAGCACCTATCCACGAGGGTCTAGGGCGCGCCCACCCCAGCCCCCTGGAGGCGGCCCCTGCCTCGTGGGCCCACGGTGGCTCCCATCCACTTATGCCAGCCACCACACACTTCTTCTTCCTCCCAAAAAATCACCATCCGGCTCAAGCACGAGTTCTAGCTCATTTGCTGCGATTTTCGATGTCCTTGCTCAAAGCACCTCTCACAAAACTGCTTTGGGGGATTGTTCCTTGGTATGTGACTCCTCCATTGGTCCAATTAGTTTTTGTTCTAGTGCTTTATTCATTGCAAATTTGTGCTGCCTAGGTGACCATGTTCTGGAGCTTGCATGTCAAATTTATATGGTTCCAAGTAGTTCTAATGCATGATATAGGCTCTAGGCATTTGTAGGAGTAGTTGCTATCAATTTTGTTGAGTTTGGTTCACTTTTATTTGAAGTTACTAAAATTTTCAGAAATTTTTCAGAGGAAGAAATATGTTTAGGAAAATGTACCAAGGTGGTTCTTCAAGGAAGCAAGGACCCAGGCTTGCAATGCGTGATGCTGATGATGAACCACCAAGGGGCCTTGATCTTGACCTTGTGAATGGCCTTCAGAGGACTTCATGGATCAAGAAGGAATTAAGGAAGAATTTAACGCATATTTGCGTAATGCTGATCTTGTGAGCTTCGAGGCAGATAAGGGTCGTCAGTACCACTATCTCACTAGTTGATTTGTGAGGAGGTTTGAATTTTCATCTTCACGCAATTCTCAAACTGTCCTATTTGATCTTTATGAAAATTCTTACACTATGGACTTAGAGGATTTTACCACTGCTTGCAAACTTCCACATTGGGGTAGTCCTAGTGAACCTCACAAATCTGAATTTAAAGATTTTCTAGCTAGTATAACTGTGGGTGAATCTAGAGACATAGCACAAGCTACCATAGGGAGCATTCACTTTCCTGCTATACATTATTTTGCTCTTTTCATAGGTAGGTGCATAAATGGTAAGGATGAAGCATGTCACATGTGTGTCCCTGACCTCAGTATTCTTAGGAGTGCTGTGTTAGGAGATAAACATTATAATTTGGGAGCCATTGTTGCACGTAGGTTGCATCATAATAGATTTAATGGATATTTCTTTGGTGGAATTTATGCAACCCGTATAGCTAATTTTCTTGGTGTAACCATACATGAGGATGATATTGAGTTGCCTCCTGCTTATTTGGATTATGAGGCTATGGTTCGTCATCATTTTGTTGAGAGGAATGATCAGTTCCTCCAGTACCGACTAATCTTTGACAGACGACGCACCTATCACGTCGCTCTCCCTTCTTCTTCTTTCTTTGACTTTCAGGCAAAAGGGAGATATTTTATATCTAGAGAGGAGGCGGAAGAGTATAAGAGGAGGGCTAAGATAGCTCGCCTCCAAGCTGCAGCCCACGATGCAATGGCTGCTGCATCTCAGTACGACCCCAGCTATAACTTTGGATATCCGCCAGGCCATCCGTGGCAATAAACTAACTTAGGCCAAAAGCCTAAGCTTGGGGGAGTACGTATTTCTCACGATGTTACATTCGTGTTTACACACTCATTGCTAGATGTCGGTGCTCTTACTCTTCCACTGTAATATCCATGTTAGTTTATTTTCTTTTTATGCTTTCTTCTTTTGTGTTTGATAAACCTTAAGAAAACCAAAAAAAATAGTAATAGCTTTTAGTTAGTTTACTTTTCTTGCTGTAGTAGTAATAATTAAAAGAAAACCCAAAAATATTTCATGTTCTTCTTTTGCTTGTTGGGAGCTTTCCCTTGTAAATAGTTCTATTTCTTTTCTTTTCTTTGGGGGTTGATAGGAGAAGACCATGATTAAATTGTTGAAGTGGCTCTTATATGCATTATTGTTGATTTAACCAAGAGCCCATATTGCCTTGTTTTCTCCAGTTTATTGAATGCTTTAAGATACCAGCTTAGTCGAATGCACGTGCACTATTATTATTCACATCGTTCGGTCGTGCAAGTGAAAGGCAATAAGGATGATGTACGATGGACTGATTGGGATGGGAGAAGCTGGTATGAACTCGACCTCTCTTTGATTTTGTAAATATGATTAGTTCATCGTTCCTGATTCAGCCTGTTATAAATAAACATGTTTGCAATGACAATTAGAGATTATAGTTGCTTATGCCATACTTAATTAGCTAAGAGTTTATAATGGTTTACCTTATGCCAACATGCTATTAAAATGGTTGTGATGTGGTATGATGGGGTGGTATCCTCCTTTGAATGATTCAAGTGACTTGACTTGGCACATGTTCACACATGTAGTTGAAATAAAATCAACATAGCCTTCACGATATTTATGTTCATGGTGGATTATATCCTACTCGTGCTTGCACTCAATGTTTATTAATTTTAATGCATGTTCATGACTGTAAATGCCGCTCTCTAGTTGGTCGCCTCCCAGTCTTTTGCTAGCCTTCACTTGTAGTAAGCGGGAATACTGCTTGTGCATCCAATCCCTTAAGCCCCAAAGTTATTCCATATGAGTCCACTATACCTTCCTATATGTGGTATTTACCTGCCGTTCCAAGTAAATTTGTATGTGCCAAACTCTAAACCTTCAAATGAAATTCTGTTTTGTATGCTCGAATAGCTCATGTATCAACTAGGGCTGTCAGTATCTTCCATGTTAGGCGGGTTATTCTCAAGAGGAGTGGACTCCGCTCCTCACTCACGAGAAAATGGCTGGTCACCGGGATGCCCAGTCCCATGCTTTACGCAAATCAAATCAAAATAATTGCAAACAAAACTCCCCCGGGACTGTTGTGAGTTGGAGGCACTTTCGTTGTTTCGAGCAAGCCATGGATTGATGCTTGTTGGTGGAGGGGAGTAAAACTTTACCATTCTGTTTGGGAACCGCCTATAATGTGTGTAGCATGGAAGATATCACCATCTCTTGGTTGTTATATTGACAATGAAAGTATGCCGCTCAAAATATTATTTATCTCTATTTCAAAATCGAGCTCTGGCACCTCTACAAATCCCTGCTTCCCTCTGTGAAGGGCCTATCTATTTACTTTTATGTTGAGTCATCACCCTCTTATTAAAAGCACCAGCTGGAGAGCACCGCTGTAATTTGCATCCATTACTATTAGTTTATATTGGGTATGACTATGACTGGATCTCTTTTACCATGAATTACAATGTCTAGTCTGTCCTTGATCTTTAAAGGTGCTATGCATTTATGTTTTGCGGTTTCAGAAAGGGCTAGCGAGATACCATCTTGTTATATCATATCATGATTGTTTTGAGAAAGTGTTGTCATCCGAGATTTATTATTATTGCTCGCTAGTTGATTATGCCATTGATATGAGTAAACATGAGACCTAAATGTTATTGTGAATATGGCTAGTCATAATCTTTGCTGAAAACTTGAATGATGGCTTTACATATTTACAACAACAAGAGCAAACATAGTTTGTAAAAGTTTTTCTTTATCACTTTCAGTTTGTCAACTGACTTGCTCGAGGACAAGCAAAGGTTTAAGCTTGGGGAAGTTGATACGTCTCTGTCGTATCTACTTTTCCAAACACTTTTGCCCTGGTTTTCGACTCTAACTTGCATGATTTGAATGGAACTAACCCGGACTGACGCTGTTTTCAGCAGAATTGCCATGGTGTTATTTATGTGCAGAAACAAAAGTTCTCGAAATGACCTGAAACTCCACGGAGCTTATTTTTGGAAAATATTAAAAATATTGGCGAAAGAATCAAGGCCAGGGGCCCCACCACCTGTCCACGAGGGTGGGGGGCGCGCCTGCCCCCCTGGGCGCGTCCCCCTACCTCGTGGCCCCCCTGGAGCTCCACCGACCTCAACTCCAACTCCATATATTCGTGTTCGAGGAGAAAAACATCAGGGAGAAAGATTCATCATGTTTTACGATACGGAGCCGCCGCCAAGCCCTAAACTCTCTCGGGAGGGCTGATCTGGAGTCCGTTCGGGGCTCCGGAGAGGGGAATCCATCGCCATCGTCATCATCAACCATCCTCCATCACCAATTTCATGATGCTCACCGCTGTGCGTGAGTAATTCCATCATAGGCTTGCTGGACGGTGATGGGTTGGATGAGATTTATCATGTAATCGAGTTAGTTTTGTTAGGGTTTGATCCCTAGTATCCACTATGTTCAGAGATAGATGTTGCTATGACTTTGCTATGCTTAATGCTTGTCACTAGGGCCCGAGTGCCATGATTTCAGATCTGAACCTATTACGTTTTCATGAATATATGTGAGTTCTTGATCCTATCTTGTGAGTCTTTAATCACCTACTATTTGTTATGATCTGGCAACCCCGAAGTGACAATAATCGAGACCACTCCCGGTGATGACCATAGTTTTATGGAGTTCGTGTATTCACTATGTGTTAATGCTTTGGTCCGGTACTCTATTAAAAGGAGGCCTTAATATCCCTTAGTTTCCATTAGGACCCCGCTGCCACGGGAGGGTAGGACAAAAGATATCATGCATGTTCTTTTCCATAAGCACGTATGACTATATTCGGAATACATGCCTACATTGCATTGATGAATTGGAGCTAGTTCTGTGTCACCCTATGCCGGCATAATTCTCCACGATCCAATGCCTACGAGCTTGTCACATATTGTTCTTCGCTTATTTACTTTTCCGTTGCTACTGTTACAATCACTACAAAACCCAAAAATATTACTTTTGCTACCGTTACTGTTACTCCCATATTACTTTGCTACTAAATACTTTGCTGCAGATACTAGGTTATCCTGGTGTGGTTGAATTGACAACTCAACTCCTAATACTTGAGAATATTCTTTGGCTTCCCTTGTGTCGAATCAATAAATTTGGGTTGAATACTCTACCCTCGAAAACTGTTGCGATCCCCTATACTTGTGGGTTGTCACCGCGTCCTCCTCCGTTGGATCCACCTCCACCTCGTCCTCCTCGGGTTGCACTGAATCCAGAGGCAGGCTGGCTGCGATCCGATCTTAGCGCCTGCCCTGGATCTCCTCTAGCAGCTACAGCCGCCGTTCGGGATTGAGCATGTTGTAACTAGTGGTTAGCAGCTGATTGATGGGTTGAATGTGACGGCGGTGGAGGGGAGGGAGGGGAAGAAATGGAGGCGGTGTATGGTTGGGCTTTTGCCGTCTGGCTTACGTAGCCGGCCATGTATCCTCACATGGCATGCTAGAGCGGCACCACACGACACCAATGCGTCCTCATCGATGAAATGAGGAGGCGCATTTCAGACCACTAGTTTATGCTTTTGTCCGCATGGACCCTTGCGGTATGTCCAAAGCGACGTGCACTTCCGGACATCTTCATATCCGCCCCAGATATGTGCCGGATATGGGAAGTGTTGGTCAGTCCTGGTATTTGGACTAGATTTGACAAGTCTAGTTGGGTGGCAATTTTGTGTTTGGGCAGTACCAGGCAAGCTGCCCGAGCATTTGGGGTGAATCCGAGGACTCCAGTTGTAGATGCTCTCATGCCTCAAAGAGCCGCATGTAGCGGTGTGGCGGTAGCTATAGTGTCGCAGACAATGGCGAGACAGACGTGCAGCCGTCTTGCTGCATGAGCTGCAGGGCAAGCACCGGCTTGCTGAGCGCTGACTCTAGCAG
Source organism: Aegilops bicornis (assembly GCA_021605145.1). Lineage (NCBI taxonomy): Eukaryota > Viridiplantae > Streptophyta > Magnoliopsida > Poales > Poaceae > Aegilops > Aegilops bicornis. The sequence continues at coordinate 92,814,443 of CM038675.1, forward strand.
TCAAAAATGGCCAGCGTGGTTGTGGTTGTGGTGCCACGGACAACGGAGACGTGATCCGGATCGGTGGTATGAGTTGTCTAGAGGGTGGTGCGACATGGTGCCACAGATGGTGCCGAGACGAACACGTCACCGGTGCGGCGACGCAAACTGAAGCATGTGCGTTGGCGCGGCGAAATTTGCAGGTAATTTGCTGGCGGCGGCTAAGATGACATGACTAATAGTGAGTGGGTCGACCCTATGGTCGAAAGGGAGACCTCCTCGTTGGCGCCTTCAGCGCCTGATCACTTTCCTGGCGCTAATGCGCGTCCCCTAGTAGGTCGTGGCCCATTCGCTTGAATGCTGCTCGCTCGACCGCTGCTGCTCGCTCACTCGCTCCTTGGTAGCCTTTTTTTTCTTGCGAGCACTTATCAAAAAAGCCTTGTTGTTTAAAAAATAAAAAAGGAAAAAAATCGAAAAAGAATCATGAATTAAAAATGTACATGAAATTTCATAAAAGTTCACAAAATTTGAAAAAGAAAATATTTGAAAAAGTTTAATGAATTTGAAAACAAGTTCATCGACTTTGAAAAAAGTTCATCCAGTTTGAAAAAAAGTTCATTGGTTTTGAAAAAGTTCATCAAATTCGAAAAAGTTCATTGAACTAGAAAAAGCTCATTAGTTTAGAAAAAATTCCATCAAATTCGAAAAAGTGCATCTACTTTCTAGAAAAAAGTTCACAAATTTTGAAAAAAAGTTCATCGATTTTGAAAAGTTCATCTACTATCAAGAAAAAAGTTTCATGAATTTCTTTCAAAAAAAAAGTTCGTGACTTGAGGTAAGTTGGTCGGGTGGTTATGGGGTTGAAGTCCTAAGACCCGCGTCGCGGGTTCGAATCCTAGGTAGCATGCACTTTTTTCTTTTTATAAAAAAGAGAAGGAGCATATGAGCCGGCCCGCTCTAGAAACCTAGCATACAGGGAGGGTGTGCGCCCTGTACCAAAATGCCTATATTCGGCGCCTAAGGCGCCGAATAGGATTTGGCGCCGAAAGGTTACATCCCCAGTGGACCCTAATGTTTATTTGGGCCATCCAGTTAATCCACAGGTGCCAATAGCCAGGTCCGGTCAATCGGGCCGAAGCGTTAAACTAGACCACGTGAATCTTGAGTTTATAGTCCTTAACCCAAAGCGCTCTCAATATCTCTACTCTTACAAGGAGAGTTAGTAGGACAGTATTTACGGTTTTTATTTTTGCCTCACCGCCCACCACACCTTCCATGTTGGTTTTTTTCGCTCCCTCTTAATACCAAATAAATTTTCCCGATCCTCCTTTCGTTTTTTCGTGCCTTCTTTCGCAGGTGCCAATTTAATTCAACCATGTAAATATTAGCTAATTAAGAATTCGGAAATTGCACCATATATATAAGATAACCTTCCTAAAAGACAAAGAGAAGATTTTTCTCAATAACCTTCCAAATCAGAATAAGATATTCCTCAATAAGAAATACATAATACCACATCCTATCACATTTATTATCTAGCATTATCTCTACTACCTAAAAGAACCGTAATGTTCCGTTTCCCTTCTTACATCGTGCGATTCGTCGATCCCTCCACCCAGCCGATCGCGTTCTCATCCCCACGTTGGTTTTCCGCTGAAAAAAAAGACTGAACGTGAGTCAACGCGATCTCGCTCTCTCTCGCTCCCAAACGAACCCACGCCAACCCTTTGCCCTGGCCCTACCCCTCCCGATCTGCTCGCCGCCACAGTCTCGCTACCGAATCCGGCGTCGCCCACCCCCTTCTCTTCCAATCCTGTGAGCTGCTGGTGAGATCGGCATCCAAATCCGTCACCATCCATGGCGCTTAGTTCCCTCTGCAGCCTGCCACTCGCGATGGACCGAGCCCGCGAAGCGGGCGACCAAAGGATTCGAAGCAACCGCCCTCGACCGTCGAGGAGGGCGTGGGCTTGAGCTCCTGGCATCCCAGGGGTCGCCGTCGTTGGGCTCGTATCGTCAGGCTGACGTGGCGCCGATCCGGTAACCGGCCACGGCCCAATCCTCTCCCTTTCAGTTCGTGCTCCCCCTACTTTTATCTTCCCCTGTTTTGTTTTGCAGGTTTTTCAGGTCGGGTGCGGGCATGCTACAACTCGCGACTCAGAGTCAGAGAGAAGCTTTGGCGATAAAGACCAGACAACTTTTTTCTTCTGGGATCACGTCCTCTGACCATCCATGGAGTTTTCGGGCAAAGTCTCGGCCTCCAGCGCAGGTTCAGCTACACATCTACGTAACACGTCAACTATGTAATACAGTAGTTCTCAAGCATGGTTGGGAAGAAGGGTATACACAGGATCAGTTTTGACTAAATTCTTAAAAATATAACACTGATTGTTCAATACTTATTTTTTCAAGCATTCAACTTTTGACTAAATAGAAGATAGTAGAGATGAATGAATGTTTCTTGAACAGCTCACTGAAGGAGGTCAATTATGATTTTACCAACAGTTAGAGATACTTGCTTATTCTGAATTCACAGAGTTTCATTGTTTGTCAATTTTATCCACGAGTTTCATGTATTTATAGGCAATTCGTTTCAATACTATGATTGTCGCTCTCACTATGCCTAACTGCATTGGGAGTATCATCCTCTTTGATTGTCTTGCACTGCAGAATTGTTGTACAGAACAAATTTATAGGTGGTATAAGTTGTTTCTCCTCTTAACTATGAATATATGGAACAATGATCACACATATTACCTTGAACTATATTCTCTTCACATTTATGCATACATTTTCTAGGGAAGAAAAGAAAATCAGTTATAGTATGAGCAGATATATTTCTTCCGATTTATGTATTCTTGCTTGCAGAGAAACAAAGTAGCGATAATAAACAGTTTTATAAAAGCTTATATCTTGCAAACTGGAAACAGAAACCCGTGATCATTTTTTGTTTTCTGACTTGTAATGTGGAATCTGAGAGCTTATATACCCACACATAACAAGTAGGTGTTCCGAAGTTTTTCAATGGTGGTCTTGTATGTCTAATTATTGTTGTTGTAGTTGTCATGTATAACCAACAAGATTCTTCTTCAATATTTAATTGGGCTGACTGTCGTTGAGCTTGGAGGAGGCAACCGTGGAGTTGATGCCACCTTGGCAGACAATGGCTGCGCTGAATGAGAACGATGAGGAGCTGGTACTCTGGAGGAGCCAGACCATGGGGAGGTCCCAATTTTATGTAGTTTCTTGGTTGCTAGAATATGAAAGGGTTGAAGTATCGATCGAGAAAATAGGTGTCTAAATAGTACTAAGTAATTTGTGTGAGAATTCGACACTCTGGTTTAGGAATCCAGTTCTGTTTTCTTCATCTTACTAACTTGAGTTTTTGCCAATCGGTATATTCCATTCATAGATATATTTATTTTCCTATGGTGTAAATTTATGGTATAATGCATCAAGGTCTTAGTACAAGGAATGTTTGTGTCGTCAATTACTGTTTTTTTTGCCATAGTTTGGTGTTTGTTATCTAAAAAAGGATTCAGATGGATATAGAGTATGGGCCTTTAATTGGAATCCAATTAAGCTGCATGGTTCCCAATTCGCCTTTGATCTGTGCGTCCATAATCCTTTTAAATTTTTTTCATGCAGGTTTTAGCCTCAGTTCGATGACCATCATGTCCATGCCAGTTGCCAATCCCTGGCCGTTGTAACACGTTCCATGTACGACTTGCTTTATACTGATACAGGTTTAGGTGGTTAGTTGCCCTATGTTGTTTGCATCAAAAGAGTTCTTGGCATGGCGAACACGGCAGCAATTCATTCTTTGAAGTAGTGAAGCGATGTAAAGAAATGTGTGTTGCCTGTTGAGCTACTATCCGCCATTTTTTATAGAAGTGCTCTTAGTTTTTGTTTTTGCGGGAAAAGCACTGAAGTGCTCTTAGTTATGTAGTAGCAGAGATGCTGCCGTCTGAAAGTAGGAGCAATCAAGTAGTTTTTTCTCTAAAAAGGAGACGAGCCCCTGGCTGTCCATCAAAATGATGCACACAACCTTCATTTTGTACCAAAATAATAGGAGCAGTCCGGGATGTGTTGTTTTAATATCTGAGTTAACAAATAAATAAATGTTAGTTTAAATCTATAGAGGTATGTGGCCTTGCTTTCTATAATTCATCTTAACTTGTATTTATATTCTAATATTCAGATAAAATGGCTTGTAATTTGCTTTTTTTAGCGGATGGCTTGTAATTTGCTGAGAGAACAGTTGGCTAAATTTACAGTTGCTTTGTTACATGATCCATTGAAGAGAAGAAGAAGTGTTGGTGATGGAAATCCTGTAGCGGAAGGTCATTGAAGTCTGGATGTAGTTGGGGACAATAGCACATGGGATCTGAGTTAGTTCATGTTATGCATGAGTCAAGAGACATGTGGGTGAGATGATTGGATGGGGGTCATGTATAGAGCATACATGTCAGCGGTGATAGTTAAAACATGAGGGGTTTAGTTGTGCCTTTCTTACTCCGTAGCAATGCATGTTCACGTAGCTACTTAATCTAAATTGTAACATGCAAAGTATAATAATTGGTTTTGTAGATCTCGCGTGCGCCAAATGGCCTGAGGAAGAAGATGGAAGTCTGAATTCAAGTTAAAAGGAGGTTGACAATGTTGCTTGATATGCATGAGATTTGAAAATTATATGCTTGACATGATTAATGTTGAGCCTGTAAAATAAAATTAAGTATGCTCCCGTTGCAACGCACGGGCATTCACCTAGTCTCTATTATTAAATCTCTACTCCTAAAAGGAGAGTTGGTGAAGCAGTACACATGGTTTATTTTTGCCTCTACATCCCACCACCCCTCCATGCTGATTTTTTCTCACTGCCACTAAAAAAATAGATCGATCCACCAGATCTTCCGATTCATTTTTTTCATGCATGCTTTGGCAGGTACCGATTCAATTCAATCATGTAAATATTAGGTAATTAATAAGAATCTAGAAACACTATATATGTAAGGTCACCTTCCTAAAAGATACACTAAAGATTTTTCTTTCGATAACCTTCCAAGTCTGCACTCCTAAAAGGGGAGTTGGTAGGTCGGTATGCATGTTTTATTTCACCTTAGCATTTCACCACCCTCCACGTTGGTTTTTTCTCCCTCCCACTAAAAAACTGAATCTATTCACCCAACCTTCCTTTTCTTTTTTTTCCTTCTTGATTTGGCAGGCGTTGATTCAAATCAATCATGTAAATATTAGGTAATTAAAAATTTGGACATCGCAACATATATGTGATATAACATTCCTAAAGACGAACAAAAGATTTTTCTCGATAACCTTTCAAAACAAACTAGATATTTCTGAATAACAAATAGCTAATCCCGCGCACTACACTATTTATTATCTATCATCATCTCTAGTATTGAATCATGATCACAACTTTCCCTAGACATTTTTTCTTGGATCCCACCCACATGTCTCTGTTTTCACCGAAAATGTTATTTTCTTGTTTCATTCATTTCGTTTGACCTCCCCTCCCCTCTATGGTGCACCCTCCCCATTGATTTTCAACCCACCAAATTTTTCCAAATAAAACCCATCTCCCCTCAATCCCCTCCAGCCCTCCTCGTTCGACCTCCCCTCTCATGTAATCCACACCTACTCGCCTCCTACCGACCTTTCCAATTCTCTATTCGCTACTTCATCCATCCCACAAAAATAAGCAATCTCCCCGATTCTGACTTGACCATTTCTTCCTTGTCACGTGAGGAGAGCGCCACCTAGGGTACACTCGCACACGGTTCTTTTCATCCTGAATGTTCGCTCCCTGACTGACGTTGGCCTCGCACATTCCTCTCCCCCACACCCGACCCGGCAAGGGTTCCAACCGCCGCCGCTCCCCTGCTATCCTCTCACCGCGACGCTCTCGACGCCACTGATTCTGCCTTCGGATTACCTCTCTGGACGTTCTTGGCGACACTGCAGGTGAGCTCATCTTTGTTCTCGACTGCATGTGATGACAAGAAGGGTATGCTTGGCCAACAACTCCATGTGGTTTTGTGATCCCAGGCACCTACAGCATCATGTCAGAGGTATATATGCCGAAGAAGTTGGAGTAACGAGGAAGTGCAGCAGCCTATCGTGTGTCATCTCGGCTTCGAGGTCAAACAGGTTTGGTTTCCCTCCCAGATCCCACCCTCCCTTGTCTTCTTGCTACGACTCCATGGATGATTATATTACATGTGTGTGTGATAGGATCAGAAGACTGACAGGGAACAATATGTATTGAACGCTACCTACCCTTATTATTTAATTACAGTAAGCAATCACCTTATGGCCTTTACTATGTCGATCCCACATTATGGCCTTCACTGTGTGATAGTATTAGAAGTCTGAATTTACACTCAGCAAACACCTTATGGCATTTACTGTGTATTTCAAGAAGTACGTCATAGTGGCAGCAAATCTGGCAATTAACACTTTTTTTTCTACAGACGGTGATCCAAACTACTTGGTATGAACAGCGGCAACATCTTATAATACTAACATGTAGTCATTCATTTAACTCATTTTTGTACAACATACTGTTGTATCGAAAACTTTAATGCAATTAACTGTTGAATTTTTCTTCATCAGGATTGAGCGATCTGGCATATAATTATGAGCTTCTGAAACTCGGTGGTTCATATCATCGAAGAGTGACAGGGAAGAGCCTGACATAGTAAGTATTGATTTTCCGGTCCTACCACGAGGTAGCTCAACCAATCTGAATTTTATATAGATTATTTCATCATCTTCCCGTGCAGGTAATTCTGTCGTATGTAGTTCTGAATTTCATTTGGATTGACCTTGAAGTATTTGGAGATATGATGCACTATCTTGAGTGAACAAATTTATGTGTGAATGTTCCTGGAGCGCCCCCCCCCCCATCCCCACCCCCCGGATCTTTAAAACAAATCCACCACCGTGCTCTAAAAGATATAAGTGAAGTACTAGAATAAAACTATAAAGCTCAAAAGATATAAGTGAAGCACATAGAGCAAAACTATAAAGCTCAAAAGATATAAGTGAAGCACATAGAGTATTCTAACAAATTCCGATTCATGTATGGCTCTCTCAAAAGGTGTGTACAGCAAGGATGATTGTGGTAAACTAACAAGCAAAGACGCAAATAATAGAAGACGCTCCAAGCAACACACATATCATGTGGTGAATAAAAATATAGCTCCAAGTAAAGTTACCGATGGAAGTGGACGAAAGAGGGGATGCCTTCCGTGGCATCCCCAAGCTTTGACTTTTTGGTGTCCCTGGATTATCTTGGGGGTGCCATGGGCATCCCCAAGCTTAGGATATTTCCACTCCTTGTTCCATAATCCATCAAAAAATTTCACCCAAAACTTGAAAACTTCACAACACAAAACTCAACAGAAATCTCGTGAGCTGCGTTAGCGAAAGAAAACAAAAGTCCACTTCAACATACTGTAATGAACTCATTCTTTATTTATATTGGTGTTAAACCTACTGTATTCCAACTTCTCTATGGATTATAAACTATTTTACTAGCCATAGATTCATCAAAATAAGCAAACAACACACGAAAAACAGAATCTGTCAAAAACAGAACAGTCTGAAGTAATCTGTAACTAACGCAAACTTCTAGAACTCCAAAAATTAATCCAAAATAAGAAGACCTAGGAAATTTGTTTATTGATCATCAGCAATTGGAATCACTATTTTATCACGTTCTGGTGATTTTCAACAATTGTTTTCATGAACAGAAAGTTTCTGGAAATTACAGCAAGATCAAATAACTATTATCCAAGAAGATCCTATAAGTTTAACTTGGCACAAACATTAATTAAAACATAAAAACACATCTAAACAGAAGGTAGATGGATTATTTATTCCTAAAGAGAAACAAAAACAAAAAAACATAAAGAAAATTGGGTTGCCTCCCAACAAGCACTATCGTTTAACGCCCCTAGCTAGGCATTAATTTCAATGTAACTCTTCTTAATTGTGGTATGAATATTCAGATCCGAAAGATTCAAGACAAAAGTTCATATTGACATAAAAATAATAATACTTCAAGCATACTAACTAAGCAATTATGTCTTCTCAAAATAACATGGCCAAAGAAAGTTCATCCCTACAAAATCATATAGTTTAGTCATGCTCCATTTTCGTCACACAAGAATGCTCTCATCATGCACAACTCCGATAACAAGCCAAGCAATTGTTTCATACTTTAGTAATCTCAAACCTATAAACTTTCACACAATATATGAGCGCGAGCCATGGACATAGCACTATGGATGGAATAGAATATAATGATGGGGGTTATGTGAAGAAGACAAAAAAGGAGAAGGTCTTACATCAACGAGGCTAATCAACGGGCTATGGAGATGCCCATCAATTGATGTTAATGCAAGGACTAGGGATTGCCATGCAACGGATGCACTAGAGCTATAAATGTATGAAAGCTCAACAAAAGAAACTAAGTGGGTGTGCATCCAACTTTCTTGCTCACGAAGACCTAGGGCATTTGAGGAAGCCCATAGTTTGAATATACAAGCCAAGTTCTATAATGAAAAATTCCCACTAGTATATGAAAGTGACAACATATGAAACTCTCTATATGAAAAACATGGTGCTACTTTCAATCACAATATATGAGACTCGCTATATGAAGAACATGGTGCTACTTTGAAGCAAAAGTGTGGAAAAAGAGATTGTAACATTGCCCCTTTTTATTTCTCTTTTTCCTTGGGCCTTCTTTTTTTTCTTTTTTTGGCCTTTCTCCTTTTTTTGGGACAATGTTCTATTAAATGATGATCACCACACTTCTATTTATTTACAACTCAATGATTATAACTCGATATAGAGCAAAGTATGACTCTATATGAATGCCTCCGGCGGTGTAACGAGATATGCAATGATTCAAGAGTGACATGTATGAAAGAATTATGAACGGTGGCTTTGCCACAAATACTGTGCCAACTACGTGATCATGCTAAGCAATATGACAATGATGAATGTGTCATTAATAACGGTATGGTGGAAAGTTGCATGGCAATATATCTCGGAATGGCTATGGAAATGCCCTAATAGGTAGGTATGGTGGCTGTTTTGAGGAAGATATAAGGAGGTTTATGTGTGAAAGAGCGTATCATATCATGGGGTTTGGATGCACCGTGAAGTTTGCACCAACTCTCAATGTGAGAAAGGGCAATGTACAATCAAGAGGCTAGCAATGATGGAAGGGTGAGAGTGCGTATAATCCATGGACTCAACATTAGTCATAAAGAACTCACATACTTATTGCAAAAATCTACAAGCCATCAAAAACCAAAGCACTACGCGCATGCTCTCGGGGGGATAGATTGGTAGGAAAAGACCATCGCTCGTCCTCGACCGCCACTCATAAGGAGGACAACCAAATAACACCTCATGTTTCAAATTTGTTACATAAGGTTTACCATACGTGCATGCTACGGGACTTGCAAACTTCAACACAAGCATTTCTCAAATTCACAACTACTCAACTAGCACGACTTGGATATTATCACCTCCATATCTCAAAACAATTATCAAGCATACTTTTCTTAGTATTCAACGCACTCAAAAGAAAGTTTTACAAATCTTGAATACCAAGCATATTATTATTTTAAGAAAATTACCATGATATTTAAGACTCTCAAAATAATCTAAGTGAAGCATGAGAGATCAATAGTTTCTTTAAAACAATTCCACCACGGTGCTCTAAAAGATATAAGTGAAGTACTAGAGCAAAACTATAATGCTCAAAAGATATAAGTGAAGCACATAGAGCAAAACTATAAAGCTCAAAAGATATAAGTGAAGCACATAGAGTATTCTAACAAATTCCAATTCATGTATGGCTCTCTCAAAAGGTGTGTACAGCAAGTATGATTGTGGTAAACTAACAAGCAAATACGCAAATAATACAAGACGCTCCAAGCAAAACACATATCATGTGGTGAATAAAAATATAGCTTCAAGTAAAGTTATCGATGGAAGTGGACGAAAGAGGGGATGCCTTCCTGGGCATCCCCAAGCTTTGAATTTTTGGTGTCCTTGGATTATCTTGGGGGTGCCATGGGCATCCCAAAGCTTAGGCTCTTTCCACTCCTTGTTCCATAATCCATCAAAAAAATTCACCCAAAACTTGAAAACTTCACAACACAAAACTCAACAGAAATCTTGTGAGCTCCGTTAGCGAAAGAAAACAAAAGACCACTTCAAGGTACTGTAATGAACTCATTCTTTATTTATATTGGTGTTAAACCAACTGTATTCCAACTTCTCTATGGATTATAAACTATTTTACTAGCCATAGATTCATCAAAATAAGCGAAGAACACACGAAAAACAGAATCTGTCAAAAACAGAACAGTCTGCAGTAATCTGTAACTAACGCAAACTTATGGAACTCCAAAATTTCAGAAAAAATAGGAAGACCTAGGAAATTTGTTTATTGATCATCAGCAATTGGAATCACTATTTTATCACGTTCTGGTGATTTTTAACAATTGTTTTCGTGAACAGAAAGTTGCTGGAAATTACAGCAAGATCAAATAATTATTATCCAAGAAGATCCTATAAGTTTAACTTGGCACAAACACTAATTAAAACATAAAACCACATCTAAACATAAAGTAGATGGATTATTTATTCCTAAACATAAACAAAAATAAAAAACATAAAGAAAATTGGGTTGCCTCCCAACAGGCGCTATCGTTTAACGCCCCTAGCTAGGCATTAATTTCAATGTAACTCTTCTTAATTGTGGTATGAATATTCAGATCCGAAAGATTCAAGACAAAAGTTCATATTGACATAAAATAATAATACTTCAAGCATACTAACTAAGCAATTATGTCTTCTCAAAATAACATGGCCAAAGAAAGTTCATCCCTACAAAATCATATAGTTTAGTCATGCTCCATTTTCGTCACACAAGAATGATCTCATCATGCACACCTCCGACGACAAGCCAAGCAATTGTTTCATACTTTAGTAATCTCAAACATATAAACTTTCACGCAATATATGAGCGCGAGCCATGGACATAGCACTATGGATGGAATAGAATATAATGATGGGGGTTATGTGGAGAAGACAAAAAAGGAGAAGGTCTTACATCAACGAGGCTAATCAACGGGCTATGGACATGCCCATCAATTGATGTTAATGCAAGGACTAGGGATTGCCATGCAACGGATGCACTAGAGCTATAAATGTATGAAAGCTCAACAAAAGAAACTAAGTGGGTGTGCATCCAACTTGCTTGCTCACGAAGACCTAGGGCATTTGAGGAAGCCCATCGTTGGAATATACAAGCCAAGTTCTATAATGAAAAATTCCCACTAGTATATGAAAGTGACAACATATGAAACTCTCTATATGAAAAACATGGTGCTACTTTCAAGCACAATATATGAGACTCGCTATATGAAGAACATGGTGCTACTTTGAAGCACAAGTGTGGAAAAAGAGATAGTAACATTGCCCCTTTTTATTTCTCTTTTTTTGGGCCTTCTTTTTTTTCATTTTTTGGCCTTTCTCCTTTTTTGGGACAATGTTCTACTAAATGATGATCATCACACTTCTATTTATTTACAACTCAATTATCACAACTCGATACTAGAGCAAAGTATGACTCTATATGAATGCCTCCGGCGGTGTACCGGGATATGCAATGATTCAAGAGTGACATGTATGAAAGAATTATGAACGGTGGCTTTGCCACAAATACTACGCCAACTACATGATCATGCTAAGCAATATGACAATGATGAATGTGTCATTAAGAACGGTATGGTGGAAAGTTGCATGGCAATATATCTCGGAATGGCTATGGAAATGCCATAATAGGTAGGTATGGTGGCTGTTTTGAGGAAGATATAAGGAGGTTTATGTGTGAAAGAGCGTATCATATCACGGGGTTTGGATGCACCAAAGTTTGCACCAACTCTCAATGTGAGAAAGGGCAATGCACGCATCAAGAGGCTAGCAATGATGGAAGGGTGAGAGTGCGTATAATCCATGGACTCAACATTAGTCATAAAGAACTCACATACTTATTGCAAAAATCTACAAGCCATCAAAAACCAAAGCACTACGCGCATGCTCCTGGGGGGATAGATTGGTAGGAAATAACCATCGCTCGTCCCCGACCGCCACTCATAAGGAGGACAATCAAATAACACCTCAAGTTTCAAATTTGTTACATAACATTTACCATACGTGCATGCTACGGGACTTGCAAACTTCAACACAAGCATTTCCCAAATTCACAACTACTCAACTAGCACGACTTTGATATTATCACCTCCATATCTCAAAACAATTATCAAGCATCAAACTTTTCTTAGTATTCAACGCACTCAAAAGAAAGTTTTACAAATCTTGAATACCAAGCATATTATTATTTTAAGCAAATTACCATGATATTTAAGACTCTCAAAATAATCTAAGTGAAACATGAGAGATCAATAGTTTCTTTAAAACAAATCCACCACCGTGCTCTTAAATATATAAGTGAAGTACTAGAGCAAAACTATAAAGCTCAAAAGATATAAGTGAAGCACATAGAGCAAAACTATAAAGCTCAAAAGATACAAGTGAAGCACATAGAATATTCTAACAAATTCCAATTCATGTATGGCTCTATCAAAAGGTGTGTACAGCAAGGATGATTGTGGTAAACTAACAAGCAAAGACGCAAATAATACAAGACGCTCCAAGCAAAACACATATCATGTGGTGAATAAAAATATAGCTCCAAGTAAAGTTATCGATGGAAGTGGATTTAAAGAGGGATGCCTTCCAGGGCATCCCCAAGCTTTGACTTTTTTGTGTCCTTGGATTATCTTGGGGGTGCCATGGGCATCCCCAAGCTTAGGATCTTTCCACTCCTTGTTCCATAATCCATCAAAAAAATTCACCCAAAACTTGAAAACTTCACAACACAAAACTCAACAGAAATCTCGTGGTCTCCGTTAGCGAAAGAAAACAAAAGACCACTTGAAGGTACTGTAATGAACTCATTCTTTATTTATATTGGTGCTAAACCTACTGTATTCCAACTTCTCTATGGATTATAAACTATTTTACTAGCCATAGATTCATCAAAATAAGCAAACAACACACCAGAAACAGAATCTGTCAAAAACAGAACAGTATGCAGTAATCTGTAAGTAACGCAAACTTCTGGAACTCCAAAATTTCAGCCAAAATAGGACTACCTAGGTAATTTGTTTATTGATCATCAGAAATTGGAATCACTATTTTATCACGTTCTGGTGATTTTTAACAATTGTTTTCGTGAACAGAAAGTTTCTGGAAATTACAGCAAGATCAAATAACTATTATCCAAGAAGATCCTATAGGTTTAACTTGGCACAAACACTAATTAAAACATAAAACCACATCTAAGCAGAAGGTAGATGGATTATTTATTCCTAAACAGAAACGAAAACAAAAAACATAAAGAAAATTGGGTTGCCTCAAAACAAGCGCTATCGTTTAACGCCCCTAGCTAGGCATTAATTTCAATGTAACTCTTCTTAATTGTGGTATGAATATTCAGATCCGAAAGATTCAAGACAAAAGTTCATATTGACATAAAAATAATAATACTTCAAGCATACTAACTAAGCAATTATGTCTTCTCAAAATAACATGGCCAAAGAAAGTTCATCCCTACAAAATCATATAGTTTAGTCATGCTCCATTTTCGTCACACAAGAATGCTCTCATCATGCACAACTCCGATGACAAGCCAAGCAATTGTTTCATACTTTAGTAATCTCAAACCTATAAACTTTCACGCAATATATGAGCGCGAGCCATGGACATAGCACTATGGATGGAATAGAATATAATGATGGGGGTTATGTGGAGAAGACAAAAGGAGAAGGTCTTACATCAACGAGGCTAATCAACGGGCTATGGAGATGCCCATCAATTGATGTTAATGCAAGGACTAGGGATTGCCATGCAACGGATGCACTAGAGCTATAAATGTATGAAAGCTCAACAACGTAAACTAAGTGGGTGTGCATCCAACTTGCTTGCTCACGAAGACCTAGGGCATTTGAGGAAGCCCATCGTTGGAATATACAAGCCAAGTTCTATAATGAAAAATTCCCACTAGTATATGAAAGTGACAACATATGAAACTCTCTATATGAAAAACATGGTGCTACTTTCAAGCACAATATATGAGACTCGCTATATGAAGAACATGGTGCTACTTTGAAGCACAAGTGTGGAAAAAGAGATAGTAACATTGCCCCTTTTTATTTCTCTTTTTTTGGGCCTTCCTTTTTTTCTTTTTTTTGGCCTTTCTCCCCTTTTTTTTGGGACAATGTTCTATTAAATGATGATCATCACACTTCTATTTATTTACAACTCAATGATTACAACTCGATACTATAGCAAAGTATGACTCTATATGAATGCCTCCGGCGGTGTACCGAGATATGCAATGATTCAAGAGTGACATGTATGAAAGAATTATGAACGGTGGCTTTGCCACAAATACTACGCCAACTACATGATCATGCTAAGCAATATGACAATGATGAATGTGTCATTAAGAACGGTATGGTGGAAAGTTGCATGGCAATATATCTCGGAATGGCTATGGAAATGCCATAATAGGTAGGTATGGTGGTTGTTTTGAGGAAGATATAAGGAGGTTTATGTGTGAAAGAGTGTGAAAGAGCGTATCATATCAATGTGAGAAAGGGCAATGCATGGTACCGAAGAGGCTAGCAATGATGGAAGGGTGAGAGTGCGTATAATCCATGGACTCAACATTAGTCATAAAGAACTCACATACTTATTGCAAAAATCTACAAGCCATCAAAAACCAAAGCACTACGCGCATGCTCCTGGGGGGATAGATTGGTAGGAAATAACCATCGCTCATCCCCGACCGCCACTCATAAGGAGGACAATCAAATAACACCTCATGTTTCAAATTTGTTACATAATGTTTACCATACGTGCATGCTACGTGACTTGCAAACTTCAACACAAGCATTTCTCAAATTCACAACTACTCAACTAGCACGACTTTGATATTATCACCTCCATATCTCAAAACAATTATCAAGCATCAAACTTTTCTTAGTATTCAACGCACTCAAAAGAAAGTTTTACAAATCTTGAATACCAAGCATATTATTATTTTAAGCAAATTACCATGATATTTAAGACTCTCAAAATAATCTAAGTGAAGCATGAGAGATCAATAGTTTCTTTAAAACAAATCCACCACCGTGCTCTAAAAGATATAAGTGAAGTACTAGAGAAAAACTATAAAGCTCAAAAGATATAAGTGAAGCACATAGAGCAAAACTATAAAGCTCAAAAGATATAAGTGAAGCACATAGAGTATTCTAACAAATTCCAATTCATGTATGGCTCTCTCAAAAGTTGTGTACAGCAAGGATGATTGTGGTAAACTAACAAGCAAAGACGCAAATAATACAAGACGCTCCTTGTTCCATAATCCATCAAAAAAATTCACCCAAAACTTGAAAACTTCACAACACAAAACTCAACAGAAATCTCGTGAGCTCCGTTAGCGAAAGAAAACAAAAGACCACTTCAAGGTACTGTAATGAACTCATTCTTTATTTATATTGGTGTTAAACCTACTGTATTCCAACTTCTCTATGGATTATAAACTATTTTACAAGCAATAGATTCATCAAAATAAGCAAACAACACACGAAAAAACAGAATCTGTCAAAAACAGAATAGTCTGCAGTAATCTGTAACTAACGCAAACTTATGTAACTTCACAAATTCAGCCAAAATAGGAAGACCTAGGAAATTTGCTTATTGATCAGCAGAAATTGGAATCACTATTTTATCACATTCTGGTGATTTTTAACAATTGTTTTCGTGAACAGAAAGTTTCTGGAAATTACAGCAAGATCAAATAACTATTATCCAAGAAGATCACATAGTTTCTCTTATTGCTTAGCATAAGTTGTTGGTGCACATAGGTGAGCCTAGTTGTTTTAGGTTTTGTGCTTGACAAATTAACCGCTAGGTTTATTCCGCATTTGTTCAAGCCTAAACCGTAATTATTTTAAAACGCCTATTCACCCCCCCTCTAGGCGACATCCTCGATCTTTCAATTGGTATCAGAGCCTCGTCTCTCTTTATTAGGCTTTACCGCCTAGAGAGTAAAGATGTCGACTAGAGGATTAGGTTTCTGTGACACTCTTAATTTCGATGGCACAAATTTTGATGTTTGGGTAATTCACATGCTTAATCTCTTTAGGGTCATGGACCCAAATTTAGAGCGAATTGTAGATATGGGTTTTTCTCCTCCAAAGGATCCCCAAAGATTATCTTTAGAGGATGAGAAATACTCTTATCTCAATGCTCAAGCTTCTAATGTGCTATTTGATGCTTTGAGCACTGTAGTTATATTTCAACTCATGCCGTTCCGAGATGCTCATGAGTTGTGGACGAAGCTTAAAGATAAATATGGTGTGTCCAAGATTTGTGGGGATGATTGTTCTCCCTCCACCTCCGGTCGTATAGTATTCTCAACTTCTTCTACTTCACCTACATGTGGTTTGCCACAAGGTAATGATATGGTGAGTAGTGTTGGTCATTGCAATGATGATAGTATGCTTATTGGGGATGATCCTTCATCACTATATTATTGCAATGCTCCTTCTTTGGGCTTTAACACTTTGAGCACTCCAAATGTTTCACATGCTTGTGTTGATAGTCCTTGCATATCATGTAGAAATTGCTTGACTAAATCTCATGATGATATGCTTGCTATGTCTTGTTGCCATGATAAAATGCATCTATTTCCTCGAATTGTTGTGCTAACAATGTAGAGGAAACCCAACACTCCATGGAACAAGATGTGGTGTTTAATGGTGCCTCAAGGGATCCTACACCATCATCTATTGCTTTTTTCCTTATGGCTAAGGCGTCAAAGGTATCTCCTACTTTGTACCCCAATATGTCTCTTGATGATGATGATGATACTAATGATGATGAGGATAATGATGAAGATAATGATAATGTTGCCTCCTTAAAAACTAAGGGGGAAATGATTTTTAAAGCTCTTCATAAAAATAAAATTGCTCGTTCCAACTTCATTGAAATAATGTCCATTGCGATTGATGGCAAGAAATACATTGAGGAGTTGGAATCTCATCTAGAGGAGCATGAGGCCACCATTGAGAAAATGGAAGCTCATGGGCGTGATTACGCAGATGAGATCGCGGCGCTATCTCAAGCTGTTGAATATGATCAAACCACCTCCGAATCTCTTGAGGAGACGATTGATCTAGAATTTTCTAGAGTGAGGGTATCTCTTGATAGAGCTCTTGAGGTGGCCAACGATTTCAAAACTAAAAATGCTAAGCTTGAAGTTTCTCATGCTAGACTCCTTGAGGATTTTGAGCACCTCGAAAATGGCTCAAGGGTCATCAAGGGTGAGCTCATCAAAATCACCGAGTCTCATGCCCAACTTGAAGCTTCTTATTTAAAAGAGCTTGCCAAGTTGCCTTCTCCTCTTGTTGTTAATGATGATGCTTGTGCTACTAATTCTATTACTTGTGAAGCATCCATTTTGAAGGAGAATGTTGAGCTACGGGCTCAAGTTGAGGTGCTATCTAGCAATTATGGGAAATTGGAAGAAAGTCATGAAAAGCTCTCAAGCTCTCATGATGATCTTCTAGTATCCCATAGTGTGCTAAAGATAGATCATGATGCCATGATTGCTAAGGTAACATCTAGTGAGCCTCATGTGGGTACTAGCACTACTTCTAGTCAAAATAGTATATTGCCATGTGCTAGTCCTTGTAATTCATCTACTCACAATGTTGGTACATCTTGTGATGAATTGCTTTCCTTGCTTTGTTGCTCTAACGATGAAGCTTATACTTCCTCTAGTACTTGTGTTGAGACTAACAATGTAGAGGAAATCAAAGAGCTCAAGGCCCAAGTCACTTCTTTGAAGAAAGACTTGGAAAAGTGTCATGAAGGGAAATCCACACTCAACAATATCTTGAGTGTGCAAAAATCCCACAATGACAAAGGTGGACTTGGATTCAACTCCAATAAGAAGAAGAAGTCCAGGATGAACAAAAGGAAGGGCCAAGAACAAGTCAAGAATTCGGCCAAGATTGTTTGCTTCAAGTGCAAAGTAGAAGGGCATCATGTTAGATCTTTCCATTGAAGAAGAAGGCCATTAGTGTCAAGCAACAAGGGAAGAGGGCACAAGTTCAATCACATGCTCAACCTCAAGTTGAAGAAAGGCCTCTCCCCAAGAAGACTCAAGTTAATGCTTCTCAAGTTGAGAAATCAAGTGAGAAGAAAGTGAAGAGTAGACGTTGCTACCTATGCCATGAGAAAGGTCACCTTGCTTCTTCATGCACTAGTGGTAACTTATCCAACCCAATTATTATTGATGATGTCTATTCTCTTGGGAAGGATAAGGTTGGCAATGTGGTTGCCAAGTTTGTTGGTACTCAAAGTGGTTTGAAGCAAAGAACCATTTGGGTAGCCAAGCCTATTGTGACTAACCTCTTAGGACCCAACTTGGTTGGGGACCAACTAGCTCAAACTTGATCAATAGGTGTTGTTGGAGGGCTTTGGAGACTTGGATACTTTATGAAGAATTAAGGGACTTCATCACTCTGATTGTCTCAACCCAAGTCAATTGAATCATCAAGTTTATATCTTATATCCAATGTGCCTCCTTGCGGTAACTTGTACTTAAATTGTTTACCTTGAAAGTTACTTGCCCACTTGCATGTTTTGGTTTTGTTCCTTGCATGTGTTTGTATATGTAGCGCCCAACTTGCTTATCTTGAGCAATCAAGTATGTGTGTGTTGGTTTGCACATCATGTACGTAAAGGCCGTATGCTGAGCCTTTTTGCTTCCTGTTTGTATCCTAGTTGGCTCGTGTGAGAGATCAATGGAACATCCCATTTTGGGGAGTTATGTGCTTTGTGCACCTCACAATCCTATAAATGTGTGTGCATGAGGAATACCATCTAGTATTGATATTACAAGATTATCTAGTCGCTAGGTGGTATATCTCTCATGAGAAATTCAAATTCTAAAAATTCCATTGATTATCTCGTGTTGGATCCTCTTATTGCCTCTTGTTAAGTTCTTATTGGTATCACATTATGGGGGAGTAATATGCTAAGTGCATATTACAAGCCTAGAAAATGTGTACATTTGAGATATTGTCACCTAGAATTGATATTGTAAATTATCTTGTTCCTAGGTGGCATGTTAGCTCTACAAGTTGCAATTTGCTTGTGTTTGTTGTGAAGATGATGTTGGATGTCCTTGTTATCTACCACCGGAATTATTTACAAATACTTCTTGTCTTTTGACAATTGGTAGTCACTTATGTGTGGTAGAATTTGTTGATCATCTTTACTTTGGTTTTTGTTTTTATTTGCCTTTTCTCTTGCCAAGGTTTGTGTCAACTCCCGGTGTCTTCCCTACCACTTGTGGATCTTATTTATTTCTTGTTCTTGTCTAGTGTTTTCTAGATATAGTGAAAGTAGTGATCCCACCTTGTGCATTTTGTATTCAAATGCAAATCCTATATAATGCACAACTAGTGGGGAGCTATCCTATTTTCTTTAGAACACTCTTCTTGTGATCCTTATCAAGTGTGTTTTGGTGGAAGGCAATCCATTTATTTTTGGTACTTTGTGCCATCATGAAACTTTGTTGAGAGCTTGGTTTGTTTGGAACCATCCTCTCTTTGGGAGTTTGACATCCTTAGTTTAGTGTGTATCAATGGACATCTCATTCCTTGATGTATCTTTAATGATATCTTCCAAGTGATGATTTCTCCATTTGGTATCCTTTTCACTTGGCATTTCTTTGTATTTTGGTATCGGTTCTTGAAAGTTTTGAGCATGCATCTTTACTTCATGTATACTATTTGGCTTGCTTTCTTTCGTTGACTCAATATATAGGGGAAACTCCACCTAGTCTCAATTTGGATGAGATGTGCATGAAATTCATTTTCATATCTATATGCACATATTTATGTGGAGTTTGTCCTATGTATTGGTGTTTCTAACTATTTGGTCCCGATGAGTTTGGGTACCGTTTAGTTTGTGTTGTTCTTCTAGGAACATTTGGAGATGCATTGGATGCTCGGCTCACTCACAAGGAAGGTGTTGTCACCATGTGCATATTGGAGTCAAGCAAGGATGATCAATGAACTACTATCTACCTTCAATTGGTATCTACTACATCCTTCCAATGATATCTCGGTAACAAGTATCTATTGATGCTTTCTCCTCTTGCATTCAACCTTGTGTAGGTTGCATCTTGGCATGATATTCATTTCATATCTTGTGATACTTGTTTCCTTTCTCAAAGCATCCCAACGATGATCTCTTGTTGCTAGTTGTGATGCCTTTGTTGGATGTGTGTTTGGACTTCATTTATATACAATAAGACCATATCTAGCCAAGTGCTATGCTTTCAAGCAAATATCTAATTGGTATATGTATGACTTCCTTTTGGATATCTCATTCCTTCTTGTTGTAACAATTTCGGGTGTACATCCTTCTTTGTAGATATATATCATCATGATTTCGTCTACCTAGAACATTATACACTTGAGAGAAATTACATCTCTAGATGATATCCTTTCTTCCACGTCCACCTCGTCTCTCTTTTGTTATTTCTTTGGTGGCTCCGTGAAAGCTTTTGCCTTGAGTGCGTGTCCTCTGTCGTTGCATCTTGTTGCACTCTTGTGTGGTGAAGATTATTTTCCTCTTGCTTATCTTTACGAGGTTTTGCCATCTTAATTGGTATCCCTCGTCTTGATGAGCCTCCCCTCGTCTATCTTCACCATGGGTTGTCACAAGCATAGGTTCTCTTTTGCTTATTAGTAAGCTTGCGAACCCATTTGCCAGTTGTGTGTGGGAATGATAGGCCTTGCACCGTGTGCCTCATTCTTTCAAGACTATGTTGATGCTTAATGCTCATCCTAATTTTAGTCTTCTCAAGTGCTTCGCCATGACTCACACACATCATTTTGGTTGAGCCTATTCTTAAGTTGCCTCTTTTACATGTTGCTCAACCATGTGCTTGTTGCAAGCGCTAGGCTTTGTTTCCTATATGCTCACCTGCACTGGATGTGAGTTTCTATTGATTTTGGGGGAGCTATGATCCTATTTTGTGCACTTTGTATCCAAATACAGAAATTCTTGATGTGCACAAATCATGGGGAGCTTCTCTAGTTTCTTAAGAACAATCTTCTGCTCATATCATAATATCTTTTTCATGTGGCTCGTAGGATCGTTGGTCTAGTTGGTTCAGTTGATATCATTTGATTGCTTGCTTCAATTGGTATCTTTTACGATTGCTTGTTTCTCTCTTTGTTATGTCTTTGTGGCATATCTTTCTTTTGCAAATCTTTGGGCCTCAATATAGCTTGTCTTCCTCCAAGTATTTACCGTTGGATATGTGTATTGCATTCCACTCTCTTGTTGAGAAATACACAAATTATGGCGGAACACAATTTATATTGGCCTTCTAAGCTTTTCTCCCATTTTGGCAATCGATGCCAATGGGGAGAAGTTTCAGAGAGTTTTGTGGAGAAGTTTAGAGAGCTATCTCCTCTTGCTTTGGTTTTGTTCCTTAGCTTTTGCATCTCATTCATTGCACTATTATTGCATTGCATGGTGATGCATAATTCCTTATATAAACTCTCTTGAAAATGATTGTCATCAATTACCAAAATGGGGGAGATTGAAAGAACATGCGATGCCTCCACGTTTGGTTTTGGTAATTGATGACAATCTCTATGGACTAATGGTTGCCTTGAGTTATATTTGAAGGTTTTGTCCATAGGCTTTTCTTGAAGTCCATGCGTTGGTTTCAAGGAGTTTATGAGTTGACCAAGGTGCTATTAAGGAATTATCCAAAGATTGGTCATGTGAGTGTTGAGCTTATTGCAAGCATGTCTTGAAGAAGAAGATTATGTGATCATTCATGTTTACCTTCAAGACATCATCCAAATGAAGAGAGTTGGAAAGATTCAAGGTTGATCTAGCCTAAGTACAGAGAGTGATTCAAGTTGATCAACACACAAAGCGCACAAGTTGTACCGAGAAGGACCAAGTGTTCCCATGGTATGGTAAGCATTGTCCATTACGCTTTGTGTACTAACCCATGGTCTACATGAGAGTTCTTTGTGGGGTTAGGTATGTTTCCATGGTCTTGCGTCAAGAGGAAGATCCCATACAACCCATGGAGGATGACATCAAGTGGTGATCGTCATCAAGTTTGCTGTGTACAAGTTCAAGTGGAGCAACACGAAGAGTGGCTCACCTATAATGGAGTATGGGGGAGCAATCAAGTTTGAATCTTGCCATCCATTGTGGTGTCAATGGACTTGTGAAGATGTGCCGAAGAGTCGCTCACCCATAGTGGACTATGGGGGAGCAATCATCTAGCCTTCATCGAGCCAACGCAATCAAGAAAGATGGTCCAACTTGAGGGAGTCAAGATCGTCTTCATCTAGCTCAAGTGGACCATGTGCGAGGCAAAGGTTTGCCCTTGATAGGTTTTCTATTTTACCGTTCTCGTGGTGGTAGTTGGGAGACCGGGTTATAGGATCGTTTGCCGTACTATCAAGGGGGGCTCTCAAGTTGGTAGCTTGATCGTATCGTTAGTAGAGAGATCAAACCATTGCATCCTTGCATCATGTTTCCTTGTTCTTGTTTGGTTCTCTTTGTGAGTCTTAGAGCTTATGGTCATCTTGATGACAAGCTTGAGTTCATCGAAAACGGAGTTCGCATGCGTCTTCTATGATGTTTTCGATGTTGGAGGTTTTACCGGTCTTATCCTAGGAAGGGTTCTCACCATTTTCTTATGGGCCTTTTCTCATTTCCTTCTTATTGATATTTCTATCAAGATTGTGTTAGCCCTTGTTGGTAGCTTTCCAACAAACTTGGTTTCATCGAATTCGGAGCTCCTATGCGAAAGTTGTGGCTTTTTTCATATTGCCTGTTTTACATAGAGAGGTTGTACCGCCCCGTAGAGAGGTTGTACCGGTTGACCGGTACAACCGGTGTTCGGAGCGGTTGTACCGCTCCAGAATTGGTCCGGAGGTTGTACCGGCCATGTACCGCTCTACCACCGGACTAGTTTCTGTTTTGGAGCGGTTCTTGGGCGGTTGTTGACCGGTTTAACCGGTTTAACTGGTACTACCGGTTCCCTAGGCTGTTGTACCGCTTAGAGCTTTTCCCAGGTTGGTTTTTCCTCTGCTTTGGCCGGTTGTACCGGTTCGTGCACCGGTTGTACCGGTCCTACACCTTTCTGCACATAACGGGCAGATTCGTGGGGACCTATTTAAGGGGGTCTTTTTCCCCAATGGTTCATCATCTCTTGAGCTCGTTTTGCCCCCATTGTTGACCTTCTTTGAGCTTGATAACTCTCAATTCCTCCATGGATTTTTGCTAATTTTTGAGGGAAAAGAGAGAGGAGATCTAGATCCGCACTTCCACCAATCACTTTCTCCTCTATATGAGGGGAACCCCTTGGATCTAGATCTTGGAGTTCTTTGTGTTCTCCTTCTTGTTCTTCCTCTTACTTTCCTCCCTAGCATTAGTTGCTTTGGTGGGATTTGAGAGAGAAGGACTTGGGTACTCTGTGTGCCCTTGCCATTGCATTTGTGCATCGGTTTGAGTTCTCCACGGTGATACGTGGAAGTTACAAGTTGAGAAGCTTATTACTCTTGGGTGCTTGGTGCCCTTGAGCTTGTTCCTCTTGGGTGCTTGGGCGCCCTAGTCGGTTGGTGGTGTTCGGAGCTCAATCATTGTGGTGTAAAGCTCCGGGAAAGCGTCGGGGTCTCCAATTAGGTTGTGGAGATCGCCGCGAGCAATTTGACGGGTTCCGGTGACCGCCCCCAAGCGTTGCCAAAGTGTACGGGTTCGGTGACCGCCCCCAAGGGTTGCCATTTGTACGGGTTCGGTGACCGCCCTCAAGGGTCCCTTAGTGGAATCACGGCATCTTGCATTGTGCGAGGCGTGAGGAGATTCTGGCGGCCCTAGTGGCTTCTTGGGAGCATTGTGCTTCCACACCGCTCCAAACGGAGATTAGCATCCGCAAGGGTGTGAACTTCGGGATACATCGTCGTCTCTGCGTGCCTCGGTTATCTCTTAGCCGAGCCCCTTTACTTATGCACTTTACTTTGTGATAGCCATATTGTTCTTTGTCATATATCTTGCTATCACATAGTTTCTCTTATTTCTTAGCATAAGTTGTTGGTGCACATAGGTGAGCCTAGTTGTTTTAGGTTTTGTGCTTGACAAATTAACCGCTAGGTTTATTCCGCATTTGTTCAAGCCTAGACCGTAATTATTTTAAAACGCCTATTCACCCCCCCTCTAGGCGACATCCTCGATCTTTCAAGTGGTATCAGAGCCTCGTCTCTATTTATTAGGCTTTACCGCCTAGAGAGTAAAGATGTCGACTCGAGGATTAGGTTTCGTGACACTCTTAGTTTCGATGGCACAAATTTTGATGTTTCATGAATCGCATGCTTAATCTCTTTAGGGCCATGGACCCAAATTTAGAGCGAATTGTAGATATGGGTTTTTCTCCTCCAAAGGATCCCCAAAGATTATCTTTAGAGGATGAGAAAAACTCTTATCTCAATGCTCAAGCTTCTAATGTGCTTTTTGCTGCTTTGAGCAATGTTGTTATATTTCAACTCATGCCGTTCCGAGATGCTCATGAGTTGTGGACGAAGCTTAAAGATAAATATGATGTGTCCAAGATTTGTGGGGATGATTGTTCTCCCTCCACCTCCGGTCGTATAGTCTTCTCAACTTCTTCTACTTCACCTACATGTGGTTTGCCACAAGGTAATGATATGGTGAGTAGTGTTGGTCATTGCAATGATGATAGTATGCTTATTGTGGATGATCCGTCATCACTATATTATTGCAATGCTCCTTCTTTGGGCTTTAACACTTTGAGCACTCCAAATGTTTCACATGCTTGTGTTGATAGTCCTTGCATATCATGTAGAAATTGCTTGACTAAATCTCATGATGATATGCTTGCTATGTCTTGTTGCCATGATAAAAATGCATCTATTTCCTCGAATTGTTGTGCTAACAATGTAGAGCAAACCCAACACTCCATGGAACAAGATGTGGTGTTTAATGGTGCCTCAAGGGATCCTACACCATCATCTATTGCTTTTTGCCTTATGGCTAAGTCGTCAAAGGTATCTCCTACTTTGTACCCAATATGTCTCTTGATGATGATGATGATGATACTAATGATGATGAGGATAATGATGAAGAGAATGATAATGTTGCCTCCTTAAAAACTAAGGGGGAAATGATTTTTAAAGCTCTTCATAAAAATAAAATTGCTCGTTCCAACTTCATGGAAATAATGTCCATTGCGATTGATGGCAAGAAATACATTGAGGAGTTGGAATCTCATCTAGAGGAGCATGAGGCCACCATTGAGAAAATGGAAGCTCATGGGCGTGATTACGCAGATGAGATCATGGAGCTATCTCAAGCTCTTGAACATGAACAAACCACCTCCGAATCTCTTGAGGAGACTTTTGCTCTAGAATTATCTAGAGTGAGGGAATCTCATGATAGAGCTCTTGAGGTGGCCAACGATTTCAAAACTAAAAATGCTAAGCTTGAAGTTTCTCATGCTAGACTCCTTGAGGATTTTGAGCACCTCGAAAATGGCTCAAGGGTCATCAAGGGTGAGCTCATCAAAATCACCGAAGTCTCATGCCCAACTTGAAGCTTCTTATTTAAAAGAGCTTGCCAAGTTGCCTTCTCCTCTTGTAGTTAATGATGATGCTTGTGCTACTAATTCTATTACTTGTGAAGCATCCATTTTGAAGGAGAATGTTGAGCTACGGGCTCAACTTGAGGTGCTATCTAGCAATTATGGGAAATTGGAAGAAAGTCATGAAAATCTCTCAAGCTCTCATGATTATCTTCTAGTATCCCATAGTGTGCTAAAGATAGCTCATGAGGCCATGATTGCTAAGGTAACATCTAGTGAGCCTCATGTGGGTACTAGCACTACTTCTAGTCAAAATAGTATGCCATGTGCTAGTCTTTGTAATTCATCTACTCACAATGTTGGTACATCTTGTGATGAATTGCTTTCCTTGCTTTGTTGCTCTAACGATGAAGCTTATACTTCCTCTAGTACTTGTGTTGAGACTAACCGTGTAGAGGAAATCAAAGAGCTCAAGGCCCAAGTCACTTCTTTGAAGAAAGACTTGGAAAAGTGTCATGAAGGGAAATCCACACTCAACAATATCTTGAGTGTGCAAAAATCCCCCAATGACAAAGGTGGACTTGGATTCAACTCCAATAAGAAGAAGTCCAAGATGAACAAAAGGAAGGGCCAAGAACAAGTCAAGCATTCGGCCAAGATTGTTTGCTTCAAGTGCAAAGTAGAAGGGCATCATGTTAGATCTTGCCCATTGAAGAAGAAGGCCATTAGTGTCAAGCAACAAGGGAAGAGGGCACAAGTTCAATCACATGCTCAACCTCAAGTTGAAGAAAGGCCTCTTCCCAAGAAGACTCAAGTTAATGCTTCTCAAGTTGAGAAATCAAGTGAGAAGAAAGTGAAGAGTAGACGTTGCTACCTATGCCGTGAGAAAAGGTCACCTCGCTTCTTCATGCACTAGTGGTAACTTATCCAACCCAATTATTATTGATGATGTCTATTCTCTTGGGAAGGATAAGGTTGGCAATGTGGTTGCCAAGTTTGTTGGTACTCAAAGTGGTTTGAAGCAAAGAACCATTTGGGTAGCCAAGCCTATTGTGACTAACCTCTTAGGACCCAACTTGGTTGGGGACCAACTAGCTCAAACTTGATCAATAGGTGTTGTTGGAGGGCTTTGGAGACTTGGATACTTTATGAAGAATTAAGGGGACTTCATCACTCTGATTGTCTCAACCCAAGTCAATTGAATCATCAAGTTTATATCTTATATCCAATGTGCCTCCTTGCGGTAACTTGTACTTAAATTGTTTACCTTGAAAGTTACTTGCCCCTTGCATGTTTTGGTTTTGTTCCTTGCATGTGTTTGTATATGTTGCGCTTCCAACTTGCTTATCTTGAGCAATCAAGTATGTGTGTGTTGGTTTGCACATCATGTACGTAAAAGGCGTCGTATGCTGAGCCTTTTGCTTCCTGTTTGTATCCTAGTTGGCTCGTGTGAGAGATCAATGGAACATCCCATTTTGGGGGAGTGATGTGCTTTGTGCACCTCACAATCCTATAAATGTGTGTTCATGAGGAATACCATCTAGTATTGATATTACAAGATTATCTAGTCGCCAGGTGGTATATCTCTCATGAGAAATTCAAATTCTAAAAATTCCATTGATTATCTCGTGTTGGAT
This sequence comes from Aegilops bicornis, assembly GCA_021605145.1. Taxonomy (NCBI): domain Eukaryota; kingdom Viridiplantae; phylum Streptophyta; class Magnoliopsida; order Poales; family Poaceae; genus Aegilops; species Aegilops bicornis. Next base: position 92,841,893 of record CM038675.1, read on the forward strand.
CCTCTTATTGCCTCTTGTTAAGTTCTTATTGGTATCACATTATGGGGAGTAATATGCTAAGTGCATATTACAAGCCTAGAAAATGTGTACATTTGAGATATTGTCACCTAGAATTGATATTGTAAATTATCTTGTTCCTAGGTGGCATGTTAGCTCTACAAGTTGCAATTTCCTTGTGTTTGTTGTGAATATGATGTTGGATGTCCTTGTTATCTACCACCGGGAATTATTTCCAAATACTTCTTGTCTTTTGACAATTGGTAGTCACTTATGTGTGGTAGAATTTGTGGATCATCTTTACTTTGGTTTTTGTTTTTATTTGCCTTTTCTCTTGCCAAGGTTTGTGTCAACTCCCGGTGTTTTCCCTACCACTTGTGGATCTTATTTATTTCTTGTTCTTGTCTAGTGTTTTCTAGATATAGTGAAAGTAGTGATCCCACCTTGTGCATTTTGTATTCAAATGCAAATCCTATATAATGCACAACTCGTGGGGGAGCTATCCTATTTTCTTTAGAACACTCTTCTTGTGATACTTATCAAGTGTGTTTTGGTGGAAGGCAAGCCATTTATATTCGGTACTTTGTGCCATCATGAAACTTTTTTGAGAGCTTGGTTTGTTTGGAACCATCCTCTCTTTGGGAGTTTGACATTCTTAGTTTAGTGTGTATCAATGGACATATCATTCCTTGATGTATCTTTAATGATATCTTCCAAGTGATGATTTCTCCATTTGGTATCCTTTTCACTTGGCATTTCTTTGTATTTTGGTATCGGTTCTTGAAAGTTTTGAGCATGCATATTTACTTCATGTATACTATTTGGCTTGCTTTCTTTCGTTGACTCAATATATAGGAAACTCCACCTAGTCTCAATTTGGATGAGATGTGCATGAAATTCATTTTCATATCTATATGCACATATTTATGTGGAGTTTGTCCTATGTATTGGTGTTTCTAACTATTTTGTCCCGATGAGTTTGGGTACCGTTTAGTTTGTGTTGTTCTTCTAGGAACATTTGGAGATGCATTGGATGCTCGGCTCACTCACAAGGAAGGTGTTGTCACCATGTGCATATTGGAGTCAAGCAAGGATGATCAATGAACTACTATCTACCTTCAATTGGTATCTACTACATCCTTCCAATGATATATCGGTAACAAGTATCTATTCATGCTTTCTCCTCTTGCATTCAACCTTGTGTAGGTTGCATCTTGGCATGATATTCATTTCATATCTTGTGATACTTGTTTCCTTTCTCAAAGCATCCCAACGATGATCTCTTGTTGCTAGTTGTGATGCCTTTGTTGGATGTGTGTTTGGACTTCATTTATATACAATAAGACCATATCTAGCCATGTGCTATGCTTTCAAGCAAATATCTTATTGGTATATGTATGACTTCCTTTTGGATATCTCATTCCTTCTTGTTGTAACTATTTCGGGTGTACATCCTTCTTTGTAGATATATATCATCATGATTTCATCTACCTAGAACATTATACACTTGAGAGAAATTACATCTCTAGATGATATCCTTTCTTCCACGTCCACCTTGTCTCTCTTTTGTTATTTCTTTGGTGGCTCCGTGAAAGCTTTTGCCTTGAGTGCGTTGTGACGCCCCGAGACCGATGCTCCAGAAGACTTCCATATATTCCGGGTTTCGCCGTGTGTTCCATCTGTGCCTGCCCTTTTATTTTTGCACTGCATCATGTCATCATGCCACCATATCATTAATTTTAAAACTCATCTTAATAAATTGCATAGATCTTTTGATCTATTTAAATCGAGGGAAGGTTGACTTCTCTTTATAACATATCGTCCCAATATTAGGGAGCTATATAAAATATTCCATTGTTTTGGAATCACCATAACCCACTTGCATAATAAATCCCATGCCTTTTCTGCTCCGAGTTGACCTCAAAACCTTGCCAATAATTCTTTTGCCATTTTCCCGAGCTCCACCAAAAATCCGAACATTTTTGGACACTTCTAAAACCTTGTTCTAGTTCAAACCATTTGAATTAAATTCAAATAAGTTTGAATTTAATTCCTGCAATCTTGCCACTCCTATTTTTCTTGGACCGTGCACATTTTTGCGAGTCCGGAAAAATTATCCGCGCGTCCAACTTCTTCCCCTAACCTCCCTTTCTTTTCTTTCTTATCTTTGTTTTTTTTTCTCTTAGTGAGGGAGAGAAGAGAGCCAGCCAGCCCAGCCGGCCTCTTAGGCCCAGCTCTAACCAGCCGGCCCAAAGCCTAGCCGGCCCAGTCAGCCCACCTAACCCTTCTAACCCTAGCCACCAACCGATCCAGCCCGCAGCCTCCCTGCGCTCGATCCCCATCTCTCCCTCGTCTCCTCCCTCGCGCCTCGCTCGTGTTCCCCTCGTCGCCCCTCTCCCTTTCCCCTCGCCGCCTCCTCCCTCCACCGGCGCCAGCCGTCCCCGTCGCCCGAGCGCTCAAGGAGAGCAGCTCCTCGAGCTCGTCGCCATTGCCTCCTCCTCCGCCAAGCTCCTGCCGCCCGGCCTCGATCTCCTCATGCGCCCGATCCCCTCTGTTCCTCCTCGCCACGCCGCCATCTCTCCCTCCTGCTGCCCTCATCCCGTCCCGCGGCCCTCCTCGTCGCCTCCGCGCCACCACCCAGCCCCGCAGGTGCCGTCGCCTCCTCCACATCGAGCCAGGGAGTGGTGCTCCCTGCGCCCGTCCCCTCGACCCTTGCCGCCTCCTCCGCTGGTGGCGACCACCAGGAGCTCCACCAGAGTCCGGAGTCCCCTGCCCGTGCACGCTGGTCTCCTCTGCTGCCGTGGTGCTCCTTCCCTGCGATCAAGCCTCGCGCCAAGTCCATGACCGTCGCCGCCTACATCGCGCCCTGTTGCTGTTGACACCAAGCTCTCGACCACCGAGCGTGGAATTCGCCAAGTACCGTCTCCGGGATTCACCAAGTACCGTGACTGCAGCCGGTGTGTTTTTTTTGGCAAGTCCGACTACACGGGTACGACTACATCCGAGGTGGATTCGTCAAGTACCCCTTCGGATGCGCCAAGTCCGCCAAGTTCCTCTACCGACGACCCCGGACATTTACGAAACGAACATGTACAACTACCGTCGCCGTGTACAACGACTTCCACTACCGACGCCGCGTACGACTACTTCCATCTACACTGCATCGAACCCGAACCGCTCCGAAAACGCACGCTTCGAAGGTATAAGAGCCGAGATGACCGACCGTGAACGAATGCTTGTATGTTGTATGAGATGCCCGTTTGCACCGTGTCCGAAATTGTCGCTCGCTTGTTCCTCCTCGTTGCCATGCCATCGTCTCGTGGGAACCCGGTAACCGGGAACACCCCACCATCTTGCTCAACTCGCTTCCGTCACACTTTCTTTTGCACCGATATCTCCATGAGCTACCGGAACCGATATGTTGCCGTGGCATCATTTTCGGATTCGCCGCCGTGGCACCCTTTTTCGTTTCCGCCACGACGACAAATGCTTCATAATGCTCTTGTCAACATTTTCATAAAATTGCTTAAAACTTGCATATGTCATCCGCATCATGATAACAACAATTAAAATGTTTAAAATTGTTGTTTGCATTAATTTGCTTAAATGCCTTGCTAAAATGATTTATTTCATAACTAAATAACCGTAGCCCTGTTTTAAATAATTTATATATGTAAATGGGGTAGAAAATGCCTAGTTTAACATGGTGTACTTACTTTGCATGTTTAACAACTCTAAAATTGTGTTTAGGGCAGAACAGTACCTAATCCATAAATATGCATATGGGGATTTCCGGAATTGTTGTTTGGTATTTCCGGCCTCATTTAAATTTGCTTAAATAGTTAGTTTACTTATGCCTCACCTCTTGCCATGTTTAACAACATTTAATATTGTTGAGTACCTAACCGGGAGTGAACTAAATAATTGATGTGGTGTTTTGCATTTTGAGCTCCACTTAACCTGTAGTTTTGTTTGTGCATATTGCCATGCCATGCTATTTAAACCGGACATGCATCATACTTGGTTGCGCATCATGCCATGTTTGTGCTTGTTGGTTTACCATGTTGTTTGCTTCTTTCCGGGTTGCTTCCCTCGTTAGCTTCGGTTTCGTTCGGAGTGGTGATGATTCATTCGACTTCGTCCGTTTGACTTCTTCATGGACTCGTTCTTCTTCCTTGCGGATTTCAGGCAAGATGACCATACCCTCGAAATCACTTCTATCCTTGCTTGCTAGTTGCTCGCTCTTTTGCTATGCCTATGCTACGATGCCTATCACTTGCTTATCATGCCTCCTATGTTGCCATGTCAAGCCCCTAACCATCCTTTCCTAGCAAACCGTTGTTTGGCTATGTTACCGCTTTGCTCAGCCCCTCTTATAGCGTTGTTAGTTGCAGGTGAAGATGAAGTTTGTTCCTTGTTGGAACATGGAGATGTTGTTCCTTGTTGGAACATGCTTACTTGTTGGGATATCACAATATATCTTATTTAATTAATACATCTATATACTTGGTAAAGGGTGGAAGGCTCGGCCATATGCCTGGTGTTTTGTTCCACTCTTGCCGCCCTAGTTTCCGTCATACCGGTGTTATGTTCCCGGATTTTGCGTTCCTTACACGGTTGGGTGATTTATGGGACCCCCTTGACAGTTCGCTTTGAATAAGACTCCTCCAAAGAAGGCCCAACATTGGTTTTACCATTTGCCACCTAAGCCTTTTTCCCTTGGGTTCTGCAGACTCAAGGGTCATCTTTATTTTAACCCCCGGGCCAGTGCTCCTTCGAGTGTTGGTCCAAACTGTCAGCCGCCGGTGGCCACCAGGGGCAACTCTGGGCTCGCCTATCGGAAGTTTGGACAATCCGGTGTGCCCTGAGAACGAGATATGTGCAGCTCCTATCAGGATTTGTCGGCACATTCGGGCGGCTTTGCTGGTCTTGTTTTATTGCTGTCGAAATGTCTTGTAGTCCGGGATTCCGAGACTGATCGGGTCTTCGGTAGAAGGAATATCCTTCGTTGACCGTGAGAGCTTATAATGGGCTAAGTTGGGACACCCTGCAGGGTAATATCTTTCAAAGCCGTGCCCGCGGTTATGAGGCAGATGGGAATTTGTTAATGTCCGGTTGTAGAAAACCGAAGTTGACCTCAAATAAAATACACATCAACGCGTGTGTAACCGTGATGGTCTCTTCTCGGCGGAGTCCGGGAAGTGAACACGGTGTTGGAGTTATGTCTGACGTAAGTAGTTCAGGATCATTTCTTGATCGCTACTAGCTTCACGACCGTGCTTTGCTCCTCTTCTCGCTCTCTTTTGCGAAGTAGCCACCATATATGCTAGTCGCTTGCTGCAGCTCCACTGTACTACTCTGTCCTTCCTATAAGCTTAAATAGTCTTGATCTCGCGGGTGTGAGATTGCTGAGTCCCCTGACTCACAGATACTTCCCAAAACAGTTGCAGGTGCCGACGATGCCAGTGCAGGTGACTCAACCGAGCTCAAGTGGGAGTTCGACGAGGAACGTGGTCGTTACTATGTGTCTTTTCCTGATGATCAGTAGTGGTGCCCAGTTGGGACGATCGGGATCTGTGTAGCATTTCGGTATCTTCTTTATTTTGGTTCCGTAGTCGGACCTTGAGTGTACTCTGAATGATGGATGTTTATTTATGTATTGTGTGAAGTGGCTATTGTAAGCCAACTATGTATCTCTTTCCCTTATGTATTACATGGGTTGTGTGAAGATTACCTCACTTGCGACATTGCTTTCAATGCGGTTATGCCTCTAAGTCGTGCCTCGACACGTGGGAGATATAGCCGCATCGAGGGCGTTACATGCGTGTCCTCTGTCGTTGCATCTTGTTGCACTCTTGTGTGGTGAAGATTATTTTCCTCTTGCTTATCTTTATGAGGTTTTGCCATATTAATTGGTATCCCTCGTCTAGATGAGCCTCCCCTCGTCTATCTTCACCACGGGTTGTCACAAGCATAGGTTCTCTTTTGCTTATTAGTAAGCTTGTGAACCCATTTGCAAGTTGTGTGTGGGAATGATAGGCCTTGCACCGTGTGCCTCATTCTTTCAAGACTATGTTGATGCTTAATGCTCATCCTAATTTTAGTCTTCTCAAGTGCTTCACCATGACTCACACACATCATTTTTGTTGAGCCTATTCTTAAGTTGCCTCTTTTACATGTTGCTCAACCATGTGCTTGTTGCAAGCGCTAGGCTTTGTTTCCTATATGCTCACCTGCACTGGATGTGAGTTTCTATTGATTTTGGGGAGCTATGATCCTATTTTGTGCACTTTGTATCCAAATACAAAAATTCTTCATGTGCACAAATCATGGGGAGCTTCTCTAGTTTCTTTAGAACAATCCTCTGCTCATATCATAATATCTTTTTCATGTGGCTCGTAGGATCGTTGGTCTAGTTGGTTCAGTTGATATCATTTGATTGCTTGCTTCAATTGGTATCTTTTGATTGCTCGATTGCTTGTTTCTCTCTTTGTTATGTCTTTGTGGCATATCTTTCTTTTGCAAATCTTTGGGCCTCAATATAGCTTGTCTTCCTCCAAGTATTTACCGTTGGATATGTGTATTGCATTCCACTCTCTTGTTGAGAAATACACAAATTATGGAGGAACACAATTTATATTGGCCTTCTAAGCTTTTCTCCCATTTTGGCAATCGATGCCAATGGGGGAGAAGTTTCAGAGAGTTTTGTGGAGAAGTTTAGAGAGCTATCTCCTCTTGCTTTGGTTTTGTTCCTTAGCTTTTGCATCTCATTCATTGCACTATTATTGCATTGCATGGTGATGCATAATTCCTTATATAAACTCTCTTGAAAATGATTGTCATCAATTACCAAAATGGGGGAGATTGAAAGAACATGCGATGCCCCCATGTTTGGTTTTGGTAATTGATGACAATCTCTATGGACTAATGGTTGCCTTGAGTTATATTTGAAGGTTTTGTCCATAGGCTTTTCTTGAAGTCCTTGTGTTGGTTTCAAGGAGTTTATGAGTTGACCAAGGTGCTATTAAGGAATTATCCAAAGATTGGTCATGTGAGTGTTGAGCTTATTGCAAGCATGTATTGAAGAAGAAGATTATGTGATCATTCATGTTTACCTTCAAGACATCATCCAAATGAAGAGAGTTGGAAAGATTCAAGGTTGATCTAGCCTAAGTACAGAGAGTGATTCAAGTTGATCAACACACAAAGCGCACAAGTTGTACCGAGAGGGACCAAGTGTTCCCATGGTATGGTAAGCATTGTCCATTACGCTTTGTGTACTAACCCATGGTCTACGTGAGAGTTCTTTGTGGGGTTAGGTATGTTTCCATGGTATTGCGTCAAGAGGAAGATCCCATACAACCCATGGAGGATGACATCAAGTGGTGATCGTCATCAAGTTAGCTATGTACAAGTTCAAGTGGAGCAACACGAAGAGTGGCTCACCCATAATGGAGTATGGGGCAGCAATCAAGTTTGAATCTTGCCATCCATTGTGGTGTCAATGGACTTGTGAAGATGTGTCAAGAGTCGCTCACCCATAGTGGACTATGGGGGAGCAATCATCTAGTCTTCATCGAGCCAACGCAATCAAGAAAGGTGGTCCAACTTGAGGGAGTCAAGTTCGTCTTCATCTAGCTCAAGTGGATCATGTGCAAGGCAAAGCATGTCAGGGGAGCCACGAGGGCCCCATGAGGCAGGGGGGCGCCCTCCCCACCTCGTGGCTTCCTCGTTCCTTCCTTGACGTGGGGTCCAAGTCCATCCGGTAGCTTTCCTTCCAAAAATAACTTCTCCAGTTGATTTCGTTCCGTTTTGACTCCGTTTGATATTCCTTTTCTTGAAATCTTTGAAATAGGCAAAAACAAAGAATCTGGGCTGGGCCTCCGGTTAATAGGTTAGTCCCAAAAGTAATATAAAAGTGGAAAATAAAGCCCAATATTGCCCAAAACAGTAGATAATATAGCATGGAGCAATAAAAAATTATAGATACGTTGGAGACGTATCAAGCATCCCCAAGCTTAATTCCTACTCGTCCTTGAGTAGGTAATGATAAAAAGATAATTTTTTATGCGGAGTGCTACTTGGCATTATTTCATTGTAATTCTACTTAATTGTGATATGAATATTCAGATGCGAAAGATTCAAGACAAAAGTTCATATTGACATAAAAATGATAATACTTCAAGCATACTAACTAAGCAATTATGTCTTCTCAAAATAACATGGCCAAAGAAAGTTCATCCCTACAAAATCATATAGTTTAGTCATGCTCCATTTTCACACACAAGAATGCTCTCATCATGCACAACCTCGATGACAAGCCAAGCAATTGTTTCATACTCTAGTAATCTCAAACTTATAAACCTTCACGCAATACATGAGCGCGAGCCATGGATATAACACTATGGGCGGAATAGAATATGATGATGGGGGTTATGTGGAGAAGACAAAAAAGGAGAAAGTCTCACATCAACAAGGCTAATCAATGAGCTATGGAGATGCCCGTCGATTGATGTTAATGCGAGGAGTAGGGATTGCCATGCAACGGATGCACTAGAGCTATAAATGTATGAAAGCTCAACAAAAGAAACTAAGTGGGTGTGCATCCAACTTGCTTGCTCACGAAGACCTAGGGCATTTGAGGAAGCCCATCGTTGGAATATACAAGCCAAGTTCTATAATGAAAAATTGCCACTAGTATATGAAAGTGACAACATATGAAACTCTCTATATAAAAAATATGGTGCTACTTTGAAGCACAATATATGAGACTCGCTATATGAAGAACATGGTGCTACTTTGAAGCACAAGTGTGGAAAAAAGGATAGTAGCATTGCCCCTTTTTATTATATTTTTTTTGGGCCTTCTTTTTTTTTCTTTGGCCTTTTTCTTTTTTTGGGACAATGCTCTATTAAATGATGATCGTCACACTTCTATTTATTTACAACTCAATGATTACAACTCGATACTAGAACATAGTATGACTCTATATGAATGCCTCCGTGATGTGCGGGATATGCAATGAATCAAGAGTGACATGTATGAAAGAATTATGAACGGTGGCTTTGCCACAAATACAATGTCAACTACATGATCATGCTAAGCAATATGAAAATGATGAATGTGTCATGAAGAACGGTATGGTGGAAAGTTGCATGGCAATATATCTCGGAATGGCTATGGAAATGCCATAATAGGTAGGTATGGTGGCTGTTTTAGGAAGATATAAGGAGGTTTATGTGTGAAAGAGCGTATCATATCACGGGGTTTGGATGCACCGGCGAAGTTTGCACCAACTCTTAATGTGAGAAAGGGCAATGCACAGTACCGAAAAGGCTAGCAATGATGGAAAGGTGAGAGTGCGTATAATCCATGGACTCAACATTAGTCATAAATAACTCATATACTTATTGCAAAAATCTACAAGTCATCAAAAACCAAAGCACTACACGCTTGCTCCTAGGGGGATAGATTGGTAGGAAAAGACCACCGCTCGTCCCCGACCGCCGCTCATAAGGAGGACAATCAAATAACACCTCATGTTTCAAATTTGTTACATAAAGTTTACCATACATACATGCCACGGGACTTGCAAACTTCAACACAAGCATTTCTCAAATTCACAACTACTCAACTAGCACAACTTTAATATCACTACCTCCATATCTCAAAACAATCATCAAGGATCAAACTTTTCATAGTATTCAACACACTCATAAGAATTCTTACAAATCTTTTATGCTTAGCATATTAGGATTATTTAAGCAAATTACCATGCTATTTAAGACTCTCAAAATAATCTAAGTGAAGTATGAGAGTTCATCTATTTCTTCAAAATAAAACCACCATTGTGCTCTAATAGATATAAGTGAAGCACTAGAGCAAATGACAAACTACTCCGAAAGATATAAGTGAAGATCAATGAGTAGTTGTATAATTATACAACTATGTGAAGACTCTCTAACATTTAAGAATTTCAGATCTTGGTACTTTATTCAAACAGCAAGCAAAGCTAAAGAAAAGAAAATGATGCTCCAAGCAAAACACATATCATGTGGTGAATAAAAATAAAGCTCCAAGTAAAGTTACCGATGAACGAAGACGAAAGAGGGGATGCCTTCCGGGGCATCCCCAAGCTTAGACGCTTGGTTATCCTTGAATATTACCTTCGGGTGCCTTGTGCATCCCCAAGCGTAGGCTCTTTCCACTCCTTATTCCATAGTCCATCGAATCTTTACCCAAAACTTGAAAACTTCACAACACAAAACTTAACAGAAAACTCGTGAGCTCCGTTAGCGAAACAAAACAAAACACCACTTCATGGTACTGTAATGAACTTATTCTTTATTTGTATTGGTGTTAAACCTACTTTATTCCAACTTCTATGGTTTATAAACTATTTTACTAGCCATAGAGTCATCAAAATAATCAAACAACACACGAAAAACAGAATCTGTCAAAAACAGAACAGTCTGCAGTAATCTGTAACTAACGCAAACTTCTGTAACTCCAAAAATTCAGCAAAAATAGGAAGACCTAGGAAATTTGTTTATTGATCAGTAGCAATTGGAATCACTATTGTATCACGTTCTGGTGATTTTTAACAATTGCTTTCGTGAACAGAAAGTTTCTGGAAATTACAGCAAGATCAAATAACTATTATCCAAGAAGATCCTATAGGTTTAACTTGGCACAAACACTAATTAAAACACAAAACCACATCTAAACAGAAGCTAGATGTATTATTTATTACTAAACAGAACCAAAAAGCAAGAAACTAAAATAAAATTGGGTTGCCCTCCAACAAGCACTATTGTTTAACGCCCCTAGCTAGGCATGATGATTTCAATGATGCTCACATAAAAGATAAGAATTGAAACATAAAGAGAGAATCAAGAAGAATATGACTAGCACATATAAGTCTAACCCACTTCCTATGCATAGGGATTTTGTGAGAAAACAACTTATGGGAACAATAATCAAATAGCATAGGAAGTCAAACCAAGCATAACTTCAAAACTTTAAGCACATAGAGAGGAAACTTGATATTATTGCAATATGTAAAAGCATATGTTGCTCCCTCATAATAATTTTCAGTAGCATCATGAATAAATTCAACAATATAACCAGCACCTAAAGCATTCTTTTCATGATCTACTTGCATAGAAATTTTATTATTCTCCACATAAGCAAATTTCTTCTCATGAATAATAGTGGGAGCAAACTCAACAAAATAACTATCATATGATTGAAAATTAAGATCAAGATGACAAGTTTCATGGTTATCATTATTCTTTAAAGCATACGTGTCATCACAATAATCATCATAGATAGGAGGCATGCTTTCATCATAGTAAATTTGCTCATCAAAGCTTGGGGGACAAAAAATATCATCTTCATCAAACATAGCTTCCACAAGCTTGTGGCTTTGCATATCATTAGCATCATGGATATTCAAGGAATTCATACTAACAACATTGCCATCATGCTCATCATTCACAGATTTAGTGCCGAACATTTTAATGCATTCTTCATCTAACACTTTGGCACAATTTTCCTTCCCATCATACTCACGAAAGATATTAAAAAGATGAAGCGTATGAGACAAACTCAATTCCATTTTTTGTAATTTTCTTTTATAGACTAAACTAGTGATAAAACAAGAAACTAAAATATTCAATTGCACGATCTAAAGATATACCTTCAAGCACTCACCTCCCCGGCAACGGCGCCAGAAACTAGCTTAGTTGACAGGGTGTGAGTGCCGCTTACCTAGCCTCCCCGGCAACGGCGCCAGAAAAGAGCTTGATGTGTACTACACAACCTTCTTCTTGTAGACGTTGTTGGGCCTGCAAGTGCACAGGTTTGTAGGACAGTAGCAAATTTCACTCAAGTGGATGACCTAAGGTTTATCAATCCGTGGGAGGCATAGGATGAAGATGGTCTCTCTCAAACAACCCTGCAACCAAATAACAAAGAGTCTCTTGTGTCCCCAACACACCCAATACAATGATAAATTGTATAGGTGCACTAGTTCAGCGAAGAGATGGTGATACAAGTGGTAGATATAGGTTTTTGTAATCTGAAAATATAAAAACAGCAAGGTAACAAGTGGTAAAAGTGAGCGTAAATGGTATTGCAATGATAGGAAACAAGGCCTAGGGTTCATACTTTCACTAGTGCAAGTTCTCTCAACAATAATAACATAATTGGATCATATAACTATCCTCAACATGCAACGAAGAGTCACTCCAAAGTCACTAATAGTGGAAAACAAACGAAGAGATTATGGTAGGGTACGAAACCACCTCAAAGTTATTCTTTCCAATCAATCCGTTGGGCTATTCCTATAAGTGTCACAAACAGCCCTAGAGTTCGTACTAGAATAACACCTTAAGATACAAATCAACCAAAACCCTAATGTCACCTAGATACTCCAATCTCACCTCAAGTATCCGTGGGCATGATTATACGATATGCATCACACAATCTCAATTCATCTATTCAAACCAACACATAGAACCTCAAAGAGTGCCCCAAAGTTTTTACCGGAGAATCACGACAAAAACGTGTGCCAACCCCTATGCATAGGTTCATGGGCGGAACACGCAAGTTGGTCACCAAAACATACATCAAGTGGCACGTGATATCCCATTGTCACCACAGATACGCACGGCAAGACATACATCAAGTGTTCTCAAATCTTTAAAGACTCAATCCAATAAGATTACTTCAAGGGGAAAACTCAATTCATTACAACAGAGTAGAGGGGGAGAAGAAACATAAGATCCAACTATAATAGCAAAGCTCGCAATACATCAAGATCGTGCCAAATCAAGAACACGAGAGAGAGAGATCAAACACATAGCTACTGGTACATACCCTCAGCCCCGAGGGTGAAGTACTCCCTCCTCATCATGGAGAGCGCCGGGATGATGAAGAAGGCCATAGGTGAGGGTTCCCCCCTCCGGCAGGGTGCTGGCACAGGGTCCCGATTGGTTATTCGTGGCTCTGGAGGCTTGCGGCGGCGGAACTCCCGATCTATTCTCTGTTCTCGAAGTTTTAGGGTACGTGGAGTTATATAGGCGGAAGAAGCACGTCAGGGGAGCCACGAGGGCCCCACTAGGCAGGGGGGCGCGCCCCCACCCTCGTGGCCTCCTCGTTCCTTCCTTGACGTGGGGTCCAAGTCCATCTGGTAGCTTTCCTTCCAAAAATAACTTCTCCAGTTGATTTCGTTCCGTTTTGACACCGTTTGATATTCCTTTTCTTCGAAATACTGAAATAGGCAAAAAATAGCAAATCTGGGCTGGGCCTCCAGTTAATAGGTTAGTCCCAAAAGTAATATAAAAGTGGAAAATAAAGCCCAATATTTCCCAAAACAGTAGATAATATAGCATGGAGCAATCAAAAATTATAGATACATTGGAGATGTATCAGCTGTCGTGGTCCAGTTATGCGTTGGCATCTACGTCCTCATGTTCCACATAAGCGTTTCGGATGAGCACTGTGCCTGCTTGCCGCCTTCCTGCGCGACGAGGAGTACACCTTTGTTGGGGTGGACATCAACAATGATGACAAAAAACTCAAGCGTGTTGGTCTGGTGGTACAAAACTTTGTTTATATCCAGAATATGTGGAGAGTGCCTGATCTAGTGACGATTAAGCCAAAGTATGGCTTGGCTGACTATGCTGGTTCCATCATCCACCACTGCTACAACAAGATGAAGGATGCTATCACAGAAGATGATCACCATATATTGGCAGAAGCGCCCTTGCCCTTGAAGAACATCTATTATGCTTTGTATGCCACCTACGATGTATACATGCGCTTGGTGAACTTCCAGAAGGGGTTTGAGAGTCAGCGCCAGCATCTCGCCAAACCATCTAGGCGATCAAAGAAGTCCGGAAGCAAGAATGAATGAACCTAAAATGTTTCTTCTATTTATCTAGCTGATAGTCTGTAAACTTTATTATACTGCTAGTAAGTCGTAAGTTCAAATTTCCTGCAAGTTGAATCATCCTTTATTCTAGCTGTCTTGCCTAATTTGATCCACGTTCACGAGAGATTATACTTAAGACGTTTATTTTGTTTAGGTTTCGCTAGCTATGATACAGAATGCGATAGCCATTTTTACCAAAAGATTATTTCCGATTTATAGTGAATACTGTTCTCAACTAGGTTTGAATAGAGAAATTTTATTTTTTAATTTCATAGAGAAAGTTCATTTTTTTAATCAAAAGAAGGGTCGCCCCCTCTGACTTTCCATTAACAGAAAGCACATGGTCTTTCAAGTCCCTGATACAAACTACAACTAGAAACTAAACTAATCAACTAGCAGCACAAATCATACATGGTAGCAATCCCAGCCAGACTTAACACGAAGGTCCAAAAAAAATAAAACTACGACAGAGGACAGAAAATATAGCTGAGAGAAGCGCAGGCGACACCGCAGTACCCTATGACTCCACACTTGCGATGAACTATACAATTCACCTGCTACATGCTATAGCCTGCGCATATAGACCATCAGCACCTCTTTGCTCCCAGCATCAGCACCTCTTTGTTTACCACCTTCATCTGCAATATAGACCATCCCATGATCCACAAGCAAATTAGCTAAACAAGAATCATAAGATCAATATGCCATTTATTTTGTAATCTCACATTATTCCTATTCCTGTATTACCAAAGAGTCAAGAACACAACTGATGCCCTTCCCGCATCTGCTACGCAAACACTCATAGGTAGTTCTACCATCTTAACTCCATGATTTAAAATATTAATAAAACCCCCTTAACGATTCCATTTGCATTACCATCGTTCATGATTATAGCCAGGGAAACAGCAGCCAATAAAGCAACCACCTGTGTAAGCCCTATTTTGAGTCCTGAATAGGGCCGAATCCTAGCATTTACTCTAACTGCAACATGTCCTCCTCTCATAGTCATCATCACCCAAGACATAACGAAGACGTAACCCCATAGATGCATAACTGCTATCAACATTGTTTTCGCAATATACCTAGTGTAAAGGAGACTCTTGCGTTGTCGTGCTACATTTGTGGCTCCTCGGTCAGCATGTTCATAACCACCTCGATCTGAAGATCTTCACGGGTGGTGGTCTTGAAACCGAAAATAACGGTTTATGA
Source organism: Aegilops bicornis (assembly GCA_021605145.1). Lineage (NCBI taxonomy): Eukaryota > Viridiplantae > Streptophyta > Magnoliopsida > Poales > Poaceae > Aegilops > Aegilops bicornis. The sequence goes on from CM038675.1 coordinate 92,857,038, forward strand.
ACCTTGAGCTCTTCACTGTCAACAAAATCACTCCATCCCTTGCCGAAGATGATGCGGCCATCATCACACGTGTGGTACTTCACCGGCATGAAACTGTCCTTGCATAGCCGAACGCCAGCAAACCCATCTCCCGGTATCTCCCCATCTCCTGGGGTCTTCAGGGCGTCGACAACTTTCACCGGTAATCTCTGTATGCACCGTCATAGGAAGAAAAATTATCAAATATGTGAAGGGGTAGTAAACAAACGGATCTTCAGCTACGTCTACATATATTACATAAGGATCTACATTTATGGGAAACAAAAGGATATGCAAAAACACACATCAGTGTATTCACTGGTTTCAGCTACAATAGCATATCATTATTCTTTCTGTCCATTAAAAAACAAAGAAAATTGCATACAAAATAGAAAATACTAGTCCACCAAAAACATACCATCGTCTTTCCTGCTATGTTCGACTTGGTGAAGCGGTGGACAAAAAATGCACCTATATTACCTTTCTTCATCGCCAAAAGGTCATGTAGGTTACGCTCCTCTTGCTTCGTCAGATTAATTCCCTTCGTTATGACAGCTAATTCTAGAGGATCTTTACGCTCTTCATTTTGATCGCATGTCCTTGGCAGGTTGCAGCAGTACACCATAGCAATGTCTTCAGTCAAATCGAAGGAGACAAGGTCGCCTTCTCGCAGGTCGAAGTCTTCAACAAACCTGCACCAGTTTTCACCATAGATGATCGCCCTTGAATTCCCTTTGTACACGCCAAAATCATACGTGCGGCTCCCTCTCGCTTGAAAAATCAATGAACTGTCTGGGATGGCGCCGAACTGGTGCCATGCGTAGCATGGCACGATCTATACATGTAGAATTTAATTGCTATTTATTTCCTACATTTTGTTAATCTTCAAAGTAGAGGGGAACAAACACAACAACAAGTAAAAATTGACATTATTATTTATACCACAACTGAAGTGTCCCCATCTAGCCTGATGGTAAATGTCAACCAATCAGCATCGGGCCTATTGCAGTCCTGTCGATAGGTTATGCACACCACCTGTGCAAACAAAATAAAACGAAGAAAATCAAAGGATGAGAATTTAAGAAAAGGGCTTATGCATGTAAACACACTAGGCAACAATCATATAGTATAATCAACGAAGGTACTGCATCAGTAATGAACAATCATACACTTGAACTGAGTGGGTGGCTCGCCCTCCACTCCTCATAACCCCACAACACAGCGCGTGCCCACCACACCACAGCTTGTTCAGACATGTCCTTATCTTGATCGTCGACCGGCAGCATGGGCTCACCCCGAGCGCCCACATGCGGCATTCGCCCCTCCTCCTCTACAGCACAACTGAGGTAGTGTCTGAGACTGAGCAGTAATCTCCGAGAAAAGTCCTATCAAAACATAAATCCTAATACTGCTGTTACTCGGCCCACCCGAATGTACACACGCACGCCTTCAACATACATCCCATCTAAATACATCCGCATCCAACATTATGTTCGTTGAAAAAGAAAAGAAAATCTGTTACGGGCCAGACGAAGGATCGTCAGTGGTAACCAACTCAATTAGCCACTTATGCATCATATTAGAGAAAATGAACTTACTTCACTTTTCCTAGTACTACATAACCACACAAAATAAAGATTAAAATAATTCCTAAAAACTCTGATATATTGTACGCCCTCACATTTATAATCTTTAAAATATGAACTAATTTGGGCAACATAATTAAGAGGTTATTGTTATTTCCCTACAAAGAAAAAAAATTGGATCAAAATTTCATATTCTGCCAAAAAACAAACACTGCAGTAAATATTATTCTGAGAAATGTTTAGTTGACTTGCAATGTAGGACTACAAGTTAATGGCTGCCTTACTAAACCCAACCTAATTTCGGCCTAAAAAGGAATTTAATCCACTAGCCCAGCTTATAAGTTTTGAGCCCACCCTCTGGTTTCTTCCTGGATTCTCCACTGGAAAAGGCCAATATTATTATAAGTTTTTAAAGGATTGTTTGCTGAAATTTTCTGCTATTGTGTTACACATCTGCACTTGTTCATTGTTATGAAAAACCTGGAATACCGAAACCCTAGAAAAAAATACCCAGCAAGCCACCGATGTAGAAAACTTCCTTCAATCTCTGCATCCCTTCCATCTAACCTCCGATATAAAAATCCTAACTACCTAACCTCTGACTTTGAAAACCATATCCAACTCCCGAAACGGCAACACAACAAGGAATAAAGAAGTCGAATATTACAAGTTATGGTTTCTCACTTCACCTAGTCGCCGGTAGTCGCTAGGTGCTTGCTGGCGGCCTCCCAATATCACTCAGTGCTCTTCTGCTCCAACCGTCGAGAGCGGCCAGGTGAGTAGGCGGCAGGGTCGCGGCAGGGTGGTTTGTGGGAGGGTGGGGGGGGGGGGGGGTGTGTGGGCGATGGGGGTGATGACACGGACCCTATCTGTGTCAAGCACAGAAAATAACGGCTCGTGTGTCCAGTTCGTAAAGAAACCACCAAACAGGCCCACAGGCCTCTTACCAGTCACAAAGTAAAACCCTATGTTACTAATAATAAAACACAAAGAAAAATCCTTTTGTCTAAAAAACAAAAACAAAGGAAAATCGTAAAAAAGAGGGAAATCCTTTTTGGGTGAGTTCAACGTGAACGTGATGGTGAGAGGCTCAAGGAGGAGTTTTGTGCGGTTACAACACCGTTGTTTTACAGAAAAACAAATGCACCTTACAATGTGAAATTATAAAATCATTATTAATAAGTGCTGAAAATTCCTTATTTATAAAAATTTTTTCTTTCTATAAAAAACAAACTTCAATAATGGGGGTTGGTAATTGCGTCGCCTTTCTCCCCCCCCCCCCCCCCCCCGCATATTCGGGCCATTTACCGCATTTCTATTGTTGTAACCTTGAAAGTTCAAGATCTTACGCGGCCACCATCAAATCTTAGCAGGGAATGGGATGAGTGCCCCATGTTAAGATCTTTGGTCCATATATGTGCCATATGCTACCAACGGGAGGCGTGGCCTCGACGCCGTTCTCTACGGCTATGATGCCCATCTGCTGTCGTTATAATCAATGCAAATTCGTGAGGGGCTAAAATTTCATCGGACCTGGCGTGGTGTCATCGTACAACCCATACAGGGTGTGGTAAAACATCGAGAGCGGCATGCATTGGCCCTCACATAGGCTGTGTGCAAACAGGACCATATCGAATGTTGGATCAAGCCATCGAGAGAGAATGCGTCCGGCCTGTGAAAGGAGTGCGGGGCCCGTTCCTTCATTTGGCTCAAATCTCGATGCCACGTGATGTTAGACCTTGTTACCAACGCATGTCTCGTGCATGGCACTCAACTGGACCCACAACATGCATGCACACATGTCCACGTATGAGTCTAAACGGCGGGGATGCATGGTCCGGGGACTTGCGTAAGTGGTGTGAGTCCATTTTGGATCTAGCTACCAAGAGGTAACGCATGAGTCTAAAGGTCTACCAAGAGGATGCATGTCCATGTATGAGTCTAAACGTCTACGTGATGCTCCACACGTGGGTCTAGACGGCGGGTCTGCATGTGCTTTGGATATAGCTACCAAGAGGTAACCCGTCTGGTTTGTGCCTAGGCGGTGCTTCACTGGGCCTGGCGTGGTCTCGTCGTATGACCCATGAAGGGTGTGGTCAAACACCGAGAGCGGCACGCATAAGCCCAAACATGGGCTATGTGGAAACGATGCCATATCACATGCTGGATCTAGCCAATGGAGGGAACGAATTCGACATGCAGATGGAGTGCGGGGCCCGTTCCTTCATTTTCCTCAAAATTTGTTGCCGCTTCATGTGGGCCCTATCAAAAAAGGCACGTCCAGTGCATCACACACAGCTGGATTCACACATGCATGCACACTTGGCCACTAGACACCCACCGTAAACCTTTAGCCAAGTTGACCCACACCATCCATCCACCGTTGACCCCACCTCGGTTCGTTGGATCTCCGACGAGTCCCTTCCCTCGGTACACCAAGCATGTTAAAACGACACATGGCTACACGTCTTGAACACTGAGATTGGCGCATCATGCACTAGTGCCAACAAACATGTCCAACCGAGCATCTTTGCCCATTATCTGGATCGAAGCGGCTAGCGGTGCATGTTGCCCGCCCGGTTTCCTAGCGGTGCATGGTATGGGAAGACATGAATTGCATCACATCGGATCAAGATTCCCCTCTCTTGTACAGGACGCCGGAGCAGTACACGTGCATGGTAGAAGAATTAGCGCGGTTGATGTGGGAGCTTGGATGAGACGCCATGGGATAGGTGCATGCTGAAATTCAAGATTTAGGAATTGATAAAAAAATGAAAACGACAATTCAATTGTTTTTGCAGGTGTACAACATGTTTTAAGGAAAATGTGGAATATGACACGTTCACATGCATTTTGGCAACAAGTGCACTTTTGGAGGGAAAAAACAGGTAGCCCCCGTGCGTCCCATGGTTTTTGTTCCATGTATTTCGCCACAAATATTGGAGGAAAAACGAAAAAAATGTATTTTCCCCTCAAAAAACGACTTGGGAAGAAAATCTCAAGTATCCATATTTAGCTACTCCGTGGAGGTTGCCCCCCGTGGGGAGATTAGATCGACCTTTCCTTGATTTTAGGGTGAGTTCAACGTGAACGTGATGGTGAGAGGCTGAAGAAGGAGTTTTGTGCATTTACAACAACCTTTGTTTTTTTTTGACGTGGAACACCTTCAATTACTGGGGACCGACCAAATCGGCGGTCACGGCACAATTTACATCCAGAGGGAAATCGTCATGGCAGACTTGCTGGTACCCTGGAGCACCTTTGTTTTAGAACTGTATAATAATAAATGAAAGAGAATACGTGAAAATTAAAAAATAAAAAGGATATGCATACAAGATGGGCCAGCCCAACATTCTACAGGGACACGTGGTCCAGCACGCGGGTGAGGTTCGCCTGGGACAGCCCAACGCTGAGACGCACCGGGCGCAACTGACGGGTGGTGGGAGTTTGGTCCCACCTCGCCAAGCGAGATGCGCACGCACCTGCTTATTTACGCGGCTGAGAAACCATTTTCTTGAGCCTCTCTCCCTGAAACAGCATGTTCTGTATCCAGTTCCATGTATGCCCTGTTGGGCCTACTATCAGGAGAAATCAATATCCCACGGGCCTGCATCGTGGCCCATATGGTTGGGTTTCTAGTCGTATGTAGGCCGTGGGGTCTGAAATCTCCTGTTAGAGGTGGGCTTCTTCCTTTTTATATGGTCACATGTTTATGATTGGACAATCTCCAAATCACCCTTGTTTTACATTGTCACATACATGTAATAAACATGATTACCAAAGAAAATTCAACAACAATGAAGTTTACGCTGTCCCCTTAAGGTAAAGTCAGAGGTATGCACTTGAGTTTCACTGAGCCACTATAAATTTTAAAATTTCAGGTGATTTGGATGTGGTCGAAAAAACCACCTTGTTAGAAAAACTCGCTTAAGTGAGACCAAATGGTCTGTCTCTAATGAAGTGATTTTTTTACCATCTCCAAAATAACCCCAAATTTGTTGTACACGGTGCCATAAATGTAACAAACAGGATATCCAAAAATAAAAATCAAAACTTCTAAGTTTACACTGTCCCCTTATGTAAAATTTCGTGGTAAGGCAAGTGAGCTAGCTCATGACAATAGCCATGGCATACATTGTTCAAATGGCCTCAAACCGTTCCCCTTTAGCCAAGTTGACCCACACCATCCATCCACCCTTGACCCCACCTTGGTTCGTTAGTTCTCCAACAAGTCCCTCCCTCCGTATGCCAAGCATGTCAAAGCGACATATGGCTTCCCGTCTCGCACACCGAGATTAGGCATCATGCACTAGTGCCAGGAAACATGTCCAGCTGAGCATCTTTGCCCATCGTGGACACTACCTCATGGTCTAGATCGAGGTGGCTAGCAATGCATGTTGTCGGCCTGGTTGGCTAAGGGTGCATGATATGGGTCAACATGAATTGTATTGCATCACATCCAGATTCCCCTATTCGGTACCCGACGCCGGAGGCCCGGAGCAGCACGTGCATGGTACAAGAATCTGCACGGTCGCTGGCGGATCTTGGATAAGACAAATTTGACCTTACCGCCATGGGGTAGGTGCATGCTGAAATTCAATATTTAGGAATTGTTAACAAAATAAAAACGACATTTCAATTGTTTGTACAGGTGACACGTTCACATGCAATATGGCAACTAGTGCACTTTTGGAGGGGAAAAACAGGTGCACTCGTTCCACCGTGCCTCCCACGATTTTTCTTCCATGTATTTCGCCACAATATTGGAGGAAAAAAGAAGAATGTGATTTTGCCTCAAAAAACGATGTGGGGAGAAATTCTCAACTACCCACATTTAGCTACAAGGTGGAGGTTGCCCCCCGTGGGGAGATTTGATCTACCTCTCCTTGATTTTAGGATGAGTTCAACGTGAACGTGATGGTGAGAGGCTCAGTGAGGAGCTTTATGCGTTTACAATACCTTTGTTTTAGGAAAAAAATAAGCACCTTATAATGTGAAATTTTAAAATCCTTATTAAAACATGCTAAAAATCTTTATTAAAAAAACTTGTTTGTTTTGCTAGATAAAACAAACATAAATTTTGGGGATAGTTTATTGCGTGGCCTTTCTCGCCTCCAACCCCCCTCCCTCCCATATTCGGGACATTTACTGCATTTCTAGGGTTGTAACCTCGAAAGTTCAAGATCTACGGCGACCACATGAAATCATAGCAAGGATTGGGATGAAAGCCCCATGTTAAGCTCTTTGGTCCATATATGCACCATATGGTACCAAAGGGAGGGGTGGCCCCGACGCCGTTCCCTAGGCTATGATGCTCGTCAACTGCCGTTATAATCCATGCAAATTCGTGAGGGGCCAAAAATTCACGGGACTGATAACCCACAGGTGTAGGGGATCACAACAGCTTTCGAGGGTAGAGTATTCAACCAAAATTTATTGATTCGACACAAGGGGAACCAAAGAATATTCTCAAGTATTAACAACTGAGTTTTCAATTCAGCCACACCTGGAGAACTTAATATCTGCAGCAAGGTATTCAGTAGCAAAGCAATATGATAGTAGTGGTAACGGTAACAAAAGAGTAATGAAAGCAAAAGTAATATTTTTGGTGTTTTGTAATGATTGTAACAATAGCAACAGGAAAGTAAATAAGCGTAAACCAGTATATGGAAAGCTCGTAGGCATTGGATCGGTGATGGATAATTATGCTGGATGCGATTCATCATGTAACAGTCAGAACATAGGGTGACACAAAACTAGCTCCAATTCACCAATGTAATGTAGGCATGTATTCCGAATATAGTCATACGTGCTTATGGAAAAGAACTTGCATGACATCTTTTGTCCTACCCTCCCGTGGCAGCGGGGTCCTAACGGAAACTAAGGGATATTAAGGCCTCCTTTTAATAGAGAACCAAGCATTAGCACATAGTGATTACATGAACTCCTCAAACTATGGTCATCACCGGGAGTTGTCCCGATTATTATCACTTCAGGGTTGCCGGATCATAACACATAGTAGGTGACAATAGAATTGCAAGATAGGATCAAGAACTCACATATATTCATGAAAACATAATAGGTTCAGATCTGAAATCATGGCACTCGGGCCCTAGTGACAAGCATTAAGCATAGCAAAGTCATAGCAACATCAATCTTAGAACATAGTGGATACTAGGGATCCAACCCTAACCAAACTAACTCGATTACATGATAGATCTCATTCAACCCATCACCGTCCAGCAAGCCTACGATGGAATTACTCACGCACAGCGGTGAGCATCATCAAATTGGTGATGGAGGATGGTTGATGATGACGACAGCGACGAATCCCCCTCTCTGGAGCCCCAAACGGACTCCAGATCAGCCCTCCCGAGAGGTTTTAGGGCTTGGCGGCGGCTCCGTATCGTAAAACGCGATGATTTCTTCTCCTTTATTTTTTTCTCCCCGAAAGCAAATATATAGAGTTGGAGTTGGCGTCGGAAGAGCTCTAGGGGGCCCACGAGGTAGGGGGGCGCGCCCCCACCCTCGTGGAAAGGGTGTGGGTCCCCTGGTCTTCATCTTTGGCAAATATTTTTTTATTATTTTTAACTAGATGTTCCGTGGAGTTTCAGGTCATTCCGAGAACTTTTGTTTTCTGCACATAAAACAACATCATGTCAATTCTGCTGAAAACAGCATGAGTCTGGGTTAGTTCCAGTCAAATCATGCAAGTTAGAGTCCAAAACAAGGGCAAAGTGTTTGAAAACGTAGATACAACGGAGACGTATCAACTCCCCCAAGCAATTCAGTTGATAAACTGAAAGAGAAAAAGAAAAACGTTTACAAACTCTTTTTGCTCTTGTTGTTGTAAATATGTATAGCCAGCATTCAGGTTTTCAGCAAAGATTATCACTAACCACATTTGCAATAATTCTCAGGTCTCATGTTTACTCAATCAATGGCAGAATCAACTAGCGAGCGATAATAATAAATCTCGGATGACAACACTTTCTCAAAACAATCATAATATGATATAACAAGATGGTATATCGCTAGCCCTTTCTGAGACTGCAAAACATAAATGCAGAGCACCTTTAAAGATCAAGGACTGACTAGACATTGTAATTCATGGGAAAAGAGATCCCATCATAGTCATACCCAATATAAATTAGTAGTAATGAATGAAAATGACAGTTGTGCTCTCCACCTAGTGCTTTTAATAAGAGGGTAATGACTCAACATAAAAGTAAATAAATAGGCCCTTCGCATAGGGAAGCAGGGATTCGTAGAGGTGCCAGAGCTCGGTTTTGAAATAGAGATAAATAATATTTTGAGCGGCATACTTTCATTGTCAACATAACAACTAAGAGATGGCGATATCTTCAATGCTACACACATTATAGGCGGTTCCCAAACAGAATGGTACAGTTTATACTCCCCCTCCACCAACAAGCATCAATACATGAATTGCTCGAAACAACGAGTGTCTCCAACTAGCAACACTCCCAGGGGGAGTTTTGTTTGCAATTATTTTGATTTAGTTTGCATAAAGCATGGGACTGGGCATCCCGGTGACCAGCCATGTTCTCGTGAATGAGGAGCGGAGTCCACTCCTCTTGAGAATAACCCGCCTAACATGGAAGATAAGGACATCCGTAGTTGATACATGAGCTATTCGAGCATACAAAACAGAATGTTTATTTGAAGGTTTAGAGTTTGGCACATACAAATTTACTTGGAACGGTAGGTAAATACCGCATATAGCATGAGTAAGATATAATCCACCATGAACATGCATTAAAATTAATAAACATTGGATGCAAGCATGAGTAAGATATAATCCACCATGAACATAAATATCATGAAGGCTATGTTGATTTGTTTCAACTACATGCGTGAACATGTGCCAAGTCAAGTCACTTAAATCATTCAATGGAAGATACCACCCCATCATACCACATCACAACCATTTTAATAGCATGTTGGCACGCAAGGTAAACCATTATAACTCATAGCTAATCAAGCATGGCATAAGCAACTATGATCTCTAATTGTCATTGCAAACATGTTTATTCATAATAAGTTGAATCAAGAACGATGAACTCATCATATTTACAAAAACAAGAGAGGTCGAGTTCATACCAGCTTCGCTTATCCCAATCAATTCATCATACATCGCCAATATTGCCTTTCACTTGCACGAGCGAAACGATGTGAATAATAATAAGAGTGTACGTGCATTGGACTAAGCTGGAATCTGCGAGCATTTAATAAACAGGAGAAGACAAGGCAATATGGGCTCTTGGTTAAATCAACAATAATGCATATAAGAGCCACTTCAACCATTTAATTATGGTCTTCTCCTATCGACCCCCAAAGAAAAGAAAGGAAATAAAAAGTATTTACACGGGAAAGCTCCCAACAAGCAAAAGAAGAACGGAAAATATTTTTTTGGGTTTTCTTTTTAATTATTACTACTACAACAGGAAAAGTAAACTAACTAGAAGCTATTACTAATTTTTTCTTAAAGTTTAACAAACACACAAGAAGAAAGCTGGAAAAAGAAAATAAACTAACATGGATATTACAGTGAAAGAGTATGAGCACCGACATCTAGCAATGAGTGTGTGTAAACATAAATGTAATGTCGGTGGGAAATACGTACTCCCCCAAGCTTAGGCTTTTGGCCTAAGTTGGTTCATTGCCAGGGATGGCCTGGTGGATACCCATAGTTGTAGCTGGGGTCGTACTGGGATGCAGCGGTTATCGCCTCCTGAGCTGCAGCGTGGCATCGAGCTGCGTCCGCTCTCCTCTCATACTCATCTGCCTCCTCTCTAGTAATAATGTATCTTCGTTTTGCCTGATAATCAAAGAAGGCAGGAGCAGGGAGAGTAATACGGGCAACACGCCGTTTGTCAAAGATTAGTCGATATTGGAGAGGTGATTCATTCCTCTCGACAAACTGGTGAGAGACCATAGAATTAAAATCTAAATAAGTAGGAGGCAACTCCATATCATCCTCACGAACGTCCACCTCAAGAAAATTAGCTAAGCGGGTTACATAAATTCCTCCAAGGAAATCTCCATTATATATATTATGATGCAACCTACGTGCTACAATGGCTCCCATATGATAAGATTGGTCTCCGAACAAAACACTCCTAAGAATACTGAGATCAGGGACACACATGTGACATGCTTCATCTTTACCATTTATGCATCTGCCTATGAAGAGAGCAAAATAATGTATAGCAGGAAAATGGATGCTCCCTATAGTAGCTTGTGTTATATCTCTAGATTCCCCCACGGTTATACCAGCAAGAAAGTTTCTAAATTCAGATTTACGGGGATCACTAATACTACCCCATTGTGGAAGTTTGCAAGCAGAAGTAAAATCCTCTAAGTCCATGGTATAAGATTTGTCATAAAGATCAAACATGACAGTAGGAGAATTACGTGAAGATGAAAATTCAAACCTCCTCACAAATGAACTAGTGAGTTGATGGTACTGGGGGCATTTGTCCGCCTCAAAGCTCACAAGATCGGTGTTACACAAATATGCGTTAAATTCTTCTTTGATTCCCGCTCGATCCATAAAATTTTCCGAAGGCCACTCACAGGGCCGCACTGGAGCATCTCTTGGTGGTTCCTCGTCAGCATCACGTATTGCAAGCCTGGTTCCTTGCTTCCTTGAAGAACCACCCTGGAACATTTTCCTAAGCATATTTCTTCCTCTGAAAAATTTCTGAAATTTTTTATTAACTTCAAACAAAAGTGAACCGACTTCAACAAAATTGATAGCAACTACTCCTACAAGTGCCTAGAGCCTCTATCGAGCATTAGAACTACTTGGAACCATATAAATTTGACATGCAAGCTCAAGAACATGGTCACCTATGCAGCACAAATTTGCAATGAATAAAGCACTAGAGCAAAAACTAATTGGACCAATGGAGTAGTCACATACCAAGGAACAATCTCCCCAAGCAGTTTTGTGAGAGGTGCTTTGAGCAAGGAGATCGAAAATCACAGTAAAGTGAGCTGGAACTCGTGCTTGAGCCAGATATTTGTGTTTGTGGGAGGAAGAAGAACAGGATGGGTGCAGGAATAAGTGGAGGAGGGCCACCATGGGCCCACGAGGCAGTGGGGAGCGCCCTTGGGGGTAGGGCGCGCCCTCCACCCTCGTGGCCAGGTGGCAGCTCCCCCCGCAGTGTTTTCAGTACCATAAATCCTTAAATATTTCAGAAAAAATCATATTAAATTGGCATGGCATTTGGGGGACTTCTATTTTTGGGATATTTTTATATTGCACAGACAAATCAGAAGACAGACAAAAAAAATACTATTTTTACTTTATTTCAACTAAGTAACCGAAAGTATAAAGAGGGTACAGAGGGTTGTGCTTCTAGTTTCATCCATCTCATGCTCATCAAAAGGAATCCATTCACAAGGTTGATCAGGTCTTGTTAATAAACTCATTCCGAATAACATGAAATCGGAGAAGTTTCGAATAGCACTATGTTACCTCAACGGGGATATGCACATTCCCAATCGATGGGACTTTTCCAATAGAGTTGATACTATGAACTTGAGGTTGTTTCCTCGGAAAGTGTACCGTATGCTCATTACCATTAACATGAAAAGTAACATTGCCTTTGTTGCAATCAATAACATCCCCTGCAGTATTCAAAAAAGGTCTTCCAAGAATAATAGACATACTATCGTCCTCGGGAATATCAAGAATAACAAAGTTCGTTAAAATAGTAACGTTCGCAACCACAACAGGCACATCCTCACAAATACCGATAGGTATAGCAGTTGATTTATCAGCCATTTGCAAAGATATTTCAGTAGGTGTCAACTTATGCAAGTCAAGTCTACGATATAAAGGGAGAGGCATAACACTAACACCGGCTCCCAGATCACATAAAGCAGTTTTAACATAGTTCCTTTTAATGGAGCATGGTATAGTAGGTACTCCTGGATCTCCAAGTTTCTTTGGTATTCCACCCTTAATAGTATAATTAGCAAGCATGGTGGAAATTTTAGCTTCCGGTATCTTTCTCTTATTTGTAACAATATCTTTCATATACTTAGCATGAGGATTCATTTCGAGCATATGAGTTAGTCGCATACGCAAAAAGATAGGTCTAATCATTTCAGCAAAGCGCTCAAAATCCTGATCATCCTTTTTCTTGGATGGTTTGGGAGGAAAAGGCATGGGTTTCTGAACCCATGGATCTCTTTCTTTACCATGTTTCCTAGCAACAAAGTCTCTCTTGTCATAACGTTGATTCTTTGATTGTGTGTTATCTAGATCAACAGCAGGTCCAATTTCTACATCATTATCATTACTAGGTTGAGCATCATCATGAACATCATCATTAATATTTTCACTAGGTTCATGTTCATTACCACATTGTGTTTCAGCATCAGAAATAGACATATCATTTGGATTCTCAGGTGTTTCAGCAATAGGTTCACTAGAAGTTTACAAAGTCCTATCATTTTTCTTTTTCTCCCTTTTAGAAGAAGTAGGTGCATCAATATTATTTCTCTGAGAATCTTGCTCAATTCTCTTAGGGTGGCCTTCAGGATACAAAGGTTCCCGAGTCATTCTACTAGTTCTAGTAGCCACTCTAACAACATAATCATTTTTGTTACTGAGGGAGTCCTGGATTAGGGGGTGTCCGGATAGCCGAACCATCACCGTTGGCCGGACTCCTGGACTATGAAGATACAAGATTGAAGACTTCGTACCGTGTTCGGATGGGACTTTCCTTGGCGTGGAAGGCAAGCTTGGCGATACGGATATGTAGATCTCCTACCATTGTAACTGACTCTGTGTAACCCTAACCCTATCCGGTGTCTATATAAACCGGAGGGTTTTAGTTAAATGGGACGAACAACAATCATACCATAGGCTAGCTTCTAGGGTTTAGCCTCTACGATCTCGTGGTAGATCCACTCTTGTACTACCCATATCATCAATATTAATCAAGAAGGAGTAGGCTTTTACCTCCATCGAGAGGGCCGAACCTGGGTAAAAACATCGTGTCCCTTGTCTCCTGTTACCATCCGCCTAGACGCACAGTTCGGGACCCCCTACCCGAGATCCGCCGGTTTTGACACCGACATTGGTGCTTTCATTGAGGGTTCCTCTGTGTCGTCATCCTTAGGCCCGATGGCTCCTTCGATAATCAACAACGACGCGGTCCAGGGTGAGACTTTTCTCCCCGGACAGATCTTCGTATTCGGCGGCTTTGCACTGCGGGCCAATTCACTTGGCCATCTGGAGCAGATCGAAAGCTATGCCCCTGGCCATCAGGTCAGATTTGGGAGTTTGAACTACACGGCCGACATCCGCGGAGACTTGATCTTCGACGGATTCGAGCCACAGCCAAGCGCGCCGCACTGTCTCAATGGGCACGATCTAGCTCTGCCGCTGAACAGTGTCCTGGAGGCCGCACTAGCGTCCACTCCGACCCTTAGCTCGGAGCCGACTCCGCCGATCGTGGACGAGTGGTTGGACACCGCCTCGGGGGCTACGATCTCTACGGCGATTGAGCTGAACTCCATCGCTGTCCTTTGCGAAGACCGTGACTCCAAGGTGTCGGACTCCCCTCCGGACTTCGAACCCTCCGCGCCCCAGCCAGTCAAATCCAATTGGGCGCCGGTTATGGAGTTCACCACCGCGGACATCTTTCAGCATTCGCCCTTTGGCGACATCCTGAATTCACTAAAGTCTCTCTCTTTATCAGGAGAGCCCTGGCCGGACTACGGTTAGGAAGGTTGGGATCCGGACGACGAAGAAATTCAAGGCCCACCCACGGCCCACTTTGTAGCCACTGTCGAAAGCTTAAACGACGTGCTCGATTTCGACTCCGAAAACATCGACGGTATGGACGACGATGTAGGAGACAACCATGAACCAGCACCTATAGGATACTAGACAGCCACCTCATCCCATGATGTATACATGGTGGGTACACCTAAAGGAAGTGACGACGAGGAACAACGGGACACTATGAAGGATAAATCCCTCGAAAAGCAGTCAAAATGCCAACGTAAACGCCGCACCAAGTCCCGCCGACAAAGCCGGCAGCCACACGCACTCCAGCCATAGAGCAGGGCGAACCGGTGGACGACGAACATGCTATCGAGCAACCGTCCGAACAGGACAACTTGGATAAACAACCCGTCCCCGGCAAAGATAACAGTTCGGACGATCTCACGCTGGACAAATTGTTGGAGCAGAAGAATCTCCACAAAAGGCTCGCCGCCACTGCACGCAGCCTAAAAAAGCAGAAGCAGAAGCTCAAGACAGCGGAAGATGCACTCAGAATCAGATGGAGGAAAGTACTCAACACCGCAGAGAAATACGGCGACAGTAGCCAAACAAAGAGCTACCCAAGCGCAAATTACTGCCTGAATTCGATGAGGAGGCCGTAGAGCCCCCGCAATCAAAGAACAAAGAGGCCGCCCAGTCGGATAGACGACCACATGGCAAACATAGAGCGGCAAGCGGCGCCGCACACAAGCCGGCACGCGATCCGCATAAGGATTCACATCAAAAGGATGGCCCAGTTAGGTCCATCTATGGGCCGAGAAAGCAAGCTCTTCCAAGCAATGCAACACGCCAAATATCCGAACATCACGGCACACCCAAATATAGGGGTGCCGCACACCCCGTGTTTCACCGATGAGGTGCTAGATCACGAATTCCCAGCGGGGATTCAAACCCGTAAACATAGAGGCATACGACGGAACAACAGACCCTGGAGTCTGGATTGAGGATTACATCCTCCACATACACATGGCTAGAGGAGATGATCTCCACGCCATAAAATATGTACCCCTCAAGCTCAAAGGGCCAGCCCGGCATTGGCTCAAAAGCCTCCCTGAAAATACCATTGGAAGTTGGGAAGAGCTCGAGGATGCTTTTCGGGCAAATTTTCAAGGGACTTATGTCCGCCCTCCGGATGCAGACGATTTAAGTCACATAACTCAACAACCCGGAGGGTCAGCCCACAAATTCTGGAACATGTTCCTCATCAAAAAGAACCAAATAGTCGACTGTCCGACGCCGAAGCCTTAGCAGCTTTCAAACACAACGTCCGAGACGAATGGCTCGCCAGACACCTCGGCCAGGAGAAGCCGAGAACAATGGCTGCATTAACAAGCCTCATGACCCGCTTTTGCGCGGGAGAGGATAGTTGGCTGGCAAGATGCAGTACCAGCGACCCAAGTACATCCGAAGTCAGGGATGGAAATGGAAAACCACGACGCGGCAAGGACCAGTGCAGGACAAAGGGAAACAGCCCGAAGAGCACGACAGTCAACGCCGGATTCAGAAGCTCCCGGCAGAATCATAAAAAACTGCCCCTCAAGGACAACAACGACGAGCTATCCAACCTAAACAAAATCTTGGACAAAATATGCCAAATCCACAGTACTCCCGGGAAGCCTGCAAACCATACCCACAGAGATTGCTGGGTCTTCAAGCAGTCCAGCAAACTCAATGCCGAACACAAGGGGCTCGACACACCAAGCAAGGAAGATGACGAACCCCACAAGCAGAGCACCGGAAAACAACAGAATTTCCCATAAAAAGTCAAAATAGTGAACTCACTTCAAGTGTCAAAAGGGAAAAACAGAGCGGATCCCATAGAAACACGCGCCGCACGGTCTATCCCAGCGGAGTCCCAACGATGGTTGTCAAAACCAATCACCTTCGATCATCCGGACTATTCCGGAAGTATCCGGAACGCAGGATGGACTGCCTTGATATTAGATCCTATAATCGACGGACTCCAATTTACACAAGTCCTAATGGACGGAGGTAGCGATCTAAACCTGCTATATCAGGACACAATCCGCAAAATGGGGATAGACCCACCCAAAATTCGCCATAGCAACACCTCCTTCAAAGGGGTAATGCCAGGCCTATATGCCCATTGTACGGGCTCCCTACTGCTAGAAGTTGTGTTCGGCTCATCCGACAACTTCCGTCGCGAAAAGTTAACCTTCCACATCGCCCCATTCAAAGTAGCTATCAAGCACTCTTTGGGACGTGAAGCGTTCGCCCGCTTTAACGCAATACCGCATTATGCATCTCTTACACTTAAAATGCCCGGTCCACGCGGCATCATCTCATTAAAAGGGAGTATCAAGTGTTACTCGAGCACGGAAGAACGTGAGACTGCCTTGACAGCCCCACACTAATCCGGCTCCGCTAATCAAAGCACTTGAATAGGTCATTCGAACCCCGGACATGGCTAGACGAGTCCGGCGTAAACATATAAACGCCTACTAGCGGCATACCCCCGTACAAGGGGCTGCACGCATGTACAACAAGAGACAATAAAGCTCAATTTTATTCACTTTTTGAACCATACTCTGTTTATTCAATATAAAGTACATTTTTCGCACGATCTTTGTTTCTTTTCAACTAAGTTCTTCTCTTTTACAGATGAACGTCGTGCTACACCCGTCCAGGATACGGCACAACGGAGACACAGGCGCAGACGTGCAGTAGGGACCCATTGCAAGGATTCTTTTCAGATTAAGACCCTGCGTAAACCTTTTTTACTGTCTCTTGTTGATACACATCCCCCGGTTTCTTGCTATAACCGAGGAGGAGGCTGGCGTTTTGGCAACGGCCGCACCAGAATTTTTGCACATACCTGGACACCAGGGGCTTAGGGCATTATTCTTCCCGTTTTCATAAAGACCGAATACCTTAGGGAGTGTTCGGCGTCTCGAGTTAGGCCTTATATGCATCAGTTCCGAATCATGTCTTTAGTCAAATGTTGGGTTTGCCCGGCTCCTGTGTTTTGCTGCCTTACGTTCCGTTCTATCGGCTAACGTGGCACCAGGAGAACTACTGCGATTGTGCCCCGGTTCGGCCAGGTGAGCACCTCAGTAGAGAAAGCCGAAAACTGACTGTCATGATATAGCGTGAGACTGGTCAACCACTCGATGACCCACCGGAATGTTTAGAATTCCCCCGCATTAATGAAGGACCGTTTCCCGGTCAAGCACATACGCGCCCCGAATTCGGGAGAGCGCGGTGCCCCTAGGGGCTATATAGTAGCCCCACCATCGAACTCCTATGGCTAAGTGAAAGTGATAAATCATTATAGTCCGGTTGCCTAGTTTGCTATGCTATCACCTCCTTTACAGTACCAAGACGTTGGATTAAGTCTGAAAATGCGCCTTTTAGTAAACACCCCCGCACTATGTGCGTGGGGGCTGAAGCCGAAGACTGCCATCTTTCAGGTTATATACACATATACATCAACGGCCGCACATGAGGTGTTTTAATACATGAACGCACAAGTATAGAAAGCTCTTATATTATATTGAAACATTGTTTTCACAAATCATTCATGTCATTAAAACATAATATCCTTCGAGCACTGTGTCTCTATTAAACGAGCGCCCTGCAGGACTTCTTCAAAATAGTGCTCGGCAGGTACTCGGCTTCTGTCCGAATCTTGGGATGCAACGTCGGTGGCCTTCATCTCCGCCCAGTATGTCTTGACACGGGCAAGAGCCATCCGCGCACCCTCTATGCATGCTGACCGCTTCATTGCATCGATATGCGGCACCGCACCAAGGAACTGTTGCACCAAGCCAAAATAACTCTTCGGCTCAGGCCTTTTCGACCACAAATGAGTCACGACAGCCTTCATGGCAAGTCCGGACAACCTATTTAGCTCAGCCCATTCAGCCAAACGATCGGTTAATGAAAGTGGACGCTCCGGACTATGGAAGTGCGACCAAAAAGCTCTTCCATTCCGTGATCCTTTGACCTCGGAAGTGTTCGACGCGTCTGCGGCACTCGCTGCCAAGTCCAGATAAGCATCCTCTGCACCCCACAGCCGGTCCAATTGAGCGTACTTAGGGTCCGTGAATTTTCTCCGCATCAGAAAGGGCTTTCCAGCCGCAATATCTCCGGCCTGACGTAGCTCCTCCTTCATAGCTCTCATCGCAGAGCGAGTATCCTTGGCCTTGGTGGCGGCCTTTTTCAGGTCCTCTTGTTTCTCTCGAAATTCTTTTTCATGAAGCTCACAAAGGATAGTAGCATTCTTCAATTTCATGGCCATCTCGGACATTTCTTTCTTGCTTCGGAAGTGAGCAACCTGTTCGGCTTTTAGCTCTGCGGCCGCCTTTAAGGCCGCCGCATCACTTTTTCTGGCTTGCTCCTTGGCTCGGGCGAGCCCGCCCGAAGGTTCTCCATAGCAGCGGTACCATCTGCATTAAGCATACATGTTGTAAGGCATGGGCATCAAGCTCCCTTACCAGGTGTCCCCGGAGAAGTTGCATACCTTGTGACTCGTCAAGCCGTTTGTTAACAAGCGTGATGTACGCATCCGCCACGTCAAGTTGCCGCTTCAGTTCGGCAAATTCATCAACCCGGCTAGCCACCGGACGCTTCGCCACCTACATAGGAAGAGCGCATATTATACCCGGGATTATGATCCTCGGCGTGCCGTCATTTTCTACACCGCACCAAGTCTCAGGGGCTACTATCTATATAGGGCGCATTTTATATGCAAAACTATCAGAAGGTACATCATTTTGCGTACCTCAAAACCCGTCAGTAAACTTACGACGGCTTCATGCAATCCGCTCTCAGCGGATGAAATCCTTTCAATCACCGTACCCATTAACGTACGGTGATCTTCCGAGATAGACGCTCACCCGAGCAGATCCTTCAGCTCCTCCGACCGTACACCCGTTGGTGCCGGACTCGTCTGGTACCCTTTTTCGAAGGCCGGACACGGAGGGCTTTGAGGGGACATACGGCTGCCTTCTGGCCCCGCCGGATTCGGAGAAGCCCTCCACGACGACACCTCAGGGTCGTCCACCTCGCATAATGGTACGGCAGGCGGAGGCGTTTCGCTCTCCATCATCTCCGGATCAAGATCCCCTGAAGACGAGCTCTGCTGTGAAGGGCTGGGATGCGAACTACAAGGTAAACTTTCGGTTACCTTCAGAAATAAAACGGGGATGTCTCTCTTTTAAAAAGTACGCCCCCTTTACTTACAGCTCGCTAGAGGGCTGATCTCCTTG
This sequence comes from Aegilops bicornis, assembly GCA_021605145.1. Lineage (NCBI taxonomy): Eukaryota > Viridiplantae > Streptophyta > Magnoliopsida > Poales > Poaceae > Aegilops > Aegilops bicornis. The sequence goes on from CM038675.1 coordinate 92,876,705, forward strand.
GGGAAATAGTGCGGCCGGGGCATCTCCCGCCGCAGGACCCTCTGGTGAAGATTTCTTCCCCCGCTTCGAGGCTTTGGTCTCCGGATCTTCAGAAGCGGTCCTCTTCTCCCCTTGGAGGGAGGGATTCTTGATCCCCCCTTTCTTGATAGCCTCCTTCACGGAGGTAGTAGTTCCTTGTTCCCCTTCGCCTTCTTCAAAAGGCACAACCTCTAGCATCTTGGTTAATACAGGATCCGGCGTGGTCTCAGGGAGGGGGGCCAGACACCTGATCAGTTTGGCTTTTGCTATCCACTCCTGTTTAAAGTATAGCTCTTTTCAGGGCAAGTTTATGATAAATATGCGGATAGCATGTCCGGGTATAGGATACTTGAGTATCCGGGCGATTGCAGCTCAGACCTGCGTCCTCGGTTAAGTCCGGGCACATTGCTTGTGATCCGAAGAACAGTTGGTACATCTCCACGGGTGTTACGCCCATAAAATGTTGGAGAGCTCGTGGTCCCTCCGGATTAAACTCCCACAGGGGGAGGGGGCGACGTTTGTAGGGCAACGTGCGACGAATCAGCATGACCTGCGCTAATACGACCAGATTGATCTTCCTCTCTCGGAGGTCTCGAACACGGCCCTGCAACAGAGGTACGTCCTTGGAAGGTCCCCAGTCGAGCCCTTTATTGACCCATGACGCCCACCGAAGTGGAGGACCCGAGCGGCAGGCAGGTGGCGCCGCACATTTGGTGCCCCTGGGAGCGGTGATATAAAACCACTCCTGTTGCCATAAATTGAGCTCCTCTTGAAAAGAGCCCTCAGGCCATGGAGCGTCCGCATTCTTGCTTATAACAGCCCCTCCGCACTCTGCCTGATGCCCCTTGATCATCTTCGGCTCCACTTTGAAGGTTTTGAGCCACAATCCGAAGTGAGGGGCAATGTGGAGGAAGGCTTCACATACGACAATGAACGACGAGATGTGGAGGATGGACTCCGGATCCAAGTCATGGAATTCCAGCCCATAATAATACATGAGCCCCCTCACAAAGGGGTCTGTCGGGAAGCCTAAACCCCGATGGAAGTGAGACACGAATACCACACTCTCACCAGGCTCGGGAGTGGGAATAACTTTCCCTTGGGCAGGCAGCCTATGCGAAATTTCGCCGGTTAGATACATGGCGTCTCTCAGCTTTAGCACATCTTCTTCCGTGATGGAGGAAGACATCCACCGGCCGTGCAGGTCGGAGCCGGACATCGTTGAAGGTCCGAAGCGCCTAAATCTGGAGCTTTGGGTGTTGGAACTCGAAGCGAGGGGCGGATTCGATTGAGATTGAAAGAAAGGAGCGGGCCTTGGTATCGTTCTAAAGAGGTTGAATACCAAGAGCCTCCCCATGACCGTTCGGGACTCGCCTATGATGGAGGAGGCGCGCCAACAGGCACGACTGGGTTACCCATGCCCGTATTGATGAGAATCTCGGAATAAGGGGGCACGATCTCCGCTCTGATAAGACGTGCCAAGGAAACCGCCTCGCTAAACACGCTGAGGTGGAACAGTAAAAATGATTCGTATAAAGACCTGGCCGTGATGTGATGTCACGCCGTGGAATACGTCAGCCGATCTGTGCAAAGGTTATTCTCTCTATGGTCGTATGTGGAACTTGTTTCCAGAGCCGGACACTATCCTTGTGTTCAAAATCTTCTATGAAGTATTCGAAGGAGGAACCCGCCTTGCAATGCCGAAGACAATATGCGCGCCGGACTCGTCGTCATTGAAGCCTGGTTCAGGGGCTACTGAGGGAGTCCTGGATTTGGGGGTGTCCAGATAGCCGAACTATCACGGTTGGCCGGACTCCTGGACTTTGAAGATACAAGATTGAAGACTTCGTCCCGTGTCCGGATGGGACTTTCCTTGGGGTGAAAGGCAAGCTTGGATTTTCTGATATTTTTATCTCCTACCTTTGTAACCGACTCTGTGTAACCCTAACCCTATCCGGTGTCTATATAAACCGGAGGGTTTTAGTCCGTGGGGATGAACAACAATCATACCATAGGCTAGCTTCTAGGGTTTAGCCTCTCTGATCTCGTGGTAGATCCACTCTTGTACTACCCATATCATCAGTATTAATCAAGCAGGAGTAGGGTTTTACCTCCATCGAGAGGGCCTGAACCTGGGTAAAAACATCGTGTCCCTTGTCTCGTGTCACCATCCGCCTAGACGCACAGTTCGGGACCCCCTACCCGAGATCCGCCTGTTTTGACATCGACAGTTACTATTCATTTCATTGAGCAAATCATTTTGAGCCTTGAGGACTTTTTCTACTTGAGTGGTAACCATAGAAGCATATTTGCTAACAAGTTTAAGTTCACATCTAACATCAGCCATATAATCACCCAAGTGTTTAATCATATAAGTATTTTGTTTTAATTATCTACCAAAATAAGCATTGAAGTCTTCTTGCTTAAACATAAAGTTATCAAACTCATCCAAGCACTGACTAGCAATTTTAGTAGGAGGGACTTCAGCTTTATCATATCTATAGAGAGAATTTACCTTTACAACCTGTGTCGGGTTATCAAGACCAGGAGGTTCTTCAATAGGTAATGGATCAAGATCATATGTTTCTTCAACAGGCGGTAAATTAAGACCATGTATTTCTTCAATAGGAGGTAAATTCTTAACATCTTCAGCTTTAATACCTTTTTCTTTCATAGATTTCTTTGCCTTTTGCATATCTTCAGGACTGAGAAATAGAACACCTCTCTTCTTCGGAGTAGGCTCAGGAATTGCAGCAGGAGCTGGCTCAGGAGCTGGCTCAGTAGGTGCCCAATTATTTTCATTTGTCAACATATTATTCAATAGAATTTCAGCTACATCCGATGTTCTTTACCTGAAAAGAGAACCAGCACAACTATCCAGGTAATCTCTGGAAGCATCGGTTAGTCCAATATAAAAGATATCAAGTATTTCATTTTTCTTAAGAGGATGATCAGGAAAAGCATTAAGTAACTTGAGAAGCCTCCCCCAAGCTCGTGGGAGACTCTTTTCTTCAATTTGCACAAAGTTATATATTTCCTTTAAAGCAGCTTCTTTCTTATGAGCAGTGAAATATTTAGCAGAGAAGTAATAAATCATATCCTGGGGACTACACACACAACCAGGATCAAGAGAATTAAACCATATCTTAGCATCACCCTTTAATGAGAACGGAAATATTTTAAGGATATAAAAGTAACGAGATCTCTCATCATTTGTGAACAGGGTGGCTATATCATTTAATTTAGTAAGATGTGCCACAACAGTTTCAGATTCATAGCCATGAAAGGGATCAGATTCAACCAAAGTAATTATATCAAGATCGACAGAGAATTCATAATCCTTATCGGCAACACAAATAGGTGAAGTAGCAAAAGTAGGGTCGGGCCTCATTCTATCATTAAGTGATTGATTATTCCATTTAGCCAATAACCTTCTAAGCTCATCGTTATCTTTGACAGGAAAAATAGCAGCAGAAGCTTCTTAATCAAAAATGTAACCCTCAGGAATAACAGGCATGTTTTCATCATCGATTTCATCAACATGATCAGTTTCAATAATTTCTTTCTCTCTCGCCCTAGCAATTTGTTCATCAAGAAATTCACTAAGGGGCACAGTAGTATCAAGCATAGAAGTAGTTTCATCATAAGTATCATGCATAGCAGAAGTGGCATCATCTATAACATGCGACATATCGAGCGAATAGCGAAGCAGGTTTAGGTGTCGCAAGCTTACTCAAAGCATGAAGGTGAATCAAATGCAGAGCTAGATGGCAGTTCCTTACCTCCCTCGTAGTTGAGGGATAAATTGTTGTCTTAGCATCTTTACGAAAGTGCGTTATATCGACTAGAGGGGGGTGAATAGGCGATTTTATGAATTCTTCATCGAGGAATTTTCGGTGAGGAAATTCCTTAGCGAAGAACTACTTACGGAATAAGTACTCAGAAGTAAGCATAACAGTATACATGCATGGTCATCATGATGAAATGAAGACAATCACAGAGTACAGAAAGCGTAAACACATGATAACACAAGACGAAGACAAACATACTGAAGAAATTGAACTGAGGAAATAGAGAAAGTATTCAGTCAAAGTCTTCAAACACATATATGAACAAACACTCAACACAGTTATGAGGAAATGAAAGAGTTGAGGAAATAGAACCAGTAAGGTTGGTGAAGACAATTATTTGGTAGACCAGTTCCAACTGTTGTCTAAGTTGTACGTCTGGTTGGAGCGGCTAAGTATTTAAACTCGAGGACACACAGTCCCGGACACCCAGTCGCTGAGCACACAACTCAGGACACCAAGTCCTCACCATATTCTCTTTGACCTAAGGTCACACAGACCTTGTCCAATCACTCGTGGTAAGTCTTCAGGCGACTTCCAAACCTTCACAGACTTGGTCACTCGGCGATCCACAATTCCTCTTGGATGCTCTAGACCATGACACCTAACCGTCTGGAAGAAGCACAGTCTTCAAAGGTAACAAGCGTCGGATCCACGCAGGATCAATCTCTTGATGATGCTCAATCACTTTGGGTTTGTAGGGGTTTGGTTTTGGGGTTTTCCTCACTCGATGATTTTCGCTCAAAGTCCTCGTGAGGATGGGTTGCTCTCAAATGACAAGTGTCAAGTTCTCTCGGAGCAGCCAACCAGCTAGTGGTTTTAGGGGGCAGCTATTTATAGCCTAGGGAGCAGCCCGACATGATAAGACATAAATGCCCTTCAATGATATGACCGTTAGGTAGATAAGATATTTTTGGGACAGTTTGGCGCAAGAACACAAAGAACGGTCAGAAATTTGACTCTCAAATTCCTCGGGGCTATCATGTTCCTCCTTTGTGTAGGCAATCCGACCTTTGGAGAATTCCTAACTCCTCAGTCAGAACAAATTCCTCAGCGACCAGAAGAACTTCGTCTCTGTCACTGAAGAAATTGACTGAACTGTTTGAGATTTCCAAAGGCTTCACTCGAAGGGATTGGTAGGTGTAGGATTTTGAGTTGAGCATCACATGGAAATTTTTCCTTAGTATTTCCTTAACCCCCTTTAAGAGTACAGTTTTTCCTATGACTCAAGAAAGAGAAAACGAAACTACGAAAACAAAAGTCTTCACGCTTCATGTTCCTCAAATGAATACCAAGTCTTCAAGGTCACACCAATTTCTTCACTTTCAAAGTCTTCAGAAAGTCTTCAGAATACCAAAGTCTTCAGTCGAATAACTTCATTTTTAGGGGTCGACTTTCTCTGTAAATATCAAACACCTCATAGACTTATAGACCTGTACACTCATAAACACATTAGTCCCTTAACCTATAAGTCTTCAATACACCAAAATCACTAAGGGCACTAGATGCACTTACAATCTCCCCCTTTTTGGTGATTGATGACAATATAGGTTAAGTTTTCAACGGGGCTAAACATATCAAGTGTAAATACTGATATTGAGGAATTTGATTGCAAGATATAGAGGAACTCCCCCTGAAGATGTGCATAGTGAGGAATTTGCATTTGAGGCATTGCACATTTGAAGAGTTGAATCATGGAGATCTCCCCCTATATCTTGTAGTTCATACATGCATTTGACATATAATATGAAGAATTTGAAATGCATGATGAAATATGGTGACTGATGTAATTCAGCATGCATGTATTAACATATAACGAGGAATAAGCATGCAGAGGAACACATCAAAAGTATCAGAGCACCATCGGGTTTAAGATTACAACTCGATCCAATTAAAGTTTCAGAAGAGCGAGAGTTGTAACTTAGCAAAAACAAAACGCCCATATAATAGACCCGCTTGAAGACTAACTCAAATTTCTCCCCCTTTGTCATCGAATGACCAAAAGGATCGAAACTGAGGACTAACGCCCCTGAAGAATATCAAGTTGATGGAGGAGCGCCAGCATTGTCAGGGTCGGTTGTCGTAGTAGGGCCTGCCGCAGTGTCGTCCAAGCGATGAAGAATAGGAGCTAGCCACTAAGGAGGGAACCTTGACCTTCTTGAATTTCTTCGGCGGAGGTGCAGACCAGTCAATTTCTTCCTTGAGACCCATTGTCTTCAGTTCTTCTGCGCTGTAGACATGAGATAGAATAGCCCAGGTATGTTGAAGGTTTCATGGAGGTAGTATCGGTTTTTCTTCACTGCAATATGTGTTGAGGTCATGTTGTGAAGAATTGAACCAAACTGACGCTTGACCCATTTATGATTGCGATCAACCTTCTGATGAAGACTGAGGAGTAACTCACGATCGGTCATCACCACAGGTGCGATGGCTTGAGGATTTTGCTTGGCTGAGGTATTGGCGGCAGAGTCATGTGTGGCAGAGTCATCATTGGTTGAGTAGGATGCAGCCTTGCGAAATTGACCATCCAATGGACGAATGCCTTCATCTATCCCAGCAGTTGCCTTGCCTTTGTCATCAGCTGAGGAAAATGTCCGTTTGAGGACTTCAATTGGAGGCAAGTAGCTGCAGTGGTTCAGAGTATCAGCCCTGTAATTGAGCGAAGACCTTGTCCTGATGAACCTCATAATCCATGGTGCATAAGGCTTCAACTCAAAAGGTGACATAGCAATATTTGCCAGAGTCCTCATGAAGAAATCATGGAAGTTGACGGAAATGCCATGAATGATATTGAAAAGCATATTCTTCATGATGCCAACAACTTCTTCATCATTTGAGTCGTGGACTTTGATAGGACTCATTGTCTTCGTCAGAATGCGATAGACAGTCCGAGGCACATACAGTAATTCCTTGACAAGGACTTTGGTTCGAGGTGCCTACCCTGGCTTCAAATGCTTCATCAGCACTTGTATGTAATGATTTGAAAGCTCAGGTTCGCTGTAGATGCAACGAGCACCATCTAGGGGAGGACTGAGTGGGAGGGCACGAAGCAATTCAGTTGCTGGTGCCTTGTAGTGAGTATTTTCTGTCATCCAGTCCAGCACCCACTAATTCACATCTTTAGAATCTCCGGTGATGTGCAGCGTCGCATAGAATTGAAGAATGAGTTCTTCATTCCAATCACAGATGTCAGTGCAGAAATTCAGCAAACCAGCATCGTGAAGAACACTGAGGACTGGCTCGAAGCCTGGCAGAGACTCCATGTCCACGTGAGGAATGTGTACATGATCGAAGACTTTGTCTTTGTTGAATAGCACAGATGAATAGAAGTTGGCTTGACTAGCAGTCCAGAAACGCCTCTTCCTTATGCGAGCAGAGTCATAAGGGTTGTAGTCAGTGAAGAACACATGCTCGCCGAAGAAATCTTCAGCCTTGAACTTTTGCTTCGTTGAGAATGGATTCTTTGGCTTTGGCAGTGGAGTGTCAGTGAGTTGCATCACGACCTCAGGAATCGCAATATCAGGTTCTTCAGGCTGAGGATTTTCTGGTTCCTCTTCATGTGCAGTCTGCGTGTTCAGAGGAGTAGCAGCAGCAGGTTATTCAGCACTAGTGGCTGGAATTTCTTCATGCACAGACGAGGTGGGATGAGTTTCTTCAGAGCCCATTTGAACTGTTGGTGCAGGGGACTGAGGAATTTGTTGTATTGGAGTGAAGAGTGGAGAATTTGGATGCTGACTGTCCCAAAAGTCATCGTTCATCACTGGCGTTGTGCTTCCAATATCCACATCTTCGTCTTCAATTTCCTCAACACCAGCCTCTTCAGCTGTGAACTGAGGCATAAGCGAGGAAATGATTGGTGTTGAAGGGATTGCATCCACTTCAATTTCTTTATCAATCTGCTCTGACGAAGCAGCAGAATGATTTTCTTCATCAGATCCGCTTGGGATCTCATATTCTTCACTAAAAGGAACAAGGTCCTTTGATGGCATGGAGGAAATCGGAACAACATCAATTGGATTTTCAAATGAGCTGGTCATTGGCTTCATCTTCTTCGGGGCCGAAGAATTTGACGCAGCTGATGCTTTCCTTTTCTTCACTGCAGCTCGCTCTGCAGCCTTGGTCTTCTTCACATCTGATGCAGATGGAAGGATTGGAGTTGGTGTAGGCGCGGGAGGAGCTGAGGAATCTGGTTGAATTTCCTCAGGCGCAACTGATGCAGTTGCCTTGACTTCTTCAGTTTCTTCAGGCGCACCACTAGTGGATGCCCTGGCAATTTCTTCAACGGCTGGAATGGAGTTGTCAGCCCTGGAACTAGCATTGTCTTCAGCAGGCTGAAAATCATCAGCGGTGTTGGCATGTTCTTCAGTAGGCTGAGCAGAGACTCCAGCCTGAGGAACTTCTAGTTGCGTTGGGGCTGCAACATTTGTGAACTTCTTTGTCAGATTGACAAAACTGACCTTGGCTCCTTGCCAATCTGCATAATAGGCATCAAAGTCATCACTGAGGGCTTTGATTTCAGACTGGATCTTGAGGAGTTCCTCAGTTGTCATTCTGACAACGTTTTTCCTCAGGAACTTCTCTTTCCTGAATTGACCTTTCTTGATCTGCCTAGTGTCGGTGTCAAAACCGGCGGATCTCGGGTAGGGGGTCCCGAACTGTGCGTCTAGGCGGATGGTAACAGGAGACAAGGGACACAATGTTTATCCAGGTTCGGGCCCTCTTGATGGAGGTAAAACCCTACGTCCTGCTTGATTATTATTGATGATGTGTGTGACAAGAGTGGATCTACCACGAGATCAAAGAGGCTAAACCCTAGAAGCTAGCCTATGGTATGATTGTTGTTCGTCCTACGGACTAAAACCCTCAGTGATGGTTACAATGGATAGGGTTAGGGTTACACAGAGTCGGTTACAATGGTAGGAGATCTACATATCCGTATCGCCAAGCTTGCCTTCCACGCCAAGGAAAGTCCCATCCGGACACGGGACGAAGTCTTCAATCTTGTATCTTCATTGTCTTGGAGTCCGGCCGATGATGATAGTTCGGCTATCCGGACACCCCCTAGTCCGGAACTCCCTCAAGAGCCCTGAACCAGGCTTCAATGACGAGTCCGCACGCATATTGTCTTCGGCATTGCAAGGCGGGTTCCTCCTTCGAATAATTTATAGAAGATTGTGAACACCAGGATAGTGTCCGCTCGCAAAAATAAATTCCACATACCACCGTGAGAGAATAATATTACAGGATCAATCTGGCGGCGTATTTTGTGGGCGTGACGTCGCACCACTACCAAGCCTTTACTCAAATTGTTTTATTGTTCCACCTCGGTAGCGTTTAGCGAAGCGGTTTCTTGGCACGCGTCTTGTCGAGCGAGACCGTGTTCCCCTTATTCCGGGATTCCCATCAATACGGACATGGGTAACCCAACCGCGCCATTGATTGTGGCGCTTGGGAGATAAGCGAGTTTTACCGGGCGGTGGGGACACATGTTTTGTCCGCCCATATAAGGGGATAAGGATCCACCCTTTCACCTACGCCTTCTTCCTCCTTTGCTCATCCATTCCCGTGCACTCGAGCTCTAGCGCCCAAGTCCAAACTTTCCTCCTCAACCTTCTCCAACCATGTCAGGAGCGGGAGGCAGATGGATGGCCTCCTCCGTCACGGAGGGGCACATCACAAGACTGTGGGAGGCCGGATACTTGTCCGGCGATATCGCGCACAGGCTGCCCGACGCGGGGAAGCTCATTCCAACCCCCAGTCCCCATGAGAGGGTTGTATTTCTCCCCCACTTCCTCCGTGGACTAGGTTTTCCACTTCACCCATTTGTCCGGGGGCTCATGTTCTACTACGGCCTGGACTTCCACGACCTGGCCCTGAATTTCGTCCTCAAAGTCTCGGCGTTTATCATCGTGTGCGAGGCCTTCCTCTGCATTCAGACCCACTTCGGCCTATGGCTGAAGACTTTTAATGTCAGGACGAATGTTGTGGGCGGCCGTCAAGCGGAGTGCGGAGGCGCCATGGTCGGCAAGATGGCCAAAGTCCTATGGCTCGAGGGCTCCTTTGTGGAGAAAATAAAGGGGTGGCAATCGGGGTGGTTCTACATCACCGAGCCACGCGACCCTGAATGGGTGGCGGCCCCCGAATTCAGATCTGGATTCCCCACACGGCTGTCGTCATGGAAAGAGACGGGCCTGAAGTGGGGGATTCGGACGAGCTATCCGGACTCCAAACACGCGTCCGAAACCTGGTGGACAAGAATCGCAGGCTTGTCAACGTAATCCAGGTGATGCTCATCCGCCGGATTCTCCCATGCCAACAACGGGACTTCAATTTGTGGGACTTCGATCCGGCACAACACCGAACCTTGAGCCAGCTCTTCGATACCACGTATGAAGATGCCTGGAAGGTGCTGTTCAAGGGCGCCGAAGCCCCCGCATCCGCTAACAAAGATCAGGGATACAGCTCGCGGCGTCAAGCCGGCGAGGTAAGTTATTTTACCCTTTACGGGACTCTTTTTTTCATAGATTGATTCTACGTGGGATCTAAAAACTCCCTATTCTTCGACAGGTCTGGCTAAAGACGTCTGGACAGATTAACTGTCCGGCTCCTTTGCCAGAAGACCTAGCGGACACCCGATTGACGGGGCTGCTGGCTCCGGCACCCCATGTGGTGCCGGAGAAGAAGGCCAAGAAGGAGGCCACGGGAACTCGAAGGAGCTCCCGAAGCCAGGTGCTGTCGGATTCTGAATCAGAATCTTCTCTTGAAGACGAGGAGGAAGAAGAAGAAGCTTCTCCCCCGGCGTGGGAGGAGAGGAAAAGGAAGGCCGCCCCAACTGGGGAGGCCGGAGGGTCCAAGAAGGGAAGAACCCTTCCTCCAGACTTCTCCACCAACGTCGACGACGACGAGGGGGATTGGCCTACAAGGGCCAAGCCCCTGGCGAGATCGTAAGTGTCCGGATACCCATGGATTTTTATTATTGCAGAGTGTTCTCTAATGTCGAACAATCGTGCAACCCGCCCAAAGGCGAGTTCGCCGATTCATCGAGCGGGTCCCTGGGCTCATCGGAAATGGAGAGTACTTCGCTTCCGACCGCCTCCTTGCCTCATGCTGCGGACAACGCCGCGGCGGGGCCCCAAAGGGGGCTTGGTCACGAGGAGGTGGCGCAGGAGGTGCCACAAGGCAACCTCCCGGACTCCAGGCGCGTGGGGGGCAAGACCCCCAGGGGCTCTAAGCCCGACCCTTGTCCGGACTCCATGCCGGAACCTTCAGTGGTTCCGGAGTCCAGTAAGCGATCCCTTCGCAAGAAGGGTAAGACGCTGGTGTCCTTCGTCCAACCGGAGGCACCAGATAGCTTACTGGAGGCGCTCAACGGCGCCTCCATCAAGGAGGAGCACCGCCTTTATTATGAGTGCGGTGATCCGGACGATTTAGTCCGCCAAGAAGCGGCTGACGAAGCCTGTACCGATCTTCTAACAGGCTTTGAGGTAAGAAATTTCAATATATGTAAAATGGTACTGCATAGACGGTAGCCCACGATGCTCGGTTCGGTGTTGGAAAGAAAAGCGGATGAGGATCTTTAGAAAGATAAACGCAGGAGTCATATAAAAAATATGTCAATATGGGATTGCAGGCTGTCTTGCTGACCTCCGCCAGACTTGGCTGCGGAGGTCAATACTTTGAAGGAAAACCTCGGCGGTCCGTGAGCAGGCTCGGCCATGCCAAGAAGCAGCTCGAGGAAAAATAAGGTGAGTAATACCTTATGAAAATTGTACCTTCTGAGAAAAGGATTTGGTTGCAAGAAAATGACAAGGATAACGTTGGTATGGTAGGGGCCACTAACGAGGTGGCGACCACGAAGGAGGCGGTGGCATGCGGCCGAACGCATAATCTGGCCGCAGAGTGCACCGAGCGAGAGAAGCAGGAGGCGCGGGTGGCGGAGGTACAACAAGAGCTCCAGGATCTCGTGAAAAAACATGAGAGCTTGGAGCGTGACTCGAAGACTCGAGAGTCCGAGCTTGCAACGGCTCTTGAGAGTGCCAAAGCCGCTAAGGCCGAAGCCTACAAGGCCCTCTAGGAGATTGAGGCGGTGAAGAAAATAGCAGCGGGTAAGGCATTTTTCGTGCAAAGTAAGCATGTGAGTGTTAATTACCTGTTGCTTACCCGAATTCAGAGCTCTCCAGGAGCGTTCGCAGATCTTCCTCGCAGCGTGTCCGATCTTGCCGCATTCTACCGGGCCGAGGAGGGAGCTCGACGGAGAAGGTCTTCTGGTCTCGGTATCTTGAGGCGGACATCCAGTGCTTTTAGCGACCAGTGAAGCAGCTGGTCGAGCTCCTAAAGCGGCCGAACAGGCCATGAAGGGCCTCATAGTTCGGCTGTGGCCTAAGGAGGCCATGCCTGGGAGCTACTTCGGCCTGGTGGTGCGGCTGATGGATGCGTGCTCGTGGGTTGAAGTGATCAAGCATTCCGCTTGTATTGAGGGTGCCCGTCGGGCCCTTGCCCGCGCAAAGGTGCACTTTGGGGCAAGATGGATGCCCGAAGCTTGTGACGGACCCGCCACCCGGAGGGCAAGGAGCATCGCACGCCCGAGATGTATTATAAGAGTGTGCTGAAGGGCGCCCGCACTATTGCGGGTGAGTGCTCCAAAGATGTAATATTTGAGTAGACTCGCATTTTGTTATCCTGTGCGCTGAAAATTTAGTTCATATGCGCTAAGCAACGCTTGTTAATTTAAAATATTACCTTCTGTGCGGCTGTTTATCAAATCTGAGAGATGGCAAGTCGTCGGCTTCAGCCCCCATGCCACGAGTGCTGGGGTATTCGGGATAAACTTGAGAGCTCTTGTTCCCATTTTTGGGTCCATCTAGGGAGGCGCTCAACACAGCGAACAAGGCAACCGGACTTATAATGCTTGAACACTCTCACTTAGCCATAGAATTCTATAATTTTTTCGGCTAAGCCCCTAGTCTTCGGAAGGCCGAATTTGGGTCGCTATCCATGCCTTGGCCGGACAGTATCCGGCTCCTCGCTCTAAGCGGCATAAGTCTTTAAGGACTCGCAAAAAACCTCTCGAACAGCGACCGGCTCTCGCCTCATCATGACGGTCAGTTTTAGCTTTCTCCAGGCGTTAACCCGGCAGGCTGGGCGGAATCGCGATGGTTCTCCTGGTGCTACCTTAGCCGATATAACGGGCGTAAGGTACAAAACACGGAGCTGGGCAAACCCAACTATTGACCCAAGACATGATTCGAGCCGATGCATATAGTGCTATAAGTTCGGGTGCCGCACTTGTGAAAGTGTTCGGACTCATCACACCATAATCACGGGGAACATAAGCCCCTGGTGTATTTTAGCCGTACCAAAGTGTACGGATGCAACATGCCGTGAATGAACATATGTATGAAAAATAAATGCAATTATAAGCAAAAAGGTGCTGCATTGTTTTATTCAATAAGTGCTGCTACGAATGCAGAATGATACAAATAGTGCGATAAGCAAGGTGTGGAACTGTTAAACATGTCCCCCTCCAGGGGTAGGCTGCAGATTGGTGTAAAAAATGCTCGTAATGGAGACCACCTGTATATTCGTTGTAGCCTTTATCCTTCCCTGGCTATTGCACCGTGAGTTCGGCAGGTCTGCTGCCGGACAGGGCTTCTGACAAACGGAGTCCTGTGTGTAAAAAGTTGAAGGTAAAAAGAAAAGAAAAAGGAACGACACACTTGAGAGCCCCTGGTGTGGTTGAGACGCAGTCTGGGTTTATCGTGGTCGTGCCCCTCTCCCCATGCCCATGGTATCTTCAGAGCGTAATGGTGTCTGCGAAGGACCTGCTGACGTTCGCGGGAGCTGGGGTTGGGGCCGCCTTTCTGGCGATGCTCGAGCGTGCCAGTGGTCTTGTTGTAAGTTACTCCGGGCGCTTGGCTGTGTTCGGCCGCTTAACGGCGGACTCGAGAATTGCCTTAAGAGGCTGCATTGCACTTCTGCCGCGAGAGCCGCTGTATGTTCCTCCATGCGGAGAGAACGTTCAGTGTTTCCGTTGACCGTGATGACTCCTCGAGGGCCTGGCATCTTGAGCTTGAGGTATGCGTAGTGTGGCACCGCGTTGAACTTTGCAAACGCGGTACGTCCGAGCAAGGCATGATAGCCGCTGCGGAACGGGACTATGTCGAAGATTAACTCCTCGCTTCGGAAGTTATCCGGGGATCCGAAGACCACTTCGGTGTAATTGAGCCTGTATAATTGGCTTCTACACCTGGTATGGCGCCTTTAAAGGTCGTTTACGTAGGTTTAATCCTTGAGGGTCTATGCCCATTTTGCGCATTGTATCCCGGTAAAGCAGGTTCAGTCGCTGCCGCCATCCATCGAGGACTACGGTTAGGTGAAATCCATCGACGATTGGGTCTAAGACCGGTCTGGCCGAATCCGCCGTGGCGGATCTTTGGTGGGGTGGTCCTTCGGTCAAAAGTGATCGGGCAAGAGGACCATGGATTGAACTTCGGTGCAACTGGCTCCATCGCGTAGACATCCCTGAGTGCACGCTTCCGCTCCCTTTTGGGTATGTGCGTTGCGTATATCATGTTCACCGTCCGCACCTGTGGGGGGAAACCCTTCTGTCCTTTATTGTTTGGCGGTTGGGTCTCGTCCTCGTCATCGCTATGCAGCCCCTTGTCATTGCTTTCGGCAATTAACTTGCCTGCCTGCTTGAATACCCAACAGTCCCTGTTGGTGTGGTTATCTGGCTTTTCGGGGGTGCCGTGTATCTGGCACAAGCGGTCGAGTATTCGGTCAAAATTGGACGGACCCGGAGTAGTTCTTTTGAATGGCTTTTTCTGCTGACCGAGTTCAGAGCCTCTGAATTCGGCATTGACTGCCATATCTTCAATATTGTCGCCGTTAATGCAGCGTTTGTTTTTGCTACGATGCGGCCTGCCATTTCGGTCCTTGAAGTCCGGACTGCCAGAATTTTTGCTGAGGTTGTTGTTGCGTGCTAGCCAGCTATCCTCACCCGCGCAAAAGCGGGTCATGAGTGATGTCAGGGCTGCCATGGATTTCGGCTTTTCCTGTCCTAGGTGCCGGGCAAGCCACTCGTCGCGGATGTTATGCTTGAAGGCCGCGAGGGCCTCCGCATCCGGACGATCAACGATTTGGTTTTTCTTGGTTAAGAACAGTGTCCAAAATTATGCGGCCGATTAAATGCGGCTGCTGAATTATGTGGCTTAGGTCATCGGCGTCTGGTGGTCGCACATAAGTGCCACAGGAAGTAATCGAGGAATGCGGCTTCCAGGTCCTCCCAGCTCCCAATTGACTCTGCTGGCAAGCTGTTGAGCCAATGTCGGGCTGGTCCTTTAAGCTTGAGGGGGAGGTATTTGATGGCGTGAAGATCGTCACCACGGGCCATGTGGATGTGAAGGAGATAGTCTTCGATCCAAACTGCGGGGTCTGTTGTGCCATCATAGGATTCAATATTGACGGGTTTAAACCCTTCGGGGATCTGATGATCCATTACTTCGTCTGTGAAGCATAGTGGGTGTGCAGCGCCTCTGTACTGGGCGATATCACGACGGAGCTCAAAAGAGCTTTGCCTATTTTGTTCGGCCCGGCCGGACTTACTGTGTCCGGCGCGATGGTTGTCGTCACGTACCGTGGGGCGCCCACGCGATCCATAGATCGATCTTGATTGTCTTGTCTTGTCCTCCAATATATCGCGCAGGTCCGGAGCGTTCCCATGTGGCCTTGTGCTTTTTGAGCGATGCCGGGGTACGGTTCTAGTGAAGGGCCTAGAGGCCTTTCTGTCGCGACCACGGGGTGGTCGGTCAGCCGTATTGTCTCCTGGTGATGCGGGTTCATAAGCCTCCTCCTCTAATCGGTGGAGCAGCTTGCGTTTAGAGTAGCTTTTGGAGGGGCGTTCGAGCTCATGCTCTTCGGCCGCGAAGACTTCAGTCCATCTGTCGGCTAGCAGATCCTGATCAGCTCGAAGCTGTTGCTGCTTTTTCTTGAGGCTGTTCCCCGTGGCCATAAGCCTGCGTCTAAGCGCTCTTGTTCTCACGGGATCCTCGTGCAGCACGATTTAATTCATTGTCGTCGAGGCTTGCTTCGTCTTCGGAGGGAGGCATATAATCCTCTACCTCTTCTTCGCCGTTCTCTCTTGAGGGCTGGCGTCTCCATCCTCTATTTGGATCTTCTTTGGAGTGGATTGTCTTGACCGTCCGGTGTATTGTTATCTCCGGTGCGGAATCTTCATTCTTGCTGTGGCGGGATTTAGAGCGGCGCTTGGCCGCCGACGGCAACTTGGGCTACTTCTTGGAGGGGTCATCCTCCGTTGTTCCATCGCTGTTCCCATCTTTTGGGATGTCCACCATATATATGTCGTACGACGAGGTGGCCTTCCAGTGCCCTGTAGCCACTCGGTCTTGATCGTCTCCGGCATCGTCGTCTATACCGTCGATGTCTTCGGAGTCGTAGTCTAGCATGTCGGTTAGATCGTCGACAGCAGCTACCAAGTGGGTGGTGGGTGGGCTTTGAATTTCTTCGTCGTCCGCATCCCAACCTTCCTGACCGTAATCCGGCCAGGGCTCTCCGGATAAAGAGAGAGATTTTAGTGAATTCAGGATGTCGCCAAAGGGCGAGTGCTGAAAGATGTCTGCGGCAGTGAACTCCATGACGGGCGCCCAATCGGATTCGATTGGCAGGGGCGTGGGGGGTTCTGAGTCCGGAGAGGAGTCCGACACCCTGGAGTCGAGGTCTTCGCAAAGGACATGGATAGGGTTCGGCTCGATCGCCGTAGAGATTAAAGACCCCGAGGCGGTGTCCAACCACTCGTCCTCGATCGGGGAATCCGGCTCCGGATTAAGGGTCGGAGTGGATTACAGTGCGGCCTCGAGCCTTTGTTCGGCAGAGCTAGATCATGCCCATCGAGAAGGTGGCGCTTGGCAGCTGCGGCCCGAATCCGTCGAAGATCAAGTCTCCGCGGATATCGGCCGTATAGTTTAAACTTCCAAATCTGACTCGTGGCCAGAGCGTAGCTTCGATCTGCTCCGGATGGCCACGCGCGAATTGGCCCTTGATGCAAAGCCGCCGAACACGAAGATCTGTCCGGGGAGAAAAGTCTCACCCTGGACCGCGTCGTTGTTGATGATCAAAGGAGCCATCGAGCCTATCGGTGACGACACAGAGGAACTCTCAATGAAAGCACCAATGTCGGTGTCAAAACCGGCGGATCTCGGGTAGGGGGTCCCGAACTGTGCGTCTAGGCGGATGGTAACAGGAGACAAGGGACACGATGTTTTACCCAGGTTCGGGCCCTCTTGATGGAGGTAAAACCCTACGCCCTGCTTGATTAATATTGATGATGTGTGTTACAAGAGTGGATCTACCACGAGATCAAAGAGGCTAAACCCTAGAAGCTAGCCTATGGTATGATTGTTGTTAGATCCTCTGGACTAAAACCCTCCGGTTTATATAGACACCGGATAGGGTTAGGGTTACTGAGTCGGTTACAATGGTAGGAGATCTACATATCCGTATCGCCAAGCTTGCCTTCCACGCCAAGGAAAGTCCCATCCGGACATGGGACGAAGTCTTCAATCTTGTATCTTCATAGTCTTGGAGTCCGGCCGATGATGATAGTTCGGCTATCCGGACACCCCCTAGTCCGGAACTAACTCACCTAGCCTTTTCAAATTTCCATTTCTCTTCAAAGATGAAATGGGTCAGCATGTGACTTTGACCAGGAGTCAAATGAAAGTCAGGCATAGGGGTGTCTGGATCCTTGTGCCAGAGATCAATGTACTCGAGGATCGCCCTTGGATCCAAAAGCGTTAGGCAGGTGTGCCGTTGGCTCTATGACCCTTTCTTGCACATCTCTGATGATTTGTGCAAGTTCATCATCATCAGCTTCATCATCAGATGGCACTTGGAAGGCAACCTGTTTTTTCTTTGGACTAGGCCGAGGACCTCGACCAGCCGTTGCCTTTTTCTTCAGCAGAGTGGGGCCTGATGAAGAATTTGGTGCAGCTGAGGAACTTGCTGAGACACCAGAGGCAATAGAGATGCCTGCAGTCCTTTGGCACGTGGCCAGATGCACAGGTGCTGAGGACTTTGTCGGAGCAGCAGAGGACTTTGGAGGAGGAGTTGAGGATTTGGGTGGAACAGGTGCAACATGAGGAACTGGCCGTGAGGGCATTGAAGATTCTGGCCGTGAGGGCATTGCTGAGGATTTTGGCCGTGAGGGCACTGTTGGTGAAGCACTTGGCTTGTGCGCGGGCTTCTTTGCCATTGATTTTCTTGGCTTGACAGGGGCCTCAGTGGCAGCAGCAGTAGCAGAGTCTTCATTGAATTTCCTCACTGCTTCTTTGGCTTGTCTCGCCAACTTGGCTTGGCGCTTGGCCCATTCTTCAGGAAAATCCTCACCATGCTTGATGCTGGTGGGGTCAGCTTCTTGGCCAGGTGCCAATGGAGCTCTTGGGCATGGAGGATTCAGTGCAAATTTCTTCATGTACTTTGGAGTAACATACCTGTACTCCCTCCATTCCCTTGCCAATCTCCTTTCAATCCTCTGAATGCGCACCTTGCGCTGATTTTTGTTTTCCTTGCGAAACTTGGCTTCATCAGGTGTGCAATAGTCAGCATAGATGTCCTCGGGTATCTCAAAAGCAGTCATGACCTCAGGCCTCTTTCCTCCTTTCTGTGGCTTCTTTCCTTCTGCCATATTCTTCAGCTGAGGAATTTGAACAATCGAATTCTCTGAAGAAGTATGCAACTTTTCTTCGAGGAACGCTGCAAATGAGTTAAGTTGATGAGAACCTAGTGATTCAGCAGCGGACATGAGTATCTGTGAACAGATTATAGTTGCGAGGAATTTGGAGAGGTCATATGCGTTCTCAGAAGGTTTTCCAAAAAGAACAAGGTTGAGGAATTTGACTAGATGAGCCTTGAAGAATTTCACTAAGCGTTCTTTGTCTTAGGTTCCAGAGTTGTATAGATCGAAGATCCACACAATTGAGGAATCTTGAAGAAAAATGATGCTTAGAGAAACGAATCAAGAGCAGATGACTAGTGAGGTGTTTTGTGTGTGAGGATTTGAAGAATAAAACACCTTTGAAGATTTTGTAGAGAAAATTTGGATCAACGAGGGCAGTAAAAGTAACTTTTAATTACCCTGGATGAAGAACACGACGAACAGTGAGGTGTAGATTTGAAGCTCGTCTGTTCAGATCTTCCACGCCCTAACTCGGCAGAGGAAGACAGCTACGGCGGCGGCGGAGTGAACATTTCCGCGGCCGGCGCGTGTACGACGACGACGAGGTTGAGGCAGTGAAGCTCTTCCTCACCGGCGACGATGGAGTAGCGGCGGCGCTAGGGTTTTGAGAAGCTCGAGCGAGAGAGAGAGAGCACGGTCGAGCGGAGTAAAGGAAGTGAGGAAGGGGAGAGGGGGTATATATAGCCACGGTGAAAAACTGTTCGCCCAAAGATTTTGGACGAACGTGCCCCTGACCCTTCTCATTAAACGACATGTGTCACCCATGTACTGAAAAGTGGAGATCGTGTTAGATCGTGGGTGAATAGATAAGTCTATAATGGGAAGCGGAACGGTTTGAGCGGCAAAGCCGAAAATTTGGATAAGATAAGTTAAAAGTTCCGTTCACAATTTCTTCAGCTGACAAGGACACAGTGAAGATTTTGAACGAGTTTCAAATAGAACACACATGAAGAATTTGTGAATAGATTGGGTTGAGTATAGCATAGAGGGGGAAGGGTCCGATCACATTCACTTAACAGAAAATGCAACTTGAAGAAATAGCCATAAGTGAATGCTGTAGAGGACATAAATCCATATATATATATATATATATAGCCAATGAAGAAAGACAACGGAAACAGTGAAGATTTTGCAAAGTTGAAGAATTTGAAAAACTGAAGAATTTCAAAACTGAGGAAAAACTCAAATTGAAGATTTTCAACTTTGGTGGTGGCGTGTCCCATCGTATAAGAATGATGATTTCAGACACAGCATTACAATTGTCGTAGGGTTCTGAGAATCAAATTCTTCATTAATTTCTTCACACTTAGAGTGTTGTTCTTCATTGATTGAAGAAAAACTTTTCTTCATGTGTTGCACATCTAAGTCATCAATTTTGCATAAGTGTCAGGATGTGTGTCCTTTTTAAAGAACATTTGAAGATTCTAAGATATTTAGCTCACACCGCAACTTGCTAAATCTCTTCTCATCCAAGGGCTTTGTGAAGATATCGGCTAGCTGTTCTTCAGTCTTCACATTCTCGATGGAGATGTCGCCCTTCAGCACATGATCACGAAGAAAATGATGACAAATCTGAATGTGCTTTGTCTTCGAGTGCTGAACTGGGTTGTGAGCAATCTTGATGGCACTCTCATTGTCACAGTAGAGAGGCACATTCTTCACGTTGATGTCGTAGTCCTTGAGAGTTTGCTTCATCCACAGCAATTGAGCACAGCAAGAACCAGCAGCAATGTACTCAGCTTCCGCAGTAGACAGTGATACGCAGTTCTGTTTGTTCGAGGACCAACAGACCAAAGATCATCTAAGGAAATGACAAGTACTAGATGTTGACTTGCGGTCCACACGATCACCAGCATAGTCAGAGTCAGAATATCCAATGAGATCAAAAGTTGAGCCCTTGGGGTACCATAATCCTAGTGTTGGTGTGTGAGCTAGATATCGAAGAATATGCTTCACAACCTTATGGTGTGATTCCTTCGGTGTAGCTTGAAATCAGGCACACATGCAAACATTAAGCATTATATCTAGCGTAGATGCACATAAGTACAATAAAGAACCAATCATGGAGCGGTATACCTTGTGATTGAATTCAATACCATTTCCATCAATTCATAGATGGCCATTTGTGGGCATAGGAATTTTGACGCCTTTGCAATCTTGCATGCCGAATTTCTTCAAAACATCTTTGAGGTATTTCTCCTGAGATATGAATATGCCATTGTGTTGTTGTGAATTTGAAGACCTAAGAAGAATTTCAATTCTCCCATCATAGAAATTTGATATTCTTCACTCATCATATAGGCAAATTCATCACTATAATGTTGGTCAGTACAGCCAAAGATAATATCATCAACATATATTTGGCACACAAACAGTTCACCATCATATGATTTAGTAAAGAGAGTAGGGTCAAGTGAACCGGTGTGAAGCCATTCTTCACGAAGAATTCCTTCAAAGTATCATACCACGCTTGAGGGGCCTGCTTGAGGCCATAGAGGGCTTTGTTGAGTCTGAAGACTTTGTCGGGATTCTTTGGATCTTCAAAACCCGGGGGTTGAGCAACATATACTTCTTCCTCAAGCTTACCATTGAGGAATGCACTTTTCACATCCATTTGATATAAGTGATATTATGATGGTTAGCATAAGGAAGCAATATGCGAATAGCCTCAAGTCTAGCAACAGGTGCAAAAGTTTCATCGAAATCAATTCCTTCAACCTGTGTGTAGCCTTGAGCTACAAGTCGGGCCTTATTCCTCACCACAAGGCCATTTTCATCTTGCTTGTTGCGGTAGATCCACTTTGTGCCAATGATATTATGCTTGCGAGCATCTGGACGTTTGACCACCTCTCAGACATTGTTGAGCTCGAACTGATGTAATTCTTCTTGCATAGCCTGAATCCACTCAGGCTCCAGAAATGCTTCATCTACCTTAGTGGGCTTTGTCATAGAGACAAAAGCATAGTGCCCATAAAATTTAGATAAATGTGAAGCTTTTGAGCGTGTGAGAGGACATGGTGCTTCAATGTCAAAGATGATCTTGTCAACTTTCACTTCTTTTGCAACACGAGGATGAGCTGGTTGTCGTCGAGGAATTTGATCAGCATTTTCTTCAGCATTATCTTCAGGTGCATCAGCTCGACGTTCTTCGCGTTCAGGAATGAATTCTTTAGCAGATTCTTCAGTAGGAATGACATCCTCTGTTGCCTTGAACTTTATAGATTCCTCAGGTGCTGGTTCATCTATCACAGAAGGTAGGTTCTCTCTTTGCGAGCCATTAGTTTCATCGAACCGCACATCTACAGTTTC
The DNA here is from genome assembly GCA_021605145.1 of Aegilops bicornis. NCBI lineage: Eukaryota > Viridiplantae > Streptophyta > Magnoliopsida > Poales > Poaceae > Aegilops > Aegilops bicornis. Next base: position 92,898,632 of record CM038675.1, read on the forward strand.
AACAATCTTGTGAAGAGCGATGTTGAAGACTCTGTAGGTGTGCGAGTCCTTTCCGTAACCAAGCATAAAACCTTCATGTGCTTTTGGTGCAAATTTAGCATTGTGATGAGGATCTATAATCCAACATTTAGCCCTGAAGACTTTCAAATAACTCACATTTGGTTTCTTGTCAGTGAGGAGTTCATAGGCAGTCTTCTTGAAGAATTTGTGAAGATATACTCTGTTGATGATGTGGCACGCGGTATCAATTGCATCAATCCAAAAACGACGAGGCATTTTGTATTCATCAAGCATAGTGCGAGCCATCTCAACAAGAGTTCTGTTCTTGCGCTCCACGACACCATTTTGCTGAGGAGTATAAGGAGCAGATAACTGATGAGTAATACCAAGTTCATTAAGATAGTCATCAAGACCAGAATTCTTGAACTCAGTTCCATTGTCACTCCTGATGTGCCTGATTTTCACACCAAAGTTGGTTGAGGCCCTCGAGGAAAATCGTTTGAAGACTTCCTGCACTTCATGTTTGTAAGTGACAATGTGTACCCAAGTGTAACGAGAGTAATCATCAACAATAACAAAGCCATATAGAGATGCATCATTAGTGAGTCTTTGAGTAATGATTAGGACCAAAGAGGTCCATGTGAAGCAATTCAAATGGTCGAGTAGTGGTCATGATAGTCTTTGCTGGATGCTTGGCCTTGGTCATTTTTCCAGCTTCACAGGCTCCACACAAGTGATCCTTGAGGAATTTGACATTTTCAATGCTAATGACATGCTTCTTCTTCGCAAGCGTGTGCAAATTCCTCATGCCTGCGTGACCAAGTCGTCGATGCCATAGCCAGCCTTCTATAGATTTTGCAAGTAGACACACGGCTGGTTGTGGTCCTGTAGAGAAATCAACAATATACAAGTCTCCCCTCCTAAAGTCTTCGAAGACTTTGGAATTGTCAGCTTCCATAATCACAACACAACGATACTTGCCAAAGACAACAACCATATCAAGATCACAAAGCATTGAGACTGACATGAGGTTGTATCCTAAGGACACAACAAGCATGACTTTGTCCATGTGTATGTCCTTAGAGATCGCAACCTTACCAAGACCCAATACCTGACTTTTGCCTTTGTCGGCCAAAGATGATATGCTTCAGATGTGACGGTGATAAGGAGCATCCATCAATAGATTCTTGTCACCAGTCATGTGATTTGTACATCCACTATCGAGGACCCACTCATTTGCTTTGGGTTGATCATCCTGCAGATGAATTAGTGCAACTTACGATCTCATATACTTCATCAGTGAAGAATATGATATCAATTTCATCAGATGAATTTCATCAAGCAGTAAAACAGATATAGCAGTATGAGGACGTGTGAAATGAAAGTTCATTTCTTCATGATTAGCCTGCGTCCTTTCAGGCAATTTTGTCAGGCCCCCAGCAAATTCTTCAGACGTTAAAGCTCGTCTGGAGACCTGACCCTGCAGAAGAGATTAGTTCTTTTTCTTCACCACCCACATCTGAAGGGGTGGCAAAGAGTTCATCACTCTACGAGCTCCATATGAGAATGGTGGCATAGAAGCCAATCCATTTCGTTTCACATAAGAGGGGTTAGGGTAAGCATATCAATAAGCAGAGAAATTCTTCAAGGACTTATGAACATATTGGTTTGAAGAATAATGCACATATTCATAGCCCTTAGCTCTACCCTAAAAAACAGAGTTGTTAGCACGATGATAATCATATGAGGACTTTGATCCATGTGAGGACTTTGGTTCGTATGAGGACTTGGATCCATATGAAGAATTTGTTCTATATGAAGAGTTTGATCTGGGGTTCCTATTCTTCACTGGTGGTGTCATGAGGACATTCACCTGAAGAATTTCAAGGCACTTCTTGGGAACCCAGATTTTCTTCATAGGAGAACCGTTCCTCCAGTTAGTGCCAACATATCTAGCAAACACTTCACCATTCTGATTTTTGAACAATTTATAGTTGGAGTCAAATGACTCATCAGAAGAATGAGGAGATTCACATGTAAAGCCAGATAAATTAGATGGATCAACTGGAGGTCCCTTTGCAGCAACCCATGAGGTTTTGGGGTACTGCTCAGGCTTCCAATATGTTCCATCAGCATTGAGTTTCCTCTCAAAGGCAATACCCTCTTTCCTAGGGTTCCTGTTGAGGATTTGCTTTTTAAGCACATCACAAAGAGTCGGATGCCCTTTGAGGCTTTTGTACATGCCTGTCATGTACAATTCCTTCAGCCCTGCATCGTTAGTGATACTAGCAATGTCCTCAGATGAGGAATTAGTGATAGCAGAGGCAGGTGAAGAATTTGTAACAGTTGAAGCATTTGAACATTCAGGTGAAGAATTAGCAGATTCACGTTCAATGCACTTTAAGAACGAAGAAACAAATTCTTCCTGAGAAGCGCTGATTTGTTGAGCAAGTAATGAATCGCGCTCCTTCTGAAGATCTTCATAACTCACTCTTAGCTTCTCAAGATCTTGCTTTATTTGAAGAAATTCATAAGAAAGCTTCTCATGATCAGACAAGAGAGTGTTATGATGACCTTGAAGGCTATCAAATCCATTTCTTCACCCAACATATCATCACTTCTGTCTAGCATGTTTTGAACCTTTTCCAATGCCGTTTGTTGTTTAGTGGCAATGCAAACAAGTTTGGTATAGCTAGGTTCAATATCATCATCAGATTCATCATCATCAGATTCATCATTACGAAGCTCGGATGAGGAACATTCGGTTACCTTGACACCGTTTACCATGAGGCATTGCGCAGAAGATGATGATTCTGGTTCGAAAGTCATCGTTTTGAGAGAATCCTTGAATTCCTCAAACCAAGGATCATGACGGGTTCGATGACCTTCATAGACATCAGAGATTCGGCCCAGATAAGCTTCACATTGCAAAGATGCATAATGCGCTTGAATTCATCTCTGGATAGGCAGGAACAGATGATATCCTTCACCATGATGTCAAGTCGAGTGTACTTGAGAATATCATCTACGTTCGCCGTTTTGCATAGATCAGTAAGACCAATCTCAGTGACGGTCCACAGCTCGCTTTCCATTGCCATGAGGCGCTTCCTCATCATGGCCTTCCACTTGGGATAATCATGACCATTAAAGATAGGGCATGTCACTTTCTTCATACCTGCTGTCGACATAACTAAAACTCCAGGTGGTTAAACCAAAATCACACAGAACAAGGGAGTACCTTGCTCTGATACCAATTGAAAGTGCGTTATATCAACTAGGGGGGGGGTGAATAGGCGATTTTTATGAATTCTTCACTGAGGAATTTGCCGGTGAGGAAAGTCCTTAGCGAAGAACTACTTGCAGCAGAATAAGTACTCAGAAGTAAGCATAACAGAATACATGCATGGTCATCATGATGAAATGAAGACAATCACAGAGTACAGAAAGCGTAAACACAGGATAACACAAGACGAAGACAAACAGACTGAAGAAATTGAACTGAGGAAATAGAGAAAGTCTTCAGTCAAAGTCTTCAAACACAGATACGAACAAACACTCACTAGTAGAAAAACGACCTAATGTGAGACACATTAGTGCCGGTTCGATTTTGGCCCGGTACTAATGGTACCATTAGTGTCGGTTCGAACGGCTATGCATTAATGCCGGTTCGTTTTGAACCTTTAGTACCGGTTCGTGCCACGAACCGGTACTAAAGGGGTGGTGGCGTCGGGCGGGGCCCATAATCACCTTTAGTACTGGTTCGTGCCATAAACCGGTACTAAAGGTTAGCCCTTTAGTACCGGTTTGTGCCACGAACCGGTACTAAAGGGGTTTGACATATAGTATCAGTTCGTGGCACAAACCGGTACTAAAAGGAAATTTTCAATCTCTACCCCCCCCCCCTGTATATCGCCATTTCAGTTTTGGAAAATACAAAAGAAAATGATAAAAAATTCAAAAAAATAAAATTCTTCGAGATTTAGTTATATTACTACATCTACTAGTTAGGAAAATTAAAAAACTTAAATTTGGACATGTTTTGAAAAAAGTGTAGGGAAAATGTAAAACGGCTATAACTTTTGCATACGATGTCAGAAAAAACGTATAATATATCAAAAAATTCAGCACGAAAATCCGCATCCGATTTTGACAGCAATGGCCTATTTGCAATTTTTTAGAATCCTCAAATCCAAAAGGAGAAAAAGATATGCTCAAATTTAAGTTTTTTTAATTTTGGTTAAATCTGCTCAAATTTAAGTATTAATGTTACTACATACTTATTCAAGAATATTAGTGTCACTAAATAATTATTTCAATTTTTTGAATTTTGGTCAAATCTGGTCAAACTATGGTCAAACTGTGGTCAAACTATGGTCAAACTTATTTAAGAAATATTAGTGTTACTAAATAATTACTGTTTTTTAGAATAATAGTTTCAAACTCAAACGGTGAAATGTGTGACCTAATGCTCAAGCTAAAGCACGAGGGTTAATAGGATTCTGACTTACATTTGTCAGCAAAACAACAAGTACAGACTTGGAAAGTAGGGGGAATAGAATTCCGAAGTTAAGCGTGCTCAGGCTGGGGGAGTGAGAGGATGGGTGACCAGTCGGGAAGTTAGACGATTTGGAATGAGTGATCCACACTTGAGTAGTTAAGAGGGGCGATTAGAGACTAAATCATCAAATAATTCAGAAAATTGAAAATTGAAAAAAAATCAATTTTTTTTTCAAAATTTTCAAAAAAAGAAATTCAAAAAAAAATATCTTTAGTACCGGTTGGTAACACCAACCGGTATTAAAGGTCCGCCATACCACAGCGCGAGCTCACGCCACGTGGTGGGCCTTTAGTGGCGGTTCGTGCCGATCCGGTACTAAAGGGGGGGCCTTTAGTCTCCACTCTTTAGTGCCGGTTGCAGAACCGGTATTAAAGGCCCTTATGAACCAGTATTAAAGCTCTGTTTTCTACTAGTGACTCAACACAGTTATGAGGAAATGAAAGAGTTGAGGAAATAGAACCAGCAAGGTTGGTGAAGACAATGATTTGGTAGACCTGTTCCAACTGTTGTCTCAGTTGTACGTCTGGTTGGAGTAATTTGAGTATTTAAACTTCGAGGACACACAGTCCGGATACCCGATCGGCTGAGCACGCAGCTCAGGACACCAAGTCCTCACCGTATTCTCCTTGAACTAAGGTCACACAGACCTCGTCCAATCACTCGTGGTAGGTCTTCAGGCGACTTCCAAACCTTCACAGACTTGGTCACTCGGCGATCCACAATTCCTCTTGGATGCACTAGACCATGACGCCTTACCGTCTGGAAGAAGCACAGTCTTCAAAGGTAACAAGTGTCGGATCCACACAGGATCAATCCCTTCAGTGATGCTCAATCACTTTGGGTTTGTAGGGGTTTGGTTTTTGGGTTTTTCCTCACTCGATGATTTTCGCTCAAAGTCCTCGGAGGATGGGTTGCTCTCAAATGACAAGTGTCAAGTTCTCTTGGAGCAGCCAACCAGCTAGTGGTTGTAGGGGGCGGCTATTTATAGCCTAGGGAGCAGCCCGACATGATAAGACATAAATGCCCTTCAATGATATGACCGTTAGGTAGATAAGATATTTTTGGGACAGGCGGCCAAGACAAAGAACGATCGAAAATTTGACTCTCAAATTCCTCAGGGCTATCATGTTCCTCACTGTGTAGGCAATCCGCACTGGCAAATTCCTAACTCCTCAGTCAGAACAAATTCCTCAGCGACCAAAAGAACTTCGTCTCACATCCTTTGAAGAAATTGGTGAACTGTATGAGATTTCCAAAGGCTTCACTCGAAGGGATTGGTAGGTGTAGGATTTTGAGTTGAGCATCACATGGAAATTTTTCCTTAGAATTTCCTCGACCCCCTTTAACTGTACGGTGTTTCCTATGACTCGAGAAAGAGAAAACGAAACTACGAAAACAAAAGTCTTCACGCTTCATGTTCCTCAAATGAATACCAAGTCTTCAAGGTCACACCAATTTCTTCACTTTCAAAGTCTTCAGAAAGTCTTCAAAATACCAAAGTCTTCAGTCGAAGAACTTCATTTTTAGGGGTCGACTTACTCTGTAAATATCAAACTCCTCATATACTTATAGACCTGTGTACACTCATAAACACATTAGTCCCTTAACCTATAAGTCTTCAATACACCAAAATCACTAAGGAGCACTAGATGCACTTGCACTTTCAAGTTCTTCATAGTGACCAGCAGATATAAATCCCAAGTGACTCAAAGAATAGAGGTATGCTTCCCGGCAACAGCGCCAGAAATTAGTCTTGATAACCCACAAGTTTAGGGGATCGCAAGAGCTTTCGAGGGTATAGTATTCAACCCAAATTTATTGATTCGACACAAGGGAAAACAAAGAATATTCTCAAGTATTAGCAACTGAGTTGTCAATTCAGTCACACCTGGATAACTTAATATCTGTAGCAAGGTATTTAGTAGCGAAGTAATATGATAGTAGTGGTAACGGTAACAAAAGATTAATGAAAGCAAAAGTAATATTTTTGGTGTTTTGTAATGATTGTAACAGTAGCAACAGGAAAATAAATAAGCGTAAACAAGTATATGGAAAGCTCGTAGGCATTGGATCGGTGATGGATAATTATGCCGGATGCGGTTCATCATGTAACAGTCATAACATAGGGTGACTGTAACTAGCTCCAATTCACCAATGTAATGTAGGCATGTTATCCAAATATAGTCATACATGCTTATGGAAAAGAACTTGCATGACATCTTTTGTCCTACCCTCCCGTGGCAGCGGGGTCCTAACGGAAACTAAGGGATATTAAGGCCTCCTTTTAATAGAGGACCGGAACAAAGCATTAGCACTTAGTGAATACATCAACCCCTCAAACTATGGTCATCACCGGGAGTGGTCCCGATTATTGTCACTTCGGGGTTGCCGGATCATAACACATAGTAGGTGACTATAGACTTGCAAGATAGGATAACGAACTCACATATATTCATGAAAACATAATAGGTTAAGATCTAAAATCATGGCACTCGGGCCCTAGTGACAAGCATTAAGCATAGCAAAGTCATAGCAACATCAACCTCAGAACATAGTGGATACTTGGGATCAAACCCTAACAAAACTAACTCGATTACATGATAGATCTCATCCAACCCATCACCGTCCAGCAAGCCTACGATGGAATTACTCACGCACGGCGGTGAGCATCATGAAATTGGTGATGGAGGATGGTTGATGATGACGACGGCGACGAATCCCCCTCTCCGGAGCCCCGAACGGACACCAGATCAGCCCTCCCGAGAGGTTTTAGGGCTTGGCGGAGGCTTCGAATTTTAAAACGCGATGATTTCTTCTCCTTTATTTTTTTTTCTCCACGAAAGCAAATATATAGAGTTGGAGTTGGAGTCGGAGGAGCTCCAGGGGGCCCACGAGGGTGGGGGGCGCGCCCCCCATAGGTCGCGCACCCCACCCTCGTGGACAGGGTGTGGGCTCCCTGGTCTTCATCTTTGGGAAGGATTTTTTATTATTTTTAACTAGATGTTACGTGGAGATTCAGGTCATTCCGAGAACTTTTGTTTTCTGCACATAAAACAACATCATGGCAATTCTGCTGAAAACAGCGTCAGTCCGGGTTAATTCCAGTCAAATCATGCAAGTTAGAGTCCAAAACAAGGGCAAAAGTGTTTGGAAAAGTAGATACGACGGAGACGTATCAGGGACCTGGCGCAAGTGTATCATACGACCCCTAGAGGGTGTGGTAAAACATCAAGAGCAGCATGCGTAGGCCCTCACACAGGCTATGGGCAACCGGGGACATATCCCATGCTGGATCAAGCCACATAGTGGGAATGCGTCCGTCCTGTGAAGGGAGTGCGGGGCCCGTTCCTTCATTTGCCTCAAATCTCGTTGCCGTGATGTTAGACCTAGTAACCAAGGACCGTCCCGTGAATCGCACTTAGCTGGAATCACAACATGCATGCACACATGGCCACTTGTCAGTCTACACGGCGGAGATGCATGGTTCGGGGGCTGGCACAAGTGTCGCGGGTCATGTGTCTAGGTGCTACTCCACTTGGGTATAAACAGCGGGGGTGCATGGTTTGGATCTAGCTACCGAGAGGTAACGCGTCCGGTTTGTGCCTAGGCGGTGCATCACGGGGCCTGGTGTGGTCTCATCATATGAGCCATGGAGGGTGTGGTCAAACACAGAGAGGGGCATGCATAAACCCTCACGCGGGCTAAGTGTAAACGAGGCCATATCGCATGTTGGATCTAGCCAATGGGAGGGAACAAGTCCGGCATGCGGACGGTGTGCGGGCCCTGTTCCTTCACTTTCCTAAAAATTCGGTGCCACTTGATGTGGGCCCTAACCACAAAGGTCGTCCCGTGCATCACACTCACCTCGACCCACACCGTGCAAGCACACTTGGCCACGTAGACACACACCGATAAACCTTGACAATTGCTAGGGTTTAATAATTATCCATTCATTTTACCTAATCGGTACAACATAGCAAGCGATGAACAAGAAAGCTGCTAGATGCCATGTGAAATTAAACGTGCCAACTGTCCCTTCTAGTATTTTTTTTCAGTAGTTCTCCCTTGAAGTATTTAGTAGTACTGCGCAAAACAAAAAAAATGTCCCTCCTATTATGGTGTTCTTTTTTTTTGAACACCCTACTTTGGTGTTTAGTTTATGTTGCCACTTTGTGGACCGGCATTGTGCACTTTTTCTTTTGCTTGGTTGGTTCGGGCAAATCTCTGGGTGTGCACGATGCCGTATACGTGCATGTTTCTACCTAAATTTCAAAAGTGGCGAATTATGCGCGGCCTTGACCTCTCTCTCCCAAACAAATTGAATTTTCACTCCACAAATCTAGCTCCCGCCTCCAGCGTTCGATCGCCTCTGCCTATCCACCCACGTCTTCGTCACCGCCCACTACTCGCCGCCGCCAAAAAGCCAACATTCTTGCCGGCGAGGAAGATCCTAAACTACAAGAAATATGTCAACTTACGACCCTCACTATTGGTCACTGAAAGGTCATTGATTTTCATTTGCGACCTTTTTTTTGACCAAAAACAGATGGTCAAAAGCTGGCGGTCGTAAACTGAAATTAACGACCTTCTCTGTGAGAAGGTCGTGGAATTCCACGACCAAAACAAAAGGTCGTTGATTCCATGACCTTCTGTTTTGGTCACTATCTCTCTGCCCAGGCCACATCGGATCCGACGTGGCAATCTGAGTGGCAAAATTGCGACCAATTGAGAAGGTCGTTGATAAGATTCAACCCGGTCTAGTTCAGTGTCTATATGGGTTGAGCCCATTAATTCAGCCAATTTAGTGTATTTTTTTCTGTTAATTATGGACACATACATAGGCCTGGCCCAACAATTCGATTCTCTAGACTGATGTCTTTTGTTGTACATTTCCTTTTTGGGCCTAGACCATATTTTCTAGGCCACGTCCTTTCAACGGTCCATTTCTTTTCAACCAATATATTTTAGGCCTTTTTTCAAAGCCCGAATAGATTTGGTCCAATAGGCATTTCGGCCATTTTTCTTTTGGGCTATATATTTATTTTTCTAGCCACTTTTAGTCAAGAAATGAATTTCAAGTGAATAAAAAGTAATATTCTGAGTTCAGCGAGCAAGTATACATCAAGTTCAGCGAGCAAATATACATCAAATTCCCAGCATGTTCAGCAGTACGTCAAATTTCTCAAGAATATTAGCATTACAATTCAGTACTATATAAAGCAAGTTGTTGACTGGGGCTTCGAGCTTCTTCGAATGTCTTCAACCCAGAACTCCTGTAAATGAGAGGAATAGTCACATGTTTATAGTCTTAATATAAGCAATATTTGCTAACAACAAAACAAAACAATTAATCTAAGAACCATGCAAGAACCTAGGTGTCCAAATCAGATTATGCAACATCGATTGACACTAAAGACATTAATAGTTACCAGATGGGCATCAAATCATCACAATAGTTTCTCAACAGATGATAATCTCATCTAGCATATGAATCTAAACTCAAGCAACATGCAATGATTGTATGAGGGGGGAAGCAATTAAAATCTACAGAGAGAACACAAGTTCTATGTACGTAGATAACAAAAGTAAGAAATAAATTGATGAAATGTACAATGGAAATTTACTACTGTTACAGAGCAAACATTAAAAATCCATGCTTAGTTATAAACCAATTATTGCAACTGATGATGTTGCACTATTCATAGGCAATCAGAGATGAAGGAAACAAAGCAAAGAAATGATCATCACCTTAAGATCTTCAAGGGTAAAGCCTCTGCCAGCCCTCGCCTTAATATTGTACTTGCGGGTCTGGCATTGCACGATGGGGCGAAGAGGTCCAGAGGTAGGGCAGGGGAAGATCTTCATAGCCTTCTTCTCGAAAGATATATACAGAAAAGAGCAGAATGTAAGATGGTAGTGAGTTAAGCAAGCACCACAATAACAGAAACATGTTGTCAGTGGACTGGATGGTAACACAAACATCTACTCTGCCCTGCTGTAACAAACATGTACTTAACTCCTTACATACACCAGTGCAAGTGTTGTTCACATGTTACTACTTGATTCGACTTTATACATATAAATAGACATGACAATAAACTTGCATAAAGAGACATCTAGTCTAGCATCAGACTAACTTACTGGTATAAAGAGACATGGATATTCATGGTAGTTGTACTAGAAAAAACTAACTGAACCAATGTCTCCACATATATCATAGAATCAGAACTGATGAAGCTGACAACATAATACAACCAGAAGTCAATTGTATCTACTCATATTTTGTGTGTCCAAGTAGGTACCGATGAAAGTCACAATATACTGTAATTGTTGAATGACTCGTGGTACAGCTTGCATTATCAAAATGCAATGAACCAGGATTTTAGTTACATATCTGGTTAAAGAAACAAACTTAAGGAATTTGTTAGAATCTCATATCACCCATGATCCACTGATGGTATTATATCTTACAAATCGAACTGAAGAAGTTCATTTCCAGCCCAACTATAATCTCAGGCCAACTACTGTAAGATGCAGGGAGCAGAGAGCTCACCATGGCTGTCATGTAGCCGACATGGAAGAGGAAGCATGTCCGTCCAAGCAGGATCAGCAGCACCAGCGGACGGGTCCAGAGTTGTCGCCGCTCCTCCTTGTGGATGCCGTGGTCGGAGACGCCGCATCCGTACGGGCATCCACCTCCCATCCTTGCAATTAAAAGTTTATATATGAGAATTCAATTTTATCAATCTCTAAACTCTAATCTATTCTGATTCCTGAAAGGGGATATGAGTCAGCAAAATAAAATCAAGGGCCCTGCCCTCCCACTTTCCTAGAACAAAATGAGTACATGAGCAGCAACTATATAGGACTGGTGATGCATGTACTACCTGGGAAAGAGCCACCAGCAGTATGATCACTGGAAGACCGATCTCGATGCATTTCGCAACCTACATAGCACATTCATACTGTTATGTTATTGTTATCCCCACTGGTGTCAACTACAGCCAAACAGAATTCAGAAGTGCAGAGATTTTTCATTTGTGTATGCACAAGTAGAAGGCTTACACTTGGGAATCCAAGCTCGTAGAGCCCGAGTCCGAGGGCGAGGAGGTTGAGGGTGCATTGGTGCTGATGCCGGAGCTTCTGCTGGGAACTCCAGCGGCACCGCCATTGGTGGCTGGTCTCCGGCGCTTCCTTTCTTCCCGGGCAAGAAGACAGACGAGACGAGGAGGAGCAACGGTAGTTCGATATGTGTTGGGTGGCCTGGCTGTAGCGTGGCGGCCGTGGCGGCGGACCTGGACATGGACCAATGAAGAATGAACACTGGTAATGAGATACAGCAAATGCAAACGGTTCAGAATAACACCAAGACATTCAGTACTGCAAGAAATTTCTGAAACTTCAGTTGCAGTAGTTGTCAAACAAAATATCAGTCCAATAACCTTCAAATTAAATTATGATGGTTTACTACAATGTGTTTTAGTGATAATGTCATACTAGAGTATAACTGAAGCATCTAGGAGAAGGGACAGCTGCCGGTGCTCAGCGAGCAGGACAGGAAGATAAGGAAGGCCCCGCTGTAGAGTACCCACCATGGATGCGGAAGAAGAAATCAAAAGAAACAGCAACCAATGCTCGCTCTGTTACTGTCCTGTAAACCAGCTAGTGTGTGTTGACTGTCTAATCTAAGACTTGTAACACCAAGTTGTTTCGTTCATAGGTGTGTAAGTGCCGTCTGCGATGGTTTCAAAACAACAGCCGGGCAGAGTTAGGCTTAGGTATTAAAATGACAAAAATAACAGCCTAAAGAAGCAGATAGTGCTTTCAAACAGCCAGCATGAAATGGAGCACTGAGCCCGGAGACGGCTTTGTCATGTACAGAAAATTAAAGTAGAGTGCCCAACACACATAGTGTAAGTAAGACTAGCATATAGTAGTTTGTCTTGTAAAGAATACTTCTAATCTAAGTAAGCATGAGAGTGTACGTGTTGAAGCTTTGTCATGCATGCAAATATTTTATGAGGAGAACTAGATACATGTATGTGACCATTAGAATGCATACATGTGTAGGGGAGCTCCCTCGGCATCGCTGCTATTGTGTTTGACCGACGAAACAAAAGGTTACAGGGAGCTTTTAAGTAAAATCTGTTTGTGCACACAGCAAATCTGAGAATGTGAGCTCGGTATGCTCTCTACTAGTCTCAAGTGAGCTTATCCTGCTAATCTATCTACGCAACGGTGGTGAGAGATGGAGATGCCAGTAGAAGGAACTAGCAAGAATACCACATGCCAGGCCAAGACGGATAGCACTGACAACAGGTATGCATCAATGGGCATGCAGCACAAGACGAACATCTGTAAGTCTTTCTTTAAAAGAGGCATTGTAACTAGAATACTGCTGACTACTTAGCCCAAAACTGAATAATGAAACAAATCTTACCATCCATGCACTATAGGCAGGATCTTTCTCAGGCAGGTACGGTGGTCGTCTCTCTTTGAGCTAGATTTTCATAGCCCACAGTCTTGTCGCTGAAGAACCACTTCTTCAGCGTTTTCTTGTCACTGCAGGTGTGGAGGAAGTTCATCAACAGAAGATTACCTAAGAAGAAGAATCATGCATCGGGAATCAATCAAATCAACACCAAATCAAATCAGGAAGAAGAGTCGAGTGCTCACATAGGTAGTTGTAGTGCTCCTGCACCTCCTCGATGTCGTACTACGTCAGCATCGCCCAGGTTCATCTTGTTGACGTGGAACTGGTCTGCTCACGCCCAGGTGATGCTTGTACGCGGTTTGCACTTGAGGCAGGCCTGGATGCCCTCCTTCCACCATGGTGAAGACCTCGCCTTCCACCATGGTGCCCAGGCCGTCGACGCAGATCTGGCACATGCCCTCGGCCCCATGCCTCCCGGACTTCTGCACACAGCAGCGACACACGGTGAGGAGAGAAGGGGAGGGGAGGGGTTGTCGGCGGCCGGGGTTGGGGGAGAGGACAGAGGACGGAGCCGACGGTGGCTGGGTGGTTGGGGATCGAGAGGGTTGGGGTGGCGGCTGTGGGACGAGAGTGGGAGAGTGGATCGGGGGAGAGGATTGGACCAGGGAAGCTAGGGTTTGTGTGAGAGGGTGAGGGGGTGAGGGCTGCCGTTGGATCCAGAAGCATCCGACGGTGGTTGATGCATGATCCGCGTGATATGCCTATGGACCAATCAGAGCTCACCAAACAGTTTGACCATTTTTTGACCATATAAATTGGTCGTGATTGATTACATACAAAATTTTCATTCCATTTTTCAATTCTTAAAATTAGTTTTTTTATGAAAGACCTATCTAATATTTGTTCAAATGATGTCATATTTGGCACAAGTTTCATCTTAGATTGGCAAACAACATTGACAAAGGGATTTTTTATTTCTTTTGCATGAAAAAACAATTTTCCATTTTTTGAGTGTCCAAAATAAGTTTTTTTGTGAAGGACCTACCATATATTTGTTGCAAAATTGTACCAAATCAATTTTCTAAAACATTAGGACATATTTAATGCACAGTTGACCAAATGGTTTGGTGTCAAAAGTTTTGATCCACCTCTGGTGAAAAAGACAAATTTTCGCCGATTCAGGTGGAAGTGGGTCAAATTTGAACTGTAGCTACCTCGTAGTTTGCTCTTTATTTTTTTTAAATCATTTCTTGGTACATAAGTATCTATTTAATCAGAAAACATCAAAAGTTGTCCAAGATTCAACGACTAGCTAGGAACGGTCATGCCCGCCGTTTTGACCGCATTTTGAAACGGGCATAAAAAATTCAAAAAAAATCAATAAATTGGAAAACCTTCGCATTGTATCATTACATGTGACCAAGTTACCAGGAAAAATAATAAACTTGTAATATGGCAATTCTTTTAAAAAAATATTCTCAGAAATGAGCTATCATGCGTGAAGATTCATGGCTTCCAAGCCAAATGATCAATCTTATGGCCACATTCTTGGTATAGTTTGTTAGAATGATCTCATATTATGCGCAAGGGTGCATCTTGGAATTCCAAACAATGTTGGCTAAGGGAATTTTCATTTTCTTTGCACGGAAATTTCATTTTCCATTTTTCAAGTGCCCGAAATGAGGTTTTTTTGTGAAGGACCTACCATATATTTGTTGCAAAATTGGACCAAATAAATTTTCTAAAATACTAGGACATATTTAATGCACAATTGACCAAAATGGTTGGGTGTCAAAAGTCTTGATCCACCTCTGATGAAAAAGACAAATTTCCGCCGATTCAGCTGGAAATGGGTCAAATTTGAACTGCAGCTGCCTCATAGTTTGCTCTTTATTTTTTCCAAAAATCATTTCTAGGTACATAACTATCTATTTAATCTGAGAAACACCAAAAAAATTCCCAGATTCAACCACTAGCTACGAACGGTCATGCCCACCGTTTTGACCGCATTTTCAAACAGGCATAAAAAATTCATAAAAAAATCAAAAAATTGGAAAACCTTCGCATTGTGTTATTATATGTGACCAAGTTACCAGGAAAAATAATAAACTTGTAATACGGTAATTCTTGTAAAAAAGTGTTCTCAGAAATGAGCTATTATGTGTGAAGATTCATGGCTTTCAAGTCAAATGATCAATCTTAAGGCACATTCATGGCATAGTTTGTTCAAATAATCTCATATTGTGCACAAGGGTGCATCTTGGAATGGCAAACAATGTTGCCTAAGGGAGTTTTCATTTTCTTTGCACGGAAAATTCATTTTGCATTTTTCGAGTGCCCGAATTGAGGTTTTTTTGTGAAGGAACTACCAAATAAATGTTGTAAAAATGGACGAAATCAATTTTATAAAATACTAGGCCATGTTTAATGCACAACTGACACAATGGTTGGGTGTCAAAAGCCTTGATCCACCTCTGGTGAAAAAGACAAATTTCCGCCGATTCAGTAGAAAGCGGGTCAAATTCGAACTATAGCTGCCTCATAGTTTGCTCTTTATTTTTTCCAAAAATCATTTCTAGGTACATAACTATCTATTTAATCAGGGAAACATCAAAAGGTTTCCAAGATTCAAAAAAATCAAAAAATTGGAAAACCTTCGCATTGTGTCATCATATGTGACCAAGTTTTCAGGAAAAAAAATAAACTTGTAATACGGAAATTCTTTTAAAAAAGTGTTCTCAGAAATGAGCTATCATGCGTGAAGATTCATGGCTTTCAAGCCAAATGATCAATCTTATGGCCACATTCATGGCATAGTTTGTTCAAATGATCTGATATTGTGCATAAGGGTGCATATTGGAATTCCAAAACAATGTTGCCTAAGGGGGTTTTCATTTTCTTTGCACGGAAAATTCATTTTCCATTTTTGAGTGCCCGAAATGAGGTTTTTTTGTGAAGGAGCTACCAAATAATTGTTCCAAAAATGGACCAAATCAATTTTATAAAATACTAGGCATGTTTAATGCACAATTGACAAAATGGTTGGGTGTAAAAAGTTTTTATCCACCTCTGCTAAAAAAGACAAATTTCCGCCGATTCAGAAGGAAGCGGGTCAAATTTGAACTGCAGCTGCCTTATAGTTTGCTTTTTATTTTTTCCAAAAATTATTTCTAGGTACATAAGTATCTACTTAAGCATAAATACATGGTTTGGTGGTGATACGTTGAGGTTTGGACGGTGGCCCAGGGCCCCAACTCCAAAGCGCGTAGACTCGCATGCCCGCCGCGTGACCGTGGCGTTGCCATGCGTTCTGGGAAGCCTAGGCATGTCTAGTAGTTTTGGCACTCCCCAGGTAGATGCTTGCAAGAAAATAAGAACAGAGGAATCTCACGAGGAGACCGAACGATGCTTAAACATGAATTAGCACCCAAGTGTTTGATTAGTGGTACGGGAAATGCACACGGCTAATGGGCCTGAGTTTTGGCTGAGGATGATCATCTACTAAGGACACTATCTTGGAAAATTTGCAGCTCAAATGGAGGAGCCTAGGTGTCACTTGCTTTGCAACGTACCACATTGGACAGAAATATGAATGTTGAAGCCACACTCACATGTATTGTAGATGGGGCTCTAAATTTGTGGAGAGCAATGATTTGGGAATCTAGAAGATGTGGTAAAAGTTCAACTCATTAGGATATGCCTAGCTAGTACTTCCTTCATAACAGTTCGAGTTGAACAAAAACTTTGGAAATTTGCCGAGGAAGATTTACCAGGCAAATGGAGTTGAATATTGTCATGAGGCAAAGTTTTTCAAGATTCAACCATTATCTAGGAACGGCCATGCCCGCTATTTTGACCACATTTTGAAACGGGCATGAAAAATTCAAAAAAAGATCAAAAATTGGAAAACCTTCGCATTCTGTCATTACATATGACCAAGTTATCAGGAAAAATAATAAACTTATAATATGATAATTATTTTTAAAAAGTGTTCTCAGAAATGAGATATCATATGTGGAGATTCATGGCTTTGTATTCTATCATGCTCTCCATATCGTGCACAAGGGTGCATCTTAGAGTGGCAAACAATGTCGCCAAAGGGAGTTTTTATTTTTTAAATACCGAAAATGAGTTCTTTTTGGAAAGAAACTACCAAATATTTGTTGCAAAATAATACCACAACATTTTTCAAAAATATTAGACCACATTTCATGTACAAATTTCCAGATGGTTCCATGTAAAAAGGAATATTTGCATTCTGTCAAAAAATATGGAAAGCCTTTTTATTCTATGATTATATGTGGCCTAGTTTCAAAAACAGTATAAAAAATTCAAAAAATAAAAAAAATGAAAACCTTCACGTCAATGAACATTTTTTAAATTCATGATCTTTTTTGTGAACATTTTATGAAGAAACGTGATCATTTTTTGAATTCACATTTATTCGTCAAATTCATGAACATTATTTCAATACGCAAACCTTTTTTTAAAATCATGAACATTTTTTAATGAACGAACATTTCGTGATTTACAAACATTTCTCAAAAATACATTTTTAATGTGTGGAGCTTTTCTGAAATCACGAATTATTTTGAAGAAAAAATAAAACAGAAAAAAGCACACATTTCCCACGAGAAAATGTCTTCTAATAGGATATGGGTCGTTGGCCCACTCGGTGGACCGCAATGCTAAAGGGAAAAAACAAGGAGGGAAGGGGATATCTCTCAAAGTCTAGGCCAAAGTCCAGGAAGCGACGGTTTTCTATAAAAATAACTATTGGAGTTTCGTAAGGTGATGTGGGCGGTGGCGTGGTGGTAAGGAACCACCGTGTTTCCTTAGGCGGCGCGGGTTCGAATCCCACGACCCACAGTCAGTTGAATGGTGGGTCCTCCATGTCAGGTTGGTGGGACCCATGACAGAGGTGGGTCCGACGTGTAAGTTGGTGTTGGGTCTAAGATGCGGTGGGTCCACCATGTAAGCTGGTGGTCGGTCTGAGATGCATATTAACTAGTCAATGCGTGGGTCCCATCCGTCATTGGTATATTTAATTCTAGACAAGTAAGCGTAAATTGACACATGGGCATGCCACATAAGCAAAAATTGACACATATACATGACACGTAGGCGAAACTGATGAGGTGTCACCCAGTCATAGCAATGCACTGCAATTTGCAAGGTTATGACCATCTATATTAGTCGTGATCTGCTAGAAATAAGGCAGCGTACCAATGTTGTTTGCTTTACAACCATTTCGTATAAGGAAATCACGACCTTTCTGACCAAAATGGTCGTTATGGTTTAATGTTTGGAGTCTCCCGAAGAGCTTTTGACCAATTGGTCTCAAATGGTCGTAGATTTACGACCAATTCTTCCAGGTTCACTGACAGGAGGTCACAAGTTGACATATTTCTTTTAGTGCTACCTGCCGGAGGAGGGGCCGTGGCTGGTGTGCTCCGTGCAGCGGATGTGGACCCCATGAAGGAACTGGTCGACAAGGACGTCGTCGCCGCCGATTCGCAGCCGTAGCTGCTCCAACATAGCACCAACGACAACGAATCGGTTAGTGTCTGCAGAGACTAACCCTAGAATTTGCCTTCTCGAAGTAAACCCTAGAAATGGCTCTCTTTTTATTCCTCGCTATTCGTACAGACAATCGTATTGTTCGCCTTTTTATTAATCATACGGTTATCAGTCATAGGGTTTGCAAATTTAGATGAATGGATCATTTGTATTCCATTTTATTCCTGTCTTTCATATAACCAAAGTTTTAGAAAACCAATACAAAGAAAAACAATCCATTTATACCTGCATTTGATATAATGTACAATTCGCTGGCATGATATTTTTTTCTTCTAATACCAGATTGCGGATTTGGAAGAATGGGAGAACTACCTACGGCTGAGGGAAGCTCTCAGAAAGAAAATCTTCAAGTGGCTCATGGCTGCAAAGATTATGTTTCGGCGTAACGGTCGCTATAAATGCCCGTTCTGCAGGAATGAGAACCATCATTCCAAAACCGCAGCAATTGTAGGTTACAGAAAGAGGTGGCATCTTAAGGCAAAACCTGCTGAGTTGGCCAACAAATTGGGGAGGGTGAAGACCTAAAAGCATATAGTCATGTTTATTTTTTGTGTTCTACCGACACCAAATGTAAAAAAAATATGGGCCACATGAACAAGTATCAATCTTTATTTCCTTCGACAGTCAGTGCCACATTGGCCAACATGAACAAGTGTTGATCTCATTGGACTTACCTCCTGGCCTTTCGGGTAGGACGGGAATGGTCCGTCTCGAAGCATGTTTTTGTCGACATCCTTGAAGTGGGCCAACAACCTTGTACCAACATAACTAGCATCCTTGCCAATGTTTCGTAGCTTTTTGACGTTGTAAGGATTTTCTGTTGGAAAAGGCAGCACCTAGGAGGCGCTTAGGCACGCCTAGGCGCTAGGCAATGGCCAAACGCCTCGCCTAGGGCATAAATGGAGGTCTAGGCAGGGCAAGCAAGGAATTGCCTACCCAAGCAAGAAATCATGCCACATACTGCACTGATTTGCCAAACGGGTTATATTTCAATGGCAATAGACGATAACTAACTTATTTATATGCCCTAAACTAATATCAACACCCATATAATAATCATAAATACACTACGAGTAAAAACTATATTACCGCCTAGGCACTAGGCAAAGGCCAATCGCCTCGCTTACGCCTACCGCTTTTTCCAACCTATTAATACTTTCGTTTTTTTCTACGCATGTTTTTTCTTCTGCGCTCGAGGGTGGGCTGCCATGCATGCATGCGCGTCGTTGGGCTGTGTAAAGAAGCCCGCCCGTTGGACCGAGCGGTGTCCGCCGCCGTTGCATGCGCCCGAGCGAGCCTACATTGCATGCGGCTGCATGCATGCGCCCGCTTCAGCCTATGTTGCATGCATGCACATACGTGAAGGAGCACGCGCCGCAGAGCCGTCCCCGCTTGACCGACAAACGGCACATAGGGAAGCACTTAAACTTCGCATTTAGATTCACACTACAGTTTCCCACGCTTGTACACTCCCGATGCCGCGGTGGGTGGAAAACTTGTTCACATTTGACCCCATTACTGCCACGATGGCTATTTAAGCCACCTATAATGTTCCCCTTCCTATCACACCATTCATCCATCTCCCATACTCTCCCACCTGCATTTTGCGTCTGCCCTTCTTCTTCTTCACCACAAACAGCCCCAAGAACCAGTCCCGCCGCAGCCATGCAGTACACCAGGCCAACCTACCGCTTCCCCCGCCGTGCCGGAGATACTGTACCCTGCCGGGGTGTACGTCGAGAGCACCCTTCGTGTGTGGGCGATGTCAAGGTGGAGGGGTGCAAGGGGGTTCACTGACTTCTTCCTTGGGGCCGGCTGTGGGCACCTCCCTCGGGGATCTCCAAGGATGTACCGATTAGAGGAGGTCATCCACAACGGGGTTGTGGTTGCTATCCTTGCTCACTTCACCAACCCCTTCGACGCGTTCTACCTCCTCGGCCACGTGTTCTAGTGTGGCTGCGAGTTTGTAGCTTTCACCGCCCATAACATCTTCACAGACTACGACAATGTTTTCCCCACCGAGGAGCGCATGCACACTCTGCCATACCCCATCAACAACACCGCTGAGGAGCAGTGAAGGGCGCCCGGAGGAGGAGCGAGGAGGAGCCTGGTGGAGAAGCGACGGCCATCTATCTATCTATCATTTTTAGCTAAAAAATCTGTATCTATCTATATTTGTCTTGGTGTTATATAAGTTGTAAGCGTACTATATATGTCATGTTGTGGGCTTTGGTTGGACCGAATTATGTATATTTATTATACAAAGTTTTACAGTGGTTGAGCTTTTTTGGAACCGTTTTAATCTATGGCATTTTAGTCATAGGAAAAAATTGTCTAAAGAAAGTCATAGGAAAAAAACAATCACGTGCCGCCCCTCTCATCCAATGCAGAACCGCTGCTGCCAGGGTATTCTCCTCTTCCATCACCATTACACAACCGCAGGCATCTCCTCCCTCTCCTGCATTCCAAATCCATGGCAGCCACCTCCTCCTTCTCGCCACCGCAAGATGGCCAGGTTGACCGAGATCCTTTCTTGGTTTGACAACACACTGCAAATGTGCTGGACGGCGATGGCCACCATGAAGGAAATGACGAAGAGAGAAAAGAAGAAGCTTTGCGCCCCATCCTCACAACCGATCCACAAGATCGAGACCCTCCTCTGGGCGATGGAGCAGGCCGATTCGTCCAACCCATGGGTCAGGCGGAGGTGGTGGGCGTTCAGATCCAGGGTAGAGCATCCACTGGATCAGGAAGCCACCGTGCACGAGGTGCCGTTGCAGATTGTGCAGCCTCCAACAGAGTCACCGGAGACTTCGAAGCGCAAGAGGAGGAGGACAGTGGTGGCAACCTCTCTTCCCCGCCGTTCTCCGCGCTTCCCTCGCCGCTCCCCTCGTCTGAACGGCGGTGGTACCGTTTTTTTAGAGTAAGCTTCCCCACTCCTAATCTTCCTACTGCTCGTGCTTACAGTTGTGGTGGTAGTGATTATGATATAATATGAACCCTAGGCTAAATTTGTACTTTTGTAGTGGTAGAATTTGATGTTCACCTGCACTTCTACTCCAAATTTTTTTTATGTGTCTTTCTTTTATTAAGTGCTTGATACTATATTTGAACCTTTTTTTTTGGCTTGTTGATTGCTTTTTGGTAGAGCTACCAGCTCTTATGGAGATTCTCATGTTGTATGTCTTGTTCTCCATGATTTCTACTAGCATTGTGCAGTTAGATGCCATTACAAGCCATGTAGCATAATTTATTTATTGCCTCCAACATGCCATCATTTTACTCTGTGCATCTCAGCAAGTCTAAATATGTCAGCTATAAAACTTTGCGAATTTGCTTGATGGTTCCCACTAAAATATAAACCCCCCTTTAGATTCCGGAGTAAGCCACTGACATCCGGGTCCCACGGTAGTCACACATACACAAACGCTCCCAGCCATGTGGCCCTTGGCCCACCTGGTCATCCTCGATGGCTAGCCAACCTCAGTGTGCCTCTACCAATAACAGCAGCCCTTTCTGTTATAGAACTATGCAACTTTGCTTGAAGGTTGCCACTAAAAATATAACTCCTATGGCCATGCTTCCTAAAAATTATTTGCATTATGTTGTCAATAATTTCATGCCATGCCTTTTGTTGCTATGACAAGTTTATGTTGCATGGTAAAATCTTGCTCTAAAGTGGTCATGCTAATATAATTGTTTGATGTTAAAAGTAAGTTGCAACTTAATTGTGAGCTTGGTTTTGTTTGCTTGTTGTAACCATCATGTCAACACTGCTAGTCATTATAACTGTTTCAGCATAACTGTAATTTTTTCTTAGTCCTCATCTGTAACAGCAACTTTGCCATTCGTGTTTTGCAGGAAAAACAACTGGAGTTCACAAGGCTGGAGACCTGGAGTTGTGAGGGTAGGAGGCTGATGGCGCTGCTGCTGGCTGATCCTTCTTCTTCCATCTTTTGTTCCTCCTTTTCTCTCTACTCGTTGGATTCCTGGGCAACATCCCTATGTGTTGTTAATGTATTAAGTTGATCCTTTGAATTTGTAGTATTAGGTTTAATGTGGAAGTACCTTAATCTGTACGAAAGAGATGTTGGTTCCATGACTGATAATTTCTAGGTGCATGCTTAAATTCAATATTTAGGGATTTTTTTTTGAATTGTTTGGATTGCTTACCACATGTGTCACGTGGAATTCAATTGCCTATGTAAATGTGTACAACATAATTTTCAAGATAAATTGAAACATGACATGTGCACATGCAATTTGCCAACAAGTCCAGTTGTAGTAGAAAAAGACAGCATATGCACGCAGCCAACCGTGCCTCCTACGATTTTGTTCCATGCTTTTGTCTCCACATGTCTTTGGAAGTAAAAAAATATATAAGGTGATTTTCTCATAATAAACCGCAACCAACCAAAAATATCTACTGCGTGCAACTTGGCCCCCGTGGGGAGATTGGATCGACTCCTAGATTATAGGGTGAGGCCATCGTGATCGTGAGAGAAGAATTCTTTTTTTCGAGGGAAGGTAGGAATTTTGTGTGGTTACAAAATGGAATGCACGTGCATTCCATTTGAGGGGGACAAAAATGGACCTTATTGTAATTAAGGAAATTTTTATTTAACAGAAACCTTGCTATTTTCAAGCCATTATAAAAATAACTAAATTGTTTTGGCAAAAAAAAGTTGATTATGGGTTAGTTTGTTTTGTGGACACGTACGTGTAGTGGTGCATGTTGTGGGCCTAGGTAGCTCTAGGTGCATGCAGTGTATCATGCTGGCTAGGGGTGCACAAGGTAGTAACCTCGTGAATCAGGGTGAAAGTCTTGTGCTAATTCTATTTTGTGGTGTGTGACATATATACTCCCTCCATCCGAAAATACTTGTCATCAAAATGGATAAAAGAGATGCATCTAGAACTAAAATACGTCTACATACATCCTCTTTTATCTATTTTGATGACACGTATTTCCGGGCGAAGGGAGTATGAGTCTACCCGGGGGGAATGCTTGGCTTGGGGGCCGGCGTAAGTGGTGTGGATCTAGTGCGTAAGTGGTGCACCACGTGAGTCTAGCTACCATGAGGTAACGCGGCCGGTTTGCGCACTGAGTGCGGGCCCGTTCCTCCGTTTTCATCGGTGCTTTCTCTCGGGTCAACGGAGAACAATCCAAACGCGCATGCTAGGTCCCGGCCTTTCTTGGTCCCGCGTGCCATATTCGGGACATTTGCCGCATTTATAGGGTAATATCATCGGGAATTCACAATCTATACCGCGGCCACATGAAATCATAGCAGAGAATGGGGTAACAATCACATGCTAAGCTCTGTGGTCCATATATATGGGCCATGTGCTACCAAAGAGAAGGGCCGCCTCAGAGCCATTGTCCATTGAGAGGAAACGAGTCTGGCCTACGAACGGTGTGCGGGGCCTGCCCCTTCATCTGCTTCAGAACTCTGTGCCACAAGATGTGGACCCTAGCAACCAAGTCCCGTTCTGTGCGCCGCACGCCAACTAGATGCACACCATGCATGCACGCGTGGCCAAGTAGACAACCACCGGTCAACCTTGACAATGTACACAATACGCATGCGCACTCATTAGCCATCTAGCCCCCAGCCATGCACACCTAGCCAGTTACACTCAAACCGTGCACCGTTTGCCAGCTTCACCCACACCAACCATCCACTATTGACCCCACCTCGGTTCGTTGGACCTCCGACACGAGTCTCTTCCCTCGGCATGCCAGGTATGTCAAAGCAACACAGGACTACACATATTGCACACCTAGATACGACGTTATTCACTAGTGCCAGCAAACCTGTGCACCTGAGCATCTCTACCCATGGTGGACACTAGCGCATGGTTAGTATTGAGAAGCCTAGCGACACATGTTGTCGCTCCGATTGGCTGGGGGTGCATGACATGGGTCCAAATGAAACGCATGGCATCGCATGGACCCACATTCCCCTGCCCGATACCGGACAGCGGGCATATACCAGACGAATCCAAGCGGTCGCCGACGAAGCTTGGATGCCATGTGTTATGTGCATGCTGAATTTCAATATTTAGGAATTATTAACATATGAAACAATAATTCAAGCGTCTATGTAAAGGTTTACAATATAATTTTCAAGATAAAATGAAACATGACACGTGCACATGCAATTTGCCAACAAGTGCACTTGTAGTACAAAAAGACAGCATGTGCACATATCCCACCATGCCTTCTACAATTTTGTTCCATGATTTTTCGCCACATATCTTTGGAAGGAAAAATAAAAGTATGTGATTTTCCCATAATAAACCGTTTTGGAGAGATGGTTGCAACCAACCAAGATAGTGCGTGTAAGTTCCAACAAGCCAGGAAGCTCCGGCAAGCAATACTGCAAGATCCACCACACCAAGGGCCACAACCTCCAGAACTGCCGACAAGTGGAGCTGCTTGCTGAGAAGCAAAAGGCTGAGTACGAAAGGCGGGACAAGGAGAATGACCAGGACGGTGATGAGGGATCCGGCAAGAAGCGTGGCGGCCAAGGAGGCCGCCCCGGGAAGGACAACCAGTAAGGGAGGCCCGCCTGGGGCCGCGACAAGAAACAAGAAGACGACGATCACGACGAGGACGACGATTCTGGTGAGCAAGGGTACCAGAAGGTTACGGAGGCCATGTGCGTCGATGGCGGCGCCTCGCTGCATACCTCTCACCGCTAGCTCAAGCAGTGGGCGCATGAGATTACAGCAGCAGAGCCGTCGTTCAACGCTCAGAAGCCGCTGAAGTTGTCCAGCACGCCCCTCATCATTGACGCCGAGGACGACCCTGACCGCACTACCGCAGTCGGGTGTTTGCCATTGTTGGTCTCACTAATGATCCGCAACCTCAGGGTGAACATGATGTTGGTTGACGGCGGGGCCGGCCTGAACCTGATCTCGCCTGTCGTGATCAAAAGGCTGCGAATCCCTGATGGAGACCTCGAGGAAAGGTTACACTGCCCGTGACATTTGGAGGAGAGTTGAACTACTTGACGGAGAGGATCGTCTTCGACGTGGCCGAGATCCCCTTGCCCTACAACGGGATCCTCGGCCGCCCGGCACTAGCCAAGTTCATGGCAGCGTCACACTACGCCTACAACATGCTGAAGATGCCTGGGCCGTTGACCATCATCTCCGTCCCCTCCGACAAGAAGGACGTGCTGACCTGCGCCGACCAACTCTACCGGGAAGCAGTTGCAGCAGCTGCCGTCAAGGCACCTGCTCCTGCCCCTGAAGGCCCAGGAGGGAAGAAGGAGCCCGACAAGACCTCTCGCACCCACTCCGGCAAGCGCACCTCCTCGAAGCGTTGTGCTACCATTGAGGATGTGCCAGAGAGCTCTACCGACAAGAGCAAGAGATCCAGAGCCGAGCCGTCGCAGACCAAGAAGATGCCCGTCGGGGAGGATGGCACGGGAGGGGCCTTCATCATAGGCTCCACCCTCGACAGCAAATAGGAAGGCACGCTCGTCACCTTCCTGCGGGCAAATGTCGACGTGTTTGCATGGCAAGCGTCCGACATCCCCGGTGTTCCCAGGGAGGTGATTGAGCACCACCTAGCTATCTGCCCCCACGCGCGGCCCGTCAAGCAGAAGGTCAGAAAGCAGGCTCTGGAAAGGCAGGAGTTCATCACAGAGGAGATCAGGAAGTTGGAAGCGGCGGGTTTGGTGAGAGGGGTGCTCCACCCGACGTGGTTGGCCAATCCGGTAGTAGTGCGCAAGGCGAATGGGAAGTGGAGGCTGTGTATTGATTACACAGATATTAATAAGGCTTGTCCTAAGGACCCCTTCCCGTTGCCGCGCATCGACCTTATTGTTGACTCCACAGCCGGGTGTGATCTGTTATCATTCCTCGACGCCTACTCAGGCTACCACCAAATCTTCATGACAAAAGAGGATGAAGAGAAGATAGCATTCATCACCCCATGAGGTACATATTGCTTTTTACGGATGCCTTTCGGGTTGAAGAGTGCTGGCTGAACGTTTGCAAGAGCAGTCCAAATTGGTTTTGAACCTCAGCTCCATAGAAATATGGAGGCCTACATGGATGACATAGTGGTCAAAACCAACGACGGGCCAACTCTTGTGCA
The DNA here is from genome assembly GCA_021605145.1 of Aegilops bicornis. Lineage (NCBI taxonomy): Eukaryota > Viridiplantae > Streptophyta > Magnoliopsida > Poales > Poaceae > Aegilops > Aegilops bicornis. The sequence continues at coordinate 92,925,317 of CM038675.1, forward strand.
AGATCTGGAAGAGACATTTGCTATCTTGGGCAAGATCAACCTCAAGCTGAACCCAGAGAAGTGTGTCTTTGGTGTTCCGTCCGGCAAGCTTCTCGGGTTCTTTGTGTCGCAGCACGGGATCGAGGCAAACCCAAACAAGATCAAGGCTATTGAGCAGATCGAGGTGCCCAAGCGGATCAAGGATGCACGTCGGCTCACCGGCTGCGTTGCCGCCATGAGCTGATTCATCTCCAAGTCCGCCGAGCGCACCCTTCTGCTACCTCTTGAGCACTGCGTTGGATTTCCCCGAAGAGGAGAGGATGATGTAGCAAAGTAGCATAAGTATTTCCCACAGTTTTTGAGAACCAAGGTATCAATCCAGTAGGAGACCACGCGCAAGTCCCTCGTACCCGCACAAAATGATAGCTACTCGCAACCAACGCTTAGGGGTTGTCAATCCCTTCACGGTCACTTACGAGGGTAAGATCTGATAGAGATAATATTTTTGGTATAAAGATGCAAAGTAAAAAGTAAAAGCAAAGCAAGTAAATAAAATGATGTAGATTGATATGATAAGAATAGACCCGGGGGCCATAGGTTTCACAAGTGGGTTCACTCAAGAGCATAAGTATTCTACAGTGGGTAAACAAATTACTATTGAGCAATTGACAGAATTGAGCATAGTTATGAATTTATCCAGGCAATGATCATGTATATAGGCATCACGTCCGTGACAAGTAGACCGAAACGATTCTGCATCTACTACTATTACTCCACTCATCGACCGCTATCCAGCATGCATCTAGAGTATTAAGTTAAAAACAGAGTAACACCTTAAGCAAGATGACATGATGTAGAGGAATAAATTCATGCAATATGATAAGCACCCCATCTTGTTATCCTCGATGACAACAATACAATACGTGCCTTGCAACCCTTTCTGTCACTGGGTAAGGTCACCGCAAGATTGAACCCAAACCTAAGCACTTCTCCCATTGCATGAACTACCAATCTAGTTGGCCAAACCAAACGGATAATTCGAAGAGACTTGCAAAGATAACTTAATCATACATAAAAGAATTCAGAGAAGAATCAAATATTTTCCATAGATAAGCTGGATCATAAACCCACAATTCATCGGTCTCAACAAACACACCGCAAATAGAAGATTACATCAAATAGATCTCCACGAGAGAGGGGGAGAACATTGTATTGAGATCCAAAAAGAGAGAAGAAGCCATCTAGCTACTAGCTATGGACCCGAAGGTCTGAAGTAAACTACTCACACTTCATCGGAGGGGCTATGGTGTTGATGTAGAAGCCCTCCATGGTGGATGCCCCCTCCGGCGGAGCTCCGAAACAGGCCCCAAGATGGGTACAAGAAGTTACGACGGTGGACTTAGGTTTTTGGCTCCGTCCCCGATCTGTTGGGGGTACGTAGGTATATATAGGAGGAAGGAGTACGTCGGTGGAGCGTCAGGGGGCCCACGAGGCAGGGGGCGCGCCCAGGGGGAGGGCGCGCCCCCCACCCTTGTGACCGCCTCTAGCACTCCTTGGAGTAGGGTCCAAGTCTCCTGGATCACGTTCGGCGAGAAGATCACGTTCCCGAAGGTTTCATTCCGTTTGGACTCCGTTTGACATTCCGTTTCTTCGAAACACTGAAATAGGCAAAAAACAGCAATTCTGGGCTGGGCCTCCGGTTAATAGGTTAGTCCCAAAAATAATATAAAAGTGGAAAATAAAGCCCATTATAGTAAAAAACAATAGATAAAGTAGCATGGAGCAATCAAAAATTATAGATACGTTGGAGACGTATCATCTTCCCTTCTTTAAAATCTTGAAGAAGGCATGCCCAATAGAGTGGACCCCAGAAGCCGAGGCAGCACTGCAGGATCTGAAGAAATACCTTTCCTCCACGCCAATACTGGTTGCGCCTAAACCACAAGAGTCGTTGCTGCTGTATCTGGCGGCGACGAATCAAGTGGTCAGCGCCGCACTGGTGGCACAGAGGGAGGTCGACAAGGAGGCAGCAATGGTGCCAGAACTAGCGGATGGCAAGCCAAAGATTCCCCCGGCAGGCCCTGGTGCGGACAAGGCGCGGCCCCCGGCAGAGTCTGGTGCCACCAAGGCAATGCCCGCGCAGTCAAGTGAAGTGGTGCCAAAGAAGAAGATGATGCAGCACCCGGTTTACTTTGTCAGCTCCCTCTTGCAGGGGGCTAGCTTGAGGTATTTCGGCGTGCAAAAATTGCTCTTCGGCCTCCTTATGGCCTCGAGGAAGCTGCATCACTACTTCCAGGCCCACGAGATCACCGTCGTTACCCGCCTCCCATTGCAACGGATACTGCACAACCCGGACGCAACCGGAAGGATTGTGGAATGGGCCTTGGAGCTGTCAAGCTTCAGTTTAAAGTTTGAATGTACCTCGAAAATTCAGAGCAGACTCTTGGCGGAATTCATCGCATAATGGACCTCGACACCAGACGAAGAAATCCAGGAGACCACTCTCCCCGGCAAGGAAGCAGACCGCGACTGGATCATGTACTTTGATGGGGCTTTCTCGCTGCAAGGCGCCGGTGCCGGTGTGCTGCTCGTCGCACCCACCGGAGAACACCTCAAGTACGTGATCCAGATGCACTTCCCCAGGGATATGTCCACCAACAACACCGCTGAGTACGAGGGATTGCTTGCCGGTCTCAGGATCGTGGCAGACCTTGGGGTTATGAAGCTCACCGTCAGGGGTGACTCGCAGCTTGTTGTCAGGCAGGTCAACAAGGATTATCAGAGCCCATTGATGGAAGCTTACGTAGATGAGGTGAGGAAGCTGGAGGAACGCTTTGACGGTATCCAGGCGGAGCACGTCCCCCGAGCGGAGAACGACATCGCCGATTAACTGTCAAAGCGTGCCGCATTCAAGCTACCTGTGGAACCAGGTACCTTTTTTGCTCCGGTTAACTCAACCATCCGTCGAACCATCAGCAGGGCAGAGCAAGCGGAGAAAATCAGGTCCCGGCAAGTACTATCCTACCGAGCCCCCTGGGGCTGCCGGCAAGGAGTCTTCGCTGCGGACGCTGAGCCTGCCAAAACAGCGGCTCGGCAGGCGTCAAGCCCTGGCCGTAGAGACAGCCGCTCCCATGGCGGAAGAGATGCCTTTGGTCCTTGCAGTTGAGCCCCAGGCTCCGGCATGGGCGCAACATACCGTCAAATTCCTCCAAACAGGGGAGCTTCCTAAGGAGCAGGAAGAAGCGGAGAAAGTAGCCAGTCGGTCCGCCCTGTACCAGCTCGTCGATGACGTCATGTACCGGAGAAGGCCGAACGGTGGGAAACTCAAGTGCATCCCCTGGGAGGAAGGACTGGAGCTGTTGGCAGAGATACATGGAGGCATATGTGGCTCCCACATAGGGTCGAGGGCCCTTGCCGGGAAGGCGTTCCGGCAAGGTTTCTTCTGGCCCACCGCCCTCCAGGATGCCACGACACTAGTAACCAAGTGTGAAGTGTACCAGTTCCATTTAAAGAAGCTTCATTAACCAGCCCAAGCCCTTCAAACAATCCCTCTCTCCTGGCCATTCTCGGTCTAGGGGCTCGATATACTGGGCCCTTTCCCCCGCGTTGTTGGGGGCTTTGAGTACTTGTACGTTGCAATCGACAAGTTCACAAAGTGGCTGGAGGTGGAAGCAGTGAGGATGGTGACTGCTCAGTCCGTCGTCAAGTTCTTCAAAGGACTGGTCTGCCATTCTGGTGTGCCAAACAGAGTCATCACCGACAACGGCACAACGTTCACAAGCCACACCTTCATGCAGTACATCCAAAACCTCGGTAGCAAGGTCTGTTTTGCTTCTGTAGCACATCCACGGAGCAACGGCCAAGCGAAGAGGGCAAATGCTGAAAAGTGGCGAGGCATGAGAACGAATACCTTTGACAAGCTGCACAAGAGCGTAAGGTGGTGGGTTGATGAGTTGCCGGTGGTTCTTTGGTCGATCAGGACGACGCCAAATCGAGCCACCGGCCAGACACCTTTTGCCCTGGTATACGGGGCAGAAGCAGTTCTCCCCACGGAACTCATATACGGGTCACCTCGAGTGCTCGCTTATGATGAGCTTGAGCAAGAGCCGTTGCGCCAAGATGACGCGACGCTCCTTGAGGAAGATCGTCTTCGGGCGGCTGTGAGAGCGGCACGCTACCAGCTGGCCTTGCGCCTCTACAATAGCCGCAAGGTTCATGCTCGAAGCTTTGAGGAAGGCGACCTTGTTCTTCAGCGCGTTCAGTCGGCCAAGAATTCCAACAAGTTGACGCCGAAGTGGGAGGGCCCTTATCGGGTAATACGAGCCACCAGGCCTGGCGCAGTCTGCCTGGAGACCGAAGATGCCGTCCCAGTGAGCAACTCTTGGAACATCGAGCATCTTCGCAAGTTTTACCCATAAGGCGCGGCTTCCGGGCCTCCTGGCAAGCCACCTTTTGAACAAGCTTTGCCGGCAAGGTATGTGACCCTTTGTACAAAGCCAGGCGCAGACCCTGAGCATAAATAAATGAAGCGCTGGCGCCCTAAGTTATAGCATGCATGGTAGGTCGTGTCTCTTCCTTGGTTAGGGTTGATAGTGCTTAGCGGCGACTAACCCCTAGCCTAGAGGTCGAGTGCGCGTCTATTTGTTCCTTTTCTGTCCTCCTTTGGTTCACAGGGCACATGAGCACTTCTGCCGAGCTACTCGGAAATAAATAGACCGGCACCCTGACCCCGGCAAACCAGAGTTGCCGGGGGCTGCAAGCACAAGAATCCAACCGCGGCAAGATGAGATTGCCAGGGGCTACAGGTCCAGATAAGTCTTTTATCCTCTGTCATGCATTTCGAAACCGGACTGGGGTATGTGAAACCTCATTTTTATCTCTAGGCTGTCGTGCTCTCCTTTTTCCTATACCTAAGGATTATTTCCTAGGTCCGGATTTGGTCGTAGCCGCGACGGCAAGGATGTGGGATGAGGAGCCTGAAGCCCACTTCATCCCTGTCTCCGCCAAGAGCACGAGAACGGTCGAGTGGAGTGGGGGGACGGCAAGGCCTGTTGCTGGGCGAAAAATGTTTATCTTAAACAATAACAAGGATTCGCTCCTTGTCGCGGGATTTACCCGCGAACGGAAAACCCGACAAGCATCCCTTTTTCATTAAAAACATCCCATACAGGTAAAGTTCGTGCGAGATGAAAACATGAACAAGGGGATTACAAATTTTAAATTTAACAAAGGCCCGCAGGCTTACAAACTAAAAAAGAGATAAGATGCCCGTAATCCCTTTCTTGTCCCTCTCCTCAGGAGGCAGGTCAAGGAGGCGAAAGGGCAAAAGGGGCGCCTAGGCGAGCTACGAGCAGCAGAATGCACCAAGAGAACACCTTGGTGTCCGCCCACGGGCGGGCCGGTGATGACGGTGCCGGGAAAGGAGCTCGAAGACGAGGTGACAGGACCGGCAATACGCGATGATGGCGTCGGTGCCCACGTACTCCGAGTTGATGGACTTGCCGCTCGCCCTCTTCCTCTTCCGCAGCCTCCCGACGCCAGCCGCCCAAGGAGACGGCCCCGAGAAGTTCAAGGAGCTGGCCCCACCCCCGGCAAACCTGTGCCGGAGGAGCGGCCAGGTGCGGATGCTGCTACTGCCGCACCCGCCCAGGTGCGGGGCGTCCGACGCCTAGTCGGACTCATCCCCGCTATCCGCCCCACTGTCCTCCACATCACTTTCGCTCGAGGAAGAGCTTCCATCGTCAGAATCTCCATCGGAGGAGCTCTCCACGCAGCACTTCAGGCGAGTCCCGAACTCCCCGAAGACCTTTATGGAGAGTAGGCCATCCTCCATTAATTTGAAGTAGAGGACAAGCCCCGCCATCAGGCTGTGGATGTGAGCGAACGTCTTCCACCCACGACGGAGGTACATGACTCGAGGAGCCGGGAAGTCAACGTCGACCCGCATGCCCCCGTTTCCGCAACCCCTCATGCGCACTCTGTGGGATTGGGGCCGGTCACGCTCCATCTCCCGAGCAAACGGGGCGGGAAGACGAAGACGTCGATGCGGAGGCCGGAGTAGCCTGATGAAGAACTCGTGGGGCTGGTCTCCGACATGGCCTTCCATCGGGAAAGGCATCATTGGCGAGGGCGAAGCCGGCGCGCCGCCCCGTCCTCCTCTTCCCTGAGCACTGCGACCTCTGCCCCGGCCTCGCCGACTGTCTTGCCCCCTCCCCCTTCCCCTTGCCACCGGCTCCACCACCGCGGGCTCAGGAGGAGGAGGGACGCGTTGTCGAGCAGCGACCCTCGCCGCCACCATCGAAGGACTAGGATTCCCTTTCTCCATGGCACGTGAAAGGAAGAAGCAGAAGCAAGAGGAGATAGATGACAAAAGAGTGCGGGACGCCATGCCCCCTTCCCCCTCCTTATAAAGGAGCCGGGTCGGGGCTCGGCCGCCCCGTCCGGCCAATCCAGCCACGAGAGGCGCGCGGAATCGGGACCGACCCGCTGCCCCAACCAGCGACGGCCAGGTTTCCCGCCCCCACCGCTTGCTACCCAAAGTGCATGGGGGACGCGTGGCGGACGTGCAGAGCCGAGGGGACAGGCGAAGTGACCTCTCCCCACCCCGTGATTGTGGGGAGTGGACGCCTTGAAGACCGTTCCCCGTCCCCGTTCAGTAAATGAGCCGCGCCTCCACGCCTCCCTCTTTTTACGGGGAAGGCGCGAGCCGCCTCTTTACTGTGATGTGACGCATGCGTGTGAAAACCGCCCCACGCATGCCGCCCACGTCACGCACACCCCTCCACGCCACACCGCGCACGCGGGTCGTGGGAAGCGGAGCGCGCGAAAAGTCTTACCGCGGTAAAAACCGCCCCACCTGCCCGCGTACCGTTTTGGGCCTGACCCAACAACGTGCCGCGCTTATGTGTGGCCCAGGCCCGGGGGCTCCTTTCGGTGTACAAAAAGAGGGGCATGCTTTTGTACCCCTTTACCTGTGCACGGGCAGTCAGAGCCGCGCCCACGACCACACCAAGCAGAACAGGGGAGGTGAGCCAAGGTAAGACTGAAGCCCAAGACAATCAAGGCAACGCCAAGGCCAAGACCACAAAGAGCAGAGGGACGATGCAGGTTCCCCCGACAAGACCCTTGCCGGGCGGCCTCAATGGCCCCGGCAAGACCCTTGCTGGGACAGCTCGCCCCACACCAACAGAGCGAGCTAACCTTGAGCCCACGGTCCCCAACACCATCATCCACGTGGGGCCAGGGCTCGGGAAGGCACCTCTGTGGTGGCATGCAGATCTTTGTGAAGACATATTCAAGATCAGTTGAGGATTAGAATATGACGGTCCTCGACAAGATCCTTGTCGGGGAAGGCCACCAGACCCCCGGCAAGGCCCTTGCCGGGGACGACAGCGCGCCACGGCAAGACCCTTGCCAGGCCACCTGGCAAGGCCCTCACCAAGGATGCCAGCAGGGCCACCACCAGGTCCACGCCAACCAAGCTTCCACTGCCGCTCACCTGCAGCTGCTAGCCCAACCAGCTGGGTGGGCACCTGCGTGGCGACATGCAGCTCGCAGGCCAACTCGTCAAGCGCATGCGTGGCGGCATGCAGATCTTCGTGAAGACTCCACCACCTCGCCACCTCAGCTGCCTTCCTGCCTACATGGCGCCGCACGCATCACTGGCCAGGGCGCGTGTCGAAGCAAGGAGGAGCGGTGACGGACGGGACGGGCCTCACCCCCATCCCCAATAAAGCAAGGGGACACCTAAGCTACGCATTTCATGCGTCTTGTCCTGTAATACGAGCGATAAGCTCAGGGCACTGCACACCTTTCCACCTCCCGTGTGCCACTGTGGCAGCCCCTTTCGACTATAAAAGGAGGCCCATGGCATACTGGAGAGGGATTCGGCTCTTTCGAACCATGCGGTGACCACAGCTAGTTCGAGAGCTCAAGAACTCTCAGAAATACACCCACCAAAGCAGGACTAGGGTTTTACACATCCTCGCGGCCCGAACCTGGGTAAACGATCCTTGTGCTGTCTACTAGCCCTGCTCTCCTCGCAACCCTGCGCCCCGGCAACCGTAGTAGGGATTCTTGTTATCCCATAGGTGTTGTTCCACACTGACACCGACATTACACGTACGCTTACGCGAGACTGGTTCTACCGACGTGCTTTGCACACAGGTGGCTGGCAGGTGTCAGTTTCTCCAACTTTAGTTGAGCCGTGTGTGGCTACGCCCGGTCCTTGAGAAGGTTAAAACAACACTAACTTGACAAACTATCGTTGTGGTTCTGATGCGTAGGTAAGAACGGTTCTTGGTCAGCCCATATCAGCCACGTAAAACATGCAACAACAAAGTAGAGGACGTCTAACTTGTTTTTGCAGGGCATGTTGTGATGTGATATGGTCAAGGCATGATGCTATATTTTATTTTATGAGATGATCATGTTTTGTAACCGAGTTATCGACAACTGGCAGGAGCCATATGGTTGTCACTTTATTGTATGCAATGCAATCGCCCTGTAATTGCTTTACTTTATCACGAAGCAGTAGCGATAGTCGTAGAAGTAATAGTTGGCGAGACGACAACGATGCTACGATGGAGATCAAGCTGTCACGCCGGTGACGATGGTGATCATGACGGTGCTTCGGAGATGGAGATCACAAGCACAAGGTGATGTTGTCCATATCATATCACTTATATATTGATTGCATGTGATGTTTATCTTTTATGCATCTTATCTTGCTTTGATTGGCGGTAGCATTATAAGATGATCTCTCACTAAATTTCAAGATAAAAGTGTTCTCCCTGAGTATGCACCGTTGCCAAAGTTCGTCGAGCCCAGACACCACGTGATGACCGGGTGTGATAAGCTCTATGTCCATCTACAATGGGTGCAAGCCAGTTTTGCACATGCAGAATACTCAGGTTAAACTTGACGAGCCTAGCATATGTAGATATGGCCTCGGAACACTGATACCGAAAGGTCGAGCATGAATCATATAGTAGATATGATCAACATAGTGATGTTGACCATTGAAAACTACTCCATTTCACATGATGATTGGTTATGGTTTAGTTGATTTGGATCACGTGATCACTTAGATGATTAGAGGGATGTCTATCTAAGTGGGAGTTCTTAAGTAATATGATTAATTGAACTTAAATTTATCATGAACTTAGTACCTGGTAGTATTTTGCTTGTATATGTTGTAGATCAATAGCTTGCGATGTAGTTCCCTGTTTTATGTTTTGACTAGCACATATGCCCGTGTGTTGCAACGGGAGAGACATTTCTTTTCGAGAAGCAATGGGAGAGATAATTGATGTGCCCAGCAAAACGATCTCCGCAGCGGTGCGATAGAGCGAGGAGTTTTGGTATTCTCGCGGATCATGTTTGTCCCGCGAGATCTTGATAGTCGGTGTGGCGGCAACCATCCTATTCGTGCATTTTTTCCTCCGGGTCCGCCTCCGTCATGTGGTTGTGTCTGCCACCTCATTTGGTAGCTATGCAACAGTTGTGTCTGCCTCGTTATTTGGTAGCTATGCGGCGACTTTCGGGGCACGGTTTCTTCGATCACTCTCACAATGGCGTAACCAGATGAATTACTAATTGTAGCGCATAAATACCGTTTAATCAGCATAATTAGGGCATAACCAGATATCAATGACCTTCTTTATTTGGGTTTATTCTCTTTGTTTTAGCGCTCATGTGCCCACAATTTTTTTATGCGAGCCAAACCAACATATTCTCTTTTATTGACACTTGCAAGCTAGCACCGGCAATAATTTACTGACTCCCTCCTTCTGCTCATGATTCTCGAGATAACTTCCTTATTTTGATATAAACTTCTTATTACCAAACAACCTATGGACACATACAAACTGGTGGGAATTTACTATAAAGTTTCAAGGCGATACTATTCTCATCATAATTGAAAGATAGATGAGCTGGTTTTGTCCATCGACATAATATAGAAGGTTCGTAGTTCAATTCCCTCGGGGCTTAAATTTTTGTTGCTCATTGGTCTCACAGAAAAAAATGCGTGGGTAGGCCCAGTTCGTCCCACCCGGGATACAAAAAAAAATCAAGAAGTATGAGCGGGAGGAACAAAACCTATATGTATATTTAATAGGAGGACCAGCAATTTTTATGTAACAAAGCCGCTCTAGCTCAGTTGGCATTCACCTGAGGATGTGGATGCAATGTCGCAAATTCTATTTCTTACGGCCGACAAATATTTTTGGCTCCCTCGACGAGGATTGATGGGCCGGAGGCGGACGACCCAGTAGGGGAGTGCAGTTGAGGCCCAATACTGCCCGGGCGACACAATTTGTTCTTGGGCCAACTGCATGGGGGCTACTATATGCTGCTAGTTACGTAAAATAGCATGTGGGACACACATCAGTTCATGTATGGTCCAACACACTGGCAGGCTCCAAGACGACCAATGTTTGTTAGGCACGCAAAAATCCAAAAAATGATGTGTTGAAGCATCAAAACTATATCCTCAAAGAACGACTACGTGCTGCTAGCCACTCAAAGAAACAAGTCCTATCAACCAATGGGCAGCTCAAACCGTTAAGAACATACTTCAATGTCAGATACAAAACAATTTTTGATTTTTTGAACTTTATAAAAAATATAAATTGCTGAATATTCTTGGAAACATGAATAATTTTGAAAACCCATTTTTTAATTCTTTACATTTTCATAAATACACAAGAAAATTTTACATGTTCGAAATTCACAATTTTATTTGAAACCATGAACCTTTTATAAAAACATGCACATTTTTTGAATTAGTGTTTTTGAAATGAAACATATTTTAAACATTCAGAACAATTTTAGAAAATGAGTTTTCTTTAAACTCGGAAATTATTTTGAATTTGCGAATATTTCACTAAAAAATAATATTTTTCGTATTTGCAACATTTTTTTAATGCATTTTTTTGGAAAATCGTGTACAACTTTGGAAAATGCAAAGAAAAAATGGAACCTTTTTTAAAACTTGGACCAATTTTGGAATGAGAACAAAGATATAAAGTTCTACAAAACATGACCGTTTTTGGAATTCTAAACATTGCTAAAAAATCGTTTTTTCTAAATTATGTTTTTTTTTTGAAAATTATGAATTTTTGAAGAAAAGGGCGAAATAAAAATAAAATTGAAAGGAAAAAGGCAAAATAATCAGGAAAGAAAAAGGGAAAGAAACGGAAAAACAAAACAGAACGTTCAGCCCAGCGTGGACGCACTGTGCGAAGAGGCGACTATTTGACGCCGCATGCAAAGGTGGGCACGAAAACAGATGGGTTGGCTTTGCTGGGCCATATTGCAGGCGGCCCAGGTACGAAATTTTGGTGTTTTTCTTTTCTAATACACGAACGTACATAAATTTAGTACCACCTCGAATAGAAAAAAAACGTTTTCAATGGTGAACGGATGAAAAAATAGGAGAAATGCACCTTGCTTTATTAGTAGTGTTTTGATATGTTCCTAGAGAAAACTAAGTTGAAAGAGGATAGTAGCAATAATGCGGACTTGGTCCGTGATCTGAGGATTATCCTCATTGCTGCACATAAGAATTATGTCCTTGATGCACCGCTAGGTGACAGACCTATTGCAGGAGTGGATGCAGACGTTATGAACGTTTGACAAAAGCTCGGTATGATGACTACTTGATAGTTTAGTGCACCATGCTTTACGGCTTAGAACCGGGACTTCAAAAATGTTTTGAAACGCCACGGAGCATATAAGATGTTCCAAGAGTTGAAATTGGTATTTCATACTCATGCCCGTGTCGAGAGGTATTTGACCTCTGACAGTACTTTGCCTACAAGATGGAGGAGAATTGCTCAGCTAGTGAGCATGTGCTCAGAATGTCTGAGTACTACAATCACTTGAATCAAGTGGGAGTTAATCTTCCAGATAAGATAGTGATTGACAGAGTTCTCTAGTTACTATCACCAAGTTACTAGAACTTCGTGATGAACTATAATATGCAAGGGATAACATAAACGATTCCCAAGCTCTTCGTGATGCTGAAATGGACGAAGGTAGAAATCAAGAAAAGCATCAAGTGTTGATGGTTGACAAGACCACTAGTTTCAAGAAAAGGGCAAAGGGAAGAAGGGGAACTTCAAAGAAGAACGGCAAGCAAGTTGCTTCTCAAGTGAAGAAACCCAAGTCTGGACCTAAGCCTAAGACTGAGTGCTTCTACTGCAAAGGGGCTGGTCACTCGAAGCGGAACTGCCCCAAGTATTTGGCGGATAAGAAGGATGGCAAAGTGAACAAAGGTATATTTTATATACATGTTATTGATGTGTACTTTACTAGTGTTTATAGCAACCCCTAAGTATTTGATACTAGTTTAGTTGCTAAGATTAGTAACTCGAAATGGGAGTTGCAGAATAAACATAGACTAGTTAAGGGTGAAGTGATGATGTGTGTTGGAAGTGGTTCCAAGATTGATATGATCATCATCGCACACTCCCTATACTTTCGGGATTAGTGTTGAACCTAAATAAGTGTTATTTGGTGTTTGCGTTGAGCATGAATATGATTTGATCATGTTTATTGCAATATGGTTATTCATTTAAGTTAGAGAACAATTGTTGTTCTGTTTACATGAATAAAACCTTCTATGGTCATACACACCAACGAAAATGGTTTGTTGGATCTCGATCGTAGTGATACACATATTCATAATATTGAAGCCAAAAGATGCAAAGTTAATAATGATAGTGCAACTTATTTTTGGCACTGCCGTTTAGGTCATATTGGTGTAAAGCGCATGAAGAAACTCCATGCTGATGGAATTTTGGAATCACTTGATTATGAATCAGTTGATGCTTGCGAACCATGCTGTCGGTGTCAAAACCAGCGGATCTCGGGTAGGGGGTCCCGAACTGTGCGTCTAGGCGGATGGTAACAGCAGACAAGGGACACGATGTTTTTACCCAGGTTCGGGCCCTCTCGATGGAGGTAATACCCTACTCCTGCTTGATTAATATTGATGATATGGGTAGTACAAGAGTAGATCTACCACGAGATCAAGGAGGCTAAACCCTAGAAGCTAGCCTATGGTATGATTGTTGTTCGTCATATGGACTAAAACCCTCCGGTTTGTATAGACACTGGATAGGTTAGGGTTACACATAGTCGGTTACAATGGTAGGAGATCTACATATCCGTATCGCCAAGCTTGCCTTCCACGCCAAGGAAAGTCCCATCCGGACACGGGACGAAGTCTTCAATCTTGTATCTTCATAGTCCAGGAGTCCGGCCAGCGGTGATAGTTCGGCTATCCGGACACCCCCTAATCCGGGACTCCCTCAGTAGCCCCCGAACCAGGCTTCAATGACGATGAGTCCGGCGCGTTGATTGTGTTCGGCATTGCGAGACGGGTTCTTCTCCAAATTCCATATACTTGTCGAATAGTGCCCGGCTTCTGATAAATGTTGCGCTCCTTGGCTTCTACGCCCAATAAAGGCCATCTTCCACGTGTTTGAATGAATGCGAAAAGCCAGGGTATTTTTACAATTACCCCCCTAGATGCGCAAATGAGCCGCCTATAAAAGGGGCGAGGTTCTAGATCTGAGTCACACCATCCCCCTTCGCGAGCTTTCATTAGAGCGCCTCTGACCAAAGCCCATTCCATAATGGACAGTCGACGTGGCTCCTTCTCTCGCGCTCCCAGCCCTCAACACTGAAATTGGGAGAAATGCTCAGTCTCGCATAGCGAGCTAGTTATACTCCAAGCCGAGGGATTTCTTCCCCCAGCCTTCATGGTTCCGGTTCGAGCCGGACTCGCCACCTACAAGGGCGGGAAGCAAGCGGAGAGCGTCCCCGGTCCCTCTAAAGGAGAGCGGGTATGCTTCATCTCTTATCTAGTAAGAGGACTCGGATTTCCAATCCATCCGTTTCTCCGGGGACTCTTGGAGTTCTACGGCCTCCAATTGCACCATCTTACTCCTGCCTCCATCTTGCACATCGCGGGCTTCGTGGCCCTTTGCGAACTGTTCTTGGGCGTCGAGGCTCATTTCGGGCTGTGGAAGAGAATATTCTGCCTAGTACCCCGTTCTCATGAGGGGTCAATATATCAAGTGGCGGAGCCGAGCTATGGCGCATCGCCGGGACCGGATACCTATCCGGAACCCCAAAGAAGGCTTCCGAAGACTGGCCTTCGGAATGGTTTTACATGGAGGACATCCCGCTGCCGGATCCTGTTCGGATCGGCCTTCCGGAGTTCAGCAATGCTCCTCTAAAGAAGCGCCTAAGTTGGCGCCCTCGGAGCCCCCGGAGGGAAAATGACCGGGATGTCCTTTATTTGATGAGCCGAATAAGGTTACTGGCTCATGCCGGATTGACCATGATTGGAGTCATGGCAATCTGTATTATGAGGGGAGTGCAGCCGCTCCAATATAGGGGCCGCCCCATGTGGGACTTCAACGGGGAGGACGATGCCACCCGTCACGGCCGCAAAGGGCCGAGATCGGTCACCGAACTGGTGAAGATCTTGTCTGCCATGTATAAAGGAGAGGAGGAGGATTTCCTCCGCGTCAATCCACTGAAGGAGTTTTCCTCGAATAATCCTCGAATTTGGGTAAGCAAAACATCTTTGTGACCTGTACGATCAATGTTCCCGTGGTTAAATATCTCGTTTCATGGTTTTTGCGCAGGAACTGCGCCGGACTGTGGAGAAGATACACAGCCCGCCCCACAACCCGAGGATCCGGAGCGGTCCCTCGATCCAACCTCCGAAGAGGATCCGGATATAAAGGTGGAGTTGATCGACGGGGTGTTCTACCAACTTAGCGTCGACGATGCTTTGGTTGCCATTACGGCTGATTACCCCGGAATACTTCCAGCCTCACAGGTAACTGAGACCGAGATACCAAAGCCCTGATAATGACCCATCCATGCTTATTTTTGATCATCGTACACCAATGGTGCTTCACAGGGGGTACCTTCGAGGCAGGAAGCCGAGCCCGCGGCGGCTGGCCAACAAAGGGCAAGGCGGCCTCAAGAAAGTGCTAAAATGAAGTGCGGTCTGGATCGAAACTCGGCCGCAACGGTATGGCGTGTCACCATAGTCCCAGGATTGATTCCTGGAAGGCGTACTAACGCTGGTGCTCTTTTCAGGAAAAAGAGCGCTTGCCGGACTGAGTCCGGAGAGGTTGCCAATCGAACCTTCACCGGCCAGGCTTCAACGCCGGGTCCGGAGGCTGAGGCGAGCACAAGACATGCGTCGGATGCTCCTCCGACAGAGGATGCCGACAGGTTGTCCGCCACCAACTCCGAGGTGGAGAGCGCCTTGAATCACAGGCGCCGCCGGACAGTTCTTCGTGACGCATGTTTCTCCCCGGAGGCCTTGAATGCCTTCGATTCGGGAGATGCACACCTCCGAGCCGCTCAAGATGGTCTAGCCAGAGCCACAGAGCAGTATGTAAAGGACATACGGGTAAGGAAATTTGACAGTTATATATGCCAGTAGCCCCCGAGACTTAAAATAGTTAGAATAACTGATTTAAGGATCATTTGTTATGCAGGATCTTACAAAAAAGAATACCCGACTGTCCCAGGAGCTTGAAGAGTGCAAGGCCCAACTGGAGGCCGCACTAGCCGCCATGAGGGGAGCCGCAGAGACCCCCACCGTAATATACACTTTAAAAGATAAATAGTTTATGAAGTGCGGCGGGTTTGTAAATCTGACAAAAATATTGCAGATGGCGCCGGACTAGATCCGGACAAGCAGCAACTTTTGCGCCAGCTAAAGGCCGGCAAGAGCGTGCTTACGAGGGTGCGGCAGGAGAAAAATAACCTCCAAGACGCCAACACCAAGCTGGGTGAGGAACTAAAGGATGTTCGTGCCCAGTTGTCTGACTCCGTAAAGGAGAATCGGCGGCTTCATCGCGGCATTTTCAGTAAGTGCTTGAGCGAACTTTAAAAGTGTTCGGCGAGGAAGGCGACTAACATAAACATGTATGTAGGTTTGCTCACAGGTCGTCCTGAGGAGGAGATGCCCAGTTCTTTGGGTGATCTTCTTCCCGAACTGCGTCAGCTGCACGAACGAGTCCGGCAGGTGATGAAAGGCATCGGCCAGGCCTTGTGGCCATCTATCTCCCTGCCCGAAGGCATTGGGGAGTTGGCGGAGCGGCTTCAAGGAGCACGGGCGCTTCCGACTATGGAAGATATCGGCCTGCCGTCAAAGGCGCCAGGGAGGCTGGGCCATGGTAAAGACGCGGTACACGGTTGTTGACCCAAACCACATGGCCGAGGTCGGACCTGTGGGGCCTGATGGGATGGAGATCCCTATAAGGTTAGTGTACGGCCAAGTAGAATTGGCCGCCAAGTATTCCCAGCAAGATTGTAAATTAGATAGCCTATTAGATGGCATTCAGGAGGAATACAATGAGTCGAGTTGACTATGTAAAAAATATGACATGAAAAAATGTCTTCTAGCCGGATTGTAGATCGTTTGTCATGGCGGACCTTTTAACCGACCTCCGGACCCAATAGTCCGGAGTGTGTCCGAATACCTTCGTGGTTATATAAGAACCGTGTATGCATGGAGACAAGGCGTAGGGGTCATTGTTGCTGTATCAGACAAGTGCCCAACTAGTTATGTTATATTACATGGGTAGTAAGAAACATCTTCCAGGGAGAATAGTTCCGTTAAGGGTTCCTTTCGCTGGGATGCATGCCCTAAAGTGCATGCCAAAGCTGCTATTAAAGCAGAAAATCATCTGGGGGCAGATGGGTAAATAGTTAAAAATCATCTTTCAGTTCACCGACCGAATATTCCCTTAAGAACGCTAGCTTTCGGCTTCACCCAGTCTGAGCTACACATCCGGCTGATCCGGCAGTAACAATCGCAGAGGTGCTTCCTTTACCACCTAGCCGAACAATGGGGAATGTAGGGGTAAGCACAGGAGCCAGGCAACCCAGCTTGGCCAAAACTTAAGTCATATCGATGCATATAATGGTGAATAAAAGGTACATGCGGAAGTTTAACGCATGTGTCACTACTAGAAAAAGGGCTATAGATGGGATTGACACAAATGGCGCACCAGACAAGCGGTGCGCCATTAGTATATACTAATGGCGCACCACCCTCTGATACGCCATTAGAGTTGAAACTACTAATGGCGCACTTTGGCCCAAGGTGCGCCATTAGTATCAAATTTTTGAACTATGCGCTTTGTCCAAACATACTAATGGCGCATCCGCACTCGATGCGCCATTAGTAGTTGTAACTAGTAATGGCGCACCTGTCGAAAGTGCGCCACTAATGTTGTTTTTTATTATATTTTTTATTCCTTTTTTGCAAAACTACTAATGGCGCCTTTGTTCCACTGCGCCATTACTAGTTTAAACTAGTAATGAGGCTTTGTGGAACGATGCGCCATTAGTATGTTTTTTTGCAAAACTACTAATGGCGCACCACCAGAAGGTGCGCCATTAGTAACCTGGATTACTATTGGCGCATTTAGAGTTGGTGCGCCATTAGTAAGTGGGCAGCAACAAGATATTTTGGACAGCCTCTCCTACCCACACTCACTTTCTCCCCACTTCATTCTCTCCACCTCCTTCTTGTCTCGGGTGCCTCCTCTTTTTCACCTCATTTCCACCATAGATTCATTCAAATTAAGTGGTTAAATTACATTGTTTTGATAGGTAAGTATGGGGGGAAGCTATATTTATGTTGTTCTCCCTACAACAATGTGCACATGCACTTTTTATGGCCTAGCTAGATCTATGTATGTTCGTGGTGTTGCATATGTTTGTGGTGTTGCATATGTGTTTGTGTTTGGAGGTGTACCGGTATTTGAAATGCGATAGTTGCCAATATTTTGCCGGAATGTTGATTCATTTCCGTTTCGGCGAGAATTTTGGCATTAAGCATTCTTTTTGGTCCTATTTTTAGGGAAAGTCATGACAAATTTTTTCTTGGTTCTAAAATATTGTTTTGCTCTACCCATGACGACCATGGTCCATACGATGACCGAAGGAATCATGAATAGGTTTTTGAGGTCATGAAGGCGAGATGCTTCAAAAGAACGAGACAGAGATAAGATGTACGTGTCGAAGATGCAAGCTGAAGAGCCTTATTGCGGACCCGGATTCCGGGCAGGTGCGGGACCACCTGCTCTTGCGTGGTTTCATGGATGGCTATCGGTGGCAAGGTGATGAAGATGACTATGAAGTGGTCCATGGGGGCCAGGCAAGAAATGAGGAAGGGTAGCAAGACAACCACCGCGGCTCGGGCGGGCGAGAAGACGAAGAATCCCCAGGAGATGATCATGACGGTGATGCTGTACACAGTCATCATGTAGAAGATGCAGGACATGATGATGAGGAAGATGCCGGAGCAGACGACGGGCATGATCATGAAGATGATGATGCCGGCGGAGCAGACGACGTTGGACCATCGATGGGCTGGGTGCAGGACCCTCATATTCAAGAGCTGCTTCTCAAGCAGACGGATAACGCAAGAGCTGCCGCCCGAGAAAGCCAAGATGGATCAACTTGAGTTAGACGCGGTTACTCCATTGTATGAAGGATGCAGGCCCGAGGATACCCGCTGAAAGTAATGCTCATGGCTCGGAGATGAAGGTAAAACACAAAATGACCGACGATGCTTCGACGAGAACATGTCATTCTGGCACGAACGTCTTCCCAAGGGGAACAAGTGCCCGACCAGTTTGGAGGAGGCTAAGAAAATCGTGTGTCCTCTGGATTTACCGCACGTGAAATACCATGTGTGCATGAAGAATTGCATCATTTATCGGGACGAGCACGCGGAGTCTACCATATGTCCGGTGTGCGGCGTCACTCGATACAAGAAGAGGAAGAAAGCTCCTCGAAAAGTGGTGTGGTACTTTCCGATCACTCCTCGTCTGCAGCGGTATTTCGCGGACCCTAAGGTAGCAAAGCTCCCGCGTTGGCACGCGGATAGGGAGGAGAAGAAGCGAAGATGACGCAAATGATCCGGAGATAGATAAAAAGACAAGATGCTGAGTCACCCTAAGGATGCGAGCCAGTGGCAAGCATTGAACTTCAAGACCGAATTTGGGAAGGATCCAAGGAACATCGTCTGGGCGCGAGCACCGATGGAGTCAATCCGTTTGGCAGCAGAGAAGCACACATAGCACCTGGCCTGTGTTTGTGTGGATGTACAACCTTCCCCCTGGTTGTGCATGAAGAGGAAGTACATTCACATGAGTATGCTAATTGAAGGACCGAAACAACCAGGGAACGACATCAATCTGTATCTGGGGCTGCTGAAAGAGGAGCTTGACACGCTGTGGAAAACGCCAGCCAATACGTGGGACGCCTTGATGTCATGCATATCACGGAGAACGTGTGCGAGAGTCTGCTTGGTACCCTGCTCAACATGCCAGAGAGGACCAAAGATGGGCCGAAAGCAAGGGCAGACTTGAAATCAATGGGCATCAGGCAGGAGCTTCACGCTAATGATGATGATGATGATGATGATGATGATGATGATGATGATGATGAGGCGAAGCAGGACACAGAAAGTCGTCGCAAAGGCAAAATGGCCAAGTTTTCCGGAAATGACTACCCTCCCGCGTGCTTCACTCTAAGTCGGGAGGAGATCGAGCAGTTTTTCACCTGCCTCCTAGGAGTAAAACTTCCTTACGGTTCTGGCAGGGGTAGATAAGCGAGATACCTAGACCCAGCGTAATCAGAAGTTCGGTGGGATGAAGTCTCACGACTGTCACGCGTCGATGACGCAGATACTTCCAATTGCAATCCGTGGGATCATGGACGCGCACGTCCGTGAAACGCTATTTGGCCTATGCAACTTTTTCGACGTCATCTCTCGGAAGTCGATTGGCGTGAGGCAACTCAGAAGGCTACAGGAAGAGATCGTGGTGATACTATGAGAGCTTGAGATGTACTTCCCACCCGCATTCTTCAACGTTATGGTGCATCTGCTGGTCCATATAGTGGAGGATATCATCCAACTCGGGCCGACGTTCCTGCATAGCATGATGCCGTTCGAAAGGATGAATGGTGTCATCAAAGGATACGTTCGCAACATGTCACGTCCAGAGGGAAGTATAGCCAGGGGCTTTCTGACCGAAGAGTGCATCTCCTACTGCACGAATTATCTAGGCATCGAGAACCCGTTGGTCTGCCCGTCAGCGAGCACCTCGGCAGGCTCGCTTGATGGGGTCACCGTGAGGGTCGCCACGAAATGCATGTCGACTTAGGGGGTCGACTCGCCGACTTTGAAAGAGCAAACCTAGTCGCGCTACAACACTTAGACGTGGTCGATACATGGGTGGTAGAGCACAAAACCTTTATTAAGAAGACGTACAATGACCGAGGCCAAAAGAGGACGGACGGAGATATAATCAAAGAGCACAACTCATGTTTCACGCGTTGGTTCAAGCAGAAGCTTCTGTCGTACCCTTTACATGAGGATTCTTCCGAAGAATAAAAACTTATATTCGCCTTGTCACAGGGCGCCGATCACAACCTGATGACCTATGAGGCGTACGATATCAATGGTACACATTCTACACCGAGGCCAAGGACATGAAGAGCGATGGTTATCAGAACTCCGGGATAACGTTGGAATCCTACACCGGTAATGACAAGGACAGATACTACAGAAGGATCGAGGAGATCTGGGAGCTGAGCTACGCTGGAGAGAAGGTCCCGATGTTCCGTGTCAGATGGGCGAAGAGCGTCCTAAAAGAAGACCGGTATTTCACCACCATGGTTATACGAAGCCAAATCCAAGACCACGGCATAAGCGTCACCGCTTGAAAAAATGAGCCATGGGTACAGGCTTCCCAAGTTGACCAATGCTTCTTCATTACCGACCCGTCAAAGCCCGATCGTGTTGTCGTGAGGAGAGGCAAAAGGAAGATCATAGGAATGGATGGAGTTGCCAATGAGCAAGACTTCGACAAGCACGGGCGACCCGAGGATCGAACATGACGACGATGATGAAGTAGCAGCATACACCACAAGAAGAAGCAGGACCACCCAACCTAAAGGACGTCCGTTCCACAGAAGAACTCCATTTGCGAAAAAGAAGGGAAAGAAGATTGTGAACAGATAGCTAGCTAAGATCGATTGTATTTAAATCATAGCCTTCATTTCTCGATTGTATTTCATGGGCACTTTTTGAACTATCATGAATATTTTTAAATTTCATGGACACTCGATCTCGACCCCCCTCCATCTCGATCGCTATCCCACCTCGCCAGATCCGGTCCCGCTCGCCGCCGAGCACCCCCCGGTCCACCGGCCGCCGCCACCGACCCCGCACCTCGATTCCCCTACTCAACCGCCACCGACCCCGCACCCCTCCCTACTCAACCGCCGCCGACCCCCGCACCCCGCACCTCCCCGCTCCACCGGCATTACTGTTTGATGATATTTTAAAAAATTATTACTGTCTTATAAAAAAATATTACTGTTATGATTTAAACAAGTTTGAACATATTTAAACACAAATAAGTATCAAACAAAATTTTAAATGCATAAAAAATTGTGGAGCACAGGAATCGAACCCAGGACCTCCTGGTGTGAGAAGCTGGTCTTGACAGTCGAGCTAGTAGAGGGAGCTTGATGTGGATAAGGACAGGTGGAAGATAACCTGTTGGCTCGAGCAGAAATCAAAAAAAAATACTCTGGCGCACAGGCGAGGTGCGCCATTAGTATGGATGTACTTATGGCGCACCGAGGTGTGGTGCGCCATTAGTATTGTGCCGCCCCCATCCATATTTCCTCCCCAGCCCAAACCTATCCCCTCTCTCTCCCTCGCCCTCGCCCTCGATCCCCTTCCCCTCTCCTCTCCCGATGCCGCTGCCCCACCGCCTCGACGCCACCCCGACGCCGCCTTGACGCCTCGACGCCCCGACGCCGCCTCCTCACCGCCCTTGCCTCATCGCGGGCTCGCCACACCGCAGCTCGGCCTCCGCTCCAGCCACCGCCATCCCCACGGTGTCTTGCTGACCGTTGCCGCCGCCGCGTCGCCGGACGTCGAGAAGGAGCCCTCCTGATCGCTCCCTGTGCCTCCGGACGAACCCTCCTCCGACTTATCGGTGAGAAGTGAGCAGCGCCATGGCCTCGCAAACAGAGTCCCATCTCTAATTCTCAATCTTAGTGACAAAAACTGTCACTACCCCCAAATTGGCTGCCATTTAAGAAGGTTTATTGGTTCTGGTTTATCGCAGGTTGCTCGAGAAAGGCAGCTACTTCCCGGTGACCGCCGTCCAGCGCTTCGACGCCGCGGTGAGTGAGCTCCTTCCTCGTGCCTCTCTCACATTTTGCCTTTATCTGTTGGTGCTTGCTAGGATCGCTCCAGTTTCTGCTGCTTAGAGTGTGTGCAGTTTCCTTTCTCTGACAAATTAGGGAAATGAACCATTCCAGAAATAAATGAATTACAAATGCAGTTTCCTTTGTCTGAAAGATGGCTCAAACAGAACATGTTTAGTAAATCTGAGATAGATTGCAGATGGGCTACAAGATGCGCTAGAGCACATTGCTTCCAGCAAGCACATGGAGTAGCAAGTTTAAAATTATTGAATGTATTACATAAGTAAATGTACTCCAAATGGCACCATCAGTTAAGCATGTACTCCAACTAAAAACACCAGGACATTATGTCTATCAAATCTTGCAGTTCTCCTTATCAACGCGCTCCTTTCCCTTGCTCTGAACCTCTCTCTGCTGCTGCTCTTTTTCCTGCTACTCGCTGTTGCTCTTCTTTTCCTAACCAACAACAAATAAAACTACGAAGAAATGTTGATCAAGCAAAATTCCAGCTTTGGATCGTAAAGTGCAGTCATGTTTGGCAAAAGGCTTCAGTAGCTTCAGTAGTTTAAAATGGAGTAGTTAGAGTAGATTCAGTAGCTTAAAAATGGAGTAGAGGCAGGGGCGGCGAGGAGGCCCGCAAGCTCAGGTTCCAAATTCCCCTTCAGACTCTGTAACTGCAATGTTCATTTTTATTTATTTTTTGTAAATGGAGCAAGACCATCTTGAGTACCATTAGCCGAAATCAGATTTGCCTCAAACAGAACATCACTGTGAACTGGGTCTCAACCAGATTGTCTCAACTTCACTCCAATCATATGCTCTGGATGTACTATGTGACATTGGTGATTGCTCAGCTACCCACATTCAGTTTTTTGTATCATGCACATTTGCATCTTGTGTCTGAGTTTTTTTAAAGCGTGTGCGTGTGTGACATGTTACTGATTTACACTGTCCATGGAATATACAATTTTAACACCCATATTGTTAATGGGGTCTCAAACCGTGAAAAGTATCTTGGATCTCAAACTGTATTCTCAGCAGGGCTCCTTCTATGTTCTTTTAGCTGACGATGAAATGAAGCAGACAATCCTCCTTGTTTAGCAAGTTGTACCCGATTTTGTTAAAGAGTTCAGAACACTAGTTAAACTGAAAGAAATATTGCATTATAACTACGGCTAAGTATTGAAACATAATACAATTCTGCTTATGTGTTGCATCTTTTGGAACTATATTTATCATTACAATTTCAAGGAATCTGCACTTCATGTGATGTTCGATCTCAACTTCGCTTGAGAAAACATGTCTCGATAAGCAAAATAACGGTTATCATGGTCCGACTCATGTTGAAGATTGTGCACCCTGCTAGTAAATAGCATCAGACTGAATGTCTTTTATATATGGTACTGCTAGTAAATAGCTTCTTCTATATACTAATTTGCATCAAAGTGTAGAACAAAGCATCGGTGAATAACTAACGGTGGGTAATTAACCTAACTATTCATTTTCCTTAGGTTAATATTAAAATGTCCGATGTATATATATTTGAAAATGATTGCTGCTAGATGTTAATTTCTGGTACTAGCTAGAATTTGGCCTTTGAAAAGCAAAAGCAAAAGCTAATTAACTGCTTTGGGTAATAGCCTTTGGTACTACATTAGCTAAAATATGTGTTACGAAACACTGAGAGCAGAAACACTTACTACATACATATGCTCAAGAAACACTTACTAACTAGAAAAGGTTTTGACTTGAAATGTTAATAGCACAGAGAGCACCACAAGTTAAACACCTCAATCTGTTAGTATTTGTCTGCATTTTCTCACATTCTTCTTGTAAATGATCCGGTATTGCTTGTAGTGGTTTGTCCAAAATGTTGAATGATACTGCTTGGAGATGCATATATTGTTTCACCTCTTCACATGCCAATGTATTTTCCATGTTGTGATGGAGGCCTTTTTTGCCTTGTCCACCGAGAGGCCCTTGAGTTTGCTGGAATGTCGATTAACTTCCGTTCCAAAGAATTGGTACTCCATTTGTCCTATTTTTAGCAAAGGTCATGCTGAAATTTTCCGTGAATTTTAGCATGACTTTGCTAAAATAGGACATATGGGTACTTGTGACTAATGCATGGGCAGGTACTTGTGACTAATGATGAAAGCTTAGGCTTTTAGGGTGCCTCGGCGTCGAAAAACCCTCAATGATAAAAGCTTAGCTTTTAGGATGCCTCGGTGTCGACAAACCCTAAATGATGAGACCATGATCTTGTTCCTTGACAATAACCAACTTTTTGACCAAACTTTGTTCCTATTTAGAGAGAAACATGGCCAACAACGATGAGGCCGGGGGTTCGGGCAGCAAGGCATTCTGGGAGCTGTCCCAGGAGATGGAGGAACAACCTCACTTGTATGAGGACACCGCCTTCCCCACCGATCCTGAGACCACTTATGGTACCGCCGAGGATGACCCCACTGATGCCACCACTGATGGTGCCGCCGAGGATGCCACCACTGATGATGGCGGCGCACGCACAGATGGCAGCCAACCGAAGAGGCAACGGAAGGACCGGCGCCCGACCATGCTCCGCACCCTCAAGGAGGAAGTTACTGAAGTGGACTCCGACGGGAATCCAACGGCGCCCGAACGAATAGTCAAGGGGTACTCGCTTCAGCTCGGGTGCATTCTCTGGAGCACCGTCTCGATCAACACCGAGAACCTGAGGCATCATGACCGAGGGAATTTGCGCAACCTCCTCTTCAAGAAGCTGCACGAACGATACAAGTTCCCCGCTGAATTTGAAAACACAAACCTCAAAGGGAATAAAGTGAACAATGCTGCCCTCACGAAGATGAGCAAGGCCCTGTCTACTTGGAAAAGCAATGTGAAGAGAACGATCGAGAAAGGTGAGAGTTATGAGAAGATCAAGGAGAAAAATCCTTCGATCACCGAAGATGACTACAACGACTTCAAGATCAATTGCTCGAGCACTGCAAACTCCCAATCAAGTCAATGGGGGAAAGAAATGCGGGAGCTGAACTTAGGGGAACACACACTCGGCCCCGGGGGTTACAGAGTGGCGGAGCCTATATGGGACAAGGAGGAGGCGGACCGTGCCGAGCAAGGCCTACCGCCCCTCTTCAATAAATACGGTGACAAGCAGACCAGGAACTTTGTCAGGGCCGGGACAAGAAGGACCCAAAAACAAAGGAGCTTACCACGGATCGGAAGACCAGGGCGCTTGAGCTTGTTCTGGTAAGGAATACACCCCCGCGTAATTAGCTCCATATGGTTGCATTCTAATTAATGAAGCCAAATTTCTAAATGGTTCACATTCCTTCCGCAGGCATCGAAAGCGATGGCGCTGGGTCGACTAAGAGCAACCCTTGGGACACCACTCTAAATAGAGGCGTTGAATGTAATGAAGAACAAGGATAAGCTCGAAGCCAACGTCAGCTGGTCGTGTGGCCGGCAAAGGCTTGTCGACAAAATGGTCGTCATACTATAACACTGGTGGGTGAAAGGAGAAAAAGACCAGCTCGGAAAGCCAGGCGCGCGAGGTTCAAGAACTCAAGGCATAGGTGGCGCGGATTCCGGAGATTGTCCAAGAGCAAGTGCAACAACAACTCGGAGCGACGATCACCGCCATTGTGCCTACCTTGATCGAGGGGTTGAGTGCGTGGATTGCGGGCGGCCAGGGGCCGCCCGATTCCTAGCTTCACGGCCAGCAACTCACAGAACGCGATGGCGGGGCCATTGGTGTCTCCGGCGGAGGCGGCATTGGTGTCTCCGACGCCGGCACGGGAGCTTAATGCACCCGGGTGTATGCCGGCCGCCACCTCTGCAACAAGCGGCCCCTCCGTCAACTGCACGCCCTCCGTTGGCGGTGCCTCGACATTAGCCGAGCTCGACGCCATCATCACGGTAACTAATTAAGCCTCTCTCGGCCGAGGACTTCATCTCCTTGCCTTTGACTGGGCATCCCTGACGCCCTACATGTTTCCGCAGGGCGCCGCCGACGTTCCTTGCACTCTCCTGCACTTCGTGAACAACGAGTTGGTCGATGTCGCCAAGGGAAAAATCGTTCAACCGGGCAACCCCTTGTTCCACGGTACCCAGATGCCACCCAACTTGTTTAGGGTTCAACTGGTTCGGGTGCTGCCAGGCTGCGACGAGTTGTTACCTCCGATTCGACCCGTCGGGGCCGACAATGATGACGTGATGACCCTCAGCGCCTGCCTGAGCTGGCCCCTGCTTTGGCCGAAGAGCCAGATTCGTTTGGGAGCGGGGGACACCACCCCAAAGACAACACCGCCAGTCGTGCCGGCGCCAAGTCGGCCCCATGGCAAGACCGCCGCAACGGTGCCGGACATCCCTATGCCACTGGATCCAAACATGCATATGGCACAGGATCAGAACAACGACGATGACGATACGTTTGGCAACGTCGATCAGTACTTTGCCGATCATGGGTACGGTGGCGACTTCATGGGGCCTCCTTCTCAAGAACTCAACCCAACAAAAGACGTGCGCGATCTAGCTGGTACCATAGAGAAGCCAAGTTGCAACAGGCGTCGTCTGCCGTTCAGCTCTCTGGAGACGCCTCCAGCTGCCGACTTCACCGAGCCTCAGATAGGCGAGGTGCGAAATATTATTAGCCCCAACACACTCAAGAAGGTGGTCTGTGAGCAGAACTCGGTCCCATTACAGGAGAAGAAGAAGGCACACAAAAGAAAGACTAACAAGGGTGCGGGCCAGCCGGCACCGAGTATGATCCGTGCTTAGGACGGGCCACCTTCACCTGAGGATATCTCGAGGAGGGTGCATGTGGCGGGTAGGGCGATGCTACCGACAAATATGCTCAATGCTGCAATCGGTGCTATGCGGAGTCTGCATGACAGTGTTCTTTCTTTGGAGAAGCGGCGTCTCAGAGAGAAGGATGTGGCATACCCGGTTTTCGCGGCCAAGGTGCCAGAAGGCAAGGGCTTTGTGGATAACTCCATCGGGCGTACGATCGTCCTGCGGTTTGATGACATCCATGCTATGTTGAACCTTCATCCGCTGCACTACACCTTCGTTCGGCTATTTTCGCTGAGTATGGAGATGCGGATCATTCGCGACAAGACCAAGGACATCGTGATAGTCGACCCCTTCTACATGCGTGCCAAGATATTGGGCAGCGCTGGGGACCGGCAAGTCGCGAGTTCTTACCTCGAAGGCGTCATTCTGGCAAACCAAGATAAGGATAACTTCCTCGTGCCTTACTTTCCCGAGTAAGTCCTCCCCTCAACCGGCCCGTAACATATGAATTCTTAGATTTCGACCATTTTTCTTTGAACATTCCGTGTTTTCTACAGTGACACACATTGCAGGCTCATCCTTCTAAGCCCCAAATATTCCATGGCCACGTATTTCGACCCGGACCGTCAGTCGAACGTAGACTACACAAATGTCAAGAAGGTTCTTGATGATGTTCTCCCCGGCTACGCCAAATCTGGAGGCACCTTCACCAGGCCTATTCGTAATGCACGGCAAGCACGTGTTCTCCCACAATGACGTTACGCTGCTGCGTCAAGCAGCCGCTGGCGGTCGAAGGGTGCCTACTACGCCATCCATAACATGCGAGGCGATCGACGGGACCATCATCAACTTCTGCTACCGAGTAAACTCAAAGATCGTGTTGGCAATCCAGGACGCGGACATCAGACAAGAATTCTTTCGCATCCAGTCGGAGTTTGCGGAAATCATCCATCAAGATGTCCTTCGTACCTCGGGGCAGTTCTACCTAAGAAATCAACCGTCCAACAGTGACATCGACACAATGCTACAAATGCAGGCTGACAACGCCCGTTATTTCATGACTCCCACAATAGACGGCGGCTTCATCCATGCTCCGGTCCCTTGAGTCGAGTCGAAAGCAGTGATGCTGTGTCTAGTTCTGAAACATCGATTGGCTCATGTTGTAATTAAACTTTAATGAACTTGTAGTATGTCTCTTTGGTTTCGAGAGTCGTTCAACTTAGATGTAATCGATGCTATTATGTCTTGCTTTTCTCTTCCGATCGTTCTGTTGCATACTTATATATTGCTTATGTATTGTCTGTGAATTGGTACTAAAGTTTCGTTTGGCTAGTGCATAGCGATGCCGTCGTATGTCGTGTACAAGGGTAAGGTTCCCGGAGTCTCTGACGATCGGGAGGAGTGTCGGAGACAGGTTCACCGATTCAGCGGTAACAGTTACAAAGGGTACACCACTAGGGCCGAGGCCGAATCTAGATACGCCCGCTATCTAGCGGAACAGGGGAGGGAGCGTTGGAGGAACCAGATGAAGACGAGTTTCATCGTGATGATGCTCATCATGATGACCGCAGCTCTCTTCTATGTGATGGTAGTTTAGATGATCGATATCGACTTGTAATGTGAAGACAAACTCGCTACTCGCGGTCTCGAGACTTGTAATATAATGTTCTATCTTTGTTCGGTCTTTTCAATTCGGAGACTAATATGGTGAATTGTATTCGGAGACTAATATGATGAATTGTATTCAGAGACTAATCTTCTATTGTATTCAATGAATCTGTTGTTGATGTGTGTTGTCTATATTTTGTCCAATTATACATTTTGTAACATGTGCAAAAAACAGAAAAAAAGATAATATTCATACTAATGGCGCATCACATCACAGTGCGCCATTAGTATGCCAAAGGATACTAATGGCGCATCATTAAACAATGCGCCATTAGTATGGCGAAGTTACTAATGGCGCATCTTGTTGTTATGCGCCATTAGTATGCCAAAGCACCTGGGTATACATGGCCCCCTGGGAGGCATACTAATGGCGCACTGTTGTATATACTAATGGCGCATCTGAGGTCTGCCATTAGTATACCAGATACTAGTGGCGCACCAGTGGTGCACCATTAGTAAAATATACTAATGGCGTGGCACTAATGGCGCACCACTAATGCACCATTAATGGCCAAATTAGGTGCGCCATTAGTACCCGTATAAATAAGCTTCTGTTAAAGAAACCGCCAGGTATAATGAGCGCGGACGGCGCGTCAAGTATGTGTGAAAAAAGCGCAAACAAGCCTCTAGAGGCTTCGAGAAGAAGGAGGAGGAAGGAGAGAAATAAAAGACAGCAAAAATAGAAAATGTGGACGGAGGAAGTAGATGAACTTGGAGTCCGGCGCTTAGGCGTAGAATCTTCATAGACGGGCTGCGTTCCATGGGTTCGGCTCGAGTCGGTTATCCGATGCGTTTCGCAGACGGTATGCCCCGCCGGTCAGGACTTGGTCGATGATGAAGGGACCTTCCCATTTGGGCTTGAGTTTGTCCTTTTTCTTGTCCGGCAGCGTAGAACTAGTTCGCCAACGTTATAAGCTTTGGCCCGTGCTTCCTCGCTTTGATATCTTCGAGCCTGCTGTTGATAAAATGCGGAACGAGCTTTTGCCACGTCGCGCTCCTCCTCCAATGCGTCCAAGCTGTCCTGCCGACCGGGCTCGGCTTCTCTTTCTTCATACATGCGCACGCGAGGTGAGTCATGTATTATGTCGCAGGGCAAGACTGGCTCTGCGCCGTACACCATGAAGAAAGATGTGAATCCGGTAGTACGATTCGGCGTGGTCCGCAGCCCCCAGAGTGCGGAGTCGAGCTCCTCAGCCCAGTGCGTGTTAGATTCCTTGAGGGACCGCACTAATCTGGGTTTAATGCCGCTCATGATTAGACCATTTGCTCGTTCGACTTGGTCGTTGGTTTGAGGGTGATAGACTGAGGCGTAATCGAGCTTGATGCACATGTTTTTGCACCATAATTTGACCTCATCGGCCGTAAAGTTGGTGCCGTTATCAGTGATGATACTGTGGAGGACACCGTAACGGTGCACTACCCCTGATATGAAGTCTATCACTGGTCCGGATTCAGCGGTTTTCACAGGTTTGGTCTCTATCCATTTGGTGAATTTATCCACCATGACCAATAGGTATATTTGCTTGTGGGTTCCTCCCTTAAGGGGTCCAACCATGTCAAGCCCCCAGACCACGAACGGCCAGGTGATGGGTATAGTTTTGAGGGTGGTTGGTGGCATGTGGCTTTGGTTAGCAAAAAGCTGGCAACCGACGCATCGTTGGACTAAGTCCTGCGCGTCTGCCCGGGCCGTCGGCCAATAAAATCCTGTACGGAAGGCCTTGCCTATAAGGGCCCGGGCTGCGGCGTGGTGCCCACCCAGTCCAGCATGAATTTCAGGCAGGAGGTTACACCCTTCCTCTTCGGAGATACACCTTTGAAGGACTCCGGTAGTGCTTTTCTTATAAAGCTCTCCCTCATGGACTTTATAGGCTTTAGATCGCCGTACTATGCAGCGAGCCTCATTTTGGTCTTCGGGGGTTCCTGCCTAGTTAGGTAGGCTAGGAATGGTTCCGTCCACGGGGCGATAACCACCATTATTTCGTGGGCAGAGGGTGTTATCTCGGTGGCAGGGCCTCCGATTGTGTCAGAGTGTTCGGCGTCAGTAAAGGCTGCTTGGGTCCGGATTGTTATTGCCGGACTCCCCTTCCCATAGTACGGATGGCTTGAACAGCCGTTCCAGAAAGATATTGGGTGGGACGGCATCACGTTTTGCACCGATGTGTGCCAATATGTCCGCTGCCTGGTTGTTATCCCGGGACCCGGGCTATATGATGAAATTTGATCCCCTCGAACCGTGCTGACATTTTTAGGACCGCATTGCGGTATGCTGCCATTTTCAGATCTTTTGCATCAATGTCTCCGTTTATTTGAGATATCGCGAGGTTCGAATCCCCGCGCACCTCTAGGCGTTTAATGCCCATGGAGACTGCCATCCGGAGGCCGTGCAGAAGGGCCTCGTATTCGGCTGCGTTGTTGGAGTCCGTATACATTATCGAAGGACGTATTGGACTGTGTCCCCGGTTGGGGATGTCGGACGACGCCAGCCCCTGACCGCCAACATTTTGGAGCCGTCAAAGTGCATGATCAATTGGAGTATGCGCCGTACTCTTTAGGGAGTTCGGCCGGTCCATTCGCCACGAAGTCGGCTAAAACCTGCGACTTGATAGCTCGTCGTGGCTTGTAGGTTATGTCGAATGGAAGGAGCTCTATGGCCCATTTAGCAATCCGGCCCGTCGCGTCGCAGTTGTTTATAATGTCATTAAGAGGTACTTCGGAGGCTACCGTTATCGAGCACTCTTGAAAGTAGTGTCGCAGCTTCCGGGATGCCATGAACACCACGTATGCTATCTTTTGATAGTGTAGGTAACGGGACTTGCATGGAGTTAGGACAGTGGACACATAGTGAACCTGTTTTTGAAGAGGGAACCGGTGTCCGTCCGTTTCTCGTTCGACAACGAGCCCCGCACTGACAACTTGATGTGTTGCGGCGATATATAATAGCATTGGTTCGCCCACATTGGGCGCGGCCAGGACCGGATTGGTTGCAAATATGGCTTTTATCTCTTCGAGTCCGGCCGTGGCGGCATCCGTCCACTCGAAGTGTTCGGTGCGGCGGAGGAGGCGGTAAAGGGGTAACGCCTTTTCTCCCAAACGGGAAATAAAGCGGCTTAGAGCCGCTATGGATCCCGTCAATTTTTTTATTTGCTTGAGGTCTTTTGGAATATCCAATTGTGACAGAGCTCGGATCTTGGCTGGGGTTGCTTCAATTCCTCTACCGGACACAATGAAGCCCAGGAGCTTTCCGGCTGGAACGCTGAAGACGCATTTTTCCGGATTGAGCTTGATGTCGTATTTTCGAAGATTGTCTAATGTGAGCCTCAAGTCGTCTACTAGAGTTTAGACGTGCTTGGTTTTGACGACCACGTCATCTACATACGCTTCCACTGTTTTGCCGATCTGGTCTGCGCGGACATGTACGAATCATGCGGCGATATGTTGCGCCGGCGTTTTGAGCCCAAAGGGCATTGTGTTGAAGCGAGCGGGCCGTATGGAGTGATGAATGCTGTTGCAGCTTGGTGCAGCTCCGCCATCTTGATTTGGTGGTAGCCGAGTACGCGTCGAGGAAGCACAATGAGTCGTGTCCTGCTGTAGCGTCAATAATTTGATCAATTCGAGGGAGGGGGAAGGGATCCTTTGGGAAAGCCTTATTAAGGTCTTTGAAATCAACACATAGGCGCCAGGATTTATCATTCTTTGGTACCATCACCCGGTTTGCTAGCCAGTCCGGATGTTTTATATCTCTGATGAATCCGGCTTCAAAAGTTTGGCTAGCTCCTCTCCCATGGCCTGTCTCTTGGGTTCAGAAAAGTGCCGAAGGGCCTGTTTGACTGGCTTGAATCCCTTTAGGATATTTAGGCTGTGCTCGGCCAGCCGACGTGGGATTCCTGGCATGTCTGAAGGGTGCCAGGCAAAGATGTCCCGATTTTCTCGTGGAAATTCTCGTGGTCTGGCGTCTACATCAGGGTTTAATTGTGCCCCAATGGAGGCCGTCTTTGCGGTCCGTTGGGTGGACTTGGAATTTGACTATTTCATCTGCTGGTTTAAAAGAGGTGGACTTGGATCTTTTATCAAGTATCACATCGTCCCTGTTCACCGTGGAGCGCATCGCGGTGAGTTCTTCGGCCGCTAGGGCTTCGGACAGTGCCTCGAGGGCTAGTGCGGATGTCTTGTTTTCGGCGCGGAGTGCTATGTTCGGATCACTAGCTAGAGTGATTATTCCATTAGGTCCAGGAATTTTAAGCTTCATGTACCCATAATGGGGTATAGCTTGAAAAATTGTGAATGCATCTCGTACTAATAAAGCATGATATCCACTGTTGAACAGGGCCACTTGAAATCTGACCTCCTCGGACCTGTAATTGTCCATCGAGCCGAACACTACATCCAGTGTAATTTTTCCTGTGCAGCATGCTTCCCGGCTAGGGATTATTCCTCTGAAGGTTGTGCTGCTTCGCTCAATGCGGTTCCAGTCTATTTCCATTTTTCGGAGGGTTTCCTCATAGATGAGGTTTAGTCCGCTGCCGCCATACATGAGTACCTTAGTAAGGCGAAAGCTGTCCACTATCAGACTGAGGACCAATGCGGCTGGTGCTCGGGCTGTTCGGAATTTAGGTTAAATCACTGGCATTGAAGGTGATAGCCGTGTCACTCCATGGATTTATTGTTGCTACTTGGTAGAATTCGGCAAGGTTGCGGAGTGTTCGTTTTCGCATGTTATTTGATGCGAAAGTCTTGAAGACTGTTTACACCGTACTGATGTTGCTGGGCTGGGGTTCTGAAGCTAGAAGCTCTTCGCCACTTTTGGCCATCTGCCGTAGTATCCAACATGCTCGAAGGCTATGAGTTGGAGTGGTGCCCTCTGTACTGTGAATTTTGCAGGGTCCATTTAGCCAACCCTCCAGTATGGTTCCGTACCCTTTAGGGGGTTTTGGTTTTTTGGTATTTAACCCGGGTGCTTGATAATGATGCACCCTTTTATTTCGGACTAGGGTTGTGTTCGGGGCCGGATTATCCAAAAATTTACTTTTGGTTTTCCAGGCGTTCTCCATCGCACAGTACTTTTGTACTATGGTTACCAAGTTAGCAAAGCGTGTAATTTCGTGATGACTTATGGCGTTTAGGATTCCCTTGTCCGTGCAATTATTGCAGAAAATTGGGATTGCGTCCTCCTATCGGCAGTCCTTTATCCTGTTCATAACCAGGAGGAATCTAGCCCAGTAACGATGTACTGTTTCAGCGGGCTCTTGCCGAATTCGAGAGAGATCGCTTATGTTTGGGTGGGCGGGTGGATCTAGATCCGGAACCCCGTCCAATTTAGGGTTCAGGGGCCGAGAAGTTTCCGAACTCGGAAGTTTGGATTTTTGAGTGTTATCTAATGAGTCTAACCCGCCGCCTGACTTTAAGTTCAGGGCTTGATCGACATCCGTCCCTCTGCGGGAATCCGGCATGGAGGGATCGGGAATCCGGACGTAGCTAGTCCTTAGGATAGACGAAGGATCGCCGCATTGCTCCTCTATCACAGCAACATGATGGGTAGCCTGGGAGGAGTTGATCTCTCTCAGATCGGTTTTAGGCCCGATCCGGTCGTAGTCTGTGGCAACTCCCAGAGCGGCGATGCGATCCAAGAGCTCGTTTACGGAGGAGAGCTCGATCGGATCTAACTGTTCGGCAAGTTCTGAATCAACATGGAGATTGGTTTCGATGACTCGAGAGGTCATCGTCGGCGCGGTGGCCGGACTGGCGGTTATAAGAAAACCACCTAGCCGAAGAGTCTGGCCAGCGGCCAAGGCTCCTTTGGCGATAGTATCGTCTTTAAAGACGAGATGAGGCATCCTACGATGGCGGCGACGCAGTAACTCTCAATGAAAGCACCAATGCGGTGTCAAAACCGGCGGATCTCGGTAGGGGATCCCGAACTGCGTCTAGGCGGATGGTAACGAGGAGACAAGGGACACGATGTTTTTACCCAGGTTCGGGCCCTCTCGATGGAGGTAATACCCTACTCACTGCTTGATTAATATTGATGATATGGGTAGTACAAGAGTAGATCTACCACGAGATCAAGGAGGCTAAACCCTAGAAGCTAGCCTATGGTATGATTGTTGTTCGTCCTATGGACTAAAACCCTCCGGTTTATATAGACACCGGATAGGTTAGGGTTACACAGAGTCGGTTACAATGGCAGGAGATCTACATATCCGTATCGCCAAGGTTGCCTTCCACGCCAAGGAAAGTCCCATCCGGACACGGGACGAAGTCTTCAATCTTGTATCTTCATAGTTCAGGAGTCCGGCCAACGGTGATAGTTCGGCTATCCAGACACCCCCTAATCCGGGACTCCCTCACATGCCTTATGGGCAAGATTACTAAAACTCCGTTCTCCGGAACAATTGAGCAAGCAACTGACTTATTGGAAATAATACATACTGATGTGTGCGATCCGATGAGTGTTTAGGCTCGCGGCGGGTATCGTTATTTTCTGACCTTCACAGATGATTTGAGCAGATATGGGTATATCTACTTAGTTAAGCATAAGTCTCAAACATTTGAAAAGTTCAAAGAATTTCAGAGTGAAGTGGAGAATCATCGTAACAAGAAAATACAGTTTCTACAATCTGATCGTAGAGGAGAATATTTGAGTTACGAGTTTGGCCTTTAGTTAAAACAATGTGAAATAGTTTCACTACTCACGCCACCTGGAACACCACAGTGTAATGGTGTGTCCGAACGCCATAACTGTACTTTATTAGATATGGTGAGATCTATGATGTCTCTTACCGATTTAGCACTACCGTTTTGGGATTATGCATTAGAGACAGTTGCATTCACGTTAAATAGGGCACCATCTAAATCCGTTGAGACGACACCATATGAACTATAGTTTAGCAATAAACCTAAGCTGTCGTTTCATAAAGTTTGGGGCTGTGATGCTTATGTGAAAAAGTTTCAACCTGATAAGCTCGAACCCAAATCGGAGAAGTGCGTCTTCATTGGATACCCAAAAAGAAAATGTTGGGTACACCTTCTATCATAGATCTGAAGGCAAGATCTTTGTTGCTGAGTGTGGATCCTTTCTAGAGAAGGAGTTTCTCTTGAAAGAAGTGAGTGGGAGGAAAGTAGAACTTGATGAGGTAATTGTACCTTCTCCCGAATTGGAAAGTAGTTCATCACAGAAATCAGTTCCAGTGATGCCTACACCAATTAGTGAGGAAGTTAATGATGATGATCATGAAACTACAGATCAAGTAGTACTGAAACTCGTAGGTCAACCAAATTAAGATCCGCACCATAGTTGTACGGTAATCCTGTTCTGGTAGTCATGTTACTAGACCATGAAGAACCTGCGAACTATGAGGAAGCGATGATGAGTCCAGATTCCGCAAAATGGCTTGAGGCCATGAAATCTGAGATGGGATCCATGTATGAGAACAAAGTGTGGACTTTGATTAACTTGCCCGACGATCGGCAATCCATAGAAAATAAATGGATCTTCAAGAGGAATGCAGACACTAATAGTAGTGTTACTATCTATAAAGCTGGACTTGTCGAAAAAGGTTTTGATAAAGTTCAAGGAGTTGACTACGATGAGACCTTCTCACTCGTAGCGATGCTTAAGTGTGTCCGAATCATGTTAGCAAATTGCCACATTTTATGAAATCTGGCAAATGGATGTAAAGACTGCTTTCCTGAATGGATTTCTGGAAGAAGAGTTGTATATGATGTAACTGTTGGGGAACGTAGTAATTTCAAAAATTTCCCTACGCACACACAGGACCATGGTGATGGCATATCAACGAGAGGGGAGAGTGTCTGTCCACGTACCCTCGAAGACCGAAAGCGGAAGCGTTATAACAACGCGGTTGATGTAGTCGTACGTTCTCCTCGCGATCCTGCCGATCCCAGCGCCGTTACTCCGGCACCTCCGAGTCGATGATGACGTAGAGGAAGTAGTCGTACGTTCTCCTCACGATCCAGCCGATCCTAGCGCCATTACTCCGGCGCCTCCGAGTTCTTGGCACACGTTCAGCTCGATGACGCTCCACGGGCTCCGATCCAGCAAAGCTCCGGGGAGAGGGAGTTCCGTCAGCACGACGGCGTGGTGACGATCTTGATGTTTCACCGACGCAGGGCTTCGCCTAAGCACCGCTACGATATGACCGAGGTGGAATATGGTGGAGAGGGCACCGCACACGGCTGAGGAACGATCTCAAGGATCAACTTGTGTGTCATGGGGTGCCCCCTGCCCCGTATATAAAGGAGCAAGGAGGGGTGGCGGCCTAGGAGGAGGCGCACCAAGGGGAGTCCTACTCCCACCGAGTAGGATTCCCCTTTCCTAGTCCAACTAGGAGTCCTTCCATGTATTAGGAGTAGGAGACAAGGAAGGGAAGAGAGAAGGGAAGGAAGGAGGGTGCGGCCCCTCGCCTAGTCAATTCGGACTAGGCCATGGGGAAGCGCGGCCTGCCCTAGGCAGCCCCTCTCTCTTTCCCGCAGGGCCCAATAAGGCCCAATACTTCTCC
Organism: Aegilops bicornis; assembly: GCA_021605145.1. Classification (NCBI taxonomy): domain Eukaryota; kingdom Viridiplantae; phylum Streptophyta; class Magnoliopsida; order Poales; family Poaceae; genus Aegilops; species Aegilops bicornis. The sequence goes on from CM038675.1 coordinate 92,962,564, forward strand.
CCGTATTCCCGTAACTCCCCGGTACTCCGAAAAATACCCGAATCATTAGGAACCTTTCCGAACGCCGAATATAGTCGTCCAATATATCGATCTTTACGTCTCGACCATTTCGAGACTCCTCGTCATGTCCCCGATCTCATCCGGAACTCCAAACTCCTTCGTTACATCAAAACTCATAAACTCATAACATAAATGTCATCGAAACCTTAAGCGTGCGGACCCTACGGGTTCGAGAACTATGTAGACATGACCTAGAACTATTCTTGGTCAATAACCAATAGCGGGACCTGGATGCCCATATTGGCTCCTACATATTCTACGAAGATCTTTATCGGTCAAACCGCATAACAACATCGTTGTTCCCTTTGTCACCGGTATGTTACTTGCCCGAGATTCGATCGTCGGTATCCAATACCTAGTTCAATCTCGTCACCGGCAGAGTCTCTTTACTCGTTCTGTAATGCATCAGCACGTAACCAACTCATTGGTCACATTGCTTGGAAGGCTTATAATGATGTGCATTACCGAGAGGGCCCAGAGATACCTCTCCGACAATCGGAGTGACAAAACCTAATATCGAAATACGCCAACCCAACATGTACCTTTGGAAACACCTGTAGTACTCCTTTATAATCACCCGATTACGTTGTGACGTTTGGTAGCACCAAAGTGTTCCTCCGGTAAACGGGAGTTGCATAATCTCATAGTTACAGGAACATGTATAAGTCATGAAGAAAGCAATAGCAACATACTAAGCGATCAAGTGCTAGGCTAACGGAATGGGTCATGTCAATCAGATCATTCTCCTAATGATGTGATCCCGTTAATCAAATGACAACTCATGTCTATGGTTAGGAAACATAACCATCTTCGATTAACGAGCTAGTCAAGTAGAGGCATACTAGTGACACTCTGTTTGTCTATATATTCACACATGTATTATGTTTTCGGTTAATACAATTCTAGCATGAATAATAAACATTTATCATGATGTAAGGAAATAAATAATAACTTTATTATTGCCTCTAGGGCATATTTCCTTCAGTCTCCCACTTGCACTAGAGTCAATAATCTAGTTCACATAGCCATGTGATTTAACAGCAATAGTTCACATCACCATGTGATTAACACCCATAGTTCACATCGATATGTGATCAACACCCAAAGGGTTTACTAGAGTCGAGTAATCTAGTTCACATCGCTATGTGATTAACACCCAAAGAGTACTAAGGTGTGATCATGTTTTGCTTGTGAGATATTTTTTAGTCAACGGGTCTGTCACATTCAGATCCGTAAGTATTTTCTAATTTCTATGTCAACAATGCTCGCAAGGAGCTATTCTAGCTAATTGCTCCCACTTTCAATATGTATCTAGATCGAGACTTAGAGTCATCGGATCGGTGTCAAAATTTGCATCGGCGTAACCCTTTACGGCGAACCTTTTATCACTTCCATAATCGAGAAACATATCCTTATTCCACTAAGGATAATTTTGACCGCTGTCGATGATCTACTCCTAGATCACTATTGTACTCCTTGCCAAACTCAAAGTGTAGGGTATACAATAGATCTGGTACACAGCATGGCATACTTTATAGAACCTATGGCCAAGGCATAGGGAATGACTTTCATTCTCTTTCTATCTTCTGCCGTGGTCGGGTTTTGAGTCTTACTCAATTTGACACCTTGTAACACAGGTAAGAACTCTTTCTTTGACTGTTCCATTTTGAACTACTTCAAAATCTTGTCAAGGTATGTACTCATTGAAAAAACTTATCAAGCATCTTGATCTATCTCTATAGATCTTGATGCTCAATATGTAAGCAGCTTCACCGAGGTCTTTGTTTGAAAAACTCCTTTCAAACACTCCTTTATGCTTTGCACAATAATTCTACATTATTTCCGATCGACAATATGTCATTCACATATACTTATCAGAAATGCTGTAGTGCTCCCACTCACTTTCTAGTAAATACAGGCTTCACTGTAAGTCTGTATAAACTATATGCTTTGATCAACTTATCAAAGCGTATATTCCAACTCGAGATGCTTGCACCAGTCCATAGATGGATCATTTGGAGCTTGCACACTTTGTTAGCTCCTTTGGATCGATAAAACCTTACGGTTGCATCATATACAACTCTTCCTCCAGAAACCCATTCAGGAATGCAGTTTTTACATCCATTTGCCAAATTTCATAAATTGTGGCAATTGCTAACATGATTCGGACAGACTTAAGCATCGCTACGGGTGAGAAGGTCTCATCGTAGTCAATCCCTTGAACTTGTCGAAACCCCTTTGCGACAAGTCGAGCTTTGTAGATAGTAACACTACTATCAGTGTCCGTCTTCCTCTTGAAGATCCATTTATTTTCTATTGCTTGCCGACCCTCGGGCAAGTCAACCAAAGTCCACACTTTGTTTTCATACATGGATCCCATCTCAGATTTCATGGCTTCTAGCCATTTAGCGGAATCTGGGCTCACCATCGCTTCTTCATAGTTCACAGGTTCGTCATGATCTAGTAGCATGACTTCCAGAACAGGATATGCCGTACCACTCTGGTGCGGATCTCACTCTGGTTTACCTACGAGATTCGGTAGTGACTTGATCTGAAGTTACATGATCATCATCATTAGCTTCCTCACTAATTGGTGTAGGAATCACTGGAACTGATTTCCGTGATGAAACACTTTCCAATTCGGGAGAAGGTACAAATTACCTTATCAAGCTCCACTTTCCTCCCACTCACTTCTTTCGAGAGAAACTCCTTCTCTAGAAAGGATCCATTTATAAGCAACGAATGTTTTGCCTTCGGATCTGTGATAGAAGGTATACCCAACAATTTCCTTTGGGTATTCTATGAAGACGCACTTCTCCGATTTGGGTTTGAGCTTATCAGGGTGAAACTTTTTCACATAAGCATCGCAGCCCCAAACTTTAAGAAACGTCAACTTGGGTTTCTTGCTAAACCACAGTTCATATGTTGTCGTCTCAACGGATTTAGATGGTGCCCTATTAAACGTGAATGCAGCTGTCTCTAATGCATAACCCCAAAACGATAGTGGTAAACCGATAAGAGACATCATAGATCGCACCATATCAAATAAAGTACAGTTATGATGTTTGGACACACCATTACACTGTGGTGTTCCAGGTGGCGTGAGTAGTGAAACTATTTCACATTGTTTTAACTGAAGACCAAACTCGTAACTCAAATATTCGTCTCCGTGATCAGATCGCAGAAACTTTATTTTCTTGTTACGATGATTTTTCATTTCACTCTGAAATTCTTTGAACTTTTCAACTATTTCAGACTTTATGTTTCATCAAGAAGATATACCCATATCTGCTCAAATCATTTTGTGAAGGTCAGAAAATAACGATACTTGCCACGAGCATCAACACTCATTGGATCGCATACATCGGTATGTATTATTTCCAATAAGTCAGTATCTCGTTCCATTGTTCCGAACAACGGAGTTTCAGTCATCTTGCCCAAAAGGCACGGTTCGCAAGTATCAAATGATTCATAATCAAGTGATTCCAAAAATCCATCAGCATGGAGTTTTCTTCATGCGCTTTACACCAATATGACCTAAACGGCAGTGCCACAAATAAGTTGCACTATCATTATTAACTTTGCATCTTTTGGTTTCAATATTATGAATATGTGTATCACTATGATCGAGATCCAATGAACCATTTTCATTGGGTGTGTAACCATATAAGATTTTATTCATGTAAACAGAACAACAATTTATTCTCTTACTTGAATGAATAACCGTATTGCAATAAACATGATCAAATCATATTTATGCTCAACACCAAATAACACTTATTTAGGTTCCACACTAATCCCGAAAGTATAGGGAGTGTGCGATGATGATCATATCAATCTTGGAACTATTTCCAACACTCACCGTCACTTCCCCTTCAACTAGTTTCTGTTCATTCTGCAACTCCCGTTTCAAGTTACTACTCTTTAGCAACTGAACCAGTATCAAATACCGAGGGGTTGCTACGAACACTAGTAAAATACACATCAATAATCTGTATATCAAATATACCTTTGTTCACTTTGCCATCCTCCTTATCCGCCAAATACTTGGGGTAGTTCCGTTTCTAGTGACCAGTTCCATTGCAGCAAAAGCACTTAGTCTCAGGCTTAGGTCCAGACTTGGGCTTCTTCACTCGAGCAGCAACTTGCTTGCCGTTCTTTTTGAAGTTCCCCTTCTTCCCTTTGCCCTTTTTTCCTTGAGACTAGTGGTCTTGTCAATCATCAACACTTGATGCTCTTTCTCGATTTCTACCTTCATCGATTTGAACATCACGAAGAGCTCGGGAATCGTTTTCGTCATCCCTTGCATACTATAGTTCATCACGAAGTTCTAGTAACTTAGTGTTGGTGACTAGAGAATTACATCAATCACTATCTTATCCGGAAGATTAACTCCCACTTGATTCAAGCGATTGAAGTACCGGACAATCTGAGAACATGCTCACTAGTTGAGCGATTCTCTTCCATCTTTTAGCTATAGAACTTGTTGGAGATTTCATATCTCTCAACTCGGTATTTGCTTGAAATATTAACTTCAACTCCTGGAACATCTCATATGGTCCATGACGTTCAAAACGTCTTTGAAGTCCCGATTCTAAGCCGTTAAGTATGGTGCACTAAACTATCAAGTAGTCATCATATTGAGCTAGCCAAAGCGTTCATAACGTGCATACGCTCCTGCAATAGGTCTGTCACCTAGCGGTGCATTAAGGACATAATTCTTACATGCAGCATTGAGGATAAACCTCGGATCGCGGATCCAATCCGCATCATTGCTACTAACATTTTTCAACACAATTTTCTCTAAGAACATATGAAAATAAACATATGAAAGCAACAACGCGAGCTATTGATCTACAACATAATTTGCAAAATACTACCAGGACTAAGTTCATGATAAATTTAAGTTCAATTAATCATATTACTTAAGAACTCCCACTTAGACAGACATCTCTCTAGTCATCTAAGTGATCACGTGATCCAAATCAACTAAACCATAACCGATCATCACGTGAGATGGAGTAGTTTTCAATGGTGAACATCACTATGTTGATCATATCTACTATATGATTCACGCCGACCTTTCGGTCTCCGTGCTCGAGGCCATATCTGCATATGCTAGGCTCGTCAAGTTTAACCTGAGTATTCCGCGTGTGCAAAACTGGCTTGCACCCGTTGTAGATGGACGTAGAGCTTATCACACCCGATCATCACGTGGTGTCTGGGCACGACGAACTTTGGCAACGGTGCATACTCAGGGAGAACACTTCTTGATAATTAGTGAGAGATCATCTTAAAATGCTACCGACAATCAAAGCAAGAATAAGATGTAAAATAGATAAACATCACATGCAATCAAAATATGTGACATGATATGGCCATGATCATCTTGCGCCTTTGATCTCCATCTCCAAAGTACTGTCATGATCTCTATCGTCACCGGCACGACACCATGATCTTCATCATCTTGATCTATATCAATGTGTCATCACATGGTTGTCTCGCCAACTATTGCTCTTGCAACTATTGCTATCACATAGCGATAAAGTAAAGCAATTATTTGGCACTTGCATCTTATGCAACAAAGATACAACCATAGGGCTTCTGCCAGTTGCCGATAACTTCAACAAAACATGATCATCTTATACAACAACTTATATCTCATCACGTCTTGACCATATCACATCACAACATGCCCTGCAAAAACAAGTTAGACGCCCTCTACTTTGTTGTTGCATAATTTTACGTGGCTGCTACGGGCTTAGCAAGAACCGTTCTCACCTACGCATCAAAACCACAACGATAGTTTGTCAAATAGACTCCGTTTTAACCTTCGCAAGGACCGGGCGTAGTCACACTCGGTTCAACTAAAGTGAGAGAGACAGACACCCGCCAGACACCTTTAAGCACGAGTGCTCGTAACGGTGAAACCAGTCTCGCGTAAGCGTACGCGTAATGTCGGTCCGGGCCGCTTCATCTCACAATACCGATGAACCAAAGTATGACATGCTGGTAGGCAGTATGACTTGTATCGCCCACAACTCACTTGTGTTCTACTCGTGCAAAACATCAAACCATAAAAACCTAGGCTCGGATGCCACTGTTGGGGAACGTAGTAATTTCAAAAATTTCCCTACGCACACACAGGACCATGGTGATGGCATAGTAACGAGAGGGGAGAGTGTCTGTCCACGTACCCTCGAAGACCGAAAGCGGAAGCGTTATAACAACGCGGTTGATGTAGTCGTACGTTCTCCTCGCGATCCTGCCGATCCCAGCGCCGTTACTCCGGCACCTCCGAGTCGATGATGACGTAGAGGAAGTAGTCGTACGTTCTCCTCACGATCCAGCCGATCCCAGCGCCGTTACTCCGGCGCCTCCGAGTTCTTGGCACACGTTCAGCTCGATGGCGCTCCACGGGCTCCGATCCAGCAAAGCTCGGGAGAGGGAGTTCCGTCAAGACGACGGCGTGGTAGCGATCTTGATGTTTCACCGACGCAGGGCTTCGCCTAAGCACCGCCACGATATGACCGAGGTGGAATATGGTGGAGGGGCACCGACACGGCTAAGGAACGATCTCAAGGATCAACTTGTGTGTCATGGGGTGCCCCCTGCCCCGTATATAAAGGAGCAAGGGAGGGGTGGCCGGCCTAGGAGGAGGCGCACCAGGGGGAGTCCTACTCCCACCGAGTAGGATTCCCCTTTCCTAGTCCAACTAGGAGTCCTTCCATGTATTAGGAGTAGGAGACAAGGAAGGGAAGAGAGAAGGAAGGAAGGAGGGGTGCGGCCTCCCCTAGTCCAATTCGGACTAGGCCATGGGGGGGCGCGCGGCCTGCCCTAGGCAGCCCCTCTCTCTTTCCCGCAGGGCCCAATAAGGCCCAATACTTCTCCCCGTATTCCCGTAACTCCCCGGTACTCCGAAAAATACCCGAATCATTCGGAACCTTTCCGAACTCCGAATATAGTCGTCCAATATATCGATCTTTACGTCTCGACCATTTCGAGACTCCTCGTCATGTCCCCGATCTCATCCGGGACTCCGAACTCCTTCGGTACATCAAAACTCATAAACTCATAACATAAATGTCATCGAAACCTTAAGCGTGCGGACCCTACGGGTTCGAGAACTATGTAGACATGACCTAGAACTATTCTTGGTCAATAACCAATAGCGGGACCTGGATGCCCATATTGGCTCCTATATATTCTACGAAGATCTTTATCGGTCAAACCGCATAACAACATACGTTGTTCACTTTGTCACCGGTATGTTACTTGCCCGAGATTCGATCGTCGGTATCCAATACCTAGTTCAATCTCGTCACCGGCAAGTCTCTTTACTCGTTCTGTAATGCATCATCCCGTAACCACCTCATTGGTCACATTGCTTGCAAGGCTTATAATGATGTGCATTACCGAGAAGGGCAGAGATACCTCTCCGACAATCGGAGTGACAAAACCTAATCTCAAATCGCCAACCCAACATGTACCTTTGGAAACACCTGTAGTACTCCTTTATAATCACCCAGTTACGTTGTGACGTTTGGTAGCACCCAAAGTTTTCCTCCGTAAACGGAGTTGCATAATCTCATAGTTACAGGAACATGTATAAGTCATGAAGAAAGCAATAGCAACATACTAAACGATGAAGTGCTAGGCTAACGGAATGGGTCATGTCAATCAGATCATTCTCCTAATGATGTGATCCCGTTAATCAAATGACAACTCATGTCTATGGTTAGGAAACATAACCGTCTTCGATTAACGAGCTAGTCAAGTAGAGGCATACTAGTGACACTCTGTTTGTCTATATATTCACACATGTATTATGTTTCCGGTTAATACAATTCTAGCATGAATAATAAACATTTATCATGATGTAAGGAAATAAATAATAACTTTATTATTGCCTCTAGAGCATATTTCCTTCAGTAACCTGACGGTTTTATCGATCCAAAGGATGCTAACAAAGTGTGCAAGCTCCAGCGATCCATCTATGGACTGGTGCAAGCATCTCGGAGTTGGAATATACGCTTTGATAAGTTGATCAAAACATATAGTTTTATACAGATATGTGGTGAAGCCTGTATTTGCAAGAAAGTGAGTGGGAGCACTATAGCATTTCTGATAAATATATGTGAATGACATATTGTTGATCAGAAATAATGTAGAATTTTCTGGAAAGCATAAAGGAGTATTTGAAAGGAGTTTTTCAAATAAAGACCTCGGTGAAGCTGCTTACATATTGAGCATCAAGATCTATAGAGATAGATAAAGACGCTTGATAAGTTTTTTCAATGAGTACACGCCTTCACAAGATTTTTAAGTAGTTCAAAATGGAACGGTCAAAGAAAGAGTTCTTGCCTGTGTTACAAGGTGTGAAATTGAGTAAGACTCAAAACCCGACCACGACAGAAGATAGAGAGAGAATGAAAGTCATTGCCTATGCCTCAGCCATAGGTTCTATAAAGTATGCCATGCTATATTGTATACCCTGCCCTGAGTATGGCAAGGGAGTACAATAGTGATCTAGGAGAATATCACTGGAAATTGGTCAAAATTATCCTTAGAGGACGAAGGAAATATTTCTCGGTTATGGAGGTGATAAAGAGTTCGTTGTAAAGAGTTACGTCGATGCAACCTTTGACAGAGATCTGGATGACTCTGAGTCTCGATCTGGATACATATTAAAAGTGGGAGCATTTAGCTAGAGTAGCTCAGTGCAGAGCATTGTAGACACAGAATATTTGCAAAATACATACGGCTGTAAATATGACAGACCCGTTGACTAAGCTTCTCTCACAAGCAAAACATGATCACACCTTAGTACTCTTTGGGTGTTAATCACATAGCGATGTGAACTGGATTATTGACTCTAGTAAACCCTTTGGGTGTTGGTCACATGACGATGTGAACTATGGGTGTTAATCACATGGTGATGTGAACTATTGGTGTTAAATGACATGGCGTGTGAACTAGATTATTGACTCTAGTGCAAGTGGGAGACTCAAGGAAATATGCACTAGAGGAAATCATAAAGTTATTATTTATTTCCTTATTTCATGATAATGTTTATTATTCATGCTAGAATTGTATTAACCGGAAACATAATAAATGTGTGAATACATAGACAAACAGAGTGTCACTAGTATGCCTCTACTTGACTAGCTCGTTGATAAAAGATGGTTAAGTTTCCTAGCCATGGACATGAGTTTTCATTTGATAAATGGGATCACATCATTAGGAGAATGATGTGATTGACCTAACCCATTCCGTTAGCTTATCACTTGATCGTTTAGTATGTTGCTATTGCTTTCTTCATGACTTATACATGTTCCTATGACTATGAGATTATGCAACTCCCGTTTACCGGAGGAACACTTTCTGTGCTACCAAACGTCACAACATAACTGGGTGATTATAAAGGTGCTCTACACGTGTCTCCGAAGGTACTTGTTGGGTTGACGTATTTTGAGATTAGGATTTGTCACTCCGATTGTCAGAGAGGTATCTCTGGGCCCACTCGATAATGCACATCACTTAAGCCTTGCAAGCATTGCAACTAATGAGTTAGTTGCGGGATGATGTATTACAGAACGAGTAAAGAGACTTGTCGGTAACGAGATTGAACTAGGTATTGAGATACCGACGATCGAATCTCGGGCAAGTAACATACCGATGACAAAGGGAACATTGTATGTTGTTATGCGGTTTGACCGATAAAGATCTTCGTAGAATATGTGGGAGCCAATATGAGCATCCTGGTTCCGCTATTGGTTATTGACCGGAGACGTGTCTCGGTCATGTCTAAATAGTTCTCGAACCCGTAGGGTCCGCACGCTTAAAGTTCGATGACGGTTATATTATGAGTTTATGTGTTTTGATGTACCGATGGTATTTAGGACTCCCGGATGTGATAAAGGACATGACGAGGAGTCTCGAAATGGTCGAGACGTAAAGATCGATATATTAGACGACTCTATTTGGATACCGGAATGGTTCCGGGTGAGATCGGGACAATACCGGAGCACCGGGAGGTTATCGGAACCTCCTAGGAGGTATATGGACCTTAATGGGCTTTAGTGGAAAGGAGGGGAAAGGAGCTAGGGATGGGGCACCCCCCCAAGCTCAATCCGAATTGGGAGGGGGGCCGCCCCCCTTTCCTTCCTCCCTCCTTCCTCTTCCTTCCCTCTCCATCTCCAAATAGGAAAAGGAGGAGTCCTACTCCCGGAAGGAGTAGGACTCCCCCCTTGGGCGCGCCTCCTCCCCTTGGCCAGCCCTCTCCTCCCCCCTTTATATACGGAGGAGAGGGGCACCCCATAGACACAACAATTGATCTCTCTAGGATCTTATAGCCGTGTGCGGTGCCCCTCTCCACCATAGTCCACCTCGATAATATCGTCGCGGTGCTTAGGCGAAGCCCTGAGTCGGTTGAACATCATCATCGTCACCACGCCGTCGTGCTGACGGAACTCTTCCTCAAAGCTCGGTCGGATCGGAGTTCGAGGGACGTCATCGAGTTGAACGTGTGCAGAACTCGGAGGTGCCGTGCGTTTGTTACTTGATCAGTCGGATCGTGAAGACATACGACTACATCAACCGCGTTGTGCTAACGCTTCCGCTTTCGGTCTACGAGGGCACGTGGACACACTCTCCCCTCTCGTTGCTATGCATCACCATGATCTTGCGTGTGCGTAGGATTTTTTTTGAAATTACTACGTTCCCCAAAAATTATAATTTAACAGAAACCTTGTTATTTTCTAGCAATTTAAATACAACTTACTTGTTTTGGCAAAAAAATGTTGATAATGCGATAGTCCATTTTTGTGGACACTTACGTGTAGTGGTGCATGTTGTGGAAATCGGGGTGAATGTCTTGTGCTAAGCTATTTTGCAGGGTGCGACATATGAGTCTACACAGGGAATGGTTGGCTTGGGGGCCGGTGTAAGTGGTGTGGGTCTAGTGCCTAAGTGGTGCGCCACGTGGGTCTAGACGGCGGGGTGCATGGTTTGGATCTAGCTACCTTGAGGTAACACGTCCGGTTTTGCATGATGAATGCGGGCCCGTTCCTCCATTTTCGTCGATGCTTTCTCTCGGGTCGACGGAGAACAATCCAAAAGCACATGCAAGGTCCCGGCCTTTCTCGGAGCCCGTGCTTGCCATATTCGGGACATTTGCCGCATTTCTAGGTTCGTATCCTCGGAAATTCAGGATCTATACCGCGGCCACATGAAATCATAGTAGGGATTGGGGTTGACAGTTCCATGCTAAGCTCTGGTCCATATATGGGCCATGTGCAACCAATGGGAAGGGCCACCTCAGAGCCATTGTTATGGGCAAAAATGTCGGGTGTCATCTGCCGCCGGTATAATCTGTGCAAATTCACGAGGGATCGGAATTTCTTGGGACCTTTCGCGGTGTGGGTGTGGTCAAGCATCGAGAGCGGCACGCATAAGCCTTCACGTAGGTTCTGTGTAAACAAGACCAAAACGCATCACGGTGCTACCCATCGAGAGGGAACAAGTCCTGCTTGTGGACGGACACCGGGGCCCGCACCTTTATCTGCTTCAGAACTCTGTGCCGCTAGTTTTACGCTCTACCCACGAAGGCACGTCCCGTGCACCGCATGCCAACTGGACCCACACCATGCATGCATGCATGGCCACATAGACAACCACCGTTCAACCTTGACAATGTACAGATGACGCATGCGCACTTATTAGCCATCTAGCATCCCAACCACCTACACTCAAACCATGCACCGTTAGCCAGGTTGACCCACACCATACATCCACCATTGACCCCACCGCGGTTCGTTGGACCTTCGACGAGTCCCTCCCGTCGGTATGCCAGGCATGCCAATGAGATACGCGGCTACACATATTGCACACGGAGATTCGACGTCATTCACTAGTGCTAGAAAACCTGTCCACATGAGCATCTCTACGCATGGTGGACACTAGCTCATTGTTTGGAACGAGAAGGCTAGCGGCGCATGTTTTGGCCCGGTTGGCTAGGGGTGCATGATATGGGTCCAGATGAAACGCATGGCATTGCCTGGATCAACATTCCCCTCCTCGGTACCGGACATCGGATATATGGCAGACGAATCCGCGCGGTTGTTGTCGAACTTTTGTCACATCCATTTGTCATTCCATTGTTTGTAAAGTTTTACAACATATATTAGGACAAATATAAAACATGACACGTGCAGATGAAACAAGCCTACAAATGCAGTTGTCCCACTGTATGACTTTGTTCTGTGTAATGACAGAGCAGTTGCATTACACAATTTTTTGAAGGCAAGTTGCATTACTCCTAAATCATGGCTGCGCACGATCGGTATATTCCTTTTATTGAGAAGTTGCGTTTTGACGTGGCAGAAGTGGTGGTGTGAACAACGCACGGGGAGGTGTGAACGTGGCAACAAATGCGGTGGACTAGCCAAGGACTAAATCGGCCGCTCCGCTTCCCCATAGCACGCTCCGCTTCTGAAGGAAATATGCCCTAGAGGCAATAATAAAGTTATTATTTATTTCCTCATATCATGATAAATGTTTATTATTCATGCTAGAATTGTATTAACAGGAAACATAATACATGTGTGAATACATAAACCTACAGAGTGTCACTAGTATGCCTCTACTTGACTAGCTCGTTAATCAAAGATGGTTGTGTTTCCTAACCATGAACAAGGAGTTGTTATTTGATTAACGGGATCACATCATTGGTTGAATGATCTGATTGACATGACCCATTCCATTAGCATAGCACCTGATCGTATAGTTTGTTGCTAGTGCTTTTCTTCATGACTTATACATGTTCCTATGACTATGAGATTATGCAACTCCCTTTTGCATGTGGAACACTTTGGGTGCTACCAAGCGTCACAACGTAACTGGGTGATTATAAAGGTACATTACAGGTGTCTCCGAAGGTACATGTTGAGTTGGCATATTTCGAGATTAGGATTTGTCCTCCGATTGCTCGGAGAGGTATCTCTGGGCCCTCTCGGTAATGCACATCACATAAGCCTTGCAAGCATTGCAACTAATGTGTTAGTTGTGAGATGATGTATTACTTAAACGAGTAAAGAGACTTGCCGGTAACGAGATTGAACTAGGTATTGGATACCGACGATCGAATCTCGGGCAAGTAACATACCGATGACAAAGGGAACAACGATGTTGTTATGCGCGGTCTGACCGATAAAGATCTTACGTAGAATATGTAGGAGCCAATATGGGCATCCAGGTCCCGCTATTGGTTATTGACCGGAGAGGTGACTCGGTCATGTCTACATAGTTCTCGAACCCGTAGGGTCCGTGACGCTTAACGCTTTGATGGCAGTTACTATGAAGTTTTTATGATGTTTCTGTACCGAAGGTTGTTCGAGTCCCGGATGAGATCACGGACGTGACGAGGAGTCTCGAAATGGTCGAGACATAAAGATTCATATATTGGAAGTCTATGTTTGGACATCGGAAGTGTTCCGGTGAAATTAGGAATTTTACCAAGTACCGGAGGTTACGGAACCCCGGAATGCTAATGGGCCAACATGGGCCTTAGTGGAAAGGAGAAAGGGGCCCAAGTGCTGGCCGCACCTTCCCCCTTCCCTAGTCCTATTAGGACTAGGAGAAGGGCGCCTCTCTCTCCCTTCCCACTTGGGGAAACCTAGTTGGACTAGGATTGGGGGAATCCTACTCCTAGTAGGAGTAGGAAACCACTGCGCCTCCTCTCCTTGGCCGCCAGCCCCTCCCTTCCCTCCTTTATATACAGGGGCAGGGGCACCCCATGACACACAAGTTGATCCTTGAGATCTTTCCTTAGCCGTGCAGCGGTGCCCCTTCCACCAAATTACACCTCGATTATACCGTTCACGGAGCTTAAGCGAAGCTTCTGCGTCGGTGGAACATCATCATCGTCCACCACGCCGTCGTCTTGTGAAACTCTCCCTCAACACTCGGCTGGATCGGAGTTCGAGGGACGCCATCGAGCTGAACGTGTGCAGAACTCGGAGGTGCCGTGCGTTCGGTACTTGGATCGGTTGGATCGTGAAGAAATACGACTACTTCCTCTACGTTGCGTCAATGCTTCCGTTGCTGGTCTCACGAGAATGCGTAGACAACACTCTCATCTCGTTGCTATGCATCACCATGATCTTGCGTGATCGTAGGAATTTTTTGAAATTACTACGCTTTCCCAACAGTGGCATCGAGCCTAGGTTTTATGGTTTGATGATATGCACGAGTAGAACACAAGTGAGTTGTGGACGATACAAGTCATACTGCCTACCAAAGCATGTCATACTTTGGTTCAGCGGTATTGTTGGATGACGATCCAGACCAACCTTACGCGTACTCTTACGCGAGACCGGTTCCCTCGGCGTGCTTTGCACATAGATGGCTTGTGGAAGACTGTCTCTCCAACTTTAGTTGAACCGAGTGCATACGCCCGGTCCTTGAGAAGGTTAAACGGAGTCTATTTGTGAAGTATCGTTGTGGTTTTGATGCGAGGTGAGATTGGTTCTTGCTTAAGCCCGTAGCAGCCACGTAAAATTTGCAACAACAAAGTAGAGGACGTCTAACTTGTTTTTGCAGGGCATGTTGTGATGTGATATGGTCAAGACATGATGCTAAATTTTATTGTATGAGATGATCATGTTTTGTAACGAAGTTATCGGCAACTGGCAGGAGCCATATGGTTGTCGCTTTATTGTATGCAATGCAATGCATACTGTAATGCTTTACTTTATCACTAAGCGGTAGCGATAGTCGTAGAAGCATAAGTTTGGCGAGGCGACAACGATGCTACGATGGAGATCAAGGTGTCGCTACCGGTGGCGATGGTGATCATGGCGGTGCTTCGGAGATGGAGATCACAAGCACAAGATGATGATGGCCATATCATATCACTTATATTGATTGCATGTGATGTTAATCCTTTATGCATCTTATCTTGCTTTGATTGACGGTAGCATTATAAGATGATCCCTTACTAAATTATCAAGAAGTGTTCTCCACGAGTATGCACCGCTATGCGAAAGTTCTTCGTGCTGAGACACCACGTGATGATCGGGTGTGATAGGCTCTACGTTCAAATACAACGGGTGCAAAACAGTTGCACACACAGAATACTCAGGTTATACTTGACGAGCTATGCATATAAGATATGACCTCGGAACACAGAGACCGAAAGGTCGAGCGTGAATCATATATTAGATATGATCAACATATTGATGTTCACCATTGAAACTACTCCATCACACGTGATGATCGGTCATGGTGTAGTTGATATGGATCACGCAATCACTTAGAGAATTGGAGGATATTTTTCTAAGTGGGAGTTCTTAAGTAATATGATTAATTGAACTTAAATTTATCATGAACTTAGTACCTGATAGTATCTTGCTTGTCTATGATGTGTAGATAGATGGCTCGTCTTTGTTGTTCCGTTGAATTTTAATGCGTTCCTTGAGAAAGCAAAGTTGAAAGATGATGGCAGCAATTACACGGACTGGGTCCGTAATTTGAGGATTATCCTTATTGCTGCACAGAAGAATTACGCCCTGGAAGCACCGTTAGGTGCCAGGCCTGGTGCAAGGGCTGCGCCAGAAGTTGTGAACGTCTGGCAAAGCAAAGCTGATGACTACTCTATAGTTCAGTGTGCCATGCTTTACGGCTTAGAACCGGGACTTCAACGTCGTTTTGAACACCATGGAGCATATGAGATGTTCCAGGAGTTGAAGTTAATATTCCAAGCGAATGCCGGATTGAGAGATATGAAGTCTCCAATAAGTTCTATAGCTGTAAGATGGAGGAGAACGGTTCTGTCGGTGAGCATATACTCGAATGTCCGGATATAACAATCACTTGATTCAACTGGGAGTTAATCTTCCGGATGATTGCGTCATTGACAGAATTCTCCAATCAATGCCACCAAGCTACAAGAGCTTCGTGATGAACTATAATATGCAAGGGATGACCAAAACAATGTCCGAGCTCTTCGCGATCTTTGAAAGCATGGAGGTAGAAATCAAAAGGAGCATCAAGTGTTGATGGTTAACAAAACCACTAGTTTCAAGAAAAGGGCAAAGGAAAGAAAAGGGAAACTTCAAAAGAGCGGCAAGCAAGTTGCTAATCAAGAGAAGAAACCCAAGTCTGGTCCTAAGCCTGAAATCGAGTGCTTCTATTGCAAGCATCGGTCCTCGAAGCGGAACTGCCCCAAGTATTTGGCGGATAAGAAGGATGGCAAGGTTAACAAAGGTATATGTGATATACATGTTATTGATGTGTACCTTACTAATACTGTGATAGCACCTGGGTATTTGATCTTGGTTACATTGCTAATATTTGCAACTCGAAACAGGGGCTACGGATTAAGCGAAGATTGGCTAAGGACGAGGTGACGATCTTGGCGTGGGAAATGGTTCCAAAGTCGATGTGATCGCAGTCGCACGCTACCTCTACATCTACCTTCGGATTAGTATTAGACCTAAATAATTGTTATTTAGTACCAGCGTTGAGCATGAACATTATATCTGGATCTTGTTTGATGCGAGACGGTTATTCATTTAAATCGAGAGAATAATGGTTGTTCTATTTATATGAATAATATCTTTTATGGTCATGCACCATTGAAGAATGGTTTGTTTTTACTTAATCTTGATAGTAGTGATACATATTCATAATGTTGAAACCAAAAGATGCAGAGTTGATAATGATGGTGCAACTTATTTGTGGCACTGCCGTTTAGGTCATATCGGTGTAAAGCGCATGAAGAAACTCCATCTTGATGGACTTTTGGAGTCACTTGATTCACGAATCACTTGGCACTTGCGAACCGTGCCTTATGGGCAAGATGACTAAAACACCGTTCTCGGAACTATGGAGAGAGCAACAGATTTATTGGAAATCATACATCCTGATGTATGTGGTCCAATGAATGTTGAGGCTCGTGGCGGATATCGTTATTTTCTCACCTTCACAGATGATTTGAGCAGATATGGGTATATCTACTTAATGAAACACAAATCTGAAACATTTGAAAAGTTCAAAGAATTTCAGAGTGAAGTGGAAAATCATCGTAACAAGAAAATAAATTTCTACGATCTGATCGTGGAGGAGAATATTTGAGTTACGAGTTTGGCCTACATTTGAAACAATGCGGAATAGTTTCGCAACTTACGCCACCTGGAACACCACAACGTAATGGTGTGTCGAACGTCAGAATCGTACTTTATTAGATATGGTGCGATCTATGATGTCTCTTACTGATTTACCGCTATCGTTTTGGGGTTATGCTTTAGAGACGGCTACATTCACTTTAAATAGGGCACCATCTAAATCCGTTGAGGCGGCGCCTTATGAACTGTGGGTTTGGCAAGAAACCAAAGTTGTCGCTTACGAAAGTTTGGGGCTGCGATGCTTATGTGAAAAAGCTTCAACCTGATAAGCTCGAACCCAAATCGGAGAAATGTGTCTTCATAGGATACCCAAAGGAGACTGTTGGGTACACCTTCTATCACAGATCCGAAGGCAAGATTTTTGTTGCTAAATTCGGAAACTTTTTGGAGAAGGAGTTTCTCTCAAAAGAAGTGAGTGGGAGGAAAGTAGAACTTGATGAGATAACTGTATCTACTCCCTTATTGAGAAGTAGTACATCACAGAAAACAGTTTACGTGACACCTACACCAAATAGGGAAGAAGCTAATGATGATGATCATGAAACTTCAGATCAAGTTTCTGGAACTTCAGAGATCAACCAGAGCAAGATCCGCACTTGAGTGGTACGGTAATCCTATTACGGAAGTCATATTCTTTGGAACATGATGAACCTACGAACTATGAAGAAGCGATGGTGAGCCCAGATTCCACAAAATGGCTGGAGGCCATGAAATCTGAGATGGGATCCATGTATGAGAACAAAGTGTGGACTTTGGTTGACTTGCCCAATGATCGGCAAGCAATTGAGAATAAATGGATCTTCAAGAAGAAGACGCTGATGGTAATGTTATCGTCCATAAAGCTCGACTTGTTGCAAAAGGTTTTCGACAAGTTCAAGGGATTGACTACGATGAGACCTTCTCACCCGTAGCGATGCTTAGAAGTCCGTCCGAATCATGTTAGCAATTGCCGCATTTATGATTATGAAATTTGGCAAATGGATGTTAAAACTGCATTCCTGAATGGATTTACGGAAGAAGAGTTGTATATGATGCAACCAGAAGGTTTTGTCGATCCAAAGGGAGCTAACAAAGTGTGCAAGCTCCAGCGGTCCATTTATGGACTGGTGCAAGCCTCTCGGAGTTGGAATAAACGTTTTGATAGTGTGATCAAAGCATTTGGTTTTATCTGAGACTTTTGGAGAAGCCTGTATTTACAAGAAAGTGAGTGGGAGCTCTGTAGCATTTACGATATTATATGTGGATGACATATTACTGATCGGAAATGATATAGAATTTCTGGATAGCATAAAGGGATACTTGAATAAAAGTTTTTCGATGAAAGACCTCGGTGAAGCTGCTTACATATTGGGCATTAAGATCTATAGAGATAGATCAAGACGCTTAATAGGACTTTCACAAAGCACATACCTTGATAAAGTTTTGAAAAAGTTCAAAATGGATCGTGCAAAGAAAGGGTTCTTGCCGGTGCTACAAGGTGTGAAGTTGAGTAAGACTCAATGCCCGACCACCGCAGAAGATAGAGAGAAAATGAAAGATGTTCCTATGCTTGACCATAGGCTCTATCATGTATGCAATGCTGTGTACGGACCTGATGTGTGCCTTCTTGTAAGTTTGGCGAGGCAGGTACCAAAGTAATCCAGAGTGGATCATCGGACAGCGGTCAAGAACATCCTTAAGTACTTGAGAAGGACTAAGGATATGTTTCTCATTTATGGCGGTGACAAAGAACTCGTCAGAACGGCAGTTACGTCGACGTTAAAGCTTTGACAACGATCCGGACGATTCTAAATCGCAAACCGGATACGTATTTACATTAAACGGTGGAACTGTCAGTTGGTGCAGTTCCAAACAAAGCGTCATGGCGGGATCTACATGTGAAGCTGAGTACATAGCTGCTTCTGAAGCAGCTAATGAAGGAGTCTGGATGAAGGAGTTCATAACCGATCTAGGTGTTGTACCTAGTGTATCGGGTCCAATGAAAATCTTTTGTGACAATACTGGTGCAATTGCCTTGGCAAAGGAATCCAGATTTCACAAGAGAACCAAGCACATCAAAAGACGCCTTCAACTCCATCCGGATTTGGTCGGTGGGAGACATAGAGATATGCAAGATACATACGGATCTGAATGTTGCAGACCCGTTGACTAAGCCTCTTCCACGAGCAAAACATGATCAGCACCAAGACTCCATGGGTGTTAGAATCATTACTGTGTAATCTAGATTATTGACTCTAGTGCAAGTGGGAGACTCAAGGAAATATGCCCTAGAGGCGATAATAAAGTTATTATTTATTTCCTCATATCATGATAAATGTTTATTATTCATGCTAGAATTGTATTAACAGGAAACATAATACATGTGTGAATACATAAACCTACTGAGTGTCACTAGTATGCCTCTACTTGACTAGCTCGTTAATCAAAGATGGTTGTGTTTCCTAACCATGAACAAGGAGTTGTTATTTGATTAACGGGATCACATCATTGGTTGAATGATCTGATTGACATGACCCATTCCATTAGCATAGCACCTGATCGTATAGTTTGTTGCTAGTGCTTTTCTTCATGACTTATACATGTTCCTATGACTATGAGATTATGCAACTCCCGTTTGCCTGAGGAACACTTTGGGTGCTACCAAACGTCACAACGTAACTGGGTGATTATAAAGGTACATTACAGGTGTCTCCGAAGGTACATGTTGAGTTGGCATATTTCGAGATTAGGATTTGTCACTCCGATTGTCGGAGAGGTATCTCTGGGCCCTCTCGGTAATGCACATCACATAAGCCTTGCAAGCATTGCAACTAATGTGTTAGTTGTGAGATGATGTATTCTGAAGCGAGTAAAGA
The DNA here is from genome assembly GCA_021605145.1 of Aegilops bicornis. Lineage (NCBI taxonomy): Eukaryota > Viridiplantae > Streptophyta > Magnoliopsida > Poales > Poaceae > Aegilops > Aegilops bicornis. Next base: position 92,982,665 of record CM038675.1, read on the forward strand.
GACTTGCCGGTAACGAGATTGAACTAGGTATTGGATACCGACGATCGAATCTCGGGCAAGTAACATACCGATGACAAAGGGAACAACGTATGTTGTTATGCGGTCTGACCGATAAAGATCTTCGTAGAATATGTAGGAGCCAATATGGGCATCCAGGTCCCGCTATTGGTTATTGACCGGAGAGGTGTCTCGGTCATGTCTACATAGTTCTCGAACCCGTAGGGTCCGCACGCTTAACGCTTCGATGTGAGTTACTATGAAGTTTTTATGATGTTTCTGTACGAAGGTTGTTGAGTCCCGGATGAGATCACGGACGTGACGAGGAGTCTCGAAATGGTCGATACATAAAGATTCATATATTGGAAGTCTATGTTTGGACATCGGAAGTGTTCGGGTGAAATTGGGAATTTTACCAAGCACCGGGAGGTTACCGGAACCCCGGAATGCTAATGGGCCAACATGGGCCTTAGTGGAAAGGAGAAAGGGGCCCAAGTGCTGGCGCACCTTCCCCTTCCCTAGTCCTATTAGGACTAGGAGAAGGCGCCCCTCTCTCTCCCTTCCCACTTGGGGAAACCTAGTTGGACTAGGATTGGGGGAATCCTACTCCTAGTAGGAGTAGGAAACCACAGTGCGCCTCCTCTCCTTGGCCGGCCAGCCCCTCCCTTCCCTCCTTTATATCTGAGGGCAGGGGCACCCCATGACACACAAGTTGATCCTTGAGATCTTTCCTTAGCCGTGTGCGGTGCCCCCTTCCACCAAATTACACCTCGATTATACCGTTCACGGAGCTTAGGCGAAGCTTCTGCGTCGGTGGAACATCATCATCGTCACCACGCCGTCGTCTTGTGAAACTCTCCCTCAACACTTTCGGCTGGATCGGAGTTCGAGGGACGTCATCGAGCTGAACGTGTGCAGAACTTCGGAGGTGCCGACGTTCGGTACTTGGATCGGTTGGATCGTGAAGAAGTACGACTACTTCCTCTACGTTGCGTCAACGCTTCCGTTGCTGGTCTACGAGGGTACGTAGACAACACTCTCATCTCGTTGCTATGCATCACCATGATCTTGCGTGATCGTAGGAATTTTTTTTGAAATTACTACGTTTCCCAACAGCTTCCCCATAGCATTAATCTCATCGCCGCCCCCTCTTCCCGTACTCTTCTCCATCCACAAATCCACAAATAGCCACAATCGATGGTTTTCTCCTCCCATGCCTCACCACTCGCCGTCAACTTCCCGCCACTACTCCCTTCCCGCTGCTGCACCCCCGCCGTCAAGATGCCCAAGCGCACCATGGGAGGGATGGCTGACGCCGGGTCCGACGCCATGGCGCACAAAGCATCCAAGCCCTGTGCGAAGCTGCAAAAGGAGAAACCGTCCCCGGTAGCAGGGAGGCCTTGATGTCGTCGACCACGTCCAGGCTCTTTGACAGTGTCCTGGACTAGGGGGTACTCACCACGTCATCTCCCGATCTGTTAGATTGGGCCGAGGACCGCCATGGCCGTATACTCATGGGCCAGTCCGGACAGTTGCCGCGTACAAGGAAGATTCCACAAGACTTGGCGATCAAGACAAGGACTCCTCCCCCATCGGCGTATTCGGCTAGGACTCTTGTTATCCTAGGCTTCTGGTGCATTATATAAACCAGGGCCAGGCTAGTCGACACATATACAATATACAACAATCATACCATAGGCTAGCTTCTAGGGTTTAGCCTCTTTGATCTCGTGGTAGATCCACTCTTGTAACACACATCATCAATATTAATCAAGCAGACGTAGGTTTTACCTCCGGCCAAGAGGTCCCGAACCTGGGTAAAACATCGTGTCCCTTGTATCCTGTTACCATCCGCTTAGACGCACAGGTCCGGGACCCTCCCGAGATCCACCGGTTTTGACACCGACATTGGTGCTTTCATTGAGAGTTCCTACGTGTGTTCGGCAAAAGGTCGATGGCTCGCCATGAGATCAACTGCAACCCGACATCTTCGTCACCAGCTCGACTGGTCACCTTGGTTCGACCAAGGACTGCGCCCTACCTCCGATCGTCATGTTCGGATGAGGGCCTTCATCAACATCAATTCCGATCTCTATCAAGATCATGGAGGAATCATCCAGGGAGCCCGGGAGCTCAACGTCATCATTGCCCTCGGGCGACCGCGCTATTTTTCTGGGCAGCGAACTTGAATCTGCCGTCACCGCCTCCTCGAGCGTCGGTTTGACGATCGCTTCGGTGGAATTGTGCGGAATTGAATCTACAACAACCCTGGAAAATTTCGTCGAGTTCCGATGGAGGAATCTCTGGCAATCTCCGATATACCGGAGCTGCATTGAACCTGGACGAGAATCCGGACGAGTTTAGGGCGTGGTGTCCAGCTTCTAGCTCGTACTTCCTTTAGAAGATCCAACCGTTGATTGGCTGAGGAATTCCTATATCTACCATCCCGCAAAATTTCAGCTCGATCCGACCGTCCAAACTCCGGGAACCTTCCGATTAGTGCATCACTTTTCGGATATGTTTTCTGCGCGAGAACGAATCCGACCCGAGTTCGTCTTTTTTATGAACGGGATTTCGGACATCCTTTTTGAAGGAAGTTTTGTATGGGGTATTCTGTTTTGTTTCCGAACACATCCCACTAACTTTAAGATCTTTTCAACATGATCATGCTGGTGTCAAACCAGTCCGGCAATATTGCTCCACGGCTGCCGACCTGCGCTAGACACGTCGTCACATTGTTGAGCCGAGCTCAACTTCTTCGAATCATCATCTCGGCAAGCCGAACAAGAGTTCGGCATCGCGAAGGATAAATCATCACCAACATCGCCGCCCCACGGATTACACGGAGCGGGCATACCGGCATCGCCGCACGGTCGCTTCATCAAGCCGACATCGACCACGTCACGACCTGCATCGGCAGGCCGCACTATTGCTTCTTCAAGCTGGTGTCCATCACGCCGACCTACCCGACATCTCGGCTGGACCAGGGGCTTCGCCATTCATCAACCTACTCCGGACACTTCGGCGTCACTAGCCGACCAGGCAATGGGTGCGCGGATCGAGTCCCAATTTTGGGAATCACCTTCCTTCGGATTGCTACAACAAATAAACCAAGTGCTATTAATCCTAGTATTTCTTTTTGCTTGTTTGGGTTAATTTTTCCCAAGGAATTATTACTCTGGTTTGTCCATCATATGTACACAGGTCTATCAAATGGTGGCCGCATTATCGACGGTCGCATGATGGTTCGGTCAGTTTCCGTACATAGTCCGGCGAACGCCGCATCCGGAACTCGGACCGACCTGTGAATCCAGGCTTTGCCACGCCTTTATTGCATTACGCCGACGACCTGCATCGACATCGACTTCGGCGCCAGGCCATATTTCTTTTATTACTCACTTTGCATAAATTATTTATTATGCAACGATTTTTTTTACTATTATCTCCGGTTTGCGCCATTTTTTGTGCACAGGAAAATGATCCACCGGACTATATCCTTTAGCGTCACCTCGGCTGGACGGGGCTTCGTCAAAACTTCATTACCCCATGCCAGGGACTTCGGCATTACTCTGTCGTCCTGCATTGACCGTGCTATGTCACCACTTCACAGTGCCGAGCTCTTTGCTCCGCCACCTCGGGACCGGCTTGGGGGATGGAACCTTTTCCCGCATCAAGCTCGGACCGCATCGTCAATACCAAACAAATTAACCAGCTAAGTCACTTTCATGCTCAAAGCTTTACTTTCTAACTTGTGTTCAGTTCAACCAAGCATTATACTTTTTTGGAAAAAAGTTGCTTGTAAAAATTTTCCTTGTCGAAACTTTGTTACTTTAAGACACTTGACGCCAGCAACGCGCTACTCATTATACTCCGGGGCTTCTTTAATGAAGCTTATTAATTCGGCTTTATGCCCAACACATGTGTCACACTTACGCATGTACCTTTTATTCACCATTATATGCCATGATATGACTTAAGTTTTGGCCACGCTGGGTTGCTGGCTCCTGTGCTTACCCCTCGTTCCCGATTGTTCGGCTAGGTGGTAAAGGGAGCACCTCTGCGATTATTCTTGCCGGGTCACCGGATGTGTACCTCAGACTGGGTGACGCAGAAAGCTAAGCGTTCTTAAGGGAATACTCGGTCGGTGAACTAAAAGATGATTTCTTACCTATTTATTTACCTGCCCCAGATGTTTTTCTGCTCTTTTCGTAGTCAGGACATGCACTTTAGGGCATGCCTCCTGTGGAAAGGAACCCCTAACGAAACTATTCTCCCCGGAAGATGTTTCTTACTAACCATGTAATATAACATAACTAGTTGGGCACTTGTCCGATAAAGCACTAATGACCCCTACGCTTTGTCTCCACGCATGCCCGGTTTTTATAACGCGAGGGTATTCGGACACACTCAGGACTCTGGGTCCAGAGGTTGAAGCGAAAAGGTCCGCTACGACAAACGATCTACAATCCGGCTAGAAGGCATTCTACATGTCACCTTACATTTTATAGTCAACTTTTACCCAAGTCACTTGGGGGCTCTTATGTTTATTTGAGCCATTTCATACTAAGTGTTTTTCTTCTTAGTCGTTGCAAAGTTAAAGCACGACAGAAGCACTTTTTTCTAAAGTCCAATTTTCGGATTGGCACCGAACACTTGATCTTGTTCAGACGTCATGTTTTTACTGGCGTTTTTGGTTTTCCAAGCTTTTGGCACTTTTAACTATTTGTGTGTTTTCAGCACAAGTCTCGCAGTGCAACGCCGGACACCTTTAGAGATTCGGCAAAAACATTCTCGGATATTGCTATATATGCATCAGTTTCGAATTGTGTCTTCTGTCAATAGTTGGGTTGCCCGGCTCCCGCGCTTGCCTCCTACGTTCCGCTTTGTTCGGCTAGGTGTGCAAAGGGAGAACCACTGGCCTCCCAAACTGGTCAAGCACCTCAGTGGAGAAAGCCGAAAACTGACTGTCACAATAGGTGTAAACTGGTCAGCGATCCGATGACTATATTAAATGACGGGCCATTATAAAATTGGCCGAAGTGTTTCCGGCTTGACCTCGACTGTCGCCGAACACTATAGGGGGCTATTAACTGGCCTCCCAAACTAAATCCTCGATATTTTGCTCTTATATTGGAGCTGAGGTTTCATGATCATGCTTAGCATGACAACCAAAGAAAGGAACCGATAGCGGGACTATTTTTTGTGGAAGACATTTCTTCTGTTAAACAGTAATATAACACATCTCTCTGCGTACCTTTGTTTATAAAACCGTATGGCCAGATTGCCTTGTTTGTCGTAAATCTTTGCCCTCATAAAGGCTTTATAAAATAGGACAAACACTCCTCGGCTACTGGCCGAGGAGGTTGAAGCCGATGGTCGGTCAACAAAGTTTTGTACAATGCGGATCCGAGCATTAATGACATAAAGTACTTGGATACATTGAGTCATTACACATAATTTGTGATTTTACTATGGATATCGATCCTTAATTCGCCACCCGTGCCGCATTAAGGCTCGGGGCCTCTTGGGCTTCGGGCTTATTATTTACAAATATTAAAGGGCACATCGATCCCTGATGCGGTATTGCCACCCGACCAGTGTCTCGGGGCTCTTGCATTGCACTGTCCAATGCGAGAAAATTTTAAGTGTAATCTGATCTCCGAGGAGATTTTGATCCTCAGGTTGGTCGGCCGCACCCAACGTGAGTCTTGAGGACTGAGCACGCCGCTTTTTGTGTCCTGAAGTATTCTGCCGAGCTAGGACTTGATCCTCAGACCGATTTGGCAAATCAACCTGAGTCTCAGCAGCTACGGGGATCAGCGGTCTTATGTCATCCTTCATGGGCATCTCGGGTTTTAGACCGATACACACCTTGAGGGCTACTGGCCATGTATCTCGGCAGAGAATAAATTGCATCAATAAAAAATATTGACAAAAATCGGCCCACATTTGGGGTGGTGCACCACCTCGGAAGCAGTCCGGCATAAAGCTCGGGCGCTAGTGGCTGGCTCCATAGAGGGCATTTCCGGCATTAAGCTCGGCTAAACTCCTTCAAACTTCTTTGAACCAAGGTGATTTACGACACCTCGGATACAGTCCGGCGTTGGAGCTTGGATACATAGTCCGGTGTTGGAGCTCGGATACATAGTCCGGCGTTGGAGCTTGGATACAGTCCGGCGTTGGAGCTCGGATACATAGTCCAGCGTTAGAGCTGGGAAGCAGTCCGACATTGGTGCTCGGCTGCAAAATATACCTCGAATGCAGTCCGGCGTTGGAGCTCGGACAAAGAGGACGCCGCCGGGAACAACTTCAAACCCGAGGTGTGGCATAAAAATAACAAGGCATTGATAAAGGCGGAAACTTAAAGGGCTCCTCGGATACCCGGCGTGTAAACTCGTCGAATGCATTTCGGCGATCCTCAAGATCGAAGATGAGAAGATTTGTTGAACCAGTTTTCAAGACCGATTTAATCAAGATGAAGAACGGTTACGAAGAATCGAGGCGTCCCTAAACTTGAAGACCTGTTCAGGGGAGCTCACGGCGGTGTCTGGACTAGGGGGTACTCACCACGTCATCTCCCGATCTGTTAGATTGGGCCGAGGACCCCCATGTCCATATACTCATCGGCCAGTCCGGACAGTTGCCGCGTACAAGGAAGATTCCACAACACTTGGCGATCAAGACAAGGACTCCTCCCCCATCGGCGTATTCGGCTAGGACTCTTGTTATCCTAGGCCTCTGGTGCATTATATAAACCAGGGCCAGGCTAGTCGACACATATACAATATACAACAATCATACCATAGGCTAGCTTCTAGGGTTTAGGCTCTTTGATCTCGTGGTAGATCCACTCTTGTAACACACATCATCAATATTAATCAAGCAGGACGTAGGGTTTTACCTCCATCAAGAGGGCCCGAACCTGGGTAAAACATCGTGTCCCTTGTATCCTTTTACCATCCGCCTAGACGCACAGTTCGGGACCCCCTACCCGAGATCCGCCGGTTTTGACACCATACGGTGCAGGTGGCACCTACTGATAACCCACAAGTATAGGGGATCGCAACAGTTTTCGAGGGTAGAGTATTCAACCCAAATTTATTTTGATTCGACACAAGGGGAGCCAAAGAATATTCTCAAGTATTAGCAGCTGAGTTGTCAGTTCAACCACACCTGGATAACTTAATATCTGTAGCAAAGTATTTAGTAGAAAGTAGTATGATAGTAACGGTAACGGTAGCAAAAGTAATATTTTTGGGTTTTGTAGTGATTGTTACAGTAGCAACGGAAAAGTAAACAAGCGGAGAACAATATGTGAAAAGCTCGTAGGCATTGGATCGGTGATGGAGAATTATTGATGATGATGATGATGGCGACAGATTCCCCTCTCCGGAGCCCCGAACGGACTCCAGATCAGCCCTCCCGAGAGAGTTTAGGGCTTGGCGGCGGCTCTGTATCGTAAAACGCGATGAATCCTTCTCTCTGATTTTTCTCTCCCCGAACACGAATATACGGAGTTGGAGTTGAGGTCGGTGGATCTCCAGGGGGCCCACGAGGCAGGGGGGCGCACCCAGGGGCAAGCGCGCCCCCCACCCTCGTGGAAAGGGTGTGGCCCCCCTGGCCTTGATTCTTCCGCCAGTATTTTTTATATTCTCCAAAAATAATATCCATTGAGTTTCAGGTTATTCCGAGAACTTTTGTTTCTGCACGAAAATAACACCATGGCAATTATGTTGAAAACAGCGTCAGTCCGGGTTAGTTCCATTCAAATCATGCAAGATAGAGTCCAAAACAAGGGCAAAAGTGTTTGGAAAAGTAGATACGACGGAGACGTATCAACTCCCCCAAGCTTAACCCTTTGCTTGTCAATATTTGGGAATTAACAAATAAATTAAACAAATCAATTGTTTCTACATCAAAGCCGATGACCACTAATTCTAAATTTTTGTAACTTTTCATTTGCCATTGCTTTGTTTCTGAAGTTTTACAACATATTAAAAAAATACAACATGACACGTGCATTACTCCTAAATCCTGGTTGTGCACGATCGTGCCCATCTCAAACCTGCCTAGCAGATCAGGGGCGGTGTGAACAACGCACGGGGGTGGTGTGAATGTGGCCAAAGTAGTACTAATTAAGTCATCCCAAAGTCTAGAGCCGTCCGCTCCGCTTCTCGATTAATAATCTCGTCGTCGGCCGCATCGTCCTCTTCCCCATCCACAAATCCACAGACGAGGGTTTTCTCCTCCCACGCCTCACCGCTTACCGGGCACCCTTCCCGCCGCTGCACCTCCTCCGTCGAGATGTCGCACACCTCCGCCGTCGAGATGTCGTGCACCATGGGAGGGATGGACAATGCCGGGAGCGACGCCCTGGCCGCCGTCGAGGGGTCGAGCGGGCAGCAGGGCCGTCTTGACATCCTCGCCACCATCCTGGATCTTCATCCGGAGCAGGTGGCTCCTCCGCAGGTGCAGGTGACTCTTCTGGCGCGGCTGCTAACTCCTCCGCCCGAGCCCGTGGTCGACGGCGTTCCGTGATGATACGTGTTTGTCATAGTAGGTCGCATTTTCTATCATGCATGTACATCCATGACGATTTAATGATAGAGTCAAGATAGTCATACCTGTGCTGTCGTAGAAGTGTTCCATGACATTACCAAAATTATCATCATGGAAGTGTCCACTTCCATGACGATAAATCGCACGTCACAGAAGTGCTTTCGTCAAGGGTGACCGACACGTGGCATCCACCATAATGGAATGCCGTTAAGCTATCGGGTCGTGTTTTGGATCCGATAACCCGTTAACAGCCCCGACCAATGGGGATTTTCCACGTGTAAAATCATAATTGGCTGGAGGAAACACGTGTCGGCTCATCGCTAGGAAAGATGTCATCCACTCATTGGACAGAAGGCGCCTATGATACGTCGACACGTGGCATGGCCCAACAGAGGCCCATTGCTGTGGAAAGGCCGGCCCGTTTGACTTGGTCAAAAGGTGGCGGGCCGGCCCATGGAAAGCCTGTTAACGGCATGTTCGCATATAGCCCATTTACAGCCCGCTAACCCAAGGCCCAGTACACCCTATTCGAATTAGGCCCAGTAGCGTCGTCTGGGCCATCCAATATGATTCCAACCCGTTTTCACTTCTGGCCCATGTATGGCCCATGACGTCTTTCGGCCCATATGAGGCCCTATTTAACTCTTGGCCTATTAATGGCCCGTGGTGAAACTGGCATGTAATGAACAGTGTATCACTTTACACCCATTAACGGCCCGTGGTGAAACTGGCCCGTATAGAACAGAGTATCACTTTATACCCGTTAACGGACCATTAATCCGTTGGGCCGTTTCCAGCCCATGTTGTCTTTCGGCCTTCTCAGAGCCCATTTATTCTTGGGCTCATTTCCAGCATTCGTTTACTTAGGGACCGTTACTGTCATTTTCTGCTTGTGGGCCAAATTCAGCCCGTGGTTACAGTCGGCCCATTTGTGGTCCGTTAATACATTGGGCCATTTTCATAGCGTCATCAGATACGTCCTATTAACGATGGCCCGTTATGGTCGGCCCATGAACGGACGATTCCAACTCTAGCCTGTTTACAGCAAGAATGCGGTTTGTTTGGCCCATGTTTGGCCAATCGATCATACGGCCCGTATAAGGCCCATTGATGATACGGCCCGTAGAAGGCCCATTGTTTATACAACCCATAGAAGGCCCATTGTTTCTATGGCCCGTAGAAGGCCCACAGTTTCTACGGGCTGTACAAGGCCCACTGTTTATACGACCCGTAGAAGGCCCAATGTTTCTACGGCCCGTAGGTCCAGTGTCACTACAGTAAATATTAGCCCATGGTTATTGTGGCCTAGTTTTAAAAAATAGGTTATTGCAGCCACTAGCAAACCGCAGAAAAAGAACTGCACTGACTACAAGCAAACAAATAAGCAAGCAACTTACACTAGGCTATCACGGCTATTACACATATTACATCCACTGGGCATCAAAGTTCGCCACCAGTACAAATATAGGGAACACAGTAGCATATAAACGCCGCACCAAAACAAGTCCAGAACTGAAACCACTTCAGAAGAGCTCAAGAAACAATATCCTGGGTACCCATAATGCTGGCAAGATGCTTAGCAAGCTTATTAACTTTCTCTTGTTTGGCGCTTAAGTCCTCCGGCGCTTGCTGTTGCACCAGAAAGTATGCATATGAATTCTCTGAGGACTTCCTCAGTCCTTGACTTCTGTCGCATAACATCTCGATCGATGTATTTCAACTTGAAGTTGAGACTCAAGAAGCCGAACTGATTCAGAACAACGAGTTTGAAGAGCTGGTGCCCGGCGGTGGTAGCCGATAACTTTCGAACACTACATCGAGACAGGACTTTGGGGTTGTCTCAGTGTCTTCAATATAGTTTTTATCAGCTTTCTTGGAGACCAACAGGGATGTCTCACTATCTTGAACCTTATGTGCATTACTTCCTTTACCATTGCATAACAGGGTACTCTTCTCCAATATTTTATCCGCGTTCTAAAAGAGAAACAAACAAACACATCTCAGGTTTACAATGTAGTATATGAAACTCATTTTGGTAAACCAGTTCAGTAGTAAGGTGGACAGGATAACAACATGAAACAAACATATATCTATGTAGTATGGTCCTTTGTATGGTCTATATCATTCTATTTGATGTTGCCAAATCAAGATAGATACAGTTCGAATCATATCTATTTAAGACAAAGCAGCAGAATGAGAATATAAGTGTGGGAAACTACACAACAATAACAACACTTGTAATGTGCATGGCATGAGAACATAACTGTTTGTTCAATTGAAACTGAAATCGACATACAGCAAGTTACAACAGCAAACAACCAAACACGTTGAAGAAACAGGTCTAAAACATACCTGTTGCGCCATTGGAGTTTCAATTGCATCCTTCAAATTTGAAATTGGTTGGTATCAAGAAATATGATGATGCAAGAGCAAAGTAGTATGAACCATAGCTACGGAACCTGACCTGAGAACAATTATTCTTCTACTTTAAGCGTTGACTTCGGGTTCGGAGTGGTGGTCCTCGTGATTTGGGCACTGCAGTTGCCTTACTAACTGCTCGTGTTTGGGTGCTCTGTGGTGGAGACGGTGTTGTGTCAACGGGAACTGGGTGTCTATCTGCTAGGGTTGGTGTTAGAAGGGGTGTAGCTGGTTCTCTGTCCAACTGGGTAGGGGTACAATCTGCATGAGTGTGGGTTATGTGTGGTGGGGCTGGTTCTTGGGCAAGTACATGAAGGAAATATGCCCTAGAGGCAATAATAAAGTTATTATTTATTTCCTTATTTCATGATAAATGTTTATTATTCATGCTAGAATTGTATTAACCGGAAACATAATACATGTGTGAATACATAGACAAACAGTGTCACTAGTATGCCTCTACTTGACTAGCTCGTTAATCGAAGATGGTTATGTTTCCTAACCATAGACATGAGTTGTCATTTGATTAACGGGATCACATCATTAGAAGAATGATCTGATTGACATGACCCATTCCGTTAGCCTAGCACTTGATCGTTTAGTATGTTGCTATTGCTTTCTTCATGACTTATACATGTTCCTATAACTATGAGATTATGCAACTCCGTTTACGGAGGAACACTTTGGGTACTACCAAACGTCACAACGTAATCGGGTGATTATAAAGGAGTACTACAGGTGTCTCCAAAGGTACATGTTGGGTTGGCGATTTCGAGATTAGGTTTTGTCACTCCGATTGTCGGAGAGGTATCTCTGGGCCTTCTCGGTAATACACATCAGATAAGCCTTGCAAGCATTGCACCTAATAAGTTAGTTGCGAGATGATGTATTACGGAACGAGTAAAGAGACTTGCCGGTAACGAGATTGAACTAGGTATTGGATACCGACGATCGAATCTCGGGCAAGTAACATACCGATGACAAAAAGGAACAACGTATGTTGTTATCTTGATCGACCGATAAAGATCTTCGTAGAATATGTAGGAACCAATATGGGCATCCAGGTCCCGCTATTGGTTATTGACCGAGAATAGTTCTAGGTCATGTCTACATAGTTCTCGAACCGTAGGGTCCGCACGCTTAAGGTTTCGATGACAGTTATATTATGAGTTTATGAGTTTTGATGTACGAAGGAAGTTCGAGTCCCGGATGAGATCGGGGACATGACGAGGAGTCTCGAAATGGTCGAGACGTAAAGATCGATATATTGGACGACTATATTCGGAGTTCGGAAAGGTTCGAATGATTCGGGTATTTTTCGAGTACCGGGTAGTTACGGGAGAAGTAATGGGCCTTGATGGGCTTTAGTGGGAAGAGGAAAAAGGCTGCTGCGCCCCCTCCCTCTAGTCCGAATTGGACTAGGGAAAGGGGCCGCCACCTTCCTACTCCTCCACTTCCTTCTCCCTTCCTCCCCTACATGGAAGGATTCCTAGTTGGACTAGGAAAGGGGAATCCTACTCCCGGTGGGAGTAGGACTCCCCTTGGCGCAAACATAGGGCCGCCTCCTCCCTCCCTTGCTCCTTTATATCTGGGGCAGGGGCACCCCATAGACACACAAGTTGATCATTGAGATCGTTCCTTGGCAGTGTGCGGTGCCCCTTCCACCATATTACACCTCAAAAATACCGTGGCGGAGCTTAAGGCGAAGCCCTGCGCCGGTGAAACATCATCATCGTCACCACGCTGCGTCGTCTTTGACGAAACTCTCCCTCAACACTCGGCTGGATCGGAGTTCGAGGGACGTCATCGAGCTGAACGTGTGCAGAACTCGGAGGTGCCGTACGTTCGGTACTTGGATCGGTTGGATCGTGAAGGAGTACGACTACTTCATCTACGTCGCGTCAACGCTTCCGTTGCTGGTCTACGAGGGTACGTAGACAACACTCTCATCTCGTTGCTATGCCATCACCATGGTCCTGTGTGTGCGTAGGAAAATTTTGAAATTACTACGTTCCCAACAGTGGCATCCGAGCCTGGTTTTATGCGTTGATGTCATATGCACGAGTAGAACACAAGTGAGTTGTGGACGATACAAGTCATACTGCCTACCAGCATGTCATACTTTGGTTCAGCGGTATTGTTGGACGAGACGATCCGGACCAACCTTACGCCAGACGCTTACGCCGAGACCGGTTCCCTCGGCGTGCTTTGCACATAGATGGCTTGCGGAAGACTGTCTCTCCAACTTTAGTTGAACTGAGTGGCTACGCCCGGTCCTTGAGAAGGTTAAACGGAGTCTATTTGACAAACTATCGTTGTGGTTTTGATGCGTAGGTAAGAACGGTTCTTGCTCAGCCCGTAGCAGCCACGTAAAACTTGCAACAACAAAGTAGAGGACGTCTAACTTGTTTTTGCAGGGCATGTTGTGATGTGATATGGTCAAGACATGATGCTAAATTTTATTGTATGAGATGATCATGTTATGTAACCGAGTTATCGGCAACTTGCAGGAGCCATATGGTTGTCGCTTAATTTTATGCAATGCAATCTAGATGTAATGCTGTACTTTATTACTAAGCTCTAGTTATAGTCGTGGAAGCATAAGATTGGCGAGTCGACAACGATGCTACGATGGAGATCACGGTGTCGCGCCGGTGCCGATGGTGATCATGACGGTGCTTCGGAGATGGAGATCACAAGCACAAGATGATGATGGCCATATCATATCACTTATATTGATTGCATGTGATGTTTATCCTTTATGCATCTTATTTTGCTTTGATTGACGGTAGCATTATAAGATGATCTCTCACTATAATTATCAAGAAGTGTTCTCCCTGAGTATGCACCGTTGCGAAAGTTCTTCGTGCTGAGACACCACGTGATGATCGGGTGTGATAGGCTCTACGTTCAAATACAACGGGTGCAAAACAGTTGCACACGCGGAATACTTAGGTTATACTTGACGAGCTATGCATATAAGATATGACCTCGGAACACGGAGACCGAAAGGTCGAGCGTGAATCATATAGTAGATATGATCAACATAGTGATGTTCACCATTGAAACTACTCCATCTCACGTGATCGGACATGGTTTAGTTGATTTGGATCACGTGATCACTTAGATGACTAGAGAGATGTCTGTCTAAGTGGGAGTTCTTAAGTAATATGATTAATTGAACTTAAATTTATCATGAACTTAGTCCTGGTAGTATTTTGCAAATTATGTTGTAGATCAATAGCTCGCGTTATTGCTTCCTGTTTATTTTGATATGTTCCTAGAGAAAATTGTGTTGAAAAAATGTTAATAGCAATGATGCGGATTGAATCCGTGATCTGAGGTTTATCCTCATTGCTGCTGAGAAGAATTACGTCCTTGATGCACCGCTAGGTAGCGGACCTATTGCAGGAGCGTATGCGACGTTATGAACGTTTTGCTAGCTCAATATGATGACTACTTAATAGTTTAGTGCACCATGCTTAACGGCTTAGAATCGGGACTTCAAAGGCGTTTTGAACGTCATGGACCATATGAGATGTTCCAGGAGTTGAAGTTAATATTTCAAGCAAATACCGAGTTGAGAGATATAAAATCTCCAACAAGTTCTATAGCTAAAAGATGGAGGAGAATCGCTCAACTAGTGAGCATGTGCTCAGATTGTCTGAGTACTTCAATCGCTTGAATCAAGTGGGAGTTAATCTTCCAGATAAGATAGTGATTGACAGAATTCTCTAGTCACCATCACTAAGTTAGTAGAACTTCGTGATGAACTATAGTATGCAAGGGATAACGAAAACGATTCCCGAGCTCTTCGTGATGTTGAAATCAACGAAGGTAGAAATCAAGAAAAAGCATCAAGTGTTGATGATTGACAAGACCACTAGTCTCAAGGAAAAGGGCAAAGGGAAGAAGGGGAACTTCAAGAAGAGCGGCAAGCAAGTTGCTGCTCGAGTGAAGAAGCCCAAGTCTGGACCTAAGCACGAGACTAAGTGCTTTCGCTGCAATGGAACTGGTCACTAGAAGCGGAACTACCCCAAGTGATTGGTGGATAAGAAGGATGGCAAAGTGAACATAAGTATATTTGATATACATGTTATTGATGTGTACTTTACTAGTGTTCATAGCAACCCCTCAGTATTTGGTACTAGTTCAGTTGCTAAGAATAGCAACTTGAAGCAGGAGTTCTGTAATGAACAGAAACTAGTTGAAGGGGAAGTGACGATGAGTGTTGGAAGTAGTTCCAAGATTGATATAATCATCATCGCACACTCCCTATACTTTCGGGATTAGTGTGGAACCTAAATAAGTGTTATTTGGTGTTGAGCATAAATATGATTTGATCATGTTTATTGCAATACGATTATTCATTTAAGTAAGAGAATAAATTGTTGTTACATTTACATGAATAAAACCTTATATGGTTACACACCCAATGAAAACGGTTCATTGGATCTCGATCATAGTGATACACATATTCATAATATTGAAACCAAAAGATGCAAAGTTAATAATGATAGTGCAACTTATTTGTGGCACTGCCGTTTAGGTCATATTGGTGTAAAGCGCATGAAGAAACTCCATAAAGATGGATTTTTGGAATCACTTGATTATGAATCATTTGATGCTTGCGAACCGTGCCTTTTGGGCAAGATGACTGAAACTCCGTTCTCCGGAACAATGGAACAAGCTCTTGACTTATTGGAAATAATACATACCGATGTATGCGATCCAATGAGTGTTGATGCTCGTGGCAAGTATCGTTATTCTTGACCTTCACAAGATGATTTGAGCAGATATGGGTATATCTACTTGATGAAACACAAGTCTGAAACATTTGAAAAGTTCAAAGAATTTCAGAGTGAAGTGAAGAATCATCGTAACAAGAAAATAAAAGTTTCTACGATATGATCGCAGAGGAAAAATATTTGAGTTCCGAGTTTGGCCTTCAGTTAAAACAATGTGAAATAGTTTCACTACTCACGCCACCTGGAACACCACAGCATAATGGTGTGTCCGAACGTCGTAACCACACTTTATTGGATATGGTGCGATCTATGATGTATCTTACCAATTTACCACTATCGTTTTGGGTTATGCATTAGAGACAGCTGCATTCACGTTTAATAGGGCACCATCTAAATCCGTTGAGATGACACCGTATGAACTATGGTTTAGCAGTAAACCTAAGCTGTCGTTTCTTAAAGTTTGGAATTGTGATGCTTATGTGAAAAAGTTTTCACCTGATAAGCTCGAACCCAAATCGGAAAGGTGCGTCTTCATAGAATACCCAAAGGTAACTATTGGGTACACCTTCTATCACAGATCCGAAGGCAAGTTTTTCGTTGCTAAGATGGATCCTTTCTAGAGAAGAAGTTTCTCTCAAAAGAAGTGAGTGGGAGGAAAGTAGAACTTGATGAGGTAATTGTACCTTCTCCCTTATTGGAAAGTAGTTCATCACAGAAATCAGTTCCAGTGATTCCTACACCAATCGGTGAGGAAGTTAATGATGATGATCATGAAACTTCAGATCAAGTTGCTACCAAACCTCGTAGGTCTTCCAGAGTAAGATCCGCACCGGTGTGGTACGGTAATCATGTTCGGAAGTCATGTTACTAGACCATGATGAACCTACGAACTATGAGGAAGCGATGATGAGCCCAGATTCGCGAAATGGCTTGAGGCCATGAAATCTGAGATAGGATCCATGTATAAGAACAAAGTATGGACTTTGATTGACTTGCTCTATGATCAGCAAGCCATGTTAAATAAATGGATCTTCAAGAGGAAGATGGACACTGATAGTAGTGTTACTATCTACAAAGCTAGACTTGTCGAAAAAGGTTTTTAGACAAAGTTCAAGATGTTGAATACAATGAGATTTTCTCACTTGTATCGATGCTTAAAAGTCTGTCCGAATCATGTTAGCAATTGCCACATTTTATGAAATCTGGCAAATGGATGTCAAAACTACATTCCTTAATGGTTTTCTTAAAGAAGAGTTGTATATGATGCAACCAGATGATTTTGTCAATCCTAAAGGTGCTAACAAAATGTGCAAGCTCCAGCGATCCATCAATGGACTGGTGCAAGCATCTCGGAGTTGGAATATACGCTTTGATGTGTTGATCAAAGCATATGGTTTTATACAGACTTTTGGAGAAGCCTGTATTTACAAGAAAGTGAGTGGGAGCACTACAAACATTTCTGATAAGTATATGTGAATGACATATTGTTGATCGGAAATAATGTAGAATTATTCGCAAAGCATAAAAGAGTATTTGAAAGGAGTTTTTCAAAGAAGGACCTCGGTGAAGCTGCTTACATATTGAGCATCAAGATCTATAGAGATGGATCAAGGCGCTTGATAAGTTTTTCAATAAATACATACCTTGTCAAGATTTTGAAGTAGTTCAAAATGGAACAGTCAAAGAAAAGTTCTTGCCTGTGTTACAAAGGTGTAAAATTGAGTAAGACTCAAAGCCCGACCACGGCAGAAGATAGAAAGAGAATGAAAGTCATTCCCTATGCCTCAGCCATAGGTTCTATAAAGTATGCTATGTTATGTACCAGACCTATTGTATACCTTGCTCTGAATTTGGCAAGGGAGTACAATAGTGATCTAGGAGTAGATCACTTGGACATTGGTCAAGAACATCCTTAGTGAGGACTAAGGAAATATTTCTCGATTATGGAGGTGATAAAAGAGCCCGTCGTAAAGAGTTACATCGATGCAAGCTTTTACACTAATCTAGATGATTTTGAATCTCAATCTGGATACATATTATAAGTGGGAGCAATTAGCTAGAGTAGCCCGATGCGAGCATTGTAGACATAGAATATTTGCAAAATACATACGGCTCTGAATGTGACAGACCCGTTGACTAAGCTTCTCTCACGAGCAAAACATGATCATCCCTTAGTACTCTTTGGGTGTTAACCACATAACGATGTGAACTAGATTATTGACTCTAGTAAACCCTTTGGGTGTTGGTCACATGAAGATGTGAACTATGGGTGTTAATCACATACAGATGTGAATATTAGTGTTGAATCACATGATGATGTGAACTAGATTATTGACTCTAGTGCAAGTGGGAGACTGAAGGAAATATGCCCTAGAGGCAATAATAAAGTTATTATTTATTTCCTTATTTCATGATAAATGTTTATTATTCATGCTAGAATTGTATTAACCGGAAACATAATACATGTGTGAATACATAGACAAACAGAGTGTCACTAGTATGCCTCTACTTGACTAGCTCGTTAATCGAAGATGGTTATGTTTCCTAACCATAGACATGAGTTGTCATTTGATTAACGGGATCACATCATTAGAAGAATGATCTGATTGACATGACCCATTCCGTTAGCCTAGCACTTGATCGTTTAGTATGTTGCTATTGCTTTCTTCATGACTTATACATGTTCCTATAACTATGAGATTATGCAACTCCCGTTTACGGAGGAACACTTTGGTACTACCAAAGCGTCACAACGTAACTCGGGTGATTATAAAGGAGTACTACAGGTGTCTCCAAAGGTACATGTTGGGTTGGCGTATTTCGAGATTAGGTTTTGTCACTCCGATTGTCGGAGAGGTATCTCTGGGCCTTCTCGGTAATACACATCAGATAAGCCTTGCAAGCATTGCACCTAATAAGTTAGTTGCGAGATGATGTATTACGGAACGAGTAAAGAGACTTGCCGATAACGAGATTGAACTAGGTATTGGATACCGACGATCGAATCTCGGGCAAGTAACATACCGATGACAAAAAGGAACAACGTATGTTGTTATCTTGGTCTGACCGATAAAGATCTTCGTAGAATATGTAGGAACCAATATGGGCATCCAGGTCCCGCTATTGGTTATTGACCGAGAATAGTTCTAGGTCATGTCTACATAGTTCTCGAACCGTAGGGTCCGCACGCTTAAGGTTTCGATGGCGGTTATATTATGAGTTTATGAGTTTTGATGTACCGAAGGAAGTTCGAGTCCCGGATGAGATCGGGGACATGACGAGGAGTCTCGAAATGGTCGAGACGTAAAGATCGATATATTGGACGACTATATTCGGAGTTCGGAAAGGTTCGAATGATTCGGGTATTTTTCGAGTACCGGTAGTTACGGGAGAAGTAATGGGCCTTGATGGGCTTTAGTGGGAAGAGGAAAAGGCTGCTGCGCCCCCTCCCTCTAGTCCGAATTGGACTAGGGAAAGGGGCCGCCACCTTTCCTACTCCTCCACTTCCTTCTCCCTTCCTCCCCTACATGGAAGGATTCCTAGTTGGACTAGGAAAGGGGAATCCTACTCCGGTGGGAGTAGGACTCCCCTTGGCGCGCCAAACATAGGGCCGCCTCCTCCCTCCCTTGCTCCTTTATATACGGGGCAGGGGCACCCCATAGACACACAAGTTGATCATTGAGATCGTTCCTTGGCCGTGTGCGGTGCCCCCTTCCACCATATTACACCTCGAAAATACCGTGGCGGAGCTTAGGCGAAGCCTGCTACCGGTGAAACATCATCATCGTCACCACGCCGTGGTCGTCTTGTGAAACTCTCCCTCAACACTCGGCTGGATCGGAGTTCGAGGGACGTCATCGAGCTGAACGTGTGCAGAACTCGGAGGTGCCGTACGTTCGGTACTTGGATCGGTTGGATCGTGAAGGAGTACGACTACTTCATCTACGTCGCGTCAACGCTTCCGTTGCTGGTCTACGAGGGTACGTAGACAACACTCTCATCTCGTTGCTATGCCATCACCATGGTCCTGTGTGTGCGTAGGAAAATTTTGAAATTACTACGTTCCCCAACAGTACAACCGTGGTTCTATCTGCATCGACAGGTAGCACGATCTTTTCTGAAGACTGTGCTTTTACTACCACAGATACTGCCATCACTCCCTCCAATTGAAATGACTGATAAACAAGAAAAGTAATTGAATGTACAGACATTGTAAGATAGACAGGTGCAATGGAAAGTAGGGAAGAAAATAGGGTATGAAATAATTCACATTTATGTTGTCTAAGCAAATAGAATAGCAGGACATAATTTCACATATATGATGGCTAATTAAACAGGATAGCATGACACAATTTCACATGTATGATGGCTAACTAAACAGGATAGAATGAGATACTTGAAAATATGGTGACTATGTAAACAGGATGACATGATATAACTATACGATGTGTCTATTAAAGTGGTTGGCATGTCATAAATCACAAACATGTCGTCGATGGAAACATGATGGCATGATATAATTCACGGATAGAATCACATAATTTAAAATATGATGACTATGTAAACAGGATGAGATGATATAACTATATTATGTCTTTATAAAATGGGTTGGCATGCCATAATTCAGATACATGATGTCTATGTAAACATCATGGCATGACATAATTCAAATATATGACTTATATACTAAGGAAGTGAGCAGAGGGAATCGCATATATGATGTGTCAACTAAGGAGATGGCATTCATTATTGTGTATATGATGTAAAAACTAAGCATTGCAATACAACATATGCATTATATGAGTAATATAACCCTGCCAAGTTTGAGCATACACCTCAGGGGGATAATAGGACTGGTCATCTGCCTCTGAATCCTCCTCTGAAGAGCTATCTGTAACTAGCAAGATATCTGCTTCAGTAGGTAGCATTGTCTGCTCTGAAGACCTTGTTTTCACTCCAGATTTCTCCATCACCAATTCAAATGGCTGATGCACAGGAAGAGCAGTTGAATATACAAACATTGTCGACAAAAGCAATGAGAAATACAAAAAAAGGACGGCATGATATAATTCACATATATGACGCTTGCCTAAACAACATTGCATTGCATAATTAACATACATAATGCCTTGTAACAAGATAACATTGCATAATTCACATATATAATGTCTTGCAACAAGATGGCATTGCATAATTCACATATATGGTAATTAGACACTAAACAAGTGGCATTCACACAAAGCATGTCTAAACTAAGCAAATGACATAGCAATGCAAGATACCATACGCACGATATGAGCAACATAACCCTGCCAAGTTAGGGCATGCACCTCGGGGGGGGGGATATGACTGGTCATCTGTCTCTGAATCCTCCTCTGAGGAGCTATCGGTAACCAGCAAGACATGCGCTTCGTCAGATAGCATTGTCTGCTCTGAAGACCTTGTTTCCACTCCAGATTTTTCCATGACCGTGCCGAATGGCTAATGCATAGGAAGAGTAATTGAATGTACTAAAATTGTTGAAAAATTTAACACGTAATAAAAAAATGATGGCATGATATAATTCACATATAAGATGACTGGCTAATCAGGGTGGCATTGCAAAATTCACATATATGATGCATGGCTAGACAAGATGGCATTGCATGATTCACATATACGATAAAGAAACTAAACATATGGCATTGACACAAAGCATGTCCAAACTAAGCAGATGACATCTTTAATGTATACAGTAAGCAATGCAAGGCACCATATGCATGATATTACCAACATCAGCATGCCAAGTTAGAGTGAAGATCTCATGGGGTAAATAGGAGTGGTCTTGTCCTTGTGAATCCCCCTCAGAACAGTTATCTTCCTCTTGATTACGATCTGAAATGGGTGGAGGGGGGGCTGCCTTTGCGCCCACCATGGAACGACGTCTGCATGAAATTTTATTGCCACGCAAGGCTCGTCTCTTTTGCTCTACACGATCAGTTCGATTATGTACAATAACCAGCATGCATAGGAATAATATATAGTGAGATTATATAAGGAGTGCATGCACAAATCCAGAGTGATGGTAGCAAACTTTGGATAGACCCAAAACCAATGATAGCAGGCAGATAATAGCTTTAGTAAAAAAATATAGATAATGGCTCCTTTAATGTTTGTTTGCACCCAACATGAAACTCATAGTAGACACCAGAGATTAACCAGATAGTAGATAGATAGTACTGATTGCTGCCCCAATATGTACCCCACAACCATTTAAAAACTCAAGTTTCAACATTAGTTTGGACCTGACTCGGAGTCTAATAGGTGAACACGACGATAATGTAGCATGTCATCATATTAAGCGACGCATAACGTAAGCAGACATGGAAGAGTGCGACCTCTCTTGCGGACCCATGTTCAAGGTCATCTGCTCAGTTGATGATGGTAATGCAGTTGTCGTGGCTGCCGGCGGTGGGGAAGAAGATCTGAGGCGGCGAATCCCTGCTGTGTTGAACCCTTCCTTCGTTGGAGCAGTTGAGTTGGGGTGGAACACATCGCCGCAGGAGGAGGACAAACCACACAAGGTTTTCTTTGACACATATCTGTAATAGAAGTAATTGAGCAAGGGCTTGTTTGAATTTGAGGATTCTAACAATGCAGAGATAGGAAATAGACAGGAATAGGATAGGAATGCACGTGCAAAACAGAGAATTTAAAAACACATGATTTCTGCCAATCCGGGTGTTTGATTCACAACAATTGGAAGATCACAGGATGCAAAAAAGAATGGTGAGATTAAGTCAAACCACAAGAAAATGTACAGTTATAATGCTATTATGCTACTATCTCTTAGTCTTGTGCTTGATGAATAGGAATATGAAAAGGAGGAGAAGTGGAAATTAGAATTCCTACGGTGTTTCTTTCAAGGAGACACTAAAGGAAAAAATCCTACAGTTTTCCTTTGCTCCATTCCTTTGCACCAAATTCATGAAAAGTAGTACCATAGGGAACTTTCCAATTCCTATGTTTTTCATTCACTTTTCCTTTCAAGCACTGGCGATTCTAGTAGGCAGGCTTGAGCAAGGAAAATCCAACACTAAAAAACTGTTTTTTTGCTACTTCTATTACTTTGGACCCAGGCCACTGCAATACTAGCTCAACTCCCAGGCCATCGACAAAAGCACAGCTCAAACACGCAGAGATAAATAATGATGGCGTTCAAGAGAGTCCATCACGGATAGCTAATTTGCCTGGTACCTCACTGCTTGTCATATAGTAGGATAAAATAATCGTATTTCCCGTTACTACGAGTGCTCAGTGGACAATATATATAACATGTAGAGTAAAAAAGAGATGCAACAAGTGCACAATCTCTTTGGTGAAGCCATGTCGATCTCAGCGTGATTGAGTTGGCCGGTGAGGATGCTCCGGCTGACTTTGCTGTCGGAGGAGGGGAAGAAGATCTTAGGCCTCTGGAGATGGAGCCCGAGGTACTGCTCCGCTGTGATGGAGGGTTTCGTCGTTGGAGCAGCTCCGGTGAGTTGTACGACGCCGAGGCTGAAGCAGGACAAGAGAGACAACGAACAACGTTAACCTGAGTGGAATTCTAATAGCATCTCCAATACATGACTTAAATTACATAACCAGAAAGTGCTAGATGTAAAATACTTCAGCCGCTCATCTCTGAACTTAACTGTCGAAGCTGAACTTAACTGTCAAAACTGAACTTAACTGTCGAAACTGAATTTTGCTGTCGAAACTGAACGCACTAGCAAGGTGAGGCTACATGTCGGTCGACTGACTTTTTAATCTCTGGTCAGTCGATTTTGCAGCCGTTGGATACGAAATCAAGGGCATGCGGTTCATCTTCAACCTCCACCACCCTGAGCCGCCAGACACCACCGACCAAATAGTAGCCCCCCGCCGCCCGCGGGCGCCGCGCCCATCCCTTGAAAACACTCCCCACCGCCGGTCCGCCGGCGCCCCGGCCATTGTTGGAAATATGCCCTAGAGGCAATAATAAAATGATTATTATTATATTTCCTTGTTCATGGTAATTTTCTATTGTTCATGCTATAATTGTGTTATCCAGAAATCATAATACATGTGTGAATACATAGACCACAACATGTCCCTAGTGAGCCTCTAGTTGACTAGCTCGTTGATCAATGGATGGTTACGGTTTCCTGACCATGTACATTGGATGTCATTGATAAGGGGATCACATCATTGGGAGAATTATGTGATGGACAAGACCCAATCCTAAGCATAGCACAAGATCGTGTAGTTCATATGCCAGAGCTTTTCTAATGTAAAGTATCATTTCCTTTGACCATGAGATCGTGCAACTCCCGGATACCGTAGGAGAGCTTTGGGTGTACCAAACGTCAGAACGTAACTGGGTGGCTATAAAGGTACACTACATGTATCTCCGAAAGTGTCTGTTGGGTTGGCACAGGTCGAGACTGGGATTTGTCACTCCGTATGACGGAGAGATATCTCTTGGCCCACTCGGTAATGCATCATCATAATGAGCTCAATGTGACCAAGTGGTTGGTCACGGGATCATGCATTATGGAACGAGTAATGTGACTTGCCGGTAACGAGATTGTACGAGGTATTGGGATACCGACGATCGAATCTCGAGCAAGTAACGTACCGATTGACAAAGGGAATTGTATAAGGGATTACTTGAATCCTCGACATCGTGGTTCATCCAATGAGATAATCGTGGAACATGTGGGAGCCAACATGGGTAACCAGATCCCGCTGTTGGTTATTGGCCGGAGAGCTGTCTCGGTCACGTCCGCGTGATTCCCGAACCCGTAGGGTCTACACACTGAAGGTTCGATGACGCTAGGGTTATAAGGAAGATATGCATGTGATTACCGAATGTTGTTCCGAGTCCAGGATGAGATCCCGGACGTCACGAGGAGTTCCGGAATGGTCCGGAGGTGAAGATTTATATATGGGAAGTTGTCATACGGTCACCGGAAAAGTTCGGGGGCATACCGGTATTGTACCGGGGCCACCGGAGGGGTTCCGGGGGTCCACCGGGAGGGGCCACCTCTCTCGGAGGGCCTCATGGGCCATAGAGGAAAGGGAACAAGCCCTTGGAGGGCTGGGCGCATCCCCCTTGGGCCCATGCACCTAGGGTTGTGGGAAACCCTAGAGGGGCACCCCTTGTTTGGGGGCAAGCCCCTCCGCAGCCGCCCCCTCTAGATGTTTTCTAGAGGGGTCCGGCCCCCTTCCTCCTTCCCCTATAAATAGAGGGGAGAGGGGAGGGCTGCACACCATCTCCAAGGCACAACCCCTCCCCTCCCCAACACCTCTCCTCCTTCGTTAAGAGCTTGGCGAAGCCCTACCGGAGTACTGCCACTCAATCACCACCACGCCGTCGTGCTGCTGTTGGAGCTCTCTTCCTCAACCTCTCCCTCCTCCTTGCTGGATCAAGGCGTGGGACACATCTCCGCTCCGTACGTGTGTTGAACGCGGAGGTGCCGTCCGTTCGGCGCTATGATCATCGGTGATTTGGATCACGACGAGTATGACTCCATCAACCCCATTCTCTTGAATGCTTCCGCTCGCGATCTACAAGGGTATGTAGATGCACTCCTCTCTCTCTGGTTGCTAGATGACTACATAGATTGATCTTGGTGATGAGTAGAAAATTTTAAATTTCTGCTAGGATCCCCAACAGTGGCATCATGAGCTAGGTCTATGCGTAGTTTCTATGCACGAGTAGAACACAAATAGTTGTAGGCGTCGATTTTGTCAATTTACTTGCTGTTACTAGTCTTATCTTGATTCGGCGGCATCGTGGGATGACGCGGCCTGGACCAACCTTACACGTACACTTACGTGAGACAGGTTCCACCGGCTGACATGCACCAGTTGCATAAGGTGGCTAGGGGTGTCTGTCTCTCCCACTTTAGTCGGATAGGATTCGATGAAAAGGGTCCTTATGAAGGGTAAATAGAAATTGGCATATCACGTTGTGGTTTTGGCGTAGGTAAGAAACGTTCTTGCTAGAAACCTATAACAGCCACGTAAAAATTTGCAACAACAATTAGAGGACGTCAAACTTGTTTTTGCAGCATATGCCGTGTGATGTGATATGGCCAAAAGGATGTGATGAATGATATATATGTGATGTATGAGATTGATCATGTTCTTGTAATAGGAATCACGACTTGCATGTCGATGAGTATGACAACCGGCAGGAGCCATAGGAGTTGTCTTAATTTATTGTATGACCTGTGTGTCAATGAATAACGCCATGTAATTACTTTACTTTATTGCTAAACTGTTAGCCATAGTAGTAGAAGTAATAGTTGGCGAGACAACTTCATCAAGACACGATGATGGAGATCATGGTGTCATGCCGGCGACGATGATGATCATGGCGCCCCGCAGATGGAGATCAAAAGAAGCAAAATGATATTGGCCATATCATGTCACTATTTGATTGCATGTGATGTTTATCATGCTTTTGCATCTTATTTTCTTAGAACGACGGTAGCATAAATAAGATGATCCCCCATAATAATTTCAACAAAGTGTTCCCCCTAAATGTGCGCCGTTGCGGAAGTTCGTTGTCTCCAAGCACCACGTGATGATCGGGTGTGATAGATTCTAACGTTCACATACAACGGGTGTAAGCCAGATTTACACATGCAAAACACTTAGGTTGACTTGACGAGCCTAGCATGTACAGACATGGCCTCGGAACACAAGAGACCGAAAGGTCGAACATGAATCGTATAGAAGATACCATCAACATGAAGATGTTCACCGATGATGACTTGTCCGTCTCACGTGATGATCGGACACGGCCTAGTTGACTCGGATCATGTATCACTTTGATGACTAGAGGGATGTCTGTCTGAGTGGGAGTTCATTAAATAATTTGATTAGATGAACTTAATTATCATGAACTTAGTCTAAAACTTTTGCAAATATGTCTTGTAGATCAAATGGCCAACGCTCATGTCAACTTCAACTTCAACGCGTTCCTAGAGAAAACCAAGATGAAAGATGATGGTAGCAACTATACGGATTGGGTCCGGAACTTGAGGATCATCCTCATAGCTGCCAAGAAAGCATCTGTCCTAGAAGCACCGCTAGGTGATGCACCCGCCCCAGCGAACCAAGACGTTATCAACGCTTGGCAGTCGTGTGTTGATGATTACTCCCTCGTTCAGTGCGGCATGCTTTACAACTTAGAACCGGGGCTCCAAATACGTTTCGAGCAGCACGGAGCATACGAGATGTTCCAAGAGCTGAGAATGGTTTTCCAAGCTCATGCCCGGGCTGAGAGATATGAAGTCTCCGACATGTTCTACAATTGTAAGATGGAGGAAAATAGTTCCATCAGCGAGCACATACTCAAAATGTCTGGGTTGCACAACCACTTATCTTAGCTGGGAGTTAATATCCCGGATGACGCGGTCGTTGACAGAATCCTTCAGTCGCTTCCACCAAGCTACAAGAGCTTTGTGATGAACTTCAATATGCAGGGGTTGGAGAAAACCATTCCTGAAGTATATTCAATGCTGAAATCAGCGGAGGTGGAAATCAAAAAGGAACATGAAGTGCTGATGTTGAATAAAACCACTAAGTTCAAGAAGGGCAAGGGTAAAAAGGGTTTCAAGAAATACGGCAAGGGAGGTGCGTGCCCGGCAAGCAAGCTGTCGGGAAGAAACCAAAGAATGGACCCAAGCCTGAGATTAAGTGTTTTTATTGCAAGGGAAGTGGTTACTAGAAGCGGAACTGCCCCAAGTACTTAGCGGACAAGAAGGCCGGCAACACCAAAGGTATATGTGATATACATGTAATTGATGTCTACCTTACCAGTACTCGTAGTAGCTCCTGGGTATTTAATACCGGTGCAGTTGCTCATATTTGTAACTCAAAACAGGAGCTACGGAATAAGCGGAGATTGGCGAAGGACGAGGTGACGATGCGCGTCGGGAATGGTTCCAAGGTCGATGTGATCGCCGTTGGCACGCTACCTCTACATTTACCTACGGGATTAGTTTTAAACCTCAATAATTGTTATTTAGTGCCAGCTTTGAGCATGAACATTGTATCTTGATCTCGTTTAATACAAGATGGCTACTCATTTAAATCCGAGAATAATGGTTGTTCTATTTATATGAGAGATATGTTTTATGGTCATGCCCCACTGGTCAATGGTTTATTCTTAATGAATCTCGATCGTGATGTTACACATATTCATAGTGTGAATACCAAAAGATTTAGGTTGATAATGATAGTCCCACATACTTGTGGCACTGCCGCCTTGGTCACATTGGTGTCAAACGCATGAAGAAGCTCCATGCAGATGGACTTTTGGAGTCTCTTGATTACGAATCATTTGACACGTGCGAACCATGCCTCATGGGTAAAATGACCAAGACTCCGTTCTCCGGAACAATGGAGTGAGCAACCAACTTATTGGTAATCATACATACTGATGTGTGCGGTCCAATGAGCGTTGAGGCACATGGTGGCTATTGTTATGTTCTCACCTTCACTGATGACTTGAGTAGATATGGATATGTCTACTTAATGAAACAAAAGTCTGAGACCTTTGAAAAGTTCAAGGAATTTCAGAGTGAGGTTGAAAATCAACGTGACTGAAAAATAAAGTTCTTACGATCAGATCGTGGAGGGGAATATTTAAGTCACGAATTTGGCAAACACTTAAGGAAATGTGGAATCGTTTCAAAACTCACACCGCCTGGAACAGCTCAGCGTAATGGTGTGTCCGAACATCGTAATCGCACTCTATTGGAAATGGTGCGATCTATGATGTCTCTTACCGATCTACCGCTCTCATTTTGGGGCTATGCTTTAGAGACTGCCGCATTCACTTTAAATAGGGCTCCGTCGAAATCCGTTGAGACGACACCGTATGAATTATGGTTTGGGAAGAAACCTAAGCTGTCGTTTCTAAAAGTTTGGGGATGCGATGTTTATGTCAAGAAACTTCAACCTGAAAAGCTCGAACCCAATTCGGAAAAATGCCTCTTCATAAGATACCCTAAGGAATCCATTGGGTATACCTTCTACCTCAGATCCGAAGGCAAGATCTTTGTTGCCAAGAATGGATCCTTTCTGGACAAAGAGTTTCTCTCGAAAGAAGTAAGTGGGAGGAAAGTAGAACTTGATGAAGTACTACATCTTGAAGCGGAAAGTAGCGCAGCTCAGGAAAATGTTCCAGTTGGTGCCTGCACTGGATAGAGAGGAGGTTAATGATGATGATCAAGGTACTTCAGATCAAGTTGCTACTGAACTTCGTAGGTCCACGAGGACACGTTCCACACCAGAATGGTATGGCAACCCCGTCCTGGAAATCATGTTGTTAGACAACGGTGAACCTTCGAACTATGAAGAAGCGATAGCGGGCCCAGATTCCAACAAATGGCTTGAAGCCATGCAATCCTGTAGCGACCCGACCCGAATGGATCAAGTCTCTGTGCTTTCGTGTCATCCCTGGATCGGTATGCTGACACACACAATACTCGAAGGATTTATAACAGAGGTAAATCACATGTATAAAGTAGCGTAGATACTATTACCTCAATCCAAATATAGCGGAAGCAACAAGGTTGTGGATTCCCATCAACACCAACGGCAAAGTTGAGTATAGGAAATCGTAACCCTAACATATCACTTACTCGTAAATGCGAAAAGTCTGCAACATAAAAAGTTGCAGCCCGAAAATGGGTCAGCACATGGAATATGCTGGCAGTGTAACACATAGAGAGTAATGAAATAATAGGCTATACTACATGCATATATGGCTGGTGGAAAGCTCTATGGTTATAGTTTTAGCGAAAAGCCAATTTTTCCCTACTGCAAAGGAATAAGTTAATTTAGCTATCATGGTGGTTGTTCAACATTGAGAATGGTTGACAGCATCCTCAATCCCAATTAAAAGTACTCATTAAACCCAACAAATTATATTAAGTAACGTGATGAGATCAACAGGATATGCAGGTACTAGATACTCAAAATTTTCCATAACCGGGGACACGTCTAATCATGATTATTTTATACACTCTGCAGAGGTTTGCGCACTTTTCCCCACAAGACTCGATCGCCTCCGTTGGGTTCTCGCACTACATGGTGTTTGAGAGACGGATGACCGAGACAGGTCTTTCGAAGCGCTTAGCACCTAACGATGGGTGGACCGGTACACCTACATCCCCTACATCTGCTAGTCCACCACTATAAGAGTTCGCACGACTTACTCAACTATGCCAGAGCCCATAATGGCTAGTGGCTGCACACGGAAGTTTCTAGCATGAATGATCTTATGATCCCTTTGAACCTGGGTGGCGGTCCGAAGAAAAACAGGCAAGTCCTGATAGAAACCAGGTGCCTCAATCCACCCAGATGTGTGTTTAAGTAGCCACCTTAAATAAACCGTTAATTTAACAATCTCACATCTGTCATGGAATACACTCACCCAATCCACGTCTACTAGCATAGCATGGCATAATAAGCAAACGTAGAAGTAACTCCCAAAGGTTTCATAAGTAAAACAGGTAATAGGTACTACCTCAATCTACTTCCCATCCCACAATTTAATTAGATCCTAATCATGCAATGTTTGAGGATTGATCTAATGCATAAAAACTGGGTAGTAGAAAAGTACGATCAAGTGTTACTTGCCTGCAATGTTGATGAAGATGATTCGCACTCAAAATTCTTGATAGATCTACTCATCACACTCCGGTCAATCTATCGTAAGCAATCAATAGTAACCACACATAAGCAATCACTCAAAAGATCGGAAAGAACGAAGAAAACAATTTGGAAAACGTCAAAACCAAATTATATAGAGAAAAGTATGTTTATGGTCCCTCAAGTTCTCAAAAAGTATAGACTTGGTCCTTCAAGATTTTCTGGTATACATTTGGTCCTTCAAGTCTCAAAACCGGATAAGTTTGGTCCTAAACCAGATTTGGAGCACATTGACCAGGTTTGACCGCCACAAAACCGCCCAATGAACAGTAATTTTGAAAAAAAAACTTCAAAAAATCTAAATTTTTTTGGGAACCAGTATGCTTACATGTGCAAGGTCCGACCAACTTTTCGTGCTCTTTTGACACTCGAGGATTATTATTTTTGAATTTACTATTCATCAGGCATATATTTTTGTTTTTTTGCCACGAGCTCCTCGAGTGCCAAAAGGGCATGAAATTTTGTTCGCATCTTGCGTATGTAAGCATATTCGACCCCAAAAAATTTCAAATTGTTTTGAAGGTTTTTTATATATTTTTCAAATTTACTGTTCATCGGGCGGTTTTGTGGCGGTCAAAACCGGTCAACGTGCTCAAAATCTAGTTTAGGACCAAACTTATCCGGTTTTGAAACTTGAGGGACCAAATGTATACCAAAAAATCTTGAGGGACCAAGTCTATACTTTGTGGAAACTTGAGGGACCAAAAACATACTTTTCTCAATTATATAACTCTTGCAGCATAAAACAATTTCTAACAGTACCAAAACTATGTGTTTTTGGCCTTATCAGAAAGTTTAGGTCAAGAGCTTTGATTTGCAAAAAGAATCAACTAAATCGGAGTTACGAAACTCAAGTTATGATCAAACGAAGTTCAAATACAAATCTGTTTGAATTCAAATTTTAAATCTTTCAAAAACATGTTTGAGTGGTATTCTTTGGATAGAGGATAAATAGCGAAGAAGTGGGCGTTGGTTTCCTTGGATTCCGACTTACGAGTAAAAAGTTATGAGCGTTTGAAGATTAGGGACTAACGGATAGGTCCTGACGGAAATTAAAAATAAAAGAAAAAATCTATCGAAATGACGCCGCTAAACAAAACCGGAAAGAAAAACCGGCGAGAAAACCGATCTAGGGTTTCGGAAAGAAAACCGAGACGAAAAACCGATCTAGAAAACCGGAACGGAAACCGGAATGATTTACAAAAAACCGAACCGAGGAAAAGAAAAGGTGGCCTTGTGAGGCTAGTACCTCGAAGAGGCGAGGGCTCCGTGGCGGCGTTAAGGCGGTGGCGGCACTTGGCGGGCGGCGCGGGTGTAGGCGGCGGCGGTGTGTGGGGCTGTTGCTACATGGAGAGGAGAGGAGAGGAGAGGTGTTGGTTTGATGTGTTGGAGGGGGTGCTTGGGTATTTATATTGGGGAGGGGAGGGGTTTTGCTTGGAGTAGGGGACAAGAATTAGAGTAGGATTAGGAATCCTAGGAATAAAAAAGGAATAACTAAACGGGATCAAATCCTACTAGGATTTGTAAAAGAATAGGAAACTTGGGGCTCCCTGGCTCCCTACGTGCGTGCGTGCGATGGCCTTGGCCTTCGGCCGGCCAGTGGCTTTGGCGGCTTGGGCCTTTGGCCCAAGGCGCTGCGCTCCATTTTTTTAAAATTTCCAGACAAAAGAAAAATAATAAAACCAAATAAATAAATATATTATATAGGCATATAATATATTAAAATTTTCAAAAAAAGATTTCCTACATGATGAACATTATTCTAGCATTAAATAAAATACACACAAATTTAAATAAAGCAAAGAGTGCTTCTGGTCCAATAAAATCCAACAAAAATCATTTTTAAAATACCAAAATGACTTCAAATTAATTTCTCTCCAATTTTCTCGATGTAGTGAATCATGTTACCCTATTTTCCATATATTTTGTTTTTGGATAAAAATATTTTGAATAAAACTCAAATAACTCCAAATTGGAAATAAATTCAATAGAACTTTCGATTTAATTCTTTTAAAACTCCCAACTCATATTTCATT
The DNA here is from genome assembly GCA_021605145.1 of Aegilops bicornis. NCBI lineage: Eukaryota > Viridiplantae > Streptophyta > Magnoliopsida > Poales > Poaceae > Aegilops > Aegilops bicornis. The sequence goes on from CM038675.1 coordinate 93,015,159, forward strand.
TAATCTGAAGAAGTCATTTTATCTTCTCTCGTGAAAATCATTGAGTTGCATAAAGTTTCAGAATTGGAAATATTTTCCAAATGAAATTCAAATATTTTCAACAACCCTTTTCATTTAAATAAATGGAAGAAGTCATGTCATCTTCTCTCCAGGGTTTTGTGATGAAAAGAATTTGAATTCCCGAAGATCATAAAAGCAAAATGAAAGTTTCGAATTCACTCACTTTCAGTCAATCAATCAAGCAATCAATAAAATCTATCTATTTGTTTATAACATTCCAAAATTTAGAATTTTGGGATGTTACAAACCTACCACCCTTAAAATGAATCTCGTCCTCGAGATTCGGAGAGACTAGAAAGAAATGGTTAGGGTTTGGGGTCTTCTCAAAATCCATCGATCATCAGGGGGTCTCGGGTGCTACCACCCTTAAAAGCATTGTTAAGGTTCCATCAAAACTCATATACTCCATCCTTATTGCTGACAGTGTCGGTCTTCTCAGATATTAAGGATAATTCCTTCTCTGGGCTCTTCCGGTAGTGGCATAACCTATCCTCAATTTCTTTGTCCTTTCCTCTTGGTAAGGTTATCCCGAAATTGGGTCTTCATAGCTGACGGGTCTGGCGCCAATACTAATCAACTACCGATATCTCATGGTGGTCAACAATTTATGGTTTCTCCTGCAGAAAACGGGTCTGGGTTGAACCTCACCGTATAACCTACGGTTGGCAACAACTGCCGTGTACAAGGGAAAAAATACCTATACCTTTCTAAGGTTTAAACAAGGTTTTGATCGTCGTCTCTCTATTATAGGTAAGCCACTCAGATTTACCATCCCATATAGCAAAGCGAATAATAAGAGTAAGTCGGTATGGTGATCAATCCATCCCGCACCCAAATCATTTCCTTGTACATGGTTTAGCGAATCTCGCATTCTAACACTCGGTCATCCTCATGAGCATTGCAGAATTTTCTCTTGTCGACGAACCAAGTTCGGATAAATCCATTGATTCTGCAAGCCAAACAAACATCTATCGGTCCTTCACAACTCTCAGGTTTTGCGTAAACTCCTATAGAATCGTCGGTCGGTAAAATCGTAACTTCTGCCAGGGTTTTTCCTTCAGCAAGAGTGTGCTTGCTTCTTGGCAGGTCCTGGGGCCTGTGGGTTATGGCCCATCTCATCACTTAAAATCCTTGAACACATCCTCGGGGCAACTGATCATTATTCCAACTTCCAACTTCCTAGTATACTTAAAATCCATCCAATTGTAGTGTCTTCCTTCCTTCTATTTGCACCAAACGGGGACATGATTACTCAGACTCATCATGGAATTTCCATTGATCCATATTACCAACACCATACCTCATTTACATCCAATAGTAATTTATCTCTTCATCCTCGTGGGATGTCCCACATACCGAGATAAAAACTTATACTATGAAATCCATACTCCACTTCATGGAACATTTTTATCCTTTCCAGGGTCAAGCGTGCTTACAGGACAATATTGGCCATCTCTGCATGGCACTTCTTCAACTGGGAAACGTGAAACACATCCTGAACTCCTGACAGTCCTTCGGGTGACTCCAACATTGTTAGCCAATTCTCCCATACGTTCCAAGTCGGTATGGTCCTACAAATCTCGGGGCTAACTTTACCTTAACTCCAAATCGTTTAACTCCTCGTAGAGGGGACACATGAATACATGCTCTGTCTCCAATTTCATAGACTTCCTCCTTGCGTTTTCGAGTCTGCATAACCCTTCTGCCAGGACTGAGCTACCTTCAGTCTCTCTCGAATCAACTTAACATTCTCTTCCGACTCCTTGATCACATTTGGTCCAAACAACTGATGGTCTCCAACGTCATCCCTCATCAACGGTGTCTGGCTCCTTCTCCCATACAAAGCTTCAAAAGGGGCCATCTTCAAACTAGCTGGGTAACTGTTGTTGTATGAGAACTCCGCGTAAGGTAGATTTTCATCACTACTAGATCCATAATCTTGCGCACAAGCTCTCAACATGTCCTCCAGAATCTGATTTACTCTCTCAGTCTGTCCATCTGTCTCATGGATGAAAGGTCATCTTGAACTCTAGCCTAGTACCCAAGTCTGGTGCAGCTGATTTCAAAACTTTGAGGTAAACTGTGTTCCTCTATGATGGTCCTCGGAACTCCATGCAGACATACGATCCTTGTCAAATATATCTTGGCCAACTTCACACTTGTATAGGTGGTTTTTCACTGGGATAAAGCGAGCCACTTTGGTCAAGCTAATCAACTACTACCCAGATAGAATCATATCCCAATCGGGTTCTGGGAAATTCGGTAATGAATATTCATGCCAAGCTTATCCCACTTCCATTCGGGTATCGGCATAGGCTGTAGTAATCCTGCTGGCTTCTGATGCTCTGCTTTTACTTTCTCTGGCATACATCACTTATGACTACATACTCCGCAATATCCTTCTTCATACCAGTCCACCAGAAACACTCCTTCAAATCCAAATACATCTTGGTGTTTCCAGGGCGAATCAAGTAGGGTGATTCATGAGCCTCCTGAAGTATTAACTTCCTGATCTTTGCATTATTGGCACATTTACACGGTCCTCGAACCATAAGGTGTCGTGCTCATCCTTACGAAAACCTTTGGCTTTTCCTTTGCTCATCCTCTCTTTTACCTCAGCAATCTCTTTGTCATCCTTCTGAGCTTCACGTATCTTTCCCAACAATGTAGACTAAACTTCCATTGCTGCAACAAAACCTTTGGGAACAATCTCCAATCGAAGTTCCCTGAAAATCCTCGGCTAACTCCTTTGGTAATCCTCAGCTTATGAGGGTATTTGTCCTTATTTTCTTGATGGTTGTGTCCTTTTTCTCCACAAAGCTTGCATGCACTTTCTCCATATCATTTACATAAGGCTTCAACCACGGGACACAAACCGAGACTTTAGCAAAGTCAACTTAAATTCTTCCCAAGTGGTTACTCCTGGCCACATTGATGGTTTGGTACAACCTCCACTAGATAGTAGCACCTCTTTCAAAGAACTGAAGAGCATGCTGGGCCATATCCTTTCTGACTATAGGGTTGTTCTCCATATGATCCTCCATGTTCTGAGTCCATCGGTCTGTCTCCAATTGACTCATCGGTCCAGAAAATACAAGCTCATCTCCATTCATCCTCTATTGGGTCCATGGGTTTGGGGTGGGATAATAGAGATCGAGAGGGATGCACACAATACAAACAAAAGTTTTTAAAAAGACAGATTTTATTGTGGCTGTCGGAAAGACATCAAACAAATGACAGCTCACAATCGTCGCATCTAACGCAGGTGTATAACAGGGGTTGGGTCTTCCAAAGGTCAATAAATCTTCAAAATCATCAAACTCTTCAAGTCTTGTTCATGTCTCCTGTGGTTACTTCCGATCATGCTTGTCCTTCTCAAGTTCTTTTGCCAGATCATCTTTGTTGACGCGAAGTCTCTCGCGACGTACTTGAATATTTCCGGAGTTGCATTCCAAACTTCTGGTTTCATCAACCTTGATATGAACGATGATCCTACTGTCCTTCAGTCCTAACGAATCTCCGGTATCTCGAGATTTTGTTCCTCCAGTTTGGCTACTTTCAGCTTCTGGTTCCAAGTGCTTCACGAATTTGCCTCCTTGTCAAATATAGCTTCCTGCATATCCATCTTAAAATCCTTGATGTAATGCTCCAGATCCTGGTGATACACCAGCAATGTTAAAACTGCATCCTTCGCTGACAGATGCTCCTTCAGCCTCCTACCATCCAATCCTTTTGAGGAAATGCATGCTTAACTCAACACAGTGACAATAGTATAAGCGGGATATAACATCATGGATATCGTGTTTCTGCTCTTGTCATTTCCATGAGCTATCATTCCATAGTTTGATATCTCCTGTCTTCGGGGTTTCTTGACAAAACTTTGAGTTCTATGCTCCATGTTCCGGTCTTTCTCCGATACACCTTGATCTCGGGTATTGACAACTTCCATAGTCTGCCAAGTTCCATAAGGGGTGCCTTCTTAGGTCATACAAATCCGGAAACTATTTGGAGCCTTCAATTCTCCTAGTCTTCAGAGTCTTCAACAGTTGTAGTTTCCATTTACACGGTAAAATCCTCTTCATTCCAAATGGTCTTAGTTTTTTGATATCTTGTCTCCTTGGAGTGGTCTCATCGGTCGGATCTGAGGTCAATAGGGAAAAGGGGTATGGTCTCACTAAGAAGGAATATTTGAATAAGCTCAGAAGAGAAGAGAGGTAAAAGATCTTTTTGAAAAAGAAAGTTGTAGAGAAAAATCTTTCCTATGGGCTTGCCATTTTCTAGGGTCACGTCCTACAGTCAACTTGGCTCTGATACCATCTTGTAGTGACCCGACCCGAATGGATCAAGTCTCTGTGCTTTCGTGTCATCCCTGGATCGGTATCTTTGACACACACGATTACTCGAAGGATTTATAACAGAGGTAAATCACATGTATAAAGTAGCGTATATACTATTACCTGAATCAATGGATATAGCGGAAGCAACAAGGTTGTGGATTCCCATCAACACCAACGGCAAAGTTGAGTATAGGAAATCGTAACCCTAACGTATCACTTACTCGTCGTCTAAAAAGTCTGCAACGTGAAAAGTTGCAGCTCAAAACGGCCAGCACATGGAATATGCTGGCAATGTAACACATAGAGAGTAATGAAAGAATAAGCTATACTACATGCATATATGGCTGGTGGAAAGCTCTATGGTTACAGTTTTTATGTAAAAGCCAATTTTTCCCTACTTCAAAGGAATAAGTTTATTTAGCTATCATGGTGGTTGTTCAACATTGAGAATGGTTGATAGCATCCTCAATCCCAATTAAAAGTACTCATTAAACCCAACAAATTATATTAAGTAACGTGATGAGATCAACAGGATATGCAGGTACTAGATACTCAAAATTGTCCATAACCGGGGACACGGCTAATCATGATTAGTTTATACACTCTGCAGAGGTTTGCGCACTTTTACCCACAAGACTCGATCGCCTCCGTTGGGTTCTCGCACTACATGGTGTTTGAGAGACGGATGACCGAGACACAGTCTTCGTAAGCGCTTAGCACCTTACGATGGGTGGACCGGTACACCTACATCCCCTACATCTGCTAGTCCACCACTATAAGAGTTCGCATGACTTACTCAACTATGCCAGAGCCCATAATGGCTTGTGGCTGCACACGGAAGTTTCTAGAATGAATGATCTTATGATCCCTTTTAGCCTGGGTGGCGGTCCGAAGAAAAACAGGCAAGTCCTGATAGAAACCAGGTGCCTCAATCCACCCAGATGTGTGTTTAAGTTGCCACCTTAAATAAACCGTTAATTTAACAATCTCACATCTGACATGGAATACACTCACCCAATCCACGTCTACTAGCATAGCATGGCATAATAAGCAAACGTAGAAGTAACTCCCAAAGGTTTCATAAGTAAAACAGGTAATAGGTACTACCTCAATCTACTTCCCATCCCACTATTTCATTAGATCCTAATCATGCAATGTTTGAGGATTGATCTAATGCATAAAAACTGGGTAGTAGAAAAGTATGATCAAGTGTTACTTGCCTGCAATGTTGATGAAGGTGATTCACACTCAAAATTCTTGATAGATCTACTCGTCACACTCCGGTCAATCTATCGTAAGCAATCAATAGTAACCACACATAAGCAATCACTCAAAAGATCGGAAAGAACGAAGAAAACAATTCGGAAAACGTCAAAACCAAATCATATAACTCTTGCAGCATAAAACATTTTCTAACAGTACCAAAACTATGTGTATTTGGCCTTATAAGAAAGTTTAGATCAAGAGCTTTGATTTGCAAAAAGAATCAACTAAATTGGAGTTACGAAACTCAAGTTATGATCAAACGAAGTTCAAATACAAATCTGTTTGAATTCAAATTTTAAAACTTTCAAAAACATGTTTGAGTTGGATTACTGGATAGAGGGGATCGTAACGAAGAAGTGCGAGTTGGTTTCGTTGGATTCCGACTTACGAGTAAACAGTTATGAGCGTTTGAAGATTAGGGACTAACGGATAGGTCCCTGACGGAAATTAAAAATAAAAAGAAAAATCTATCGAGCGAACGCTCGCTAAACAAAACCGGAAAGAAAACCGGTAGAAAATCGATCTAGGGTTTCGGAAAGAAAACCAAACGAAAAACCGATCTAGAATACTGAACGGAAACCGGAACGACGATTTAAAAACCGAACCGAGGAAAAGAAAAGGTGACGCTGGCTGGGCTAGTACCTCAAGAGGCGAGGGGCTCCGGGCGGCGGGCGGCGGCACTTGGCGGCAAGGCGTCATGGTGTAGGGCGGCGGCGCTGGGTGTGGGCTGCTTTGCGGAGAGGCGAGGAGAGGTTTGGTGTTGGTGTGATGTGTTGGAGGGGGGGAGCTTGGGTATTTATATTGGGGAGGGGAGGGGTTTTGCTTGGAGTAGGGGACAAGAATTAGAGTAGGATTAGGAATCCTAGGAATAAAAAACGGAATAACTAAACGGGGTCAAATCCTACTAGGATTTGTAAAAGAATAGGAAACTTGGGGCTCCCTGGCTCCCTAGGTGCGTGCGTGCGATGGCCTTGGCCTTCGGCCGGCCGGTGGCTTTGGCGGCTTGGGCCTTTGGCCCAAGGCGCTGCGCTCCTTTTTTTTAAATTTCCAGACGAAAGAAAAATAATAAAACCAAATAAATAAATATATTATATAGGCATATAATATATCAAAATTTTCAGAAAATGATTTCCTACATGATGAACATTATTCTGCATTAAATAAAATACACATAAATTTAAATAAAGCAAAGAGTGCTTCTGGTCCAATAAAATCCAACAAAAATCATTTTTAAAATACCAAAATGACTTCAAATTAATTTCTCTCCAATTTTCTGATGTAGGGAATCATGTTACCCTATTTTCCATATATTTTGTTTTTGGAGAAAAATATTTTGAATAAAACTCAAATAACTCCAAATTGGAAATAAATTCAAAAGAACTTTGGATTTAATTCTTTTAAAACTCCCAACTCATATTTCATTTAATTTGAAGAAGTCATTTTATCTTCTCTCGTGAAAATCATTGAGTTGCATAAAGTTTCAGAATTGGAAATATTTTCCAAATGAAATTCAAATATTTTCAACACCCCTTGTCATTTAAATAAATGGAAGAAGTCATGTCATCTTCTCTCCAGGGTTTTGTGATGAAAAGAATATGAATTCCCGAAGATCATAAAAGCAAAATGAAAGTTTGGGAAAGTCCTTTTATTCCCTCTCATCTAACTTTCAAAAAGTTTCGAATTCACTCACTTTCAGTCAATCAATCAAGCAATCAATAAAATCTATCTATTTGTTTATAACATTCCAAAATTTAGAATTTTTTGGATGTTACAAATCCGAGATAGGATCCATGTATGAAAACAAAGTATGGACTTTGACAGACTTGCCCGATGATCGGCGAGCAATAGAAAATAAATGGATCTTTAAGAATTAGACGGACGCGGATGGTAATGTTACCATCTACAATGCTCGACTTGTCGCTAAGGGTTATTGTCGGTGTCAAAACCGGTGGATCTCGGGTAGGGGGTCCCGAACTGTGCGTCTAGGCGGATGGTAAAAGGAGACAAGGGACACAATGTTTTTACCCAGGTTCGGGCCCTCTCGATGGAGGTAAAACCCTACTCCTGCTTGATTAATATTGATGATATGGGTAGTACAAGAGTAGATCTACCACGAGATCAGAGAGGCTAAACCCTAGAAGCTAGCCTATGGTATGATTGTTGTTCGTCCTTCGGACTAAAACCCTCCAGTTTATATAGACACCGGAGAGGGTTAGGGTTACATAGAGTCGGTTACAATGGGAGGAGATCTATGTATCTGTATCGCCAAGCTTGCCTTCCACGCCAAGGAAAGTCCCATCCGGACACGGGACGAAGTCTTCAATCTTGTATCTTCATAGTCCAGGAGTCCGGCCAAAGGTCATAGTCCGGCCATCCGGACACCCCCTAATCCAAGACTCCCTCAGTAGCCCCTGAACCAGGCTTCAATGACGACGAGTCCGGCGCGCAGACTGTCTTCGGCATTGCAAGACGGGTTCCTCCTCCGAATACTTCATAGAAGATTTTGAACACAAGGATAGTGTCTGGCTCTGCAAAATAATTTCCACATACCACCGTAGAGAGAATAATATTTGTGCAAATCCAATCCGCTGACGTATCCCACAATGTGACATCACACCACGGCCAAGCCTTTATTCGAATCGTTTCTACTGTCCCACCTCAGCACGTTTAGCGAGGCGGTTTCCTTGGCACGTCTTGTCAAAGCAGAGATCGTGTCCCCTTATTCCTTGATTCTCATCAATAAGGGCGTGGGTAACCCAATCGTGCCCGTTGGCCCGTCTCCTCTATCGAAGGCGAGTCCCAAATGATCACGGGGAGGGCCCTTGGTATTCAGCCTCTTTGTAAAGAGACCAAGGCCCTACTCCTTTCTTTCAATCTCAATCAAATCCGCCCCTCGCCTCAAGTTCCAACACCCAAAGCTCCAGATTCAGGCGCTTCGGACCTTTGATGATGTCCGGCTCCGACCTTCAAGGCCGGTGGATGCCTTCCTCCGTCACGAAATAAGACGTGCTAAAGCTAAGAGATGCCAGATACTTAACTGGTGAAATTTCGCATCGGCTGCCTGCTCAAGGGCAGGTTATTCCCACTCCCGAGCCTGGTGAGAGCGTCACACTTCCTTCGGGGTTAGGCTTACCGACGGACCCCTTCGTGTGGGGGCTCATGTTTTATTATGGGTTGGAATTTCATGACTTAGATCCGGAGTCCATCCTCCACATCTCATCGTTCATTGTCGTATGCGAAGCCTTCCTCCGCATTACTCCTCACTTCGGATTGTGGCTTAAGATCTTCAAAGTGGAGCCGAAGACGATCAAGGGGCAGCAAGCAGAGTGCGGAGGGGCTGTTTAAGTAAGAATGCTAATGCTCCATGGCCCGAGGGCTCTTTTCAAGAGGAGTTCAGCTTATGGCAACGAGAGTGGTTTTATATCACAGCTCCTAGGGGCACCAAGTGGGTGGCGCCACCTGCCTTTCGCTCAGGCCCTCCCCCGCGGCTGGCATCATGGGTCAATAAAGGGCTCGACTGGGGGCCGTCCAAGGACGTGCCTTTGTTGCAGGGTCGCATTCAAGATCTCCTGGAAAGAGACATCAACCTGGCCGTAGTGACGCAGGTCATGTTGATTCGCGGCACTTTGCCCTGCAAACACCGCCCCCTCCGCCTGTGGGAGTTTAATCCGGAGGGACCACGAGCTCTCCAACAATTTACGGGCGCGACGCCCATGGAGATGTACAAATTGTTCTTCGGATCACAAGCAATGTGTCCGGACTTGACCGAGGACGCAGGTCTAAGCTGCAATCGCCCGGATACTCAAGTAAGTAGCCCTGTACCCGGACACGCTATCCGTATGTTTATCATGAAATTGCCCTTAAAAGATTTGTCTCTTTAAGCAGGAGTGGATAGCGAAAGCAAAGCTAATCAGGTGTCCGCCCCCCTTCCCGAGACCACGCCGAATCCCGTGTTAACCAGGATGCTGGAGGTTGCGCCTTTGGAAGAAGGCGAAGGGGGGAACATGGAAGCTACCGTCTCCCTGAAGGAGGCTGTCAAGAAAGGAGGAATCAAGAATCCCTCCATCCAGGGAAAGAAGAGAACCGCCTCTGAAGACCCGGAGACCATGGTCTCAAAGCGGGGGAAGAAATCTTCGTCAGAGGGTCCTACGCCGGGAGGTACCTCGGCCGCACTGTGCCCTCAAGGGGATTAGCCCTCCAGCGAGCCATAAGTAGAGAGGGGAGTTTTAAAATAAGAGACATCCCTATTCTATTCCTGAGAAAGATAACTGAATTTTTACCTTGTAGTTCGGATCTCAGCCCTTTGCAGCAGAGCTCATCTTCAGGGGATCTTTGTCCGGAGATGATGGAGAGCGGAACTCCTCCCCCTGCCATACCGCCTTCCGAGGCGGGCGACCCTGAGGTGTCGTCACGGAGGGTTTCTCCGAATCCGGCAGGAACGGAAAGCAATCGTATGGCTCCCCAAAGCCCTCCATGTCCGGCCTTCGAAAATGGCCATCAGACGAGTCCGACACTGTCCAGTGCACGGTCGGAGGAGCTGAAGGATCTGCTCAGGCGAGCGTCTATCTTAGAAGAATACCGTGCATTGATGGGTACGGTGATTGAAAGGATTTCATCCGCGGAGAGCGGGTTGCACGAGGCTGTCAGGAGTTTACTGACAGGTTTTGAGGTACGCGAAATGATGTACCTTTTGACAGTTCCGCATACAAAAGATGCGCCATGTATAGATAGTAGCCCCTGAGACTCGGTGCGTTGTCAAAAATGACAGCGTGCCGAGGATCATAATCCTGTATAACATGTCGCTCTTCCGATGTAGGTGGCGAAGTGTCCGGTTGCTAGCCGGACCGATGAATTTGCCGAGCTAAAGCGGAAACTTGACGTGGCGGATGCCGACATCGCGCTTGTTAACAAGCGGCTTGACGAGTCACAAGGTATGCAATTTCTCCGCGGACACCTGGTAAGGGGGCTTGATGCCCGTGCCTAACAACATGTATGCTTGATGCAGATGGTGCCGCTGCCATGGAGAACCTTCGGGCGGAACTCGTCGGAGCCAAGGAGCAGGCCAGAAAAAGTGATGCAGCTGCCTTAAAGGCGGCCGAAGAGCTGAAAGCCGAACAGGCTGCTCACTGTCGAAGCAGGAAGGAAATGGCCGAGATGGCTATGAAGTTGAAGGATGCTGTCGACCGCTGCAAGCTTCTTGGACAAGAAGATCAAGCGGAACCAAAGGACCTGGAGAAGGCCACTACCGAGGCCAAGGATGCTCGCTCTGCAATGAGAACCATGAAGTAGGAGCTACGTCAGGCCGGAGATATCGCGGCTGGAAAGCCCTTTGTGCTGCGGATGAAGTTCGGGGATCCTAAATATGCTCAGTTGGACCGGTTGTGGAGTGCGGCGGATACTTATCTGGACTTGGCGGCAAGTGCCGCGGACGCGACCGAACACTTCCGCGATCAACGGGATCACGAAGTGGAAAAGCTTTTTTGGTCGCAGTTCCACAATCCAGAGCGCCCACTTCCATTAACCGAGCGTTTGGCTGAATGGGCGGAACTGAATAGGTTATCCGGACTCGCCATGAAGGATGTCGTGAGTCATTTGTGGCCGGAAAGGCCCGAGGCGAAGATTTATTTTGGTTTGGTGCAGCAGTTCCTTCGTGCAGTGCCGCATATCAATGCAATGAAGAGGCCAGCATGCATAGAGGGTGCGCGGATGGCTCTTGCCCGTGTCAAGACATACTGGGCGGAGATGAAGGCCACCGATGTTGCATCCCAACATTCGGACGGAAGCCGAGTACCTACCGAGCACTATTTTCAGGAAGTTCTGCAGGGCGCTCGTTTAATAGAGACGCAGTGCTCGAAGGATATCATGTTCGAATAACATGTATAATTGTAAAACAATGTTTCGATGGAATATAGAAGCTTTTTATACTTGTGCCAGTAAGAATTAAAATACATCATGTGCGGCCGTTAATGTATATGTGTATATAACCTGAAATATTGTAGTCTTCGTCTTCAGCCCCCACGCATATAATGTGGGGGTGTTCGCAGAAGGCGCATTTTCACACTTGATCCAACGTCTTGGTCCTATAAAGGAGGTGATAGCGCAGAGAACTAGGCAACCGGACTATAATGCTTTATCACTTTCACTTAGCCACAGGAGTTTGACATAGGGGCTACTATATAGCCCCTAGGGGCACCGCGCTCGCCCGAATTCGGGGCGCGTGTGTGCCTGACCGGGAAATGGCCCTTCGTTAATGCGGAGGAATCCTAAAGATTACTGTGGGTCATCGAGTGGTTGAACAGTCTCACGCTATATCATGACAGTCAGTTTTCGGCTTTCTCTACTGAGGTGCTCGCCTCGCCGAACCGGCGCACAATCGCAGTAGTTCTCCTGGTGCCGCCTTAGCCGATAGAGCGGAATGTAAGGCAGCAAAACACAGGAGCCGGGCAAACCCAACATTTGAACAAAGACATGATTCGGAGCTGATGCATATAAGGCCAAACTCGCGACGCCGAACACTCCCTAAGGAATTCGGTCTTTATGAAAACGGGCTGAAGAACGCCCTTAGTAATAAGCCCCTGGTGTCCAGGTACGCGCAAAATCCTGACGTGGCTGATGCCAAGACGCCAGCCTCCACCTTGGTCATAGCAAGAAACCGGGGGATGTGTATCAACAAAAGACAGTAAAAAAGGTTTACCAGGGTCTTAATCTGAAAAGAATCCTTGGAACGGGTCCCTACTGCACATCTGCGCCTGTGTCTCCGTCGTGCCGTATCCTGGACGGGTGTAGCACGGTGTTCATCCGTAAAAGAGAGGAACTTAGTTGAAAAAGATCGTGCGAAATTTATGTTATATTAAATAAACAAAGTACAATTTTAAAAATGAATAAAATTGAGCTTTATTGTCTCTTGTTGTACATGCGCGGAGCCCCTTGAACAGGGGTATGCGGCTAGTAAGCCCTTGTATGTTTACGCCGGACTCGTCTAGCCATGTCCGGGGTCTGAACGACCTGTTTAGGTGCTTTGATTAGTGAAGCCGGTTTAGTGTGTGGCTGTTAAGGCAGCCGCACAATCCTCCGTTCTCGAGGAACACTCGAAATTTCCCTTTAATGAGATGATGTCTCGTGGACCGGGCATTTTAAGTATAAGGGATGCATAATGTGGTATTGTGTTAAAGCGGGCGAAAGCTTCGCGTCCCAGTAGTGCATGATAACTACTTGTAAATGGGGCGATGTGGAAGGTCAGCTTTTCGCGGCGGAAGTTGTCGGGTGAGCCGAACATGACTTCTAGCGGGAGAGAGCCCGTACAATGGGCATCTGGGCCTGTCGTTACCCCTTGAAAGGAAGTGTTGCTATGGCGAATTGTTGTTGGGTCTATCCCCATTTTGTGGATTGTGTCCTGATATAGCAGGTTTAAATCACAGCCGCCGTCCATTAGGACTTGTGTAAAGTGGAGTCCGTCGATTATCGGATCTAATACCAAGGTAGTCCATCCTGCATTCTGGATACTTCTAGAGTAATCCTGATGGTCGAAGGTGATTGGTTTTAACAACCAGTGGCGGGACTCCACTGGGATAGGCCGTATGGCGCGTATCTCTATGGGCGCCACTATGTTCTGCCCTTTTTTCACGTGAAGTGAATTTACTGTTTTGACTTCTTGTGGGAAGTTCTTTTGTTTATCGATGCTCTGCTTGTGGGGTTCGTCATCGTCCTCGCTTGGTGTGTCGAGCCCCTTGTGTTCGGCGTTAAGTTCGCCGGATTGCTTGAAGACCCAACAATCTCTGTGGCTATGGTTTGTAGGCTTCCCGGGAGTACTGTGGATTTGACATATCTTGTCCATGATTTTGTATAGGTTAGATAGCTCGTCCTTGTTATCCTTGAGGGGCAGCTTTTTCTGATTCTGTCGAGAGCTTTTGAATCCGGCTTGAGTGCCGTGTTGTGACGCCCGGATAATTAAGCTATAGTAATCCCATGTTAATGGTGCCATGTCACCACTCTTACTATTACTAATCCCCCTTTGCATTCAAACACATTTCAAATTCCAAATTCAAATTAAAGTAAAAATTTAAAATTCTCAAACATGCAAACTAAAATGTGCAAAGTGTGGCAAATATTGCATAACTAATTATGGCTGTGAACCAACATCTTTGCGAAGTGGTTTAATGCCCTTAACTAATTAAAAAAAGGGCTAAAAGCAATTATTAAATGCCTTTAATAATAAAACAAAGACAAATCTATTTTATTGTAGTGTTAAACTTTTGTGGCAGTGGCCTAATTATTACAACTAATTTAGATGCTAAAAATTATGTTTTACAAAAGTAAAATAAATAAATAAAATGAAACTAAAAGAAAAATAGAAATGTAATTAAAAAAGACAAGAGATCCAAAAGGTTAAATAAATAAGAGAAGCCTCGGCCACGCCCACCAAAGAAGTTGGCCCACCTAGCCCCCACCGTCGCCTACTCCCTGCTCTGGGCGCTGTCGCAACAGAGCGACGCTCATGAACCACCTCGTCGGCGTCGGCTAGGGGATAAGGCCGCCACGGCCCCCCTCTCAGCCTCGTCAGATCCACCTCCCCCCGCAGATATTTTCTCCGCCCCTCCAGATCCACCGCACCTCTCCCCCTCGTTCCCCTCCGCATCCGCACGCCACCGACGCCATGGCTCCGGCCTAACCGCGGCCACCGGCCACCCCGCGCCTCGCCAGCACGTCCACGAGACGCGCCGACGACCTCTACCTCGACTACGCCTCGCCATCGAGCTCGAGGAGCACCGCAGGCCACGGATCGAGTCGTCTTCTTCCTCGACGGCCGCCGGCGATCCCCTTCCTCCCAATGAGCTCTGCTGCTCCTAAGCCACCAAGGGTCTTTCTTGACCGATCGGTGAGCTCCATTCCGTCCTCTCCCTCTCCTTCTCGCCTCACCGCGCCCCTAGCCATAGCTACCGTCCTGGCCGTAGCGCACCTCCGCCGCCGTGCTCGTCACCGTCGTCCTCGTCGATGTCGTGCTCACCCGACCTCTCCACCGTGCTCTGGGACTCGCCAGGACTCTGGGGCGTGCTTAGACTAACTAAATTCCGGCGTCCGCTCCGCCGCTCGGCGCTGTAACTTTCGGCCGTTTACGGCCGCACTGCTCCCGTAGATGGATGCAGCGTTGAACGCTCGTCCAAACGAGCCTAAGCACGCCCCGAACGGAGCGCCGTAGCGTTCTTCCGCCCAAGTCCGGCGAGTTCCGCCGCATTTTTGGTCGCCGGAGTTGTCTCCGGCGCCGACGCCGACGTGGCTCAGTGGGCCCCACCCCTGGGTCACTGCCAGTGGGCCATGGGGGCCCCGTTGACTGGGTTGACCCAGTCAACATGCTGACCGGGCAACCAAGTGGCACTGACATGCGGGCCCCATGCCATAAAACAAATAAATACAAATATATAAACTGCTAATTAGTTAAACTAATTAACTAAAACCTAATTAGTCACTGACTACTGGGCCCCACCCTCTAATTAACCTGTTTAGTTAGTCTAAAACCCCCTGTTAGTGCCCCTGACAATGACATGTGGGTCCCACTAGAACCACCTGTCTGGTGTGACTGGTCAACCAACCAGTTGACCTGCTGACATCACTCTAATGTCATGCCTGCATCATCATTCACTGTTTTGGATAATGTTGGAATTAAATAAATAACTAAAATCAAAAAATTATTTAAATCTTTAGAAAATCATATCTTTTAATCCGATATTCGGATGAAAATATTTTCAACATGAAAGTTGCTCAGAACGACGAGACGAACCCGGATACGCAGCCCGTTCGTCCACCACACACCCCTAACATATCAAACACGCAACTTTCCCCCTCCGGTTCATCTGTCCGAAAACGCGAAACACCGGGAATACTTTCCCGGATGTTTCCCCCCTTCACCGGTATCACCTCATACCGCGTTAGGGCACGCCTAGCATCACATATTGCTTTGTCATGCATCGATATGCATCTGTTTGCATGGTATTCATTGTTTCTTCTCCTCTTCTCTCGGTAGACTACAAGACCGGCCGCTGCTTGCCAGGTTCGACTCTGAGTTGTGACCCTCTCCCTTGCAAGAGCAACCAGGCAAGCCCCCCCCCCTTGATCACCAGATATCGCCTATTCTACTCTATACTGCTTGCATTAGAGTAGTGTAGCATGTTACTGCTTTCCGTTATACCTATCCTGATGCATAGCCTGTCCTTGCTACTACTGTTGTTACCTTTACCTGCAATCCTACTTGCTTAGTATAGGATGCTAGTATTTCCATCTGTGGCCCTACATTCTTGTCCGTCTGCTGTGCTATACTATCAGGCCATGATCACTCGGGAGGTGATCACGGGTATATACTATATACTTTATACATGACACATGTGGTGACTAAAGTCGGGTCGGCTTGTGGAGCACCCGCAAGTGGATCTTTGTGGCGGAGCGACAGGGCAGGTTGAGACCGCCTAGGAGAGAGGTGGGCCTGGCCCTGCTCGGGCGCTCATGGATACTTAACACGCTTAACGAGATCTTGGTATTTGATCTGAGTCCGCTCTTGGCCTATACGCACTAACCAACTACGTGGGAAAGATATGGGCACTCGACGTCGTGGTATCAGCCGAAGCACTTCGTGACGTCAGCGACTGAGCGGCGCGCGCCGGATTGGAATGTAGGCCTGCTCTTGTATTAAGGGGGCTAGTTCTGCTCCCGTCCGCCCACGCAACGTGCAGGTGTGCTCAGGGCGATGGACCCAGACCCCTGTGCGCTTAGGTTTAGACCGGCGTGCTGACCTCTCTGTTGAGCCTAGATGGGGCTGCGACGTGTTGATCTTCCGCGGCCGGGCATGACCCAGAAAAGTGTGTCCGGCCAAATGGGATCAAGCATGTTGGGTTATGTGGTGCACCCCGCAGGGAAGTTAATCTATTCGAATAGCCGTGATCTTCGGTAACAGGATGACTTGGAGTTGTACCTTGACCTTATGACAACTAGAACCGGATACTTAATAAAACACACCCTTTCAAGTGCCAGATACAACCCGGTGGTCGCTCTCTCTCAGGGTTACGAGGAGGGGATCGCTGGCACGATTATGCTATGCGATGCTACTTGGAGGACTTCAGTCTACTCTCTTCTACATGTTGCAAGACGGAGGCTGCTGAAGTGTAGTCTTGACGGGATTAGCTATCCCCTCTTATTACGGCATTCTGCAGTTCAGTCCACTAATATGGCCCTTTACACATATATCCATGCATATGTAGTGTAGCTCCTTACTTGCGAGTACTTTGGATGAGTACTCACGGTTGCCTTGTTCCCCCTTTTCCCCCTATCTCTTCTCGATTGCTGCGACCAGACGATGGAGCCCAGGAGCCAGACGCCACCGTCGATGACGACTACTACCCCGGAGGTGCCAACTACTACGTGCAGCCCGCTGACGACGACCAGGAGTAGTGTACGATTGAATCCCTGATGCTTGTATGACTTATTTATGTTTTAGAGTTGTGTTGTGATATCTTCTCGTGAGTCCCTGATCTTGATCATACACGTTTTCGTGCATGATTAGTGTACGATTGAATCGGGGGCGTCACAAGTTGGTATCAGAGCCGACTGCCTGTAGGAATCCCCCATCCACACTCCTTGGCCGAAGTCGAGTCTAGACTTTACAAAACTTTTACAAACTTGGCTGTGTGGCCCATGGGCCCACGTCGCCATTGGGTGGTATTAGGATCTTTTACTCCTCGACCTTTACTCTGGGGCTCTGATATCTCCTCTATTCGGGTTAAATGAATTTTGCTAAATTTAACATTAGGATCTCGTTATCACTTTCACCCGGAGAGCCCCTTATTATTGATGATCGTCTACTGCACCAGAAGATCCTGAAGATACTCTCCGCTGTTAACCCGAGATCTTGGGTTCATCGCGTTTGCAATTCCCCTTCCACCGTAAACCCTTATGGATAACTACTTGCAGTTGTTATTCTTACATTCATCCCCAGTTGGTCTTGTTATTACAAGATACCACGAAAAACTAAATCGTTGTTTCGATAATCCTTTGAGCTTACTGCCTTGTTGATCTTTGTCACCTGAATACATCTACGGTTAATTCTCGCACTTATCGAGTATCCGCTCATACCCCAGTTGATCATATATTACACAAAAGTCTTCGAAATACCATTCGGTCTTCCGAAAATCCTCAGCAACCTATTGCTCTGGAATTTCTTGTTTGCTTTCATTATGATTAATCCCATAAGTATAGTAATCATATTGGCATCCTTTGTCACCATCATTTTTGAGTCCATTGATGCAATACGTTGTGAATGTTCACAATCATCAGTCGAGTCCTAGGATTATATTTCCGGCTCAGACGTCATTTTGAACATGAGCTGGTTCTCGACCAAACTATCTCGTAAATCGATTGTGCCTCCGGTATATTCCATTGATCCATCCTTGATCGTAACGCTCGCTCGATCCTTTGTTTTGGAAATCATAATTCATTTGCATTTAAGCTTTGAATTATTCAGATGATTCCATAACCTGTTGCATTTGCATTCCTTCCTCTTCTGGTTGAGAATCGATACTCACATCAGATCCTTTGTGGACCATCAAGTCCTTTGTTGGATTGTTATCCGACAGTGTCCTTCGCATTTGATCACTTTATGAAATCTTCCCCTGATACAGAATGCCTTTGTTAAGTTGTATCCTCTGCTTGGCCAACCATACTCTGCTTTCGGGCTTGTGTTATTTACTCTTGAAACTTGTTCTATATGTTTCTAAGAAGCCCCTATGGATTGAACATATGCCTTCTCTAAACCGTGTGAACCCGAAAGTTTTCACGATTCATACTCTTCTGGTGCTTCGCCAGATAAAATTTCAGCACTGCAACCTCATCGAACGCGAGAAGTGAATGAAAGGTTATGCATTGGAGAAGTGGGAGTCGACCTTGAACTTTGTGTTCATGCCCATGGACACGACGTAGATCCTATCATGGAAGCTTCTTGTAACTATTTCCTGGATATAATATCCTTTGGTATCGGTGAATTGATCCTTTGCAATCATGGTTCCGACCATGTTCTCCTTTAAATACCATTTCCTGTTCAAGTTTAAGCACTTGTCTTCTATAGAGCAATACCCCAGTTCAACCTCTACTTTGATCTATCGTCGAGTATTACCCCCTGGTATCTCGAGATTATCATGGAATTGCATAATTTCTTATGAGTTCTTCATCAAGTACTACATACTCACCGATTACAATTTTTCATGGGCTTGGAGTTATTAAACACTCAAAGACACCGATAACTGAACCGAGTCCGCACTACGGTTCAACAACTCTTCTTTAAGCTTCTATAATTATGAGTTTGTACCAGATCACGACATTCCTAGCCTGTATGGCTATATCATTGTTGTGATGATTCTACCTGTGCTACCTGGTCCTTATTCTCGAAGCACCAATTTGCGATGATAGCTAAGCTTACGTCGATTTTCCTCGTCATACCCTTTCACCTTAAACAACAAGCTTGAGTTCGAGTTTGTGTCAGAATCGTGGTTCCAATAACCCTTCGCTTCATCATTTCTTTGACTTGATGTCATCGCCAATCGATTACATCTTCACGAAATCTCTGGACAATTGTGTCATGGTCATCATCAACATTCCGAGCTCTTCCAAGATATCTATCGAATTCTTGATGAGAAATACCACCCTTGCCCTCGATGATCTGCGTTATCATCGACCACTTTATTGCCTTCCCACCAACACAAGCTTGTTCGTGTTTGGTGATATACCATGAGTTCCCTGCTATCCAGCAATTGTTCTCCTTTACCTTGGAACATTAACATCTCTTATGTCATCAATGTTGTGAGAATTTTGCCACCTCTTAAGAATTCTTCGTATGGTGATACTTCTCACCATCACAATTGTTTCTTAGGTCGTCGTATCGATACCAACCGGGGTACCAACAAGTGAGCGGTACTTTTTGGATTCTGCCCTTCTAGCAACCCTATTGCTTTGAAGTTAATGATCGGCCGTTCATTCTTAGACTATTGATTATTGAATCATCATTCCGACGTTGGTCGTGCAACCCAGCCCATATTTCGGTGCACCTCTCATCCAATGTTTAACTGTGTATGTTCTTCTCGAGCATACACCATTTTATCATTTGATCCGACAAATGTTATCTCCTTGTTCACATAACTGTGGAAACCCACCTTTTTGGAAATCTCGAGGATTTTCGTTGAGTCCATCAGCTACTCCCTCATCCTCTCCTTGGTTTAAGGAAGAACTATTGCTTCAAGAACCCGCTGCCATAGTTCATTTCCTGAGAATCTTGAAATGTCATTTCGTCTATTTGTGTTGCACCTTTTCTTCTCGGACATCCTGAGTCTGAGGTATCATGACACCAATCGGATCTGAATCTCGGTCAGATATGATGGTTGGAACAACTTTCAAGAGTTATGATGTTGGTCCTTTGATTACCCGGTAACATGATGTCATGCCTACCAGCCCCCCCCCCCCCCCCTAGGCGGAGGCCCTATTGTTATAGTTTCCTTTTAGCAAGGTTATCTATTCTTCCATGAGGAAATGGTAAGACTTATTCTATAAGTTGTTCATGATGAATCCTTCGTGTATCCAGAGTCTGACCTTTTGCTTGAAGACCATGTCAATGCTATCTCGAAGCATGTCTGTGATACTCTGATTTTCAACAAGAACATTTGAAGTCTAATGCTAAATATTTCTTGCTCAATTATCCAAACACCGTTGTATGGGTAATGTCATGAAATTCCTCTCCCCAACCTAAGGAGTTTTCTTCATAATATCCTGTCATGGATATCATGCTTTGCTTGTCCTTGGGAAGAATATACCCTAAAATATGTGTTTAAACACATTTTCCTTTCCATTGTTCTGATTAATCTGATAATCGTATTTTCCTTTCTATTGTTTTGTTTAACCTTTCTGGTAATACGACTTAACTAAGCAGTGATAATCCCCTGCTTAGGTAAGAACCTTGTGGTACCATGTTGTTAGTAAGACACTGTTACTATTGTTGATGACATTCCGTTATCCGCCGATGGACGAGAACTTTGCCTATTGGTCCGCCTCGTTCCACGAGCAGGAAAATGGTTCTCTTCGTTCCTCGCCCTTGGTACCGACATTGTTGCCAACATAACGGACAGACTACCCTCTGACATGCCTTGCTATCGTGACCGTGCAATATGTCAGCCCCCTTCCTACTTTTAACCCACATGGTGGGCCCATAACCGACAGTTCCACAGGATTGAAACCTGACTCCTGTACATCTGTGTTTTCCAAAGTTGTCCCTCGCGCTTGGCTTCGTATGTACATCACGAGCCGCCTTCCTTGTGATCTGTTCTGGTATCAGACACAATACTTATTCCCGTTGCTCAACCCCATTCACTCTACATCTCGTGCAATGGACGATTGCCTATCCGCTTGAAACTTCTTATTGCACCGTCTTACTTTGCTCTCGATGTGTTTCATTTGTTCAACTCGAGAGATACTCATATGTTCATACTTGGGATACCCCCAGAAGATTTTCCCTTATAACATCCTATCGTTGTAGAGCTGCCCCTTACCTATTCGTAAGTACGATGGAGATCCCGAAGAAAGGATGAAAAATTGATCATGGTGACTTGAAGCAGGGAAATGAAGACATCAACGAAAGGGATCAACCTCTTCGAAAGGGCAGCCAAGACGAGAAGACTCGTTAGGTTTTTTTTGCTACCAACACCTTCACCCCTTACTCCCCCGCTTAAATCTCGGGACGAGATTTCTTGTAGTGGAGGAGAATTGTGACGCCCAAATAATTAAGCTACAGTAATCGCATGTTAATGGTGCCATGTCACCACTCTTACTATTACTAATCCCCCTTTGCATTCAAACACAGTTCAAATTCCAAATTCAAATTAAAGTCAAAATCTAAAATTCTCAAACATGCAAACTAAAATGTGCAAAGTGTGGCAAATATTGCATAACTAATTATGGCTGTGAACCAACATCTTTGTGAAGTGGTTTAATGCCCTTAACTAATTAAAACAGGGGCTAAAAGCAATTATTAAATGCCTTTAATAATAAAACAAATACAAATCTATTTTATTGTAGTGTTAAACTTTTGTGGCAGTGGCCTAATTATTACTACTAATTTAGATGCTAAAAATTATGTTTTACAAAAGTAAAATAAATAAATAAAATGAAACTAAAAGAAAAATAGAAATGTAATTAAAAAATAGATAAGAGATCCAAAAGGTTAAATAAATAAGATAAGCCCATGGGCCACGGCCCAGCTCAGCCAGCTGGCCCACCTAGCCCCCACCGGTCGCCTACTCCCCTGTTCCCCTGGCGCGGTCGCAACAGGAGCGACGCCACGCCGAACCACCTCGTCGGCGTCGGCGAGGGGATAAGACCGCCACGGCCCCCCTCTTGGCCTCGTCAGATCCCCCTCCCCCCGCAGATATTTTCTTCGCCCCTCCAGATCCACCTCGCCTCTCCCCCTCGTTCCCCTTCGCATCCGGACGCCACCGCCGCCATGGCTCCGGCCTAACTTGACCACCGGCCACCCCGCGCCTCGCCAGCACGTCCACGAGACGCGCCGACGACCTCTACCTCGACTACGCCTCGCCATCGAGCTCGAGGAGCACCGCAGGCCACGGATCGAGTCGTCTTCTTCCTCGACGGCCGCCGGCGATCCCCTTCCTCCCCGGCGAGCTCTGCTGCTCCTAAGCCACCAAGGGTCTTTCTTGACCTCTCGGTGAGCTCCATTTCGTCCTCTCCCCTCTCATTCCTCGCCTCACCGCGCCCCTAGCCATAGCTACTGTCCTGGACGTAGCGCACCTCCGCAGCCGTGCTCGTCACCGTCATCCTCGTCGATGTCGTGCTCACCCGACCTCTCCACCGTGCTCTGGGACACGCCAGGGCCCTTAGAGCCTCCCCAATAGTCCTCCCGTGCCCTCCAGCCGCAGTTCGCGCGAGGGCCGAACTCCGGCGTCCGCTCCGCCGCTCGCCGCTGTAGCTTCCGGCCGTTTACGGCCGCACCGCTCCCGTAGATGGATGCGGCGTTGAACGCTCGTCCAAACGAGCCTAAGCACACCCCGAACGGAGCGCCGTAGCGTTCTTCCGGCCAAGTCCGACGAGCTCCGCCGCGTTTTTGGTCGCCGGACTTGTGTCCGGCGCCGACGCCGACGTGGCTCAGTGGGCCCCACCCCTGGGTCACTGCCAGTGGGCCATGGGGGCCCCGTTGACTGGGTTGACCCAGTCAACGTGCTTGACTGAGCAGCCAGTGGCAGCGACATGCGGGCCCCATGCCATAAAACAAATAAATACAAATATATAAACTGCTAATTAGTTAAGCTAATTAACTAAAACCTAATTAGTCACTGACTACTGGGCCCCACCCTCTAATTAACCTGTTTAGTTAGTCTACCACACACCCCTAACATATCAAAGAGGCAACTTTCCCCCTGCGGTTCATCTGTCCGAAAACGCGAAACACCGGGAATACTTTCCCGGATGTTTCCCCCCTTCACCGGTATCACCTCATACCGCGTTAGGGCACGCCTAGCATCACATATTGCTTTGTCATGCATCGATATGCATCTGTTTGCATGGTATTCATTGTTTCTTCCCCCCTCTTCTCTCCGGTAGACTACGAGACCGACGCTGCTGCTGCCCAGTTCGACTACGGAGTTGACGACCCCTCTCTCTTGCCAGAGCAACCAGGCAAGCCCCCCCTTGATCACCAGATATCGCCTATTATACTATATTCTGCTTGCATTAGAGAGTGTAGCATGTTACTGCTTTCCGTTATACCTATCCTGATGCATAGCCTGTCCTTGCTACTACTGTTTTTACCTTTACCTGCAATCCTACTTGCTTAGTATAGGATGCTAGTATTTCCATCTGTGGCCCTACATTCTTGTCCGTCTGCTGTGCTATACTATCGGGCCGTGATCACTGGGTAGGTGATCACGGGTATATACTATATACTTTATACATGACACATGTGGTGACTAAAGTCGGGTGGGCTTGTGGAGCACCCGCGAGTGGATCTTTGTGGGGGAGCGACATGGCAGGTTGAGACCGCCTTGGAGAGAGGTGGGCTGGCCCTGTTCGCGTTAGCGGATACTTAACACGCTTAACAAGATCTTGGTATTTGATGCGAGTCTGCTCTTGGCCTATACGCACTAACCAACTACGTGGGAAAGATATGGGCACTTTCGGCGTGGTATCGGCCGAAGCACGTGACGTCGGCGGCGAAGCGGCTGCACGCTGGATTGGAACGTAGGCCTGCTCTTGTATTAAGGGGCTAGTTCTGCTCCGGCCATACGCATAGCGTGCGGTGTGCTTTCGAGGCGATGGGCCCAGACCCTGGCGCTTAGGTTTAGACCGCGTCTGACCTCTCTGTTGAGCCTAGGTGGGGCTGCGGCGTGTTGATGTTCAGCGGCGGGCATGACCCAGAAAAGTGTGTCCGCCAAATGGGATCAAGCGTGTTGGGTTATGTGGTGCACCCCTGCAGGGAAGTTAATCTATTCGAATAGCTGTGATCTTCGGTAACAGGACGACTTGGAGTTGTACCTTGACCTTATGACAACTAGAACCAGATACTTAATAAAACACACCCTTTCAAGTGCCAGATACAACCCGGTGGTCGCTCTATGTCAGGGTTACGAGGAGGGGATCGCCGGGTAGGATTATGCTATGCGATGCTAGTTGGAGGACTTCAGTCTACTCTCTTCTACATGTTGCAAGACGGAGGCTGCCAGAAGTGTAGTCTTCGACAGGATTAGCTATCACCCTCTTATTCTGGCATTCTGCAGTTCAGTCCACTGATATGGCCCTTTACACATATATCCATGCATATGTAGTGTAGCTCCTTGCTTGCGAGTACTTTGGATGAGTACTCACGGTTGCCTTGTTCCCCCTTTTCCCCCTATCTCTACTCGATTGCTGCGACCAGACGATGGAGCCCAGGAGCCAGACGCCACCGTCGATGACGACTACTACCCCGGAGGTGCCTACTACTACGTGCAGCCCGCTGACGACGACCATGAGTAGTTAGGAGGATCCCAGGCAGGAGGCCTGCGCCTCTTTCGACATGTATCCCAGTTTGTGCTAGCCTTCTTAAGGCAAACTTGTTTAACTTATGTCTGTACTCAGATATTGTTGCTTCCGCTGACTCGTCTATGATCGAGCACTTTTATTCGAGCCCTCGAGGCCCCGGGCTTGTATTATGATGCTTGTATGACTTATTTATGTTTTAGAGTTGTGTTGTGATATCTTCCCATGAGTCCCTGATCTTGATCGTACACGTTTGCGTGCATGATTAGTGTACGATTGAATCGGGGGCGTCACACGTGCTCTTCGGGCTGATTCCCTTGGTCCGGCGCTGGTCCTTGCTGCATCGCGGTTTCCCGTTTCCATCCCTAACTTCGGATGTACTTGGGTCGCTGGTACTGCATCTTGCCAACCAGCTATCCTCTCCTGCGCAAAAGCGGGTCATGAGGCTTGTTAATGCGGCCATTGTTCTTGGCTTTTCTTGGCCGAGGTGTCTGGCGAGCCATTCGTCTCGAACGCTGTGTTTGAAAGCTGCTTAGGCTTCGGCGTCCGGACAGTCGACTATCTGGTTCTTTTTAGTAAGAAGTCTGTTCCAGAGTTTTCGGGCTGACTCTCCGGGTTGTTGAGTTATATGACTTAAATCATCTGCATCCGGAGGTCGGAAATAGGTCCCTTGAAAATTTGCCCGAAAAGCAACCTCGAGCTCTTCCCAAGTTCCACTGGTGTTTTCGGGAAGGCTTTTAAGCCAATGCTGGGCTGGCCCTTTGAGTTTGAGGGGTAAGTATTTTATGGCATGGAGATCATCTCCTCTAGCCATGTGGATGTGGAGGATGTAATCCTCAATACAAACTCTAGGGTCTGTTGTTCCGTCATATGCCTCTATGTTTACGGGCTTGAATCCCGCTGGAAAATCATGATCCAGCACCTCGTCGGTGAAACATAGGGGGTGTGCGGCACCACTATATCTAGGCATACCGTGATGATTGGATATTTGATGGGTTGCATTGCTTACTAGAGCTTGCTTTCTTGGCCCATAGATAGATCTGGTTGGGCCATCTTTTTGATGTGAATCCTTGTGCGGATCACGTGCCGGCTTATGTGCGGCATCCTTTGCCGCACTGTGTTGGACACGGGGTCGTTTGTCCGACCGGGTGGCTTCCTTATTTTTTTATTGCGGAGGCTCTAAGGCCTCATAATCAAATTCCGGCAGTAATTGTCTGCGACTGTCGCCGTATTTGTTTGTGGTGTTTAGTGCTTTGCTCCATCTAATTCTGAGTGAATCTTTCGCTATTTTGAGCTTCCGCTTCTGCTTTTTCAGGCTACGCGCAGTGGCGACGAGCCTTTTTTGGAGGTTTTTCTGCTACAGCAACTTGTCCGGCGTGAGGTCGTCCGGACTGTTGTCTTTGCTGGGGACGGGTTGTTTATCCAAGTTGCCCTATTCGGACGATAGCTCGATGGCATGTTCGTCGTCCGCCGGTTTGCCTTCCTCTATGGCTGGGTCTGTATGGTTGCTTTCTCTGTCAAGGTGGGGTTTGGAGCGGCGCTTACGCCGCCGCTTTGATTGCTTTTCGAGGGAACGATCCCTCGTTGTGTCCCTTTGTTCCTCGTCGTCGTTTCCTTTGGTTGTACTCCCTCTGTCCCATAATGTAATACGTTTTTTAACACTACACTAGTGTCAAAAAATGTCTTACATTATGGGACAGAGGGAGTATCTACCATGTATACATTGTGAGATGGGGTGGTTGTCCAGTGGCCTATAGGCGCTAGTTCATGTTCGTCTCCTACATCGTTGTCCATACCGTCGATGTCTTCGGAGTCGAAGTTGAGCATGTCGGTTAAATCATCGACAGTGGCTACAAAGTGGGTGGTGGGTGGGCTTTGAATTTCTTTGTCGTCCGCATCCCAACCTTCCTGACCATAGTCCGGCCAGGGCTCTCTTGATAAAGAGAGAGACTTTAGTGAATTCAGAATGTCGCCTAAGAGCGAGTGCTGAAAGATGTCCGCGGTGGTGAACTCCATGATTGGCGCCCAACCGGATTCGATTGGCAGGGGCGCGGAAGGTTCGGAGTCCGGAGAGGAGTCCGGCACCTTGGAGTTACAAGCTTCTCAAAGGACATGTATGGTGTTCGGCTCGATCGCCGTAGAGATTTCAGCCCCCGAGGCGGTGTCCAGCCACCCGTCCTCGATTGGCGCAGTCGGCTCCGCGCTAAGGGTCAGAGCGGACACTGGTGCGGCCTCCAGGACACTGTTCGGCGGCAGAGCTAGATCATGCCCATCGTGACAGTGTGGCGTGATTGGCTGTGGCTCGAACCCGTCGAAGATCAAGTCTCCGCGGACATCGGCCGTGTAGTTCAATCTTCCAAATCTGACCTGACGGCCAGGGGCGTAGCTTTCGATCTGTTCCAGATGGCCAAGCGAATTGGCCCGCAGTGCAAAGCCGCCGAATACGAAGATCTGTCCGGGGAGAAAAGTCTCACCATGGACCGCATCGATGTTGATGATCGGGGGAGCTATCGGGCCTAAAGATGACGACACAGGGGAACTCTCAATGAAAGCACCAATGTCGGTGTCAAAACAGGCGGATCTCGGGTAGGGGGTCCCGAACTGTTCGTCTAGGCGGATGGTAACAGGAGAAAAGGGACACGATGTTTTTACACAGTTTCTGTCCCTCACGATGGATGTAAAACCCTACTCCTGCTTGATTAATATTGATGATGTGGGTAGTACAAGAGTAGATCTACCACGAGATCAGAGAGGCTAAACCCTAGAAGCTAGCCTATGGTATGATTGTTGTTCGTCCTTCGTACTAAAACCCTCCGGTTATATAGACACTTGAGAGGGTTAGGGTTACATAGAGTCGGTTAGAATGGGAGGAGATCTACATATCCGTATCGCCAAGGAAAGTCCCATCTAGACACGGGACGAAGTCTTCAATCTTGTATCTTCATAGTCCAGGAGTCCGGCCAAAGGTCATAGTCCGGCCATCCGGACACCCCCTAATCCAGGACTCCCTCAGTTATCGACAAGTTCAAGGGCTTGACTACGATGAGACCTTCTCACACGTAGCGAAGCTTAAGTCCGTCTGAATCATGTTGGCAATTGCCGCATTCTACGATTATGAGATATGGCAAATGGACGTCAAAACAGCATTCCTTAACGGCTTTCTTAAGGAAGAATTGTATATGGTGCAGCTGGAAGGTTTTGTCGATCCTAAGAATGCTAACAAGGTATGCAAGCTCTAGCGCTCCATCTATGGGCTGGTGCAAGCATCTCGGAGTTGGAACATTCGCTTTGATGAAATGATCAAAGCGTTTGGGTTTATGCAGACTTATGGAGAAGCCTGCGTTTACAAGAAAGTGAGTGGGAGCTCCGTAGCATTTCTCATATTATATGTGGATGATATACTGTTGATGGGAAATGATATAGAACTCTTGGAGAAGCTGCTTACATATTAGGCGTCAAGATCTATAGAGATAGATCGAGACGCCTCATAGGTCTTTCACAAAGCACATACCTTGATAAGATATTGAAGAAGTTCAATATGGATCAGTCCAAGAAGGGGTTCTTGCATGTGCTGCTAGGTGAAAAATTGAGCTCGGCTCAATGTCCGACCACGGTAGAAGATAGAGAAAAGATGAGTGTCGTCCCCTATGCCTCGGCCATAGGGTCTATCATGTATGCCATGTTGTGTACCAGACCTGATGTAAACCTTTCCGTAACTTTGGTAGGAAGGTACCAAAGTAATCCTGGCATGGAACACTGGACAACGGTCAAGAATATCCTGAAGTACCTGAAAAGAACTAAGGATATGTTTCTCGTTTATGGAGGTTACGAAGAGCTCGTCGTAAAGGGTTACGTCGACGCTAGCTTCGACAAAGATCTGGATGACTCTAAGTCACAAACTGGATACGTGTATATTTTGAATGGTGGGGCAGTAAGCTGGTGCAGTTGCAAGCAAAGCGTCGTGGCGGGATCTACATGTGAAGCGGAATACATGGCAGCCTCGGAGGCAGCACATGAAGCAATCTAGATGAAGGAGTTCATTATCGACCTAGGAGTTATTCCCAATGTGTCGGGGCCGATGACTCTCTTCTGTGACAACACTGGAGCCATTGCCCTTGCCAAGGAGCCCAGGGTTCACAAAAAGACCAGGCACATCAAGCGTCGATTCAACTCCATTCGTGAAAATGTTCAAGATGGAGACATAGATATTTGCAAAGTGCATACGGATCTAAATGTCGCAGATCCGTTGACTAAACCTCTTCCGCGAGCAAAACATGATCAACACCAGAACTCTATGGGTGTTCGATTCATCACAATGTAACTAGATTATTGACTCTAGTGCAAGTGGGAGACTGTTGGAAATATGCCCTAGAGGCAATAATAAAATTATTATTATTATATTTCCTTGTTCATGATAATTGTCTATTGTTCATGCTATAAATGTGTTATCCGAAAATCATAATACATGTGTGAATACATAGACCACAACATGTCCCTAGTGAGCCTCTAGTTGACTAGCTCGTTGATCAATGGATGGTTACGGTTTCCTGACCATGGACATTGGATGTCATTGATAACGGGATCACATCATTGGGAGAATGATGTGATGGACAAGACCCAATCCTAAGCATAGCACAAGATCGTGTAGTTCGTTTGCTAGAGCTTTTCTAATGTCAAGTATCATTTCCTTAGACCATGAGATCGTGCAACTCCCGGATACTGTAGGAGTGCTTTGGGTGTACCAAATGTCACAACATAACTGGGTGGCTACAAAGGTACACTACAGGTATCTCCGAAAGTGTCTTTTGGGTTGCCACGGATCGAGACTGGGATTTGTCACTCCGTATGACGAAGAGGTATCTCTGCGCCCACTCGGTAATGCATCATCATAATGAGCTCAATGTGACCAAGTGGTTGGTCACGGGATCATGCATTATGGAATGAGTAAAGTGACTTGCCGATAACGATATTTAACGAGGTATTGGGATACCGACGATCGAATCTCGGGCAAGTAACGTACCGATTGACAAAGGGAACTGTATACGGGATTACTTGAATCCTCGACATCGTTGTTCATCCGAGGAGATCATCGTGGAACATGTGGGAGCCAACATGGGTATCCAAATCCCGCTGTTGGTTATTGGCCGGAGAGCTATGTCGGTCATGTCTGCGTGATTCCCGAACCCGTAGGGTCTACGCACTGAAGGTTCGATGACGCTAGGGTTATAAGGAAGATATGTATGTGATTAATGAATGTTGTTCGGAGTCCCGGATGAGATCCCGGACGTCACGAGGAGTTCCGGAATGGTCCTGAGGTGAAGATTTATATATGGGAAGTTGTCATACGGTCAACGGAAAAGTTCGGGGGCATACCGGTATTGTACCGGGGCCACTGGAGGGGTTCCGGGGGTCCACCGGGAGGGGCCACCTCTCTCGGAGGGCATCATGGGCCGTGGAGGAAAGGAAACCAGCCCTTGGAGGGCTGGGCGCACCCCCCCTTGGGCCCATGCGCCTAGGGTTGGGGGGGGGGGAAACCATAGAGGGGGCGCCCCCCTTGCTTGGGGGGCAAGCCCCCTCCCCTTGGCCGCCGCCCCCTTCCTCCTTCCCCTATAAATAGAGGGATGAGGGGAGGGCTGCACACCATCTCCAAGGCGCAGCCCCTCCCCTCCCCAACACCTCTCCTCCTCCGTTAAGAGCTTGGCGAAGCCCTGCCGGAGTACTGCCACTCCATCACCACCACGCTGTCATGCTACTGTTGGAGCTCTCTTCCTCAACCTCTCCCTCCTCCTTGCTGGATCAAGGCGCGAGAGACGTCTCCACTCCCTACGTGTGTTGAACGTGGAGGTTCCGTCCGTTCAGCGCTAGGATCGTCGGTGATTTAGATCACAACGAGTACGACTCCATCAACCCCGTTCTCTTGAACGCTTCCGCTCACGACCTACAAGGGTATGTAGATGCACTCCTATCTCTCTCATTGCTAGATGACTCCATATATTGATCTTGGTGATGCGTAGAAAATTTTAAATTTCTGCTACGATCCCCTACAGCCATCCCTCTAGGCCCTCCCGTGCCGAGCTTTTTCTCCGGCGATCCCCACGCCACCGCCGGCGACAATCGCCCCCATCCTGGACCCTAAGATAGATAGTGGGGTACCTCTCCGGCGAGCCCCCTCCCCGCTGCGTCTGGTTCTTCCTTCACCCCGGCGAGCCCACCCCTTGAAAATCGACTGACCCAAAAGTCGTTTCAGTTGACTGAAGTGTAGCCAAATCGGAGCAGCATCGCAAGCAAGAGCAAGAGGGAGAGTAGCAGCGCGAGCAAGAGCAATAGCAAGAGCAGACCAGGCAGGGGACCAAGAGCAAGAGCAGAGCAGCAGCGCGAGCGAGAGCTAAAGCAGCAGCAGCTCCTACTGATGTGGACGTCGCCGCCGAGGGAGCGACGCCGTGGAGGAAGTGGCCGGCGATGCCGCCGTGGATGGAGCCGCCCGTGTCGTCTCGGGACCGAGCGCCGGCAGCACCGTGGGATTGAATCAAGAAGAAAATGCGACGATTAGTGTACAACCTCTTTGGTGGCGCTGATTAGGATGCAGCTTCGTCCGAGGAAACGGTGATGATGATGCTCTTCCGGTGGTGCGAGTGAAGACGGCGGTGTGGGAATGGAGGTGGCGCGAAAGACGAGGGGAACGTTGGGGTAGCTCCTTGGAGGTGGAGGACGAGGTGGCTGAACCGACAGGACGATGAGATCGACGACAGATCCTCATCCGGTACGATAGATGAGGGACGTCGAGGTGTTGCTGTGGACGACGTCATCGGGGAAGAGGCTCCGGTTGGGTGTCTGACGGTGCAGGTTGTGGGGTTTCGTCGCGGGTTTTCAGGGCCTCGGTGTACGATTGGGTGGGCGGATGGGATGGTAGTGGGGAACCATGGCATAGAGACGTGCTTGTCCGAAATGTGGGGTAAGTTACGAAAGTACCCCCCACTGATTTGAGGTGGTTCTTTCGGTTCAGGGGTACCACGGGCATTTCGCGTGTCGGGATTTCACAGGAGGTGGGAGTTTTCGCGCGCATTGTAATTTCGTGATAGCAAGGCGCGGGTTGAGATGGAGGGAGTTGTCGGAGCACAACGAGACAAAGATATATCTTAAATATTTCGGGCTAGCAAGGTGCGGGTTGAAGAGGCGGGAGTGTCACAGCACGATAGACAGAGACGCTAGCTTCAATTTTCGGCATAACAAGGCGCGGCTTGAAATTTAGGAAGAACAAGCTTAATGTGTACCCGATAAAAAAGACAATTTGCACCTCAACACGCACAACACACACAAACACCATTTAGACTAGAGTAATGTACATGTGCGTTGCACGCATAAGATGTTCGTTTAATTCTTATAGTTCAATTCATTCAAAATCATCTAGTTTTTATAAGAAAGCTAATCTATTTTAAGATTCATGGAATTGTGCGTTGTAAGACATAAAGTAAAAACAAATAATGGCAAATCATGCAGAAAAACATTTGGGCAATTCTAATACGGAAGATTCTAGAACAAATAAGAAGTGCTTGTGTTTTGATGTTTGTGCATTATGCTTAAGTTCAACTATGGAGTCTTCTAGATTATACATGTGGTAAATCTGGTGGAATCTAGATGATATCCAACGGCCAATAGTGCTCAAATTTGCCATCTTTGGACCATCGGATTCGCCTCATCCAACGACCATCTTTCAAAGTTAATTTTACCCGCACACAATATAAAAAAATATATAATATAATATATATAGGGGTATATATATGGATATGTGATGTGAAAGCCGCCCATCATCTCCAATTAGAATAGTGTGTCCATGCACGGATGCGACATGGCCAAATGATGTCTGCCATCGGTATCTCAAATTGAAATCAGTCTGACCTTGTTCAATATGTATACATAACAACATGCTCGTTTCCAAACCACACCGCGCAGATCTCCGTTATATTCATGCATGCATGGGTTTCAAACATCAGGATCACTTATTCAAATATTTGAATTCAACTTTACATTGATGATGACCTCACCTATTCTTTTACACCCACACAGTAGTCTTCTCTTTATAATTGTACCACTAACTTTCTCTCGTGCATGCATGCACACACACTATCAGTTGGCATTATCCATCGCACGCATGCAATCTTTTTCTTCAGGTCGGTCTCCCATGAAGGCACACACCCACACACATCCCCCTCTCCATCATATTGGGCATTCTTTATCTCTCACGCGTGCATGCGCAACGATCGATGTTCCTCTATGTATGTGTGTATATAGCTAGGTCTTTCATAGTTTTCCACACAAACCGATCAATCGATATATCGGTGAGGTCTCACCCTCTTTCCCACGTCCACATCGATCAATCTATACCTCTCTATATAGGATTAACATATATAGCTAATACACCCACATTAATTATATATCCAACGTCCCCCTCTCATCATCCATGCCTTCCGCTTCATCTCTCAAACGCGTGCACAATGGCGAAGACAGGGGGCAGTAAGGGCCCTGCCCCCCCCCCCCCTAACATCACTATATATTGAGCCTAATATGAATATGATCATTAGACAATTGCTGCTAAAAAAGTTTTAATTTCATGAATTGACCCTCCTCGTAAAGGATTAGAAATGCTTGGCCCCCTAGCTCATTTATTTTTCATGGCTCCGCCACTGCGTAACAACAAGACGTGTTCGCCCCTCTCTCTAAATATCGATCTCGCACTTGTGCATTCCTTTATAGTCTGCCTCCACTCGGCCCTCGCACCATCTTCTAGCCCCCACCAGATTTTGCCACATGTACAATCTAGCAGACTCCATGGTTGAACTTAAGCATAATGCACAAACCTCAAAACAACAGTGGTTCTCTTTTGTTCTAGAATCTTCTGTATCATAACTGCCCAAAACTTTTTTTCTTGTTGAATTTCCATTCTTTGTTTTTACTTTATGCTTTACAACGCACAATTCCATGAATCATAAAATAGATTAAGGGCTTCTTTGATTCAAAGGATTCTCAAAGGAATTTTGGAGGATTCTAATCATTAGGAATTTTTCCTATCTTGGTTGTTTTATTCGTAGGATTGTAAACCATCAGAATTTTTCCATATGATTCATTTGCACTAGATTCCATAGGAAACATCCCATCCACTCGAACTTCTTTGAAAGAATTCTGCATTTTTTCCATGCACAATCAAACACTCGTACAATCCTGTAGGATTCAAGACGACATTCCACTATAATCCCATGTTTTTCCTATTCCCGCGTTCTTAGCTTTTTAATAAAAACTAAGAGGGTGCTTGGATCCAAGGGACTTATTTTAGTCTGACTAAAAATAGTCTCTTTAAGAGACTAAAGTTCCAAGCACCCCTGACTAAAGAGGGGCTAAAACTAGTCTTGAGACTAAAAATTTTTAGTCAGGGGTACCCCTACTAAAATGTGGATTAGTCCTGTCTCTCCTCATTTAACTCCTCTCCTTTAACACGGGCGAGTTCTGGATTGGACGGTTTGGAGGATAATAAATGCTCATTAACTTGATGTTTGTCTCCTTAGTATTTGGGTCCAAGCATGGATGAGGCTAGCATGTTTTAGTCTCACTACTTTTAGTCATGGGACTAAAACGTATCCAAGCACCCTCTAATTGATTTTGAATGAGATGAACTACAAGAACTAAACAAAGGGCTACATCAGGCATATATGACTCAAAGCTTACATGCTATAGTGTGGTATTTATTCATAATTTGGTTGCAAAATCTTATGCGTGCAATGCACGTGTACCTTACTAGTACTTCGAGTATGTGCAAAACACGTAAATTAGAATAACAATGGCACGCTACATAGTGTCTCTCTTACAGTTAATGAAGCCACATGACACATGTGGAGGCGTTGTCGCGACCTCCTTGCGTGGATTGATCACAGTGACGCGCTGGTGGTTCCAGAAGAATGTACTCGTCCTCCCTGAGCCATACTGGCAGTACATGCACGAAGCAAAGATGTGCACGCACGCCACGCACGCACTCATTCCCTCGCAGTCACACGCGGGTACATGAACGGACGCAATTTTGTACCAAGATCCACCCCATGTGATAATTTGACGCGTGTAAAGTCGTTCACTTCATTGATGGTCAATTAATACAGCGCATGCAAATTGAGTGGACGTGAGGGCGGAAGAAAGACATTATTACTCCACTGCACGCAGGCGAGTAGTTAAATCGTGGGTTGCTAGTAGTACTTCCATTGGTCTCCTTCGTATTTTGTGCCAATTTTTGACAGTAACATAATATTTGCGCATTTGAGCAGTGTAGTACTTGGAATTTATGTTTCGCTAAACTCATCGGGAGCCGTTTCGGGCCTCGAAACAAAAACCATCAATTAATCTTTACCTTGTTCCCATCACATTTGAAAGCCTGCTCACACCTACTAGTACATACCAAACCTGAACGTGTTCCCACTATGCAGGTATTAGTGCTAGTGCTTAGTACTTAGGTTATAAAAAGGGGAACTACCTAACCGAAAATTACTCCACCTTTCCTGCTCATAAGTGCTTCTTCTTCGTCTGTCATTCCCATGGCCGGTGAGCAGAGCTCTAGGTCGAGAACTACTCGTAATAAGGGAGCGGCAACCAAGGCTGCGGAAAAAAAAGAGAGGGCTCACCGCCACGCAGAGACCTTGAAAGATCTCTCACGGGCAGGCGATGGCTCCTAGGAGCGCCCTAGCCGCGGAGGCGAACATGCCGAGCCGGCGGAGCTGGAGTCGTTATCCCTCGACGGCATGCCCGATCAGCTTAATAAGCACCTCAATAAGCAGAAGGAGTTCATCCAAGGCTTGATGGAGTTGCTGAAGGAGAGCCTCAACGACATGCCCGCTGAGCTCAATCAACAGGGGGAGTTGACCGCCAGCTTGGTGATGCTCCTGAAGAAGAGCATTGCCTCGGAGAAGAAGGCGATCGGCAAAATCCTGCGACTTCAGGAGGACAAGGCGAAGCTCTGCCATGAGATCTACATGTTGAAGGAGAAGAACGCCGGCTGGAAGAAGCTGCATGAGAATAGTAGTTCCTCGATGAAGATGCTGCAGGCCCTCGTGATGGAACAGAAGGAGGAGTTGGCAAAGCTCCGCATCGAGTACCCAGCTGCTGTCAAGGTACGTAATGTGGCCGTGGAACAGATGATGAAGGCTCGCATCGAGAAATCCCGCGTCATGGACAGAATGAAGAAGATGGCGGAGGAGACGTGCAAGGAGATGGAGGACGTGGAGGCGATAAAGAAGCAGTTACGACTCCGCGGTGAATTAGATCATTTGGGGTGATAATCTTCCTTCTTCTTTTGCTGATGTGTTTCATCTTTTGCTTCGGGTGTTTCGCCGAACGTGTCACGTTCTCTGCGAGGCATGAATAGAACAATGGTTTTTTTGAGGGAATGAATAGAACAATGCTAACAATGAGATGACTAGCAAATTAGATCATTTTTATCGCTATATGGCACTGCAATGCCGTGTTTCGTGCTCCTCTGTCGCAGTAATACTCCAGTGGAAAACTTGAGTATACCGCACGGTTGTTTGCTCCTCCTTGATTAGGTCATCGACGCATTAATACGAGCAGTCAAATCACAAGGCCCCGCCTTCCAGCAGCAATGAGCCATAAAATCACAAAGGCCCTTGCCTCTCGTGAAACCGACCAAGCTAGACTGCCCCACCCTCTAGCCTTTTAAAAAATGTATACTTTTGTACAGCAGTAGTATCGATGGATTGCGCCATTGAGCAAAACATGAAACTAAAAAAAAGGTGGTACATATAGAGAGCGCTCGTCGCCAAATTATGCATATAGTGCTATTAAAAAGGCTAGTCACAATAATGGTGTCCAGCACAACCCACCCCTCAAATAAAACTAAGCACCCTGGAATTCTTTGAAAAAACTAAGGATCCTGAAATTTTTTGACAACTAAATTGCTGGCTATATGATGTTGGCCATATATATTGTACGTATATAATGGGAAGAAACGAGTGGTAGTACTATACCAACTAAAAGATGAAATGTAAGAAATACTAGTATGTACGTACTGAAGAGTTAAAGTAACAAGAAGAAACATAACATAGTTCTGCTGGAGGCTCAGCACAACCTGAAATTAAACTTTGCAACTATTCCGGTAGACACTGCATTAGAACCACCATGAGCAACGACACTGTCACCTTACTCGGAGTCCTCATCCACGTCCTCGACTTCGCCCTTGTCCCTCTTCCTCTTGGCCGATACTTCTTTGCTTGAACCGACAACTTGGCTGTTGCTCTTCATCCAACCCTTGTAGATATTGAAACAAAGGTAGCCATCCATTGCAGCATAGTGGATGTGGTCTATATCTAGTACATTCCGCTGCCATGCATGACGAAGGATGAACCATGGCTCCTGCGAGGGTCAGCATTGAAGGCTGACGAGAGGAGACCAACCGATTCTTTTGGAGGTTGAAGGTGTTTCCTACAACGAGCCCTATCCGACACATGACATCTTTGTCGTTACCAAAGTCTACAGTAACGAATTTGACTAGGTTGCTCTCGAGGAAGTCCTTAAAATCCTGGCACTCAACGTCGGCATGGCATATGTGGTAGACCAAGCATAAGTCATGCACGCAAACCTGGATCACGGCAGGCTTCTTCCTCTCTTCGTCCTTTAGATCCTTCTCTCGTCCCAGGACTGTGGTGTACTCAACGTCTAGCCCAGCGACCCAATCATCATCTAAGTCTTCGAACATGCGTCTGAATCGAGAAAGGCATCCTTTCACCTTCGCGGAAGAAGGGGTGTAGATGATGTCGTACTCATCGCCGGTGATGGTTCTAACCTTGTACTTACCACCGATCGGGGAGATTTGGGACGCCATGGATTTGGGAGGAGGGTTAGGATTAGTGGAACTGTCGTAATGTGAATGGACGTGACGACTAGCAGTGAACCGCCGTAGTATTAAAGGACGTGCGGGGACGAGTAGGAGCGAACTGCCAGCGTGCGAACGGCAGGGTAGTGGCTTTCCATCCTCCCATGATACGGGCTTCCGAGACCCCTTGGATCTGAGGTCGAACGGTTGCATGGCGTGATTCTAGACCTATGGGTGAATATCCTATCCTGGAGGGTTATTCTGCAAATTTTCAGCAACTTAGCATGCGACCGTTTGATCTCAGATCAAAGGGCTGCCAGCAGCCCGTATCATGGTCGCGCCTACCACAACCGTCGCATCGCTTGCGCAGTCGCGCCCTTGGAGATTTAACACGGTGCGTTAGGCAATCAGATGTTGGCATGTCATACATAGTCATCACTTAGTCACTCATACTACAACAAGGTTGGTTATAAGGTTGCCTATAAGTGTATTTTTTACTCCTCTCTATCTCTTTCTTCGTACTCCATCCGTCCCATAATATAAGAATGTTTTTAACACTAGTGTAGTGCCAAAAACGTTCTTATATTATGGGACACGGGGAGTACTAGTATTTATTGCATTTGCCAAGGAGTGACCTCTTCCAATGAAATGGTGTTTCTAAGTTTGCTTCATTTAATTAGCTATAGACTCAAAATCGTCTTTTCACCTAGGTACACGCGATTAGCACCATTTCTTACTTGGGTCACCAAACTAGTCTCTCTCTTCTTGATTAACTTGCCACATCCGACTTTATGCCTATGTGGCAAGCTTAAGCACCTGTAGGAGCAAGTAAGGTGCCCGTCCGTTGCACGGAAGAGTGAAATGCATTGATCGGGGTGTTGTTTATTTTGACAAAGGATGTGGGGGTCATCTCATGTGTAACAGGTATCGATAGGTTTCTTCAGATATTATTTCATCTCTAGAGCTAAGAATCATCCGGGTGAAATAGCTAAAAAAGTATCTTTTGCAAACAAAAGCGTTCAACTGTTCAACCTACATCCAAAACTTGTGAAGAAATAACTCTTATTGTGCTTTGCAGGAAATGGTTCATCATAAGTCTTTCACCGGTACTGTAGTAAAAATTGATACATGGATGATTCTAGACTAAACCATAAATGGATACACTTTTATTCATGCACGATACTCCAATAGAGCAAGATCATGCATGGAAGTCTCCACATGCTTAGACAGCGGATTACATTAAGCGAAGACTAATGATC
Source organism: Aegilops bicornis (assembly GCA_021605145.1). Lineage (NCBI taxonomy): Eukaryota > Viridiplantae > Streptophyta > Magnoliopsida > Poales > Poaceae > Aegilops > Aegilops bicornis. The sequence continues at coordinate 93,053,993 of CM038675.1, forward strand.
AACATTTAACCTAGTAATGCATATGTCCAGGTAAACCTCCTTGGAGTCCCCATGCCCATTGTTGGGGGTCAAATAATACCATGTGTCTTCCATGTCCACATTGGCGGGAAGGTCCCAGCTCGGCAGAGTCCAAGTCAGCTTGACGTAGCCAGTGTCACTGACCACGGACCTCCGAGGGGTAGTAATACTGAGCACACACCCGTACATCGGCCTTGTGTCAGTGTCAGTGTCAGCAGAGTCGCCCCTGACACACACTACAGAGATGTGGCGGCGGCCTACGCGGGCCTCGCCGATGGCCATGATCAAGAGGAAGACGATGTTGTCCTCCTCTGAGACTAGCAGGCGGTGTTGATCCTCCAGCGACTCCGGCACAGTGAATGGGTAGCACGTCTCATACTTGATGTTCTTCGCCAAGGGCCAGTAGTGATCGTCGCACGCCTGCGTCAGGTGATGCACGATGTCCGCCGGCGAGCCCCAAAATGGCACCAGGCACTCATAGCAGTAGACGAAGGGCTCACTGGAGGCATCGACCAGGCAGTCCATGAAACGGGAGTGGCTGTAGGGGACATTCCGCCGGTTGAATATATGAGCAAGTTACTACGAGATTTACTACAAAATAAATCATGATGGCTATAACCGAGATTAAACGCCCGCGCCCGCGCCCGCGCCATGGAGCAAAGCGTCTAGAAAATGGCGGTACACATGTACGGAGTATACAGCACGCCCGTCGCGTTCGCGTCGCACCCCAGACGGTCGGTCGGTCTGGCACGCTGCTCTCCGAATGGAACGCGCGTCATATTGCGTTCGCACACACATGTGGGACGACAATTGAGAACCGACCATAGGCACACTCCCCGGCCCTGCAAATCGGGTGACTTAATAGAAGAGGGGAGACAAGCGATAGTACTAGAGAAGTGTTGTACTACGTTGGTGCCTGGACGATCCCTACAAGACACGGAAGATCAGTTCGTCCATGCATGTGACCAGACTCCAGCAGACACGCCTGGATTGCTGTGTTGTACAGGGCTGTATTTGTGGTGAGAAATCTAAAAAAAAGGTTTCTTGTCATCTCGCAAAATTAGGTGTCATGTGCTTCGGATAACTGCGAGGGTTAAACAGCGACAACTGAGTTGGGATAGTCATTGGGGGCACATGCACGAACAATGACTACTCGGCTGCCATCTAGGTAAAGCCGGCTATGTTAATTAGGACATCTAACGACGGACCCCTTTTCTACGAGTTTATCTTTAATTTGAGCTTTGTTCCTCGTCTATTTTGTCCGTCGGGATTCATGTTGTCCCCCGGTTATGATTTCTTGTCATGTGGCATTTTTTCGTGTTATATGTTATAATCCAGGGCTTCAGATCATAATTACGACAACTGCGCCTCCGGGCCACGTGCATGAAGACAATTACGAGGTCAATGACCACTGTGCCTCCGGGCCACATTCACTGTCGAGAAGTCTTCATGCACGTGGCCCAGAGGCACAATGACGACAACTGCGCCTCTGGGCCACGTTCACCGCGCCGAGCAGAAGGTGCAACGTTCACGCGGTCGTCCTCGGCGACGGCTCTTACACACTGCTGGGCGCGTCCCGATCAGCCTGGCTTGCCGTTCTCTCCCAAGCACCGCTGGCGAGGGAGGGCCTCCGACCCCTTCTTCCTCGCTGCCGTAGTGTGGTCAGATCCGGCCTCCCGCCACCCACCTAGCGACATCCCGGCGACAATCAGGTATAACTTCCTTCTAAATCGGCCTTGCTCTACTTCCCGAGCTCTTGACGTCGTTGCATTTGTATCTGTTACTATTTCTCAGGCCCCCTCGCAGATAGGATCGATCGGCTGTTCGAAAACCACCTATTTTTTTACGTTTAAGAGGTAAAACTAGTTCATGCACTCGAATCTAGTACTACTTGGTTGAAACAAGGAAGAAAGGGGGTGGGGTGGGGGAGGATTTGTTACCTGAATCTAGGACTTGGTCAAAAGAGGAAATAATGGGGGCGAAAAGTAGCAGAGACTGGCTATCCAACTGGTCTTTACGTCTAAAAGGGAAATAAAGGGAAACGCAGTACAAACTCAATATAAACCCGATCTATTGGTTGAAAAAGGAAAGAAAGTGGGGACCGAGGGACAAGTCAACAGAGTAAGTCCAACACCAGATTTGCTAGACTCACACAGTATAAGGTGGCTATACCAAACAAAAATGGGACCAAGCCAGATATCATGTTCTGATGTTTATTGCCCAGAGCCATTCTTATGTAATGCCACTTGTAAAATGTAGCAGTCGCACTGTTAAAAGTAAGGACACGTTAAACCAATGTTGTTTTCAATGTAATGCCTCCAGTAATATGAATCAATGGCACTTCTTTACATGTCCTGCTAAAATTTCCCATTCAGATAAGTTGGTTCTTTTTGTTAGAAATGCAACTGTCCTAGTCCGCCTACTCTCCCGTGCCCAAAGTAATGTCATATTTAACGGTTGTCATAGTTAATCCTAATGCCCACACTAACATCTAGCAATGCCACTGCTTTAGAAATTGCTACGGTCCTTGTAGGATTGCCATTCAGATAAGGAACATGCTTCTTTTCATTTGATGCATGTTTCATCACTTGTTAGTCACCCTCCTTTCCACCTTTTTTGTGCAAACAGAGATATACATTTCACGCTCGATCTTAGTTGAACTGCACAAATGATATCCAAATTATAGTTGAGAATTCTAGGAGCTTCACAACCAACCTTGATCTTGCTCAATTTTATTGCAACTAATGAAGAAGAAGCACCGTGGGTTTTGTTTTCTAATGGAAATGGAACCGGGGATGGAGCCCTTTTCTTAAAAAAATGGAAGAAGAAGCTGCTAGCTCACGGGACATTGCTTCATTTTAGGTGAACTGCACCAAAAGGTCCCATGAATTGAATCATCCATGTTGGTGACTGAAAGAGCCAGCTTCAGCATCCCAGTCTAAGCACCCCCGGCCTCCATCCTTGCGGCCACGGTACACCTCGTTTGCCACCTGCTCGACCCTAGTGTCACTGATAAAATGAAGTAATAATACAGTTAAAATAGAGCGAGTGTCATCTCTATCATTTCATTTCCAATATAGATAAAGAAAGTGCTTCTCTTTGTTAAAGTATGTTTCATCAACTAGTCCCATTGTTAATGTTTAAGCGTTTCTACAAACTGGGGTGCTTAATTTTAGTTGATATGTACAAAAATAGAGATTTGAATGTCTCAAGGCGCCTCCTTGTACTACTGTTGTACACTGATGTTCATCACTGGCAGAAGGTGTATCTGGGAGACTTGTGACGCTGTCCAAGATGAGGCGCATCCGTATGAGGCGTCGCAAGGCCCATCTCGCCCTCGCAGCATGGCATACTATGATACTATCACAATATTTTCTTCTATTTATTTTGTGTGTTTCATCAACTAGTGCCACTATAATGTAATCATGCTTTTTCATTATCTGTGCAAACAGGGTTATTCAGCTGCATTTTGGTGGAACTTCACAAATGTATGTATGGAACCGGCATATATGCAGAGTGCGAGGTGTGCCAAATAAATATTACTGACACCAACCATGCTGCATGCACGCATTGGCATCCACCACCACCAGTGGGATGTGTGGCGCTCTCTGTGGACAGATCTTTCTCGACAGCAAATCCTCTAACCAAATACTTGTTGCTTACATTGGCAGTTTTCTAGGGAGTACTCTTTTCTGAAAGAAGCACCAATCCATTTTTCTTTATTTGTACACTGTGTCACAACTTTGACCCAAAGGTCCAGAGCTATTTTAGGGTGATTGGCGTAGCACTCAGAGACTGATTGTAAGCATGCTTTTCATTAGCTGTCACACTGATTGTAAGCATGAGCAGGTGGAAGATTAGGTTAGTGCGAAGCTTACCTTAAACCCTACCGCCGCTGTTCGAATGAGGCGAGCATCGAGGAAACCATGGAGAACGGCGGGGAAGCGACGTCGTGCCATCCGGCCTCCTCTTTCGTGGGAGAAGGAATACTCCTGTGGCTCCGGCTGGCTCTGCACCCTCACGAACGGCACACCATACTCGATCGGTTCGTTATCCTCTGGGTGCTCGACCTTCGACCTGTATGCCCACCACCTCCGCCTGACTGTCGCCTCGGGCGAATCTGTTTGCTCCATCGCCCATAGGAGATACTCGATGAACTCGGAGGACTGCGGCGTGACTGCCGCTGAGGAGTACATGTACATAGCCACCCTCATCGCTGCCGTCTCGCTCTTTCGCATACATTGCCACATGGCCCGCACCGTCCTTGAAATCTCCCACTCATTGTGAAACCAACTAAGGATCTCCTTCAACCTGGCTAACTTTGCCTACTCGCCGCCGGTGATCTGCCTAATTCGCTGCTGCATCCTCTCCATAGATGTCCTTCTGTGTGGTACGGTGCCAGCTTTGGAAAATGGGAGGAGAGATGGTGGTCTTGCAATAGAGAAGATGGAGAGGCGAGACGATGGTTTTGGAATGGAGATGATGGAGAGGAGAGGAGATGGTTTTGCAATGGAGAACATCAGAACAGGGAGAGGCGAGACGGTGGTTTTGGAATGGAGATGATGGAGAGGAGAGGAGGTGGTTTTGGAATGGAGATGATGGAGAGGAGAGGAGGTGGTTTTGCAATGGAGAAGATCATAAGAGGGAGAGGCGAGACGGTGGTTTTGGAATGGAGATGATGGAGAGGAGAGGAGGTGGTTTTGCAATGGAGAAGAGGGAGAGGAGCGTGCGGCAGCGATTTAGGATTGGGCGAGAGGGCCGGCGCGCTGTGACTGGATCAAAATCAAAATAAATTTACCCTTCAATTAAGAAAGCGACCCCACATTAACTAGTCTCCCTTTTATTCTGGGTCATAATTGACCATGATTTTCGCACATAAAATATATGTTATACGTTGCAAAAATAATATAATTTGGAAGTACATTCAGATACAAACCAAACGATACAATTTTGGGTGACATGAATTCACATTTTGCTTGTCAGATACAGTACATGGTCAAACTTTGACCCAAAATACGCAAAACAACAAAAAATACTTCCAAGACAAGCGCCGCTCTTTCGCTCTTCTCCTCTTAAACCACCGCCGCTCCTCTCATGTTCAAATCTAAATCCAGTGCCGCTCCTCTCCTCTTCCATTTCAAAACCACTGCCCCTCCTCTCCTGTTCCAGTCCAAAACCAGCGTCGCTCCTCTCCCGTTCTAATAAAAAACCAACACTGCTCCTCTCCTCTTCCATTCAAAAACCACCGCCGGCAAGTGAAGGTGCTGTGGAGAAGTAGATCGATGGAGGAGTACACCTGATATGTGAGGATTGTAGACGACCCTGTGAAGCTAGCTAGGATGTTGGAGATACAGTCTTGGTTTGACAACAAGGACCAACTAGCGGCGACGGCGACATCCATGGCAAAATATCTGCAACAGAGTGAAAAGGCGGCGATACTCCCGGAGGGAGTCGCGCCGGAGTACATAGAGTGCTCCTCTGGGCCATGGAGCAAACAGATTATCTGAATCCGATCGTGAGGGAGCGGTGGTGGGAGTATCGATCCCAGATGGAGCATCCACCAGAGATTGAAGGATCGAGCATCTACAGGGTGCCGTTTGTGAGGGTGTCCTGCCAGAGCGAGCCGGTGGAGTCTTCGTCGACCGAACCCAACTGCACGAGGAGAAAAGCAGATGGCCCGACGAAGCTTCCCGCCATCGTCTCCCTCGCCCGTTCACATCGTCCTCACGGGCGGTTGTCTGCCGCCGAGGAATAGGAGGGCTGCCCCCAGCCCAATAGTCGGGCAGGTTGTGAACTGTCAGGAGGAGCTTAGGGTTGTCAGTATTTGCAGGTTATGAATTGTGTTTTGTGTTGTGTATTTTGAGAGTACTTTCAGATATGAGTGTCTTTCGAATTTCAGATTTGCAGTATTGAGCATATGTAGAATTTTATGAATTCTAGAGATCTATTTTTAGCACTTAAAAAAATGTAGTTTCATAGGAGTATAAAAGTGCGGACAATGTGATTCTCAGAGAAGAAACTGCAAGTTTCAGTTTCAGATAAGAAACTGCAAGTTCAGTTTCAGATAAGAAACTGCAACTTTCAGAGGCAGAGCATTTATATTAACACGGCCTTTTCAAATAGGGTTAACATCATGTTGGAAGTTTTATTCATGGTCGAAAATGGAACTACCAGCCAGTTAACATCATGTTGATCATCATTCATGCATAGCACATCTTCATATGATGCACAGTCAAAATGCCCACACAATGTCGAGTGTGCGAAACACAGAGAAAACGAGGGACGAAGTTTTGGCAAGTGTTGGACGTGGTTTTGGGCTGCCACGTCTAGGATTTCATTTTTAACATGCGCAGCCCACAACCTCGGATGGGAGGGCCTGTTTGTATTTTCTTAGGACCGTCATGTATCGACCGGCCTATGGACCTCCCATCCGAGGTTTTATCTTTGGCAGCCCAATTTAAGTATTTTTTTTGAATAAAACGCAGAGGTCTGTTCTATTTTTCTATATAAGAATAGGAACGCCAGGTCCAACTTATGTTTCCGTTCCAACTATATTATATATATATTAATTATTTTATATGTTATTATATATTATTTTTATTGGCATCATATATTTAACAGATACTTACATATGTAAGAAAACAATATCCCACATCTTATTAACTTATAAAAATAATTTCATAACAAATAAAATCCTGGATTGTTTTGGCACGAAAATCCTAGTGATTGTGTACAAAAGCTTGGTAAGATTTATGGACGAATGTAATAATATCACTTATTATTGAAATATATTTACAACAAAATGTTGAGCCCCTTTTTATTTTTTGATAACATTGCTGGCCCAACTCAACATTATAATTAGAATCAGCCCAGCAAAACCGTATATTTCGAGAAAGTGCAAATGGCCTGTAATTTTTTAGGAAATAAAATAAATGGGCCGCATGGACGCTACATTATTTGTTCACCCAACACAGCTAATGGCTGTAATTCAAAAAAAAGATTAAATTGACTGTAAATTCTACCGCGCAAAAAAAAGACAGTAATTTCTAAAAAATGGGTTAAAGACGTGCCACATTTTTGGAGGCTGAAATGTGGGCCAATAGGTTGAAGCCAACACAAATCGTTGTCAATTTAGTCAACAAATGATTCTGACATGTTAGCCGTTGGATTTACATCCAACGACCGGCATCCATCGTCAATTTCTCGTCTTCTTCCTCCAGCGCCGCCGAGACCACCTCCCGCCTCCTGCTGCTAGCAGCTCTGCTTAGCACGCTTCACTATGAAGCGCTACTCCACCGTTGGCCAGGCCATCCCTGCACCCCTCCACACCTCCCGTTCTTCTCCACCGACAAATTAACCACACCGCACTAGAACCAGTTAACCCTCGTACACCTCTCCGTCTGCGACTCTACTCCCGCGTCTTCCCATCTCCGGCTCGTTGCTGTCCGGGGCCTCGCCGTCGTCCACCACCTTGGATGCGCTCGGTGCGGCGTGGTCAATGTGGTCAACGAACAACACCATCCGAAGTAGACTATGCATGGAGAGGCTGACAGCTGGGTCCACGGCCGCGCACAAGGAAATGTCTCCTTATTACGCGCAAAATAATGATTCCTCCACCTGACATCTGGGACCCACCGGATGGGCCTCTGTATTTCGCGAAAAAAACGTGCCCCCCGCTGACATGTCAGACCCACTAGCTATCTTCGCACGCAAGGAAGTGCCTCCTTATTACGAACAAAAAAATGAATACTCCCCCTGCCCGCTGGAACCCAGCATAGTGGGAGGTTGACTTGTGGGCCTACCAAGTTGATGGGGACGGAGGGTTTTGTCAACATAGTCAATATGAATGATTCTAGCTCCTGTTACCGTACGATGTTCATCCAACGGTTGTAGTGCTTCTTCAACCTCTGGTCTTCTTGCTCCAGCCGCCCAAACCAGCGCCGGTCGTGCCGCGTGCTCCTGCCTCCCGTGGCCGGCTGTGATGCCGCGGAGGCCTCACCACCCCCTACTACTCCCACCACTGGCCAGGCCATCCCTCTACTCACCCACACCCCCTATTATTCTGCGCGACAACAGCCTCACATCGCAGCCAAACCAGTGAACCCTCGTACTCCTCTTCGCGTGGACATCCACTGCTGCGTCTTCCCCGGCTCCGAGTCATCCCCTTCCTAGGCCTCGCCGTCGTCCACCGCCGTGGTGCTCTCGGCACGGCGTGGTCAACATGGTCAAGGAACGACTTCCATCGGACGTGGGTATGACGTGGAGAGGTCGATACCGGGTCCACGGCCACAGCAAGGAAGTGCCTCCTTATTACGCTCAAAATAATGATTCCTCCACCTGACAGCGGGGAACCACTGGACGGGCCATCGTATTTCGCGAAAAAAATTATTTCCCCCTGACTGGTGGGACCCACCAGCTACATCTTCGCACGCAAGGAAGTGCGTCCGTGCAAAAAAAAACGATTCGCCCCCCTGACTGCTGGGACCCACCAGCTACATCTTCACACGCAAGGAAGTGCGTCCGAGCAAAAAGAACGATTCGCCCCCCCTGACTGCTGGGACCCACCAGCTACATCTTCGTGCGCAAAGGAAGTGCGTCCGGGCAAAAAAACGATTCACCCCTCTGAATGCTGGGACCCACCAGCTACATTTTCGTAGCAAGGAAGTGCCTGACAGTCGGGACCCACCTGGTCGAAGCGTATGTACATACAGGCAGGGTCTCGAACGCCTACTCGCGCATACGTACGGCCAGGTCTTGTGTACGTGGCTGTGTCGGAACGGAGAAACAACGTCGTCTTCGTGTTCGTGGGGAGCCAACCGGCTGGGTCGGAACGGAATGTGTGGTCGTGTTCATCGGGAGGGCTTGGACAGAACAGGCGATGGAAACGAGGCCCGTGTCGCGACAACGGAGGAAACGGACCTCCCACGCTCGAACGGGTCCGTTGATCGGGAGGGGTGTGGCATACTGCAAAGCGGAGGAAACGGACCTCCTACGGTCGAAACGGGGGTCATGTTGATCGGGAGGGGTGTGGTGTACCGCAAAATGGACGAAACGGACCTCCTACGGTTGAAACGGGGGTCCTCTTGATCGGGAGGGGTGTGGCGTACCGCAAAACGGACGAAATGGACCTCCTACGGTCGAAACGGGGGTCATGTTCGTCGGGAGGGTTGTGGCGTACCGCAAAACGGGACTCCACGGGATACTGTTAATCTCCACCGTCGACCTCCTCCAGCCTCCACGGGGTACTGTCAACCTCCTCCAGCCTCCACGGGCTCCTGTTCATCCAGCCTCCACCGCGCGCTACTCCACCGGCTACTGTTCAACCACCCCTCCACCATCTACTGTTCATCCAGCCCTCCATACCCCGGGGTTCTGTTCAACCACCCCTCCACGGGCACCCCTCCACCGTCTATTGTTCATCCAGCCCTCCACACCACAGGATCCTGTTCATCAAGAGGCAACGCCACCGCCATCGCTCATCCAACCCCGCAACGCCATCGCTCATCCAATCGATCGGCTTGATTAGTAGCAGAGCGGCGAATCGCTCGATCGGGTTCAGTTAACAGCCATCGATCGATCGCTCGGGTTCAGTAACGCGTAGCCTGAAGTGCAATCGCTCGGGTTCAGTTAGAGCCCAACGCCTCGCTCGGGTTTAGTTAGAGCCAACGTCTCGCACACAGGCGCGTACATGTAGGAGAGAAACGCGCATCGCTCGACCCCCGACCTCCCACCGTAACCGGCAACTCCCTGAAATCTTCCTCGCCCTCGCTTCTACCACGGTTTTTTCCGTCATGGACGGCCCAAAGAATGTCATGGAGCTGCGTCTCCGGCCCGCCCAGGACGAAAAGCCCATTTTCTGTCATGATTTTTTGTCATAGAAGTAGGATCCCACCACATCTATGATGATACCGGGTTTTGTCACAATTATCGTCATAGAAGTGTCATATGTATGACAACAAAAAATTTCGTTCGGCCCAAAATGTCACGGATGTGTCTTTTTTTTTGTAGTGCATCTATACACCACAATTTTTTGGAAGAAATTTAAGGAAGATGTATGCAAGGTAAAAGGACTAAAAGTGGTGTACTTTGTTCACTAAACTTCATGCCAATTCGTATAAAACTGCTTGCTTCTTGGAGCCCAATTATCATTGATTTCATTCTATGGTCATGCAGTAAATAATCCTCATTTTCTGTCATTCATGTCAGTACTATCATTATGATGGAATAGAAATTATTTTCACATGAACATTTCCGATATTACTCCCTTTGTATCAAAATTATTTGTGGGTTTTTTGTTTACGATATAAATTTTGAACACCCTAGTGTGAAATCCTGGATCGGCGGCTGTCTAGCTAGGTTACATTTGTTGAGCCATGTATATGTTATTGTGCTAATAATCTAGCATGGGTGGGCTTGACGTCCTTGTTGCCGTCGTGGTTCTTCGGTCACAGCAGCTGGCTCATCAGTCGGAGCAGGTGGCTCCTCTGCTGCAGCCGGAGCAGGTGGCTCCTCTGCCGCCGCTGGTTCCTCTTGTGCCCGAGCATGTGGTTGCTGTCTACGTCGATGAAGAAGATGTTAGTCATCTATCTCCTTTATTATTATTGTAAAATCCTAGGTTTTGTCTGGTCTGTCCTTTTCTCTATTTTTGGGTTAGGCCAGGGTTTCTTTTTTTTTAATCGATGAAATGCCTATCTAGATTTTGTAGATGTGTTACCTAACTTGCTAGGTTACATGTGTTGAGCACTTTAGAGGTCATTTTTTGATCTATATAAATTGTTGTGCTAATAATCCGGCTATGGTTGGTTATTGTGCTTATACTATTTCATAGCTGCACCTTGGAATTGAATTTCCTATGCAGATGATTGTGATAATAACATAAAGATTGATTTGCGCTGAGCACGAGTTATGCACTAGGCAAATAAGGTCTTAACGTGTTGTGTAAATGCCTTGCTGCTTTTGTTATTTGAGCACTGATTTTTGGTTTTAATTTAATGATCTACCTAAGTGATTGTGACAATGATTTTAAGCATTGATTATCTGTAAGCAGCGGCTAATGCATAAATAAACTGGATTTCGTCACTGTTTTACTTGATCATTGTTAATTATTATTTTTGTAAATACAAAATTTTGGATGGCCTCTTGTCAGAATTCATAATAACTACTTATCTAGAATGTTGAATAGTTAAGAACCATTGACGGTCGGGGTATCAACAGGGGAATCTGCCACGACGATAACATGGGGACTTTCAATATCCATGATCCTAACCACACAAAATCTATATCTTACTAGATACGGGGTGGCTCTTTTATGACAATGGACTGGATGCAAGAAAGCAACAGAATGGCCGGTCTTATTTATGTAGCAATTTGCGGTTAGCTAACGAGATCCATAAGATAGACAACTGGCGGTATATTTAAGATAGAGAACCAGGAAATAGTAGCTGGATATGGTAGTCAAACCTTACTAATTGAGTAGCAAATACTCCCTCCTTTCCAAAATAGATGACTCAACTTTGTACTAACTTTAGTACAAAGTTAATACAAAGTTGGGTCATCTATTTTGGAACGGAGGGGGTATATCAGTGTGCAAGGGAGGTGTGTTGGAAGCTTGGAGAATACACATGTAGTTGATTTTTTACTGTTCTAGAGACGTCTCTCTTTTCCTATATTGCTAAATGTATACAGCTCACTACCTATTTTGTCGAGTCATGCACCAGTGACACATCAGCAAGTCATCCATGTAAATTTTAAATCTTGTTTTTGCATTTGTACATCTTTACGCAGCTCTGCCATGGTACATCATCAGTTCATGCATTTTACGTCATGAATGATTTTTGTTTTGCATTAAGTTGTGTGCTCTCATCGTCATGGTAACTATGTTGGGTGCTTGGCACATAAATGTATGGTTGATCCTTCATTATTTTCTATTATATGTTATAACATTGGTTGTTTATGTAGCACCTAATAAACAACACACTTATTTCATCAAGATCATTTAGGGTTTCGGGTTTACGCTATCATCTATAATATTATGTTTCATAGACTCTGTGCCTGCTGAATTCGCATTATTTACACAACATTTTTTACTACATGTAGATACTATCTGAAGACGTCGATAGTGACGAACAAGGCCAGATGATCTACATGAATGCAAGGGGAGGGAGCTTGTCGGTGGTGTGCATGCCAGACATGTCAGTCCTAGTGTTGGGCGCTACCGATGCCCTTTCTACAACCGCAAGGTTAATAACACCAGTATGAGTCTTATCCAGCATGCACTCGGACGAGCCGCTAGCCACGCCCATGGATATGCTTCCAGGGTGGCACACGCCGCCCTTGCTGAGTTCTTGGAGGGGGTTTAGGGCAGTGCGCGCACCCTGGCAGCCAGAATGGAAGCTCTTTTGGTCTGAACTAGGTTAAGTACTACCTTAGTTTGTGGTATGTTGGCGAGGCTTTATGGATGAACTATGTTAAGAAGTACCGTATGCTTATTGTTGAACTATGGTACAACTATGCATGTTAAGTTGTGTGCCGACTACATATCTAATGTACCAGTGCAATGGAATTGCAGCCTTGAGCTGCATTCAGCTTGGTAGATGGAAATCCAAGCTTCTCTTATAGCAACCTCGGATTGGAATATTGGTGCTTTAGTACTCCCTCCGTCCCAAAATTCTTGTGTTCGATTTGTGTAAATACTGACGTATCAAATCATGTTTTAGTCAAAATTTTGGGGCGGCGTATTTTCTTATTGTTCTTTCAACTTATTGTCACACGCCATTTAGTTTATGACATCACGTGATGACATTGCTAGTAACACAAACGCATGCGAGACGTGACGACTATCGATGCATGGCTAGAGGGTCTAGGTGGCCAATGGTGCATGGTGTGATGTTTACATGGCCACGGACACCATCATGTTGGTTGTGGCGTGGCTAAATAATGATCACAAAGTCCCGATCCAAGTAATACTATAATGGCCTCAGCATACATTTCTTTCTCAGTTTGAAATTTCTAGATCACTTGATGACAATTTGATCTGATGTTTCACAAGTCTCGAGCACCAGGGTTTATGTACAAAATTTTCAATCCCCAATCCATCCACCCCGGACACGAACTTTGGATTGCATCATGTAGATGTACAAAATCCAGTTCCTCGCGCCTGCCCCAAGCGCCTACGATTGTGATTTTTTTCCAGGATCCTAATTAAGCACCTAAATAAGTCGTCTGCATTGTAGGTGCCCAACGCCGAAGTATTTCCGCTATAGTAGGTAACTACCAATTACTCCCAGCATCTCTCCCCCTAGGATATGCTCTAAAACAATCGCCGCCGCTCACATGCCCGCCTCCCTGTGGCCGGATATGAAATCCACTCGTGGAGGTCGATTAGCCATCGTGACAGAGCGGGGCCATGGACGTGGGGGGGGGGGATGTCATGGATGCCCTCATGACAGATCATGGACTTGCGGAGCTAACCACCGACGTCGGCGTCCGTCGCATGGATCAGGATCCCCACGAGAAAGCTTTGGACTACTCGGTGTTCGACCCAGAGAAGCATCGTGTCAACGAGGAGGTGCACTACTCCGTCGTCGATCACAAGCATCAGCACATGCACGGCATGGACTGGAATTTCGTTACTGTAATTTTATTTTTTTAACCCTACATTTGTCTTCAAGTTTAAGGTTAGAGGTTAATCATTAAACCATCAATATGTTGTTGACTTGGCATAATGGAATCTAGCTCAAAATATACAGTTGATCATCAGTACGTAATGATCATTATTTATTCAATCAATCTTAGAGAAATTAATGGTTCATCCACTCCACAATTTAGTGCGTTTTTGTTTTATGCTAAAAGTCCGACATCATAAAGGTTGTCCATGTTTATTGACATTTTTTGAAAGTACATCATATGATCTACGCTTCCATATGGAACTGATATTGCTTTTTTATCCTTAAATTTTCATAGTTAATAAATATTTATTTTAAAAATAATTTATAGGCACTACAGTATGGAACTTGGGGAATATTAGTTACTTTAAACAATGGTTCAGCTTATATCATACATAATTTAAACTTGCAACCTTATTCTGATGATTATGCAGACATTTCCGAAGGAGAGATGGATGCACACACTCAGAAAACCATTGAAGAATTGCAGAATGGACAGTGCAATGTGCTTAAGCGTAAGGCATATCGTTGCGCTTTCTATGGCAAATATCTGGACACGGCTTTCGTTAGTATTCTTGAGCACGCTGAAGGAGTTGCCAAAGTCTACCAAATGAAGCATGGTGTGAGGGCGAAACACAAGGCATTAGCCCAATATCTTAGGAATTTTTCTGACAAAGAGAATGTCCAAAGAAGGCGTTATGAGAACCAGCATGCCAAAGAATAGATGAATAATCGAAACCCTGAAGAAATTCTGGTTGGCATAAGTAGTCATTTGCGAGTTTTTTTAAATACAAATGAATATTTTTATTATCATAGTTTTTGAAAAAATGTTACATTTATTAAATTTAATCATAAAAATGCATACAATTCAATTATTGATTTTTTTTAAAATTAACCTTGCATCAGATAGTTTACCATTTTATTGGTTAACCATTATTTTCATATATATACTGTGGAGTGCTTAAAATTATTCAAGATCAATTGGTGTACTGAAAGACTCATGCACATGCAATATGAACAGCACTGTATTTTTAGGGTTTCTTCAAAAGCACACCTGTGGTGGTCCTGCTGGCCTGGTGATGCTGATCTTTTCTGTTTGGCCAGATTTAGTAAGCTGCCAAATCTGCATCTGATCCGACCCAACACTTTGTTCCTTTTGTGGGCCTGTACAAGTGGGTGGGAGAGAGAAAAGCGAGCGATGTCCCCAACCCCAACCCCACCCCCCATTCGCAATCCCACCACACTTCGTTCTTTGCAAAGACAGAGAGGAGACGCGGAGGGCGATGGCTAGGGTTTGCTAGGCCGTCACCTTGCCACCTCCGGCCACCCACTCCCCCCTGCTCCGGCCACGATTCTCCACTGCTTCGTTGACAACAAGATCCGACAACGACACCTCTTCTCCCCAATCCCTGGCAGCGCCGCCCGAAGCTCCGGTGTTGCCAGCTTTGAACAAGTATACTCCAGCCCCATCTGGTACCACTTCGCAGGTAAGATTGATCTTCCCTGCCCTTCGCATGTCGATCTGACCTTAATTGTGCGATCTAGCTGCACCGCCCAAGTTAAAAGATGACACTTGCTTGTGTGCATGTTTCGGGTATACGCAGATTTACTGTCAACTAGTAGGTCATATTGCAACAAGTAATTTTATAGCAAGATAATCTGACAATGTACTGCATAATCATGGTTTTACTTGTTCGTATGGGTAGTAATGGGTAAACACTTTGGTAGCAAGTAAGAGAAAAGGGTGGGTGTTGGCCAGCATACCTTGCTCGTCGACATAGCCTTCACTATACTATCATCTTGCTTGACAGAAGCTATCAAGTAATTTTTCTCCCTGGAAAATGAACCCCCACTGCTAGATATAGAAAAAGTATATTCACAGGAGCATACACATGTTTTTGTTTGTTGGGGTAGTTTGAAGACTGTATATGTATTTGCTGATACTTAATTATTAAAAACTAAAAGGTAAGCAGAGAAGCACTCCATGAGGAATTTTGTAATGATGGAATGAGGATCAGTTATATTTTCATGTATTACTCGATGGTAGTATGATGATTAGTGCATATTTTGAAGGATTTCTCAAGTATAGACGGCTCTTGATTGGTGCATGTTTTTGATGATATGTGCACACATGTAATGTTTTTGGTTGGTGCATATTTTTGATGATTTTTGTTACTGCTTACTTGAATAATGTCATCCTATCTCCATGATATGGTATGGGCTTGTTGGGGTCAATGAAGATTTGCTGTGAGCTAGTAGTTCATATTGCAACAAATTCCTCACTGTTGGATTTTATGCCACTATACTTCATAATCATGATTTTACTTGTTGGTATGGGTAATAATGAGTAAATACATAGGAAGTATACAAAAGGGTGACTGTTGGGCAACATACTTTGCTCGTTCTCATAGCGTTCACCATACTGCCATCTTGCTTGAGAGATGCTACCATGTCCTTATTCTCACTGGAAAATTAACCTCCACAGCTACCTCTAAAAATGTTATGTATAGGAGCAAATGCATTATTTGTTTTGTTGGGGAAATTTAAAGACTTTATATTTATTACCTGGTGGTACCACACAACAGCCCATCAGGAAATTTGCAGTGTTCAAAGGCGGATCAGTTACAGTTTCACGTATTACTCGATGAGAGCAGTCAATCATGGTTCATTTTTTGAATGATTTGTTAAGTATGCAAGGCTACTAATTTGTGCATACCTTTGATGAAATGATTTGCTAAGTGATTGGTTGGCTACCAATCATGGTGTAACAGTTATGGTTGGTTTATATTTTTGATGATTCTTTTTACTGCTTGTTCGGATTATGAGCGAAATTGGTTTGATGCCAAATATACATGGCTAATAATTGGTTGGTTACCAAGCTTTCTTGTCCGGCTCACTTAAATTTGTCAATATTTGGCAATGCCAACATTGGTAGCAAGTCAATCATGATCTGTCAGCATGAATGGTTCGCTGCCAAAATTTGGCATGCCAATATCTGGCAAAATGCCAAATATTCGCTAGTGATTGTAACTTAGAAATATCCTAATTGGTTCTGTCTGCCAAGTGATTATGAGTCTAACCACTAGTCTTCACTAGTCGCGCGAATAGTCTAGTAGTATCAATTTAGTTGTCGACTAGCTTTTTCGTGTAGATGTTTATACATTAACTACGTACTTAGAAACAAGTATGCGAAAAGATTATTCACATTGTATATGGTTCTAACAAGTTCTAGTGTAAGAATGATTTCATATATCAATAACTAACTTTGGTTCATTGCAATGCATGCAACAGGTTTAATGGCAAGGGAAACCATCCTCATCAGCAGTGAAGATAGTGATCACCGGACCACCTTAGATGATGCTTCAGATGGCGCTTCACATGGGAGTGACGGCTATAGCGGTGATGACGGCACCTCTAGCGACTATGACACTAATGATAATTCTGATGGAGATGGATATGTGGACCACGATCCCATATTGGCACACAGGGGTAAAGTTCTATATGGCTGGTCAGATATTAAATGAACTGTAAACTATCTAAAGTTGATGTTTGAGTGACACTTGATTACCACACATTACACTATTTGTGTTCTAGATGACCTTCCAAATCAGCATTGACTGAACTAGAGCATAAATAGAGCAGTGTTTAGTTGTTAGTTTAAATAAATCAAATATTCAATTTGCCCATGTTTCTACGAGATATTGCTGGGTGGATGTGATTGGGTTATCTATGTCCTTCATTTCTTGATCATTGAAGTAGGCATTGATCATCAACCAAATGTTGATGTTGTAGATCTTATGTATGAAATTATTTACTACTCTGTCATCTTAATTTTTTTTGATACTGGTCTGGGATACCCGGGGAGAAGAGGAACTTTCGAGGATCGCATCATCTACGGCAACAATGTATTGCTAAACCAGGATCGGTGGGACTGTCTCAAATCCATTGTAAAGCAGTGCAAAACACCCATACCATACTATGTCAGCACCGTCACTCACTCGACAGTCATCAGGGAGAAGAGCAAGATGGTAAACACTCGGACTTCTTTTTTTTTGCAAATCATATTTCACAAGTGAAAATGCCATCATGTAGAGATAGAGAGGAGGACGGGTGTGGTTGTGCAAATCATACTTACTTTTTTGTGTGCTAATCATACTTATTTTTTTATGTAACATTATTTATTTCCCTGTGCAATCAGTGCTTCTCAAAGCATTACAGTCAGGCCTACCTCAAAGACTATCTGTGAAAGCCCATGGTTGTACCTGTCACAAACGAACATTTTGAAGGTTCGAAAAAGGTCTTGTTCAAGATGGGCAAGAAGGACAGGTGTGCGATCATGACGAACAACTGGAGAAAAGTCGTTCAGGGCGCCAAAATGAAAGAAGATCAAATGGCTATCTTCAGGTTCATGGAAAGGAGTGGAGGTGGGCTTAGGGTGAACATGGCCCTTGGCATGATGATTAGTTGACCCATGGGAGTAGTCTGACGCTAGTTTTATAATATGTATGTAGTAGCCAGTAACTGGAAGTTGATAGTATCAGCTTTTGGGTCTAGTAAGTGCAACTTACTAGTAATTGGTACTTGGTAGTAACTGGTACTTTGGTGGTATAACTTTTGGGTCCGACTGGATATGAAGATCGTCCAGTAAGTGGAACTTGTCAGTAACTTATGTGGAGTAATGTACTTGCTATGCAAGTCTGTTCTTATAACGCACCTTGGTACCCTCCCTGATAGAATTACCTTTATGGACTGCAAAGTATTTCCTTTTTTTGCCATAGTGATGCTAGTATTTTTAAAATCAAATCTAGCCGGATTTCATATGGATTAGATATGAAGCTACTTTCATAAACAGAGCAAACCAGCATGTTATTTTAAAAAAATTAAAAACAGCATAATTAAAAAAATGCAGTTTTGAAAATCTTTAAAAACAACGTCTGTTTTCAAAATCAGCATGCTACTTTCAAAACAGCATATTTAAAAAAGCATGTAACTTTTGAAATCAGCATGCTATTTTAAAAACAGCATATTGTAAACAACATGCTGATTTTGAAAACATATGCTATTTTTGAAATCAGCATGTTTATTTTTAAAAACAGGATATTGAAAACAGCAATATCAGCATGCTATTTTGAAATTCTACATGCTATTTTTAAAATCAACATGGTATTTTTAAAATCCACATGCTATTTTAAATCAGTATTCTATTTTTAAAATCAGCATGCTATTTTTAAAATCAACATGGTATTTTTAAAATCAACATGCTATATTTAAAATCAACATGCTATTTTTAAAATCAGCATTATATTTTTAAAATCAGCATGCTATTTTAAAAATAACATATTCAAAGCAGCATGCTACTTTTAAATCTGCATATTCATTCTATCTTCAAATGAACATGATTTTTTCAAATGAGAATGCTATTTTAAAAAAATTCAGTATGCTTATTTACCATTTCAAAATAAACGATTTTCAAGATTTTTTGAAAACATGGTTTCTATTTTGATTTCAAGTAGGTTTCAGAGGAAATCCAACATTATATTTTCGTATATATATAATTTTTCGGTTTCTATTTTATATCTCAAGTATGAAATTTGACTACACTTTTAACAAATTTCAGCAATATATTATGTAGAAATGAAAAAAAATACAGAAAACCAACTTCACTAAAAATGCATTGTTTGATAGATATTGATAAATCATAACTAGCCGACCATGTCGACCCATCCATAATAAAATGAGGGTGTACCAATCAAACGAGGTATTCAGAAAAATAGTGGCAGTCCATCAAATAGGTCTAATACATCATAAACAAGGTGGATCATGGAATTGAAACAATTCAGTTTGTTCTAATTTTTTCGACCCCATAAATCCTTTTGTTTTATCTGCTTGACCCTGTGCATCTAAACATCCTGTCTCGACTTCACTTTAGTTTTCCTGCATGAAACAACGTTTGTTAATAGGGTAGCAAAGAAGATTTTAGCATGTACAGTACACTTGGACACAAAAAACACTAAGTTCACTGATTTTCTCTTCATAGCTGCAGAAGCTTACTTGACAGCTCTTATTCACTCAGCCTTTGGTACATTCCTAGCGGGCCTTTTTGACTTCATCACCCCTTTGGCCTATTCTTTACCTCCCTTCCTAGAGTCTTTCCTGGAAAAGTTAAGAAACGTCAACACAGTACTAGCAAAGACCTGAGTTGTAGAGCGGACATGTAAGTACAGACACTAACTTCACTAGTTTTCCTCGCGCACCCTTGTCATCGTTATTTTTCTTCCTCCCAGCTTTGACATTTGGAGTTCCCTTGCGTTCCCTACAAAAAATGAAATAGAAGAATTTGCAGCTAGCATCCGAAAACATGATTAAGTACGCACAATTGTGGTAATGCCCACTTGTTAGGTTTTGCATAATCCTCTTCTGCAACCTCCAATGGTCTCTTCCTAGCCCTCCTCATCCCACCATCTTCTGCATCTGAACCTTCCTCTTCTTCTACATCTGAATCTTCCTCTTCTTCTGCAGCTGAATCTTCCTCTTCTTCTGCAGCTGAATCTCCCTCTTCTTCTGCATCTGAATCTTCCTCTTCTTGTGTACCTGAATCTTCCTATTCTTCTGTATCTGCGTCTGTCTCTTCTTCTGTATCTGCCTCTGTCTCTTCTTCTGTATCTGCCTCTGTCTCTTCTTCTGTATCTGCCTCTGTCTCTTCTTTTTGCTTCTTCCTCCTTGTGACCTTTGATTTCCCCGCTTTTTTACTGTGTAAATTGAAGAAAAACTTGTGAACACTCTCTGGGAGAACATATTAACACTGTAAGCATGTATGGAAATGAACAATGAGATTAACATGTGCACTAACTTCATTGCTTTTTTTGAAGCTTCCTCTTCTTCTGTATCTGACATTGTGTCTTCTTCTATCGCTGAGTCTTTCTCTTTTTGCTTCTTCCTCCTTGTGACCTTTGATTTTCCCGCTTTTTTCCTGCATAAATTGAAGGAAAACATGTGAACACTCTCCCGGAGAACACATTAACACTTTAAGCATGTATGGAAATGAACAATGAGATTAACATGTGCACTAACTTTGTTGCTTTTTAGAAGCTTCCTCTTCTTCTGTATCTGACTCCGTGTCTTCTTCTGTCTCTCAGTCTTTCTATTTTCGCTTCTTCCTCCTTGTGACCTTTGATTTCCCCTATTTTTTCCTCCTTAAAGTGAAGGAAAACATGTGAACACTATCCCGGAGAACATATTAACTCTGTAAGCATATATGGAAATGAACAATGAGATTAACATGTGCACTAACTTCGTTGCTTTTTTCCCTCTCATCCGCTCGCGCCTGGATTTATTCCTCTTGTTCGATTCTTCGGTAGTTGGTCTCCCTTTTGGAATTATTTTGATTGGATTTTCCACGTCATCACTGTAGCATTCGCGAGCAGTATAGTAGTATGCTGGCAAAGGAACAAACGATTTCTGGCCTTCATCCAAATCAGTTTTTTCTCCATCAACCAATATACTCCGGAGGAGCTCCATCACCTGTTCTGACTGTGAATCGCTAGCTCCGGCTGTGAATAAAGCATCACTAGCCATGCTACGTAGTTGATGACACTTATTCATGTGATCACACCATACATTAGTATTCGCAGTCCTCGAGGAAGGGAACGCTGGCTTGGCATGCATTGTCCATATTTTCTTCACAATTTTTTTTGGAAGTGTGTGTACAACAAGATTATCCAGAACGCGGAATATATGTGCACATGGGTAATCCTGACTTTCCAACTTCTTACATTTACAAGCTGCAGCGTCCAGTCTTGCTCCTGTAAACAGACAAGTCACGTGATATATAAAATCCACAGGCTTAGCATCCACGCCTTGTGCATCCAACTTTTTTGCATCCAACTCCTCACTGTCCTTACATTCCAAGTCATTGGGATCCTTAGCATCCAGGTTTTTTGCTTGCATGTCCACACCATCCTTGCCTTCCAAGTCATTGGGATCCTCGGCATCCAAGCTTTTTGCATGCAAGTCCTCATCATCCTTACCTTCCAAATCTGTAGGAACCTTAGCATCTGAGTCGTTACCATCCTTACCTTGCAATGCTCTAGCATTCCTGCCATATGGGACTTTATCATATGGGACTTTGTACAAAACTCCAAACACAACCAAACCATCACCCGCACCCGGTTTGTGACCTGCCAATTTGTTCCTTCGATAATCTGAAGCTTTACCCAGTGGAAACATCACAGTTGTATAAATATAAGAGGCAGCAATCTCCAGAGGGTGTGCATTCAACTTAGTGAAACTAGACCCCATGTTGATATGTTTCGGCGAAAAAAAATTGCTCAAAAGTTACCATGATGTCTACACTGTAGTTGCCATAGTGCTTAAACTAAAGTTGTCATGTGGCAATTTTAGTTTGTAGATCATGGCAATTTTAGTTTTTCGATGATTGCAATTCCGGTACTTTGACCATGAAAATAATTTTTGTATGAACCATGGCAATTTCAAGTGCATGTATCATGGCAATTTTAATTTATGGGGCATGGCAAGTCTAGTTTCTTAATTCCCCGTCTTATAATATGTTAAAATTTACTTTTAAATGTAGAAGAAAATAGGTGAAACATATCATGGCAACTTTAGTGTAGACATCATGGCAATTCATGTGCAATAGACACGACAACTTTTAACAAAAAAAATCATCAAAATATATTGATATGAGATATAGTTTCGAAGATCCCGTCGCGAGGGATTTAATGGTGAAAACGGATCTTCAATCGGATTTTTCATATAAAAGATAAAACATTTTAAAAACAGAAAATCCAAAAAGATTTCCACATGCATGCATGCAGTGACATGGCGTAGTATGTGTGCTATAGGGCGTGTGGGCGGGTTTGGCTCCCACCACACATGTGGGCGTTAGAGTTGTCCTTTTTTTTAGTTAGGGAAAATAGATGGAGGCCAAGGGGAAGACAACTCCCTTATGTTCTGTTATTAAAAAAGAACTCCTATACGTAGGAAAGGATAGCAGGTCTCTCTTTCCATTCAACGGCTGCAATTTTTCACTGAGCAGCATCGCTGCTCACCAACAGTGGCATCGACTAGGTGTACTTCAAATAGTTGTTGCTGCATCTCATCTACTACATCAACCATCTTGGAATAAATTCATTAACTAAAGACGTTAGACTGATGTGTCTTCGGAATTGGGAAGGCATCGAGATTCAAAGGAGAAAAAGCTACTGCAGTGTGTACTTTCATTGGAGAAGATGCAAACTGCTGCTGTCGGTGCCCCTCATTGCCTGGAGTGCACGATCTAGTCATGAACTGTGCTGCTGATTGAACGGGCTCTAGAACAACAGATCACAGATTCATGGTTAATGGATTCCTTGCATGCTTTGTGAGGAGAGGAGGAATGGATGAGGACGGGCAGCGCTAGGGTTTGTGAATTGGTGAATGGGAGGGGTTGGATTGAGGGAGGAAAATCCAAGGAGAAAGGATACTTCGGGAGTTGGGTTTTTTTTTTGATGAGAAGATGCGTATCCAACGTGGAACAGGAGTTTAGGACTCCTTGAGGCATGTTAACGTGGGATAGGAGTTTTTTTGCTAGAACGTGGGACAGGAGTTGAGGACTCCTTGAGGCATGCATCCAACGGTGGTAGATAATTAATTCAATGATCAGACGGCTAATTTTTTTATTTTCCAAGGATTGTCGTGAAGCCTTGTATGGTGCCTTTGATTAGTGAATATAAGATATCTACCTAGGAAATATCTACCCTTTGTGTACGCAGCAGCCCATTTGTGTCGCAGCTCGTACATCCTGTTAACCCATGACGACCTCTTGCATGTTGGTTTTATTTTGAACCTAACCTTATAAGCCTCCCATCTTTTCTCAAACATATCAACATCCCAACGACGGTAAATGAATTCCCTAAATTCCTCAAGCTTTTTCTTGCAGAGGTGGATCACCATATTCTCCTCGATATGCCACATGCACAAACGATGATCAGGTCCGATCCAGACAGTAGCTATCGCTTTAGCCATTGAACCATCCTCATCGGTGATTGCTGAAATGGGTGCCGTCTAGGACATTGCCTCCAAAAATACATGAAGAAGCCACTGGTATGATGCAACTGCCTCGTCTGACACTAGACCAACCCCAAACAAAACTGTGATGCGCTGATGGTTCAGACCAACAAATGGAACAAACGGAAGCCTGTACTTGTTAGACCAATATGTACTATCGAACACCACAACACCACCAAAGGCAACATAGTCAATCCAGTATTGTGAATCAGCCCAGAATATGTTCCTCAAATGGCCTTCGCCATCTTTTGTGTATTTGAAAAAGAATACCGGGTCTGCTTTTTTCTGTGCAATCATATAGGTGAGCAAATATCTAGCGTCACTGGCTTCTATCTTGCGCTTCTTCTGGATTGAAACATGTGTTGTATAGATGTCGATCTATAAATCCAAGCTTGTCGGGACCTCCGGCATTCTTCTCCATTACATTCATAATTTGATGTGTTCGGAGTCCACCGACAGCATACTCGATGACATCGGCCTTTTGCGCGTCAGTCATTCTATGATGAGCTGATAAGTACGGAGTCAGATCAGCAGGGACAAACAGATGGTTATGCTTGTCCCCAAAATTCTTGACGAACCAGAGGCCATTGCTATCTTGTAGCTCGACCTAAAAAAGAGCGGGACACCCACACCAAGAAAGACCCCTCGGTGTTCTTTTTCTTTCAGCTCTGTTAAAGTGCTTAAGGGCCAGCCATCCTTGTTTGCAGCACTTGTCTGTCCTTCTGTATGCATTTTGTTTCGGACCCGGACCCCTGCACTTCAGATCATCCTTTCTAACACCAAATCCTTTTTTTTCTCGCATAGCCTATGGAGAACATGTAGGATTCTTCCTCAGTCCTGAACGTCTTCTTCACAATCTCTAAGCATTCCATACACTCATTCATGTCTCAACCAGACATGCCTTTATTGTCAATTCCTTTACCTTGCATGTGTACATCATCCATGTCTATGCCATCCTTGCCTGCATCCTCATTATCCTTATCATCCATGCACATACCATTCATTCCTTTGGGGTCCATGGCTACGAAATCATTGTCCTTATCATCCATGCCTTTGCCTTCGTTGCCTCTATGACCCATGTTCTTGTCATCCTTGCCTGTATCACCCAAGTTTTTGCCATCGTTGCCTTTATCATCCATGTCGTTATGTTGCCAGCGAAAACAGATAGTCAATGTTAGGGATGGATAGCATACGTTACCGAAATTATGCATTACTCTGCTTAAATAATTGATTTAATTTTTCATATCGGATTCATGTACCTAACTCAGTCCTTCAAAAGCTGTAAGTAAATATGCCCTGACTAAATCCACAAATTTGTAATTGATTGTACTAGCTCTAACTGATGATCTCCTAACTAAATCCAAAGTCCACGAGTCCTTCAAATGCCTTGATAGGTCCACCCTGATAGATCAATTATCTCCAAACTCCATTCAAAAGTATCTCCTAACTAAATCCAAATTATCTCCTAACAAAATCCAAAAGTATGTCCTAACTAGATCCAAATTATCTCCTAACTAAATCGAAAATAAGTCCAAACTCCATACAAATTAATTATCTCCTTACTAAATCCAAAATATCTCGAAACTGAATTGAAAAGTATCTCCTAACTAAATCCAAAATAACTTTCTTTGAATCCAAATCTGTTGACAACTTTCTCATGCCACATAATCCTAACTAAGTCCTTCAATATGTCCTAGCTACATCCGACTTACACTTCCTTTCAATCGTAATCTCGTCACAACTTTCTGAAAACATAAACCCTAATCCTCACATGACATATCCTAAACCCTAACCAAATCCGACCGAAATCTCGTCACAACTTTCTGAAACGACAAACCCTAAACCTCACATGACATATCCTAAACCGGAATCAAATCCGACCCCTATTGGTGCTATATGCAGAAGGGACCAGAAAATATTTGAGATGGCTATGCACTTATAGCGAAGATCCGGCGTGAAAAAGTTGATGCACGTCGATGAGGATGATGTGGCCTCTTGGGTCGGAGAAGGTGGCGTCCGCTCGGGGAAGGAGTGGATTAGCGGCTCGTCGGAAGATCTGGTGCTGCGACCCGAGTGGGGTGACTTGCGATCCGTGGCGATCGAGGGCGCCGCAGGCAATTGAGGGGGCCCGAGGTTAGGGCTCGAGAGGAGGAGAGAGGACGAACCGCTCGAATCGAAATTCAAAAGAGTACGCATGATGATGGGACCTCTATAATGAAGTGCTTTATTAATGCAATTAATTTAATCGAAATATTTAGGACGAGAATACCCCTGGACCTAATTCGGCCGATTAAAGGTACAAAAAAATTTAGGTCAAAAATACCCTTGTGCTCAAAAAGGCCTAGTTATTGTTATCCGTTAGATCGCCCATATAATACACGTGCTCTGGTGTATTATAATGCACCATAAAATTTCCCTAACTCAATACGTTTTTTCCTTTGCCTAACAAGAAGTAAACACAGTTATATGTTTCAAAGTAACTTATCAAACTATCAGCCTAAGTTATAACTTTCCCCTCTCGTTAGGGCTCCTGCCCTCTCGTGCGACTTCTCGCCGTTGAGAAAAACTACCGACGCAAGCGACCTACACCTCCGCAACTACTCTCTCTTCCTTTGATCATCGTTGGGGCTGAACTCGGGGCAGTCGTGCGTTGCTACTCGGCCTTGGCGATTCAGGTGGCTGGAGTTTGTGCTGCTGATAGGATTATCTAGGGTTTTGGAGACATGGCGTTTGAAACTTCGGTTTCGGATAACAATAACTGGGCCTTTGTGGATGACTGCCCTGTTAAGAAGAAAGCCCACCTCGCAGCTAGGTATGTGGGGAGTGCAGCGCAGGGGCGAGGATTCTACCATGTTGATGTCCCAGATGTCAATGATCAGCATCTTGGTAGTTTCAAAAATGTTGGGATAGTGCTGGTAGAATCGAGAGAGGTAAACAAGAAGGAACTCGCTGAGGAATTTGCTGACATCTATAAGATCAATTGGCCATGGCCTATCAATGCCCTGGATGACTGGACTTTCTTAGTGAAATTTCCCCCAGAAATAGATGTAGCTCATGTGGCAAGCTATCCCTGTTTTGGCTTCAAGAAGGACAATGTGATTGTCAATGTAGAGGTCTGGAAAGGGAATGTGGAAGCAGAGGATGACCTGCAGGAAATCTGGATCAAAATTAGGAAAATGAACCCCAAATGGTGTGACTGGTCAATGCTTGATCAAATCACTTCCTCTTTGGGGGTGCTGCTGGATGTGGACTGGCAGCACAACTTCAAATCCTTCTATGAGACAGTTAGGGTCAAGATGTCATGCAAAGATCATACTAAAATTCCAGCAGAGAGACTCTTTGGCATCAAAAGTAAAATCTACAGATTGTTGTTTGAAGTGGATCCAATTGACAGTGATGAAGCCATAGCTGCAACCAACCCTTCAATGGATACCAATACATCCCTGGAAACAATGTCTAAAGACAGTGCCTCTAATGATGGGAGATCTCGGCATGGATCCATAACTGGCTCTGATTCTGGTTCCCTTACTGGAACCGGTAACTCTACCCACAGAACTCAAGTTTCAGGGCAGCAACATTCCCATGAGGCTCCCACCCCAACTTCCATGCTCAGAAACCAGCTGCTTGAATCTCAGTACCTACCCAGAATGCAAGCTCTTGAACAGTTGCTCAACTCAGAACAAGGTGACTCTGTGGGATTCAACCTATTGAGGGAAATGGAACTAGTGGGGGGAAGATGAGATTGAGACTGGTGATGAGAATGACGTTTTGGATACTACCACTGAAGCCAATCAACGACCGCCTGAAGAGCAATACGAGGTTGATTTCCCTGCCATGAAAACTGCTGTTGACACCAAGAAGTGGGGCCCTGTCCAAGATGCTATGACGAGTTCAAGGATTGCTGGGGACAAAAGATCCATCATGGAGAAGGCCCAGCAGCTTAAGGAGGTCCAGAACTTGGAAGTCCAGAAACCACATGGTAAGAATCAAAACTCTTTTAACATATTCAGTGACCCTGCTTTTTTTTCAGTTGCCACTAGCATTGGAGTAGAGGTTGATCTAAGGAAAACTACTAGTGTTTCTTCTTCACACACTGTAGTGGAAATGACCAAAAGTCAGACAATGACTGAAGGCCGTGTGTCTGAACTTGAAAAGCATGCTTCTGAGCAGCTAAACATTATGGACCCACCATCCAGTCCTGATGATGGTCTCTGGTCTCTAGTTAGAAAGAATAGGCGGGGCAAGCACCCCAGGACAAAGTTAATTAAATGAATGCCCTGTTCTGGAGTGTTAGAGGTATTTCAGCTGCAGGTAGAAACCCTCTCATCATAGACACTTTAGCTAAAACCCATGCCAATATCATAGGTTTTCTAGAAACCAAAAAGGAGGAGTTCTCCCCTTCCTACCTTAAATCTTTAATTGGACATGGAGATTTTGCATGGCATCACCTCCCTGCCACAGGTACTGCTGGGGCCATCCTGGTGGGAGTGGATCAAGATGTCTTTGAGGTGACCTCCTGGTCACATTTAAACTTTTCTAAGTTAAGACACAAAAGTCTTGGTCATCTATTTAGGGTTGTTGTAGTCTATGGCTCCTCTTATGAAGAGGGCAAGGCAGCTTTTATCTCTGAGCTTCACACTTTGTTTGTAGACAATCAAATGCCCACCTTGATTGGAGGGGATTTTAATCTAGTTAGGAATGCCAAAGAGAAAAGTAATGGAGTAATCAATCATAGATGGAGTAATAACTTCAATGCTTGGATTGAGATTTGGGGACTACTTGAGATCAAGCTCTCTAGCAGAAAATTCACTTGGGACAAAACCAAGTGGACCTCATTATGTCTACTATTGATAGGCTCTTCTGCAATACTGACATGGATGCTCTTTTCCCTCTGGCTACATGTAGATCTCTGCCTTGATGTGGTAGTGACCACACCCTCCCTCCTCTGGGACTCTGGGGTTGATGTCCAACCTAGGAAAAGTAGTTACAAAATGGAAAAATGGTGGCTTCTTAGAGCTGATTTTTCTGATCTTATCCACAAAATCTAGTCTGAACCAAACAATGTTGCCTCTAGCCTAGACAACTGGCAGACCAAGATTAGAAGCCTCAGGAGAGTCTCTAAAGGTTGGAGCTCCAATGAAGAGGCTAACCTTAGGAGATATAAGAAAATTTTAGTGGAGGAATTTGACACTTTGGATGTTAAATCTGAAACCTCTGATCTTTCTGAAGAAGAGTTTAGCAGAATGAAATTCATTCACACCGAACTCCAGAAGATTTGGCTTCAGGAAGAAACTTAAGCTAAACAAAGATCTAGAGATAGAGATATTAAAGAAGGGGACAGGAACACTGCTTACTTCCATGCAGTGGCTAACCAAAGGAGGAGGAAAACCCTCATCCATTCTTTGGATGGCCCAGATGAGCCTGTCCATGACATTAAAGATATGCTTAGAGTAGCAGGAGACTTCTATAAGGATTTTTTAAAAAAGAGCACAACAGTGGTTTCACACTGAGCTCTGACTTTTTCTCAGTAGATGAGCTAGTCACACCTGTAGAGAATGAGACCGTAGAAGCACCTTTTACTGAAGAATAAATAAAGAAAGATGTCTTTGACTCCTATCCTGATGGTGCTCCTGGACCAGATGGGATCCCTTTCTTCTTCTATCAACATTTTTGGGAGTTGATTAAGGTGGACCTAATAGCCATGTTTAATGATTTTCACAAAGGGGAGTTAGACATACATAGAATCAACTTTGCCATGCTTACTCTCATCCCTAAGGAACCTGATGCTACTTCTATGAAAAAATTAGACCCATCAGCCTGATCAACTGTGGTTTCAAGATTTTCACTAAGATCCTGACTAACAGGCTGACTAGGATCCTGCAGAGGCTGATTGCCAGTAACCAATCTGCCTTCCTCAAAGGCAGATACATCCTGTAAAGTGTGGTAACTGCCCATGAAGTAGTGCATTCAGTCCACTATGGGAAAAAACAAGGTTTGGTTCCGAAACTAGATTTTGATAAAGTAGACCTTGGTTTTCTCCTGGACCTTCTTAATAAGAGAGGTTTTGGTAGTACTTGGATTGATTGGATTCAATAGATCACTCATGGTGGCTCTGTTGGGGTCAAAATTAATAATACTGAAAGCAATTTCGTTTTAGCTGGTAAAGGGCTCAGGCAAGGGGACCCTATTTCCCCCCTACTTTTCAATTTAGTAGTAGATGTGCTGACCAAAATGCTGTCCAAAGCAGCTAGTAATAACTTGATTGTTGGTCTGTGTACTGAAGTCTGCAATGGAGGGATTATTTGTCTGCAATATGTTGATGATACCCTTCTCTTTTTGGATAATGACATTACCCATGCTTCCAACCTCAAAACTATCCTCACATGTTTTGAGCAGGTTTCTGGCATGAGGATCAACTACTCTAAGAGTGAGTTGATCCCAATTAACATGGTAGATTCTGATTTTATGCATTTCCTTACTGTCTTGTATTGCAAAGGGGGGTGCTTCCCTATTAAATACCTTGGTATCCCTCTGCATCATGACAAACTTAGGAGGGAGGATATCTGTCGGTGTCAAAACCGGCGGATCTCGGGTAGGGGGTCCCGAACTGTGCGTCTAGGCGGATGGTAACAGGAGACAAGGGACACGATGTTTTTACCCAGGTTCGGGCCCTCTCGAGGTAATACCCTACTCCTGCTTGATTAATATTGATGATATGGGTAGTACAAGAGTAGATCTACCACGAGATCAAGGAGGCTAAACCCTAGAAGCTAACCTATGGTATGATTGTTGTTAGATCCTCTGGACTAAAACCCTCCGGTTTATATAGACACCGGATAGGTTAGGGTTACACAGAGTCGGTTAAAATGGTAGGAGATCTACATATCTGTATCGCCAAGCTTGCCTTCCACGCCAAGGAAAGTCCCATCCGAACACGGGACGAAGTCTTCAATCTTGTGTCTTCATAGTCTTGGAGTCCGGCCGTGACGATAGTCCGGCTATCCGGACACCCCCTAGTCCGGGGCTCCCTCAAAATCCAACCTCTTATAGATAAGATTATGAAAAGAATTGCTGGTTGGAGAGGTAGGCTCGTCCCTTATAGAGGTAGACTCATTTTGATCCAGGATTGCCTAGCCAGTATTCCCATCTACCTATTATCCTTCTTCAAGTTCCCCAAATGGGCCATTGAGATGATCAACTCTCAAATGGCCAACTGTTTGTGGAATGATTTTGAAGGCCATAGGAATCTTTATCTGGCCAACTGGAAAATGGTGTGTATGAAGAAAGAATTTGGAGGCTTGGGAATCCCAAACCTCCAAGATGTCAACCTGTGTTTATTAGGTTCCTGGGTGAAAAGATACTACGAAAGTGAAGGGAAACCATGGAAAATGATCATTGATCACAAGTACATGGCTGGTAAGATTAACATTTTTGCGTCTAACCTATCCCTCAATGCCTCCAGGTTCTAGAAGGGGCTGAAAACCATCATCCAAGCACTTAAACTTGGTTATAGGTGGAAGGTTGAGTCAGGTGAAAAAGTTCGGTTTTGGGAAGATACCTGGTTTTGTACCTCCCCTTTATCAGTGCAATTCTGGCCTATCTACTCATTATGCAATGAGCAAACCAAAAGTGTCAAGGAAGTATGGGATGGTACACAACTTAAACTCACTTTTAGAAGGAATTTTGATGACAGGCTCATGGAGCAATGGTATCAGGTAGTGGAGATAGCTAGTAGCCTGACCCTTACTAATGACACTAATGCCCTTATTTGGCAGCTAGAGAACAAGGGGGTTTACTCCACTAGTTCACTCTACCATGTGATTAACTTTAGGGGGTGCAACCAGTTTTCATCCCCTCAGTGTGGAAGCTAAAAATTCCACCAAAAATCCATGTCTTCCTATGGCTCCTTGCCAACAACAAGCTGATGACCAGGGATAACCTTAGGAAAAGACAGATTATTAAGCCACCTTATTGTGTGTTCTGCTCTGAAGCTAAAACATGTTCGCATTTGTTCTTTGATTGTGTAGTCTCTAGACAGATCTGGCCTCTGATCTCAAATCATTTCGGGGTGGACATTGGAACTGACTTTGAATCAGTGGCCAGACTCTGGCTTGCTAACAAAAAACACTCTGCCCTCAACACGGCTAATGCTGTTGTACTTTGGTGTATCTGGAAATGTATGAACTCTATGATTTTCAATAACACCTTATAGACATCGATTAAGCAGGTGATGAGGCTGATCCTAAAAACTATCAAGACCTGGGTGATCCTGTCCTCGGGTGGGGCAGTGGAAAGGCTGTAGGCCTTCACAACACACCTCTCGGCCAAACTGAGACAACCACTGATGATCAGTGGCTGATCCCGAAGCACGCCGAAGCCCCGGTGGTGACCCCGTGGAACAAGCTGAAGATCTCGGACGATGCAGTGGGCTTCTCGTCCCCCTCTAAGAAGCGCTCTGAAGCTACAACGATGCCGAGCCCAACCTCGACACTGGTGGCTGCCTGGTCCCCTCAAGCGGTGGCAGCACCGCCACTGAAATCACGCAAGGCATCCCAGGAGCTGATCTGCATTTGATGTTGTGTAGTACTTGTGATTCTGATCCTGTTTGCGAAAACCTGTAGTGGCTTAAGCCGCAGCTTTCTTTCTGAACTACTCCTCTTAGTGAGCTGATGTAATAACTGGATTTGGTTTCATTCGTATAAAATGGAACCGGGGAGGGGCTCCCTGTTCTTCTAAAAAAACTTCAGCTTCGGCCGCCATGGAAGACAAGGAGCTAGCCGAGATAATGGAAGAACTAGGGATTGCTGATGATGAGTTTGACGATCTGATCTATGGGGATGAGGTTCCAGAAGAGGATCCAGATCCTTGATGGCTCGCAATTGGTAAAGTTCATACTCTCGCGCTTATGGTGACTTCTGGTTCTTCTAGAATATGAGGAACGCATGGGATCTTGCTAAATCTAGGAAATTCCGTTCGCTGGGGAACAATCTATACACCATGCAGTTTTCGTGTCTGGGTGATTGGACAAAAGTTATAGAGGGAGGCCCCTGGGCTTTTCGTGGACAACTGGTTTTGATGGCACCATACGATGGTTTTTCTAAACCATCCTCCAATAATCTGAATAGCTTCAAAATCCAGATTCAGATTCACGACCTACCGGATGGTTACGGGAAGCTGATGAAGCCTTTAGCTGAGAAAATTGATGAGTTTTATGCTGAGGACAAGGATGTCGGCGATTATGCCGGCAACTTCTATCATGCTAGAGTTATACTGGATGTGAGGAACCGTCTCAAAAATCACGTGCCTATTGTGAGGAAAAAGAAGAGGCAAATTTTCAGAGTCAAATACGAAAGACTTCTTGACTGGTGTGCACTTTGTGGGATGATCGGCCACTTGCATACAAAGCATGGCGATGGTGTTCACGCATAATCAAAACCAGTCTTTAAGGATTTAAGGGCCTCGTGGATTTGATGTGGCAGGAGTGCCCATAACCCTGTCTTTATGGGGGAAGGGGGTGGTGCTATGGTCACAGCCAGCATGGAAGTTGTTAATAACGCGTCCTTGCCGGCTGCAGCGGTACAACAAGAGGCCAACAGGAAAAGGGATGTCGACAATAGTTATGAGTTGCTGCCGGTTGTGACATCTGATCAGCTATCTTTGACGGGTGCAGGGGTGGTTCCACCAAGCTCTTCTGGTGAGCAAGATCCAAAGAGGATCATGACAGGAGTTAATCCTTCTTTGGGTAGTCAGAACAAGAATAAAAACTCAACATCGGTATACTCCATGGAGGGGCTCCGCCAGGAGCAATGAACCCCGATAGCTGGAACTGTCGGGCGGCGGCGAACCCCCGGACAGTTCGTCAAATTGCGACAATCTCACCGCCGCATTCCCCCATGGTTTTTTTTCTTTGCGAGACTAGGCACAAGGCTGTAAAAATGAAGATGATTCGAGCTAGGCTTGGACTGAAGGGTTTTGAGGGTGTGGACAGCAATGGAATGAGCGGTGGTCTCGCTCTTTTTTGGCATGAAACTTGTGTCGTGGAAATTCTTGTCAAAGATGACCGGTATATTGATATTTTTGATAAGAATGCAGACGGATGCAATGTAATGGAGAATTATTTTTGTGTATGGAGAACCTCGTGTCGAGCATAGGCATTTGATGTGGGCAATGCTTTGGAGTTTTAAGACTTTAAATGACAAACCATGGCTCGTTATAGGTGATTTCAGTGCAGCATTTTGGGATTTTGAACATCTCTGTCACGCCCAATATGCGACCCTATCCAAAAGGAACTCGAAGGTCCCACCAAGGATAGACCCGCATATTGAAACACTTTTGCAAGGTGGATATCATTACATCAACATTACATAATAGAAGGGGGTACATACATAAGGCACAGATGCCACAAGAATACAACATCACATCATATACAAGATCAACATCCGACTACGGATGAATCATAAACAGAAACTCAAACAATATCCACCCTGCTAGCCCAGGCTGCCGACCTGGAACATATCCCCTGATCGAACAAGAAGCAGAAGAAGAACACCAAACAAGCAAACATCGCTCTCGCGTCATGATCATCGCAAACCTGTACCTGCAACTGTTGGTGTAGTTATCTGTGAGCCACGAGGACTCAGCAATCCCATTACCATGGGTATCAAGACTAGCATAGCTTAATGGGAAAGGAAGGGGTAAGGTGGTGAGGTTGTAACAGCGACTAAGCATGTATGGTGGCTAACACACGCAAATGAGAGCGAGAAGAGAAACAAAGGAACGGTCGTCAACTAGTAATGATCAAGAAGTAATCCTGTACTCCTACTTACGTCAGACATAACCCAAGAACCGTGTTCACTTCCCGGACTCCGACGAGAAGAGACCATCACGGCTACACACGCGGTTGATGCGTTTTAGTTCGGATCTGGTGTCAAGTTATCTACAACCGGATATTAACAAATTCCCATCTGCCACATAACCGCGGGCACGGCTCTCGAAAGTTTATACCCTGCAGGGGTGTCCCAACTTAGCCCATGATAAGCTCTCGCGATCAACGAAGGATATTCCTTCTCCCCGGGAAGACCCGATCAGTCTCGGAATCCCGGCTACAAATCCCGATAGGAGTCGCACGTACCTCGTTCTCAGGGCACACCGGATAAGTCAAGCTACGAGTAAAACCAAGCCTCGAGTTTCCCCGTGGTGGCCCCGCAGGCTGCTCGGTTCGGACCAACACTCGAAGGAGCACTGGCCCGGGGGGGCTAAAATAAAGATGACCCTCGGGCTACGGAAACCCAAGGGAAATAAAAGGGCATAGGTGAGGCAAATGGTAAAATCGACGTTGGGCCTTGCTGGAGGAGTCTTATCCAAAGCGAACTGTCAAGGGGGTCCCATAAATCACCCAACCGCGTTAGGGACGCAAAATCCGGGAACATAATACCGATATGAAGGAAACTAGGGCGGCAAGAGTGGAACAAAACACCAGGCATAAGGCAGAGCCTTCCACCCTTTACCAAGTATATAGATGCATTAATAATATAAGAGATATTGTGATATCCCAACATAATCATGTTCACCATGGAGCAATCTTCAAATTCACCTGCAACTAGCAACGCTATAAGAGGGCTGAGCAAAGCGGTAACATAGCCAAACAACGGTTTGCTAGGAATGGTGTTAAAGGTTAGAGGTTCATGGCAATTTGGGAGGCTTGAGCAGCAAGTGATAGGTAGCGCAGCATAGCGAAAGAACGAAGCAACTAGCATAGCAATGATAGTAATGAGATCCAAGGTGACGGTCATCTTGCCTGAAATCCCGCAGGGAAGAAGAACGAGTCCATGAAGAAGATGAAGCCACGAAGTCGAACCAAGCGTAGACGAACGAATCCTCACGATTGCAACGAAACGGGACCTATCGAGAAGAAGTACACAACAAGGTAAACACACCACACATAGACAAGACATGATGCTCAACCAAGCATGATGTATGACAAAGGCTACATGAAGCTACTCATGGCAAGAGATGATGCATACAAGAGCAACACATCAAAGCAAGTTTAAATGAGACCGGAAACAACATAGAACAATTCCGGTAAGTCCTCATATGCAAATTTCGAAATTGGTCCAGATCTGAATAAACCTTATGTTCAAGTTGTTAAACAGCAAGTTAA
Organism: Aegilops bicornis; assembly: GCA_021605145.1. NCBI lineage: Eukaryota > Viridiplantae > Streptophyta > Magnoliopsida > Poales > Poaceae > Aegilops > Aegilops bicornis. The sequence continues at coordinate 93,089,900 of CM038675.1, forward strand.
GATGCACCACGAGAATCTACACGAAATTCTAGTCAAGTTACCTATAAAGTTCATTTAATTCGGAGCTACGGCCTAGAAGATATGAGCAAAACAAGTTTAACATGGCATTGATGCAAAATGCATACAAACATCAAGCAAACACCTCAAAACAAGGATGCAACATGATAATATGAAACTACATGAAAAAACAAGCAAGTTTCATATAGAGCACACTCAAAACGGAGCAACGGTGCAACACATACACCCTATACAAGTTTAAAGGACAAGCTGTCCAAAACAGCAACTAGGCATATTGCAAGCACCTAAACAACAACCTACAGTATCTTAACATGATAACAAAAGGCATGGACGTGATGTACAGGTAAAGCATGACAAAACATGAACACTGAGCTATCTCCAGAATTCACTAGAACATGCTCAAAATGACATGGCAAGATTGCAAATACTAACAGTTTCAGACTTTGCAGAAATAACATCAGCCTGCAATGTTTAGAGCTATCAAACAACATGTTACAGCAATCTATCATGGCAAAAAAAGGCATGGCATGTATCTAATAGTTGCATAGAACAAAAGTCCCTTAGTGACCATGAGCCAAAAGGGCACAGAAAATATGATGGCACCCATGTAAACATGGCAAGAGATATGACAGATTCATACATGGCAGGAACAACAATAAGTAGGCATGTTGGTGAGCTTGAACCACTCACCACAGAGCAATAAATGGCATGGCAAGGCAACTCACAGTAAGAAGACATGCTGTTGAAGCTAATAATGGCAAGATCAAGTTCATAGAGTGCATGGATCACTAACAACAATCATGGCAACATTGAACTTAATGTTAACAGGCTGACAGCAACATTATTTAGCAATTTGAGATCAAGATTACGACAAGTTACAGCAGACTATAATTGCAACACAGGGAATGGATGGATAGAGCAAGACATGTATAACAAAATATCCTTAGTGAACATCTCCATATTATGCATATAATGACTTGTAGCAGCAGGTTAACATAGCATCATAATATAGCAGATTCAGCCTAGCAAAACAGTAACAGCAAGTACCCTACTTAACATGCTTGATGCACTCACTACAGGACTCACAAAAATTCATGGATGGCACCCCTGTAAAGATGGCATGGCATAGTACAAAACACATGTAGACATCAACCTCATAGGATGCACACATCAATCATGGCAAAAATGACAAATCATCAAGTTATAACAGTTTCAGCAGATTAACATCATATAGCACTCTTGCAACGAAGATTAGGGCATCAAGATGAACTCAAATAAACATGGTGCAATGGAATGAAACGAAGTAATCGAGACGAACAATTTTACATATTACACGCATGAAACGGAGCAGTATGCGCCAAGTTATGGCATGACAAAGTATGCACCAGAATGCAACAATTTCGGGGACTTGGCAGATTTTTACCTCCGCGAAAGTCAACGCGGGACGGAGGCGTGCGGGACGAGGAGATCCGGGTTCGGGGAAGCCGCTTGGTTCGGGGATTGATGGATCTCGTCCCGATCCAACTCCGGCGATGACGAGGCAGCTCCGGCTAGGAGGAAGTCGGCGAGGGGCGCGGGGCGGCGGGGCCGGATCGATCCCGGCCGGATCCGGGCGGGGCGGCTGCGCTGGCGCGGGCAGGCGAGGGGCGGTGGAGGCACGCAGGCAGCGGCGGTGGGAGGCGACCGGGCGGAGCCAGCGCCGGCCGGGCGCACGACGGCGGTGGCAGCGAGCCGGGCGGGCAGCGACGCTGGGGAGCCCGGCGAGAATCGGGCACGAAGGCGGGGCTTGGGACGCTGGAGGCGGAGGCGGGCGCCTCGCCGGGGCGGCGCTGGCGGCGAAGACGGCGCTGGCGGCCGCGCCGAGGTAGCGGCGACAGCCGGGCGGCGAGGTTGCCCGGCGGCGGAGGAGGCGAAGCGGCCGCGGGCGCTATGGAGGGGCGCTGCCAGATCGGACTCGGCGGGCGGCCTGCTCGACGGGCCCGGCGGCGGGCGGGCGGGTTAGGAGGCCACGTGGCGGGCGGCCACTGGCTGAGGGGGTGGCGCGGAGGCGACGTGTCGCCCCGGGATTGGCCGGGCGATGTGGCGGCGGAAGTGGACATGTCCGCCGGTGGGTGGTTTCGTCCGGCGGCGGAGAAGGGAATTTGCTAGGGTTTGGTCTGCGCGAAAAATCCGGGGGGGGGTGCACATATTCATAGGTAGAGGGAGCTAGGAGGCTCCAAATGAGGAGCGGTTTTCGGCCACGCGATTGTGATCGAACGACCGAGAGCATGGAGGGGAGTTTGCTGGGTTTTGGGCCATTTAGGAAGGGGTGTTGGGCTGCACACAAAAGAGGCTTTTGCGGTTACCCGGTTAACCGTTGGAGTATCAAACGACCTCCAAATGGCACGAAACTTGACAGGCGGTCTACCGGTGCTATACCAAGGCCGCTTGACAAACCTCGGGCCATTCCGAGAAAGTTTAACACCCACTCACAACAAGAGACAAAAGGGGAACGCCGGAGGACATAGGAGTGCCAGATTGCAAAACGGACAACGGGGAAAATGCTCGGATGCATGAGACGAACACGTAAGCAAATGCGATGCACATGACGACATGATATGAAATGCAGATGATGACGTGGAAAAGTGCAACACGCAAGAAAATGACATGGCAACGACGGCGAATAACTGACGGACACCTGGCGCATCGAATCCGGGGCGTTACAACACTCCTCCACTAACAAGAGATCTCGTCCCGAGATCTTAGGACCGAGACGGAAGGGAAAAAGGATGAGGTGAAACAAGAACTCAAGATAAGAAGCAAAGAACCGAGAGCACTCGATAAGAAGAGAGAAACGACGAGAATGACGAGAATTGAAAGCTCACGGAATCAGATAGACTATGAAACCACTCCGGTTAGAACGAGATAAGAAAACGAATAAGACTGGAAGGATTTAAGCAGCACTCTGGCTAAACCATGGAGGAATAGAACACGAGCTTAAGAAGATGGAATGAAACTTGATGAACTCTTGAAGAATGAATTAAATCATGAAGAACCACCGTGAAGAACTCCGGTAACAAGAGGACAATGAGATAGAATGAAAGATGAAAGAATAAGATGAGCCTTGCGATGATTTAGATGGAGGTTCCGACGAAAAGGCCGAGGAAATTGAACTCCGGAAAAGAAAAGGCGAACGACTTAGATCCAAGAAAATCATTCATCACGAACAATCTCCAAAGAAAGAATTTATCAACTTGACCACGATGAAATGAGAATAAGAATTATGTTATGCTTACCCTCCACCAATTAAATTGATGAGAAGAAATGGATTTGCATACTACTTATTCTTCTTGAAAAGGATTGAGAAGAGATATAGCGCCACCTTGAGAAGGTCTTCATGAACCACCGGTGGAATTCGAAAGAACGAATGGATTAAAATTATAATCAAGGAAAAAGAATCTTGAACGAACCACCGTAAGAATTCGAAAATGACTGATGGAAGAATCGCCGGGGAAAATTAGAAGAACAAATAAGCTAGAGGGGATTTAGATGCAAAATAACAAAGAGATCATGAGCTGATTAAAGAACACTTGAACGAGGCACCGAGATAAATAGAGAACGATAACTGGAATGGTGGCCCCCGGTGAAAAGAAATAGAAAACAACTCCTGAAATACTCCGGATGGGTGAGAAAAGGAATATCTGACAAACGGAATAATTCGAGAGGATAGCATGAAGCTAGAACCACGAATCTTCGAGAGAACAGACAAGATTTAGAGGGAAAAAAACTCTTCTTCGGTCTTCAAATGACGACGAGAAACACCACCAAAATCTCTGAGATACTCCGGGAGGATGAAAAGCGAAGAGGTTGAGCCAATAACGAAAAGAATTTGAAAGAGATCTAGGGAAGGCGTCTGACTGATGAAATTCATTCTTACGTCAAACTTCAAAAGAACTTGAGAATAACTCCGGAATAATTAGAAGAGTCAGGTAAGATCCTGGGAAAAGACCTGTGGGTTAGGGCCCACTAAAAAGAAACACCGTTGGGAAGGATTGTTGAACAGATAGATGATGCACTAGAACAATTGAGATATTTGAATGAGGTGACAACCTCGAATTAATTGGAACACGGACGAATCTCTTGAGATGTCTTGCACACTCCGGAAGGATAAACTGGCGAGAGACGAATGAGCTGGGAGAACATTTGATCCAAGGAAAAGAATGTGATCAAACGAAAACTTGAATTGAGTGCACCAGAAAAGAAAGAGATGAAGAATGACGAACGAGACGAGAATTCACCGGTTGAAATAATTGAGGGAAAACCTGAAGAGGCTCCGCACGAAAGAAATTGATGCTTGAAACAGACTCAAGCTCCGGGAAGAAAAGGGTGGGAGGGCGGGAAAACAAAGGCAACTTGGAAGGGGAAATTGATGACTAACTTGAAGAGAAAGCACCGGTTGAAATCATTGGAGGACAGAAAGCAAAGACTTCACACGAGTAGGATGGATACTGGATTACGGACTCCGGTCCCAAGGAGAAAAAGGGTGGGCGGGTGGGAAAAGAAAACAACTGAGGATTGAACTTGCAAAGATGAAGGGGTTCGAGTCGACTTGACGAGAAATGCACCGGATGAAAAGAGCTGAGGAACAACTACCGAAAAAACAAACTACGTGATCCTAAAGAAAAATTTGAAGGGGAAGAGAAGTAATTTAAAACACCTACGTCAAGATTTCTCACCAGAGCGACGAAGGGGCTGAGGAGTAAAAAGAATTCCTTCTCTCCGATATAACTAGACTCCGAAAATAGTTTTTTTAGACTCGACAACGGCCAAACTACACGATCAATCAAGGGGGCTCATAAGGTCGGTCGAGGCTCTGATACCAACTTGTCACGCCCAATATGCGACCCTATCCAAAAGGAACTCGAAGGTCCCACCAAGGATAGACCCGCATATTGAAACGCTTTTGCAAGGTGGATATCATTACATCAACAATACGTAATAGAAGGGGGTACATACATAAGGCACAGATGCCACAAGAATACAACATCACATCATATACAAGATCAACATTCGACTACGGATGAATCATAAACAGAAACTCAAAAAATATCCACCACCTTTAGCCGGGCTGCCGACACGGAACATATCCCCGATCGAAGAAGAAGCAGAAGAAGAACACCAAACAAGTAAACATCGCTCTCGCGTCATGATCATCGCAAACCTGTACCTGCAACTCTTGGTGTAGTAATCTGTGAGCCACGAGGACTCAGCAATCCATAACCCTGTCTTTATGGGGGAAGGGGATGGTGCTATGGTCACAGCCAGCATGGAAGTTGATAATAACGCGTCCTTGCCTGCTGTAGCGGTACAACAAGAGGCCAACAGGAAAAGGGATGTCGACAATAGTTATGAGTTGCTGCCGGTTGTGACATCTGATCTGCTATCTTTGACGGGTGCAGGGGTGGTTCCACCAAGCTCTTCTGGTGAGCAAGATCCAAAGAGGATCATGACAGGAGTTAATCCTTCTTTGGGTAGTCAGAACAAGAATAAAAACTCAACATCGGTATACTCCATGGAGGCTCCATGAGAGCAATGAACCCGATAAATTTGGGAACTGTCGGGCAGCGGCGAACCCCCGGACAGTTCGTCAAATTGCGACAATCTCACCGCCGCATTCCCCCATAGTTTTTTTTTCTTTGCGAGACTAGGCACAAGGCTGTAAAAATGAAGATGATTCGAGCTAGGCTTGGACTGAAGGGTTTTGAGGGTGTGGACAGCAATGGAATGAGCGGTGGTCTCGCTCTTTTTTGTCATGAAACTTGTGTCGTGGAAATTCTTGTCAAAGATGACCGGTATATTGATATTTTTGATAAGAATGCAGGCGGATGCAATGTAATGGAGAATTATTTTTGTGTATGGAGAACCTCGTGTCGAGCATAGGCATTTGATGTGGGCAATGCTTTGGAGTTTGAAGACTTTAAATGAAAAACCATGGCTCGTAATAGGTGATTTCAGTGCAGCACTTTGGGATTTTGAACATCTCTGTCACGCCCAATATGCGACCCTATCCAAAAGGAACTCGAAGGTCCCACCAAGGATAGACCCGCATATTGAAACACTTTTGCAAGGTGGATATCATTACATCAACATTACATAATAGAAGGGGGTACATACATAAGGCATAGATGCCACAAGAATACAACATCACATCATATACAAGATCAACATCCGACTACGGATGAATCATAAACAGAAACTCAAACAATATCCACCCTGCTAGCCCAAGCTGCCGACCTGGAACATATCCCCTGATCGAAGAAGAAGCAGAAGAAGAACACCAAACAAGCAAACATCGCTCTCGCGTCATGATCATCGCAAACCTGTACCTGCAACTGTTGGTGTAGTAATCTGTGAGCCACGAGGACTCAGCAATCCCATTACCATGGGTATCAAGACTAGCATAGCTTAATGGGAAAGGAAGGGGTAAGGTGGTGAGGTTGTAACAGCGACTAAGCATGTATGGTGGCTAACATACGCAAATGAGAGTGAGAAGAGAAACAAAGGAACGGTCGTCAACTAGTAATGATCAAGAAGTGATCATGAACTCCTACTTACGTCAGACATAACCCAAGAACCGTGTTCTCTTCACGGACTCCGACGAGAAGAGACCATCATGGCTACACACACGGTTGATGCGTTTTAGTTCGGATCTGGTGTCAAGTTATCTACAACCGGATATTAACAAATTCCCATCTGCCACATAACATGGGCACGCCTCTCGAAAGTTTATACCCTGCAGGGGTGTCCCAACTTAGCCCATGATAAGCTCTCGCGATCAACGAAGGATATTCCTTCTCCCCGGGAAGACCCGATCAGTCTCGGAATCCCGGATACAAATCCCGATAGGAGTCGCACGTACCTCGTTCTCAGGGCACACCGGATAAGTCAAGCTACGAGTAAAACCAAGCCTCGAGTTTCCCGTGGTGGCCCATAGTTGCTTGGTTCGGACCAACACTTTTCGAAGGAGCAGCGGCGGCGGGGGGCTAAAATAAAGATGACCCTCGGGCTCAAAACCCAAAGGGAAATAAAAGGGCATAGGTGAGTCAAATGGTAAAACCAATGTTGGGCCTTCTTTGGAGGAGTCTTATTCAAAGCGAACTGTCAAGGGGTCCCATAAATCACCCGACCGCGTTAGGGACGCAAAATCCGGGAACATAATACCGATATGAAGGAAACTAGGGCGGCAAGAGTGGAACAAAACACCAGGCATAAGGCCGAGCCTTCCACCCTTTACCAAGTATATAGATGCATTAATAATATAAGAGATATTGTGATATCCCAACATAATCTTGTTCAACATGGAGCAATCTTCAACTTCACCTGCAACTAGCAACGCTATAAGAGGGCTGAGCAAAGCGGTAACATAGCCAAACAACGGTTTGCTAGGAATGGTGTTAAAGGTTAGAGGTTCATGGCAATTTGGGAGGCTTGAGCAGCAAGTGATAGGTAGCGCAGCATAGCGAAAGAACGAAGCAACTAGCATAGCAATGATAGTAATGAGATCCAAGGTGACGATCATCTTGCCTGAAATCCCGCAAGGAAGAAGAACGAGTCCATGAAGAAGACGAAGCCACGAAGTCGAACCAAGCGTAGACGAACGAATCCTCACGATCGCAACGAAACGGGAACTATCGAGAAGAAGCACACAACAAGGTAAACACACCACACATAGACAAGACATGATGCTCAACCAAGCATGATGTATGACAAAGGCTACATGAAGCTACTCATGGCAAGAGATGATGCATACAAGAGCAACACATCAAAGCAAGTTTAAATGAGGCCGGAAACAACATAGAACAATTCCGGTAAGTCCTCATATGCAAATTTCGAAATTGGTCCCGATCTGAATAAACCTTACGTTCAAGTTGTTAAACAGCAAGTTAAGATGCACCACGAGAATCTACACGAAATTCTAGTCAAGTTACCTATAAAGTTCATTTAATTCGGAGCTACGGCCTAGAAGATATGAGCAAAACAAGTTAAACATGGCATTGATGCAAAATGCATACAAACATCAAGCAAACACCTCAAAACAAGGATGCAACATGATAATATGAAACTAAATGCAAAAACAAGCAAGTTTCATATAGAGCACACTCAAAAGCGAACAGCGTGCAACACATACACCCTATACAAGTTTAAAGGACAAGCTGTCCAAAACAGCAACTAGGCATATTGCAAGCACCTAAACAACAAGCTACAGCATCTTAACATGATAACAAAAGGCATCGACGTGATGTACAGGTAAAGCATGACAAAACATGAACACTGAGCTGTCTCCATAATTCACTAGAACATGCTCAAAATGACATGGCAAGATTGCAAATACTAACAGTTTCAGACTTTGCAGAAATAACATCAGGTTGTAATGTTTAGAGCTATCAAACATCATGTTACAGCAAGCTATCATGGCAAACAAAGGCATGTCATGAATCTACTAATTGCATAGAACAAAAGTCCCTTACTTACCATGAGCCAAAAGGGCACAGAAAATATGATGACACCCATGTAAACATGGCAAGAGATATGACAGATTCATACATGGCAGGAACAACAATAAGTAGGCATGTTGGTGAGCTTGAACCACTGACCACAGAGCAATACATGGCATGGAAAGGAAACTCACAGTAAGAAGACATGTTTATGAAGCGAAGCATGGGAAGAGCAAGTTCATAGAGGGCATGGATCACTAACAACAATCATGGCAACATTGAACTTAATGTTAACAGGCTGACAGCAACATTATTTAGAAATTTGAGAGCAAGATTATGACAAGTTAAAGCAGATTATAATTGCAAAAAATGGCATGGGTTGATAGAGCAGGACATGTATAACAAAACATCCTTAGTGAACATCTCCAGATTATGCAAAGAATGACTTGTAGCAGCAGGTTAACATAGCATCATAATATAGCAGATTCAGCCTAGCAAAACAGTAACAACAAGTACCCTACTTAACAAGCTTGATGCGCTCACTACACGACTCACAAAAATACATGGATGGCACCTCTGTAAAGATGGCACGGCATAGTACGAAACACATGTAGACATCAACCTCATAGGATGCACACATCAATCATGGCAAAAATGACAAATCATCAAGTTATAACAGTTTCAGCAGATTAAAGACATATATCACTCTTGCAACGAAGATTAGGGCATCAAGATGAACTCAAATGAACATGGTGCAATGGAATGAAATGAAGTACTTATCGAGGCGAACAATTTGACATATAACACGCATGAAACGGAGCAGTATGCGACAAGTTATGGCATGACAAAGTATGCACCAGAATGCAACAATTTCGGGGACTTGGCAGATTTTTACCTCCGCGAAAGTCAACGCGGGACGGAGGCGTGCGGGACGAGGAGATCCGGGTTCGGGGAAGTCGATGATGAGGCAGCTCCGGCGATGATGAGGCAGCTCCGGCGAGGAGGAAGTCGGCGAGGGGCGCGGGGCGGCGGGGCCGGATCTATCCCGGCAGGATCCGGCGGGCGGCAGGCGCTGGCGCGCCGGGCGAGGCGAGGGCGGGTGGAGGCGCCGCAGCAGCGGCGGCGGGAGGCGATCGGGCGGAGCCAGGAGCGGGCCGGCGCACGGCGGCGAGCAGGCAGAGCGGAGGCCGGGCGGCGCGACGCGGGAGCCCGGCGAGAATCGGCACGGCGAGGCGGGGCTCGGACGCTGGAGGCGGAGGCGGGCGCCGCCGGGCGAGGCGTGGCGAAGACGGCGCCGCGGGGCCGCACTAAGGCTGGCGGGCGACCGGGCGGCGAGGTTGCCCGGCGCGGAGGAGGCGGGCGGCCGCGAAGCGCTGATGGAGGCGCGCCTCATCGGACCTCGGGCGGGCCGGCCTTGCCCGACGGCCTGGGCGGCGGGCGCAATGGCTAGAGGCCACGTGGCGGGCGGCCACTGGCTGCGGGGGTGGCGCGGAGGCGACGTGTCGCCCCGAGATTGGTCAGGCGACGTGGCGGCGGAAGTGGACATGTCCGCCGTTGGGTGGTTTCGTCCGGCGGCGGAGAAGGGAATTTGCTAGGGTTTGGTCTGCGCGAAAAATCCGGGGGGGTGCACATATTTATTGGTAGAGGGAGCTAGGAGGCTCCAAATGAGGAGCGGTTTTCGGCCACGCGATCGTGATCGAACGACGGAGAGCATGGAGGGGAGTTTGCTGGGTTTTGGGCCAGTTTGGAAGGGGTGTTGGGCTGCACACAAAAGAGGCTTTTGCGGTTACCCGGTTAACCGTTGGAGTATCAAACGACCTCCAAATGGCACGAAACTTGACAGGCGGTCTACCGGTGCTATACCAAGGCCGCTTGACAAACCTCGGGCCATTCCGAAAGTTTAACACCCACTCACAACAAGAGACAAAAGGGGAACGCCGGAGGACATAGGAGTGCCGGATTGCAAAACGGACAACGGGGAAAATGCTCGGATGCATGAGACGAACACGTATGCAAATGCGATGCACATAACGACATGATATGAAATGCAGATGATGACGTGGCAAAGTGCAACACGCAAGCAAATCACATGGCAACGACTTAACTGACGGACACCTGGCGCATCGAATCCGGGGCGTTACAATCTCTCTGCGACCCAGCGACCGGAGGCCCAGATGGTGGCGTTTCGGGACACTTTGGAAGTGCACACCGTAGTGCATGGCGTGACATTTACTTTCCCATTTACTGTCACCGCGGTAGTGCGTGGCACCACCGCCTGACAGCCACTTGGCCGAGCCAAGTGTAGCGTGCGTGTGTGAGCCAGCTGTATGCGTGTGTGTGTGTGTGTGGCCAGGGGCCAAGGTGCTGGGTACTTAACTTCCTGGAGGGGCGATGTATTGGACAGGCTGTTGTTTAGTGAACTAATTCCCTCACCTTGCTTTCTCCCTCGCTCATCCCCTTCCTCACGCCATCCTCGTCCCCTTTTCCCCTTCCTGCGTATTCTGGTCGCCTCGATCCAGATCGGGGCGTGACATTTGGTTATCAGAGCCACTGAATCTTTCCGCAAAAAATTTCTCCGCTGCCCCACGAATCCTCTTGGCCTTGATCTCTAACATCCACCGTCGCGGGTGCGATCTGCTCCGGCAAATCACCCAAAATCCACGGCGGCGTTGGATCAGCTCGGAGAGGAGCAATGGCGCCGTCCAAACCCTCAGTTCAGACGCGGCAGCTGCTGTCCCCCATGGACGACAACACCAGTACACTCAAGGCCCTGATGGAGACAGTCCTCGCCCGCCTCGACGAGCAGAAGATCGACAACGACAAGCGACTCGAGGTGTAGGCCGCCTTCAATGTGCAGGCCTCGCAAGATCTGTAGGCGCTGTCCAAACAGGTGGATCTCACTCAAGCCAACGTCGACGAGACGTGCAAGACACTCGAGAGGTCACCGTCACCGTGTGGATCGGGATCGGCCACCGTCCTCAACCCGTCACCACCTCCACCCCCGCCTCCTCCTCTTCGTCATACATCTGCACACCAACATCAACAACAAGGACCGCCACCGTCTCCCCACCTCGAAGATCAGCATCCGCCCCTGCTTCAAGTTCCGCTCTAGCAGCTGAGCGAGCCGCACCACCACCAACACCACGACAACTACATCAAGCCGCCCAAGCACGACTTCCCGCGCTTCGACTGCACTGCACCGTACCTCTAGTTAGATCGCTACCGCGCCTACTTTGACCTCTACCGCGTGCCGTCGTCGTGTTGGGTGACCACGGCGACGCAGTACATCAAAGGTCAGGCCGCCCACTGTTTGCAAGCATTTCGTCAAACACATGGTTGCCTGGGATGGGAGGCGTTCTACACAGCAATAATCGAGGAATTCTGCGCCGACGAGTTCGAGCTGGAGATGCACAAGCTTCTTCAACTCTGACAGAGTGGCACCGTCAGCGAGTACCGCCAGGTGTTCGACAGCCACATGTACCATCTACTGGCGCTCGACCCCTCACTCTCACAAAGTTTTTCATCACGCAGTTCCTGCTGGGCCTCAACGACGAACTGCGCACGGCCGTGCATCTTCAAGCCCTGACAAGCATCACGCACGTGTCGATCCTCGCACGCATTCAGGAGGAAGAGTTGAACACGCCACGGGCACGGCCACAACCACAACCGCGAGTCTGCCCACCTCCGGCGCCACCAGCGCGCCCATGCGCCGCGCCAGGACACCGGCCCGACGACTACGCGCGCGAGCGCCAACTCAAGGAATTTCGCCGCGCCAATGGGCTCTGCTTTAAGTGTGGCGATCGGTACAGCTGGGAGCACCGCTGCAATCCGCAAGCGCAGCTGCTCACGATTCAGGTCAGCGCATACGGGGAAGTGCTCACCGACGACACCGTACACGCGCTCGACTTGCTTGCCGCCCCAGATCCCCCAGTTCCCCCTCCGGAGTGCTGCACCACAGCAGCGCATGCGCTGGACGGCTTAGAGGTGCCCAACACCATTCATCTCCGTGCACTGGTGGGCAACCAGGTCATGCTGCTCCTGCCGGATTCCGGGAGCACACATAGTTTCGTCAATAAGACCTTCGTTGAGCGTGTCGGTGCGACGACATAGGAGATCGCCACCTTGGACCTGCGGGTGGCGAACAGCGACCGTCTCACCTGTTCGCGCCAAGTTCCTGAGCTCAAGTGGTGGATGCAGGGTCACACATTCTCGATGCCGATGTATGAGCTCGACAGCGGCGCCTATGACGGCATCCTCGGCATGGATTGGTTGGATAAAAACAGCCCAATGACATGTCACTAGAAAGAGAAGTTCATTTCCTTCCTCCACGACGGCAAGTTGGTCACTCTGCAAGGTGTTCGACCCAAGACGACGCCCACGCTCGGGGTCGTTCAACCGGCCGAGCTTTGCAAACTGATTGCTGGCAATGACATCTGGGCAATGGCCATGGTGGAGATGCAACCCCTCAAACCCAAGTCTTGCATACCATCGCTGACGCCGATCGGTGATCTCTTAGATGAGTTTGTCGATGTCTTCACAACGCCCACCTGTCTGCCCCCTCACAGGCTGTACGATCACGCCGTCACTTTGGAAGAAGGGGCTCAACCTACCAACACCAGACCATACCGTTACTCGCCACTGCAGAAGGACGAAATCGAACGCCAATTGAAAGGGATGCTCGACGCTGGGGTGATCACGCACTCAGTCAGCCTGTACGCTTCTCCCGTACTGCTAGTGAAGAAGAAAGACGGGACCTGGCGATTTTGCGTGGATTACAGACGCCTCAACGACATCACTGTGAAGAACAAATTTCCGTTACCGATCGTGGACGAACTAGTTGGTGCGGCATTCTTCTCCAAGCTGGAACTGTGGGCAAGCTATCACCAGATTCGCATGCGCGAAGAGGACGAACACAAGACCGCATTCAAAACCCACCATGGTCACTTCCAGTTCCGCGTCATGCCGTTCGGCCTGACGAATGCCCCGACAACCATCCAGTGGTTGATGAATGCGATCTTCGCCAAGTATACATGTAAGTTTGTCATCATCTTCCTTGACGACATTCTGGTTTTCAGCGAGACATTGGAAGAGCAACTGGAGCACCTTCAACTCGTCCTGAGCTTGCTCCGGGAGCACTAGCTCTACGCAAAGATGTCGAAGTGCTCATTCGCGCAAGACCACACTGATTATCTTGCCCACTTCATCTCCAAGCAAGGCGTCGCAACGGATTCTGAGAAGACAGACGCCATAGCGCAGTGGCCCACCCCGGCCAACGCAACTGAGCTTCGCGCGTTCCTCGGGCTCACCGGCTACTACCACAAGTTCTTGCCGCACTACGGGATCAACGCCAAGCCGCTAATGCAGCAACTCACCAGGAAAGGCTTCGAGTGGCCCGAGTCTGCGCAGCACGCGTTCGACACGCTCAAGCAGGCGATGGTGACCACGCCAGTGCTCGCCCTTCCTGACTTCGACAAGCCCTTCTCAATTGAGACGGACGCGTGTGACACAGGCATTGGCGCAGTGCTGATGCAAGAAGGCCACCCCATTATATTTCTTACTACAGCAAGGCGCTGGGAGTGAAGAACCAGAAGCTATCAACGTACGAGAAGGAATTTCTGGCAGTAATGATGGCCGTGGACAAGTGGCGCTCCTACCTGCAACGCGGGCCGTTCACCATCGTCACCGACCACAAAAGCTTGTGCGCGCTGGGTGATCAACAGCTGGTGACCGATGTCCAGCGCCATGTCGAAGCTCGTCGGCCTGCAGTTCAAGTTTCAGTGCAAGCACGACGTCGACAAGGGCGCAGCAGACGCGCTCTCCCATGTGGGCAGCCACTTCAGCGCCAACGCTTTGTCACTCTGCCAGCCCGCTCGGATCCATGAGGTGGCAAACTCCTACGCCACCAATCCAGACGTGCAATAACGACTGCAACAATTGGCGCTGCATAGCCCGGATGAGGAGGATTATGAGCTGTACTGCGGGCTCATCCATCGTTAGGGCCGGCTGTGGATTAGCGCCAACACAGCTCTTCGCACCAAGTTGATCAGTGCAATGCACGACAGTGCCGTGGGCGGCCACTCTGGCGCCATGGCTGTCGGTGTCAAAACCGGCGAATCTCGGGTAGGGGTCCCGAACTATGCGTCTAAGGCGGACGCTAACAGGAGGCGGGGGACACGATGTTTACCCACGTTCGGTCCATCTCGATGGAGGTAATACCCTACTTCCTGCTTGACTGATCTTGATGCTATGAGTATTACAAGAGTTGATCTACCACGAGATCGTAGAGGCTAAACCATAGAAGCTAGCCTATGGTTTGATTGTTGTTGTCCTACGTACTAAACCCTCTGGTTTATATAGACACCGCAACACAGAGTCGGTCACAAGGGAGGAGATCTACATATCTGTATTGCCAAGCTTGCCTTCCACGCCAAGGAGAGTCCCGTCTGGACACGGGACGAAGTCTTCAATCTTGTATCTTCATAGTCCAACGGTCCGGCCAAAGGACATAGTCCGGCTATCCGAGGACCCTCAAATCCAGGACTCCCTCAGTTACTCCTGAACCAGGCTTCAATGACGATGAGTCCGGTGCGCAGATTGTCTTCTGCATTGCAAGGTGGGTTCCTCCTCTGAATACTCCATGGAAGATTTCGAACACAAGGATAGTGTCCGGCTCTGCAAAACAAATTCCACATACCACCGTAGAGAGAATAATATTTCCACAAATCTAATCTGCTGACACATTCTGCAGCATGAGATCATGCTACGGCCCGGTCATTATTCGAACCATTTTTCTCAACCAGCCACTGCACATATTGCGAGGCAGTTTTCTTGGCACATCTTGTCAAAGCAGAGATCGTATCCCCTTATCACGGGATTCTCATCAATACGGGTGTGGGTAACCCAACCGCGCCATACGTTACGGTGCTTGGGGAATAAGCGAGTTTTACCAGGCAGGTGGGAAGGCGTATAGTTTCTTCCGCCTTTATAAAGGGACAAGGATTCCTCTTTTTTACCCACGCCCTTGTCCTCCTTGCTCATCCATTCTTGCGCACTCGAGCTCCAGCACCCAAGTTCGCATTTTCTCCTCAAACCACTCCAAGCATGTCCGGAGCAGGAGGCAAGTGGATGGTCTCCTCCGTTACGGAGGAGGACATCACAAACCTACGGGGAGCCGGATATCTGGCCGCGGATATCGTACACCGGTTGCCAGATGGAGGGCAGATCGTCCCTACTCCAGAACGCCATGAGAGGGTGGTTTTTCTCACCCACTTCGTCCGCGGACTGGGATTTCCTCTCCACCCGTTTGTCCGCGGGCTCATGTTCTACTATGGGTTGTACTTTCACGATCTGGCCCCAAATTTCATCCTCAACATCTCGGTGTTTATCGTCGTGTGCGAGGCCTTCCTCCGCATCAAGCCCCACTTCGGCCTATGGCTGAAGACCTTCAACGTTAAACCGAAGGTGGTGGTCGGCCAGCAAGAGGAGTGCGGAGGAGCCATGGTGGGCAAGATGCCCAATCTCACCTGGCTCAAAGGCTCCTATGTGGAGACCGTAAAGGGGTGGCAATCGGGGTGGTTCTACATCACCGAGCCGCGCGACACCAACTTGGTGGCGGCCCCCAAATTTCAATTCTTAATCCCCATGTGTCTCACCTCCTGGAAAGAGAAGGGCCTGTCCTAGGGTTCCTCGGTAGAGCGGACCGGACTCCAGACATGCGTCAAAAACATGATGAGCAAGAAAATCAAGCTTGTCAACATGGTCCAAGTCATGCCCTTCCGCCGGATTCTTCCGTGTCAAAGAAGGGCATTCAATTTATGGGAGTTCGACCCAGCCGAGCACCAGACGCTGCGAGAGCTCTTCGACACGATGCACAAGGACGTTTGGAGGGTGCTGTTCAAGGGCGCCGAGGTACCTCCTCCCCTTACCGAGGATCGCGGACTCAACGCAAAGCGTCCTGCCAATCCGGTAAGCCTTTTACATCTCATAAGATGTTCTTTTTCCCCAGTATAACCACGCGCGGGCTTTGGGACTGTGGATACACGACCTTTTTGAGGACAATGTCGCCTTGGAGAATACTCGCTCTTTAACTCGGAGTCGTAGAAGCTAGTGTTGTCTTGCTTTCCTCCACGTCATTTAACAGGACTAGGTAGCGACAGCGCAGCAGATCGATTGTCCGGCTCCCCTGCCCGAAGATCCAGTAGATGCTCTCCTAACGGAGATGCTGGTTTCGGCGCCTTATGAGGGGCCGGAGAAGAAGGATAAGAAGAAGGCCACAGGGACCAGGAAGGGTCTCCGGTGCAAGGTTATATCGGACTCATTGTCCGAAAACACCAAGGCGCACTCCTCCCACGAAAATGAGGAGGAGGAGGAAGAAAGTTCTCCCCCCCAGCCGGGGGGGGGGGGGGAAGAAAAGGAAGGTCGCCCCATCAGGGGGGGCGAAGGGTCCAAGAAGGGAAGGACCCTCCTACCGGACTGCTCCATGACGGCCGCTTTCAGCGACGAGGAGTGGTTACCCAGGGACAAGCCCCTGGCGAAGTCGTGAGTATCCGGATACCGTAATAATTCTTGGCACGTCTTATTGCACTATTTCTTATCATGCCGCGCATGATTATGCAGCCCATCCCGAGCCCACATCGACGTATCTTCGTCGGATGATTCTTTGGGCCCGTCGGATATGAACAGCGACTCACTCCCGACCGCCTCCTCCCCCCATCCTACGGACGACGCTGAGGTGTTGTCTCAAAGGGGACTAAACCAAGGGGAGGCAGTTCCAGAGGCGCTTCAAGGCGACATTCCAGGCGCTGGGCGCACGAGGGGCAAGACTCCTCTGGGCCCTAACACCGGGGGCAGGAAGTCTAGCCCCAAGCCGAATACGGTGCCGGAACCTCCAGTGGTTCCTGATTCTGTCAGGCAACCCCTTGCTAAGGGGGGCAAACCGTCTGTGCCGATGGCCTCTGTTGATCCAGAGGCATCGGACAACTTGCTGGAAGTGCTTCGCGACGCTTCCATTGACGAAGAGCACCGCACCATTATGAGTGCGGTGGTCAAGAAGGTTCAGTCTGCCAAGAGCGGACGGACTGAAGTCCTCCTAACAGGCTTTGAGGTAAGTAACCAGATTATAAGGGAATGTTACCGCATAGACAGTAGCCCCCGATGCTCTGTTTGGCGTTCGCGAAGAAAGGCCGAATAGAGGATCAAATAGAAACCGCAGGAGTCTAATCCGAATATGTCTATGTGCATATGCAGGCTTCACCGCTGGCCGCTGCCGCACGTACTGCGGAGGTCGCCGCACTGAAGCGGGACCTTGAGCGGTCCAAGGAAGAGCTCGGCCTTACCAAGAGGCAGCTCGAAGAGAACAAAGGTAAGTGATTCCCCGTCTGAATATTGATAAAGAAAAATTTGGTTATGGAATAATAGGATCATCATGAATTTTGCTAGGGGCCACGACCAAAGTAGCAGCCCTGCAGAAGGCACTATCCAAGGCCGAAGACAAAGCGGCCAAGGAGCGCATCGAGCGAGAGAAACAAGAGGCCCGAGTAGGCGAGGTGCAGCAAGAGCTCCAGGCTCTCGTCAAGAAGCACGAGTCCTTGGAGCTTGACTCTAAGACGCAAGGGTCCGAGCTTGCGAAGGCCCTCGAAAGCGCACAACATGCCAAGGCCGAAGCCCAAAAGGCCCTCCAGGAGATTGAGGCGGTTAAGAAGATAGCGGCGGGTAAGGCATTCATTATGCAAAGCAAGCATGTGAAGGAAACTTTCTTTTTACTTACCCGAGTTCGGAGCTCTCCAGGAGCGTTCGCAGATCTACCCCGCAGTGTGTCGGATGCCGCGGAGTTCTACCGGGCTGAGGAGGGGAGCTCGACGGAGAAGTTGTTCTGGTCTCAGTATACTGGGACCAAACACCCAAGGCCCTTGAGCGACCTGCTGAAGCAACTGGTCGAGCTCCACAAGGCGGCCGAACAGGCCATGAAAGGTCTTATAGTCCGGATGTGGCCTGGCGAGCGCTTGCCTTATAGCTACTTCGGTCTGGTGAGGCGGCTTGTGAATGCCTGCCCATGGCTTGAAGTCATAAAGCGGTCCGTCTGCATCGAGGGTGCGCGCAGGGCTTTTGCCCGGGCGAAGGTGCACTGGGCGAAGCTGGACGCCGAAAAGCTGGTGAAGGAAGGGCCGCCGGAAGGCACAGAGCATCGCCACCCCGAAAAGTATTGTGATAGTGTCCTGAAGGGTGCTCGCCTTGTGGCGGAAGAATGTGCTAAGGATGTAATATTCGAATGAATGTACTCATGTGATCCTGTAATATGAAACGAGTTCATTTGCGCTATGCAACGCTTGTGAATTTAAAATATTACCTTCTGTGCGGCCGTTTATAAAATCTGAGAATTGGCGGTCGTAAACACGCCCCATGTAACTAGTACTGAGGTGTTCGGGATAAACCTGAGCACTCTTTATCCTAATTTTGTGTCCTTCGAAGGAGGTGTTCAGCACAACGAACCAGGCAATCAGACTATAGGGCTTTATCACTCTCACTTAGCCATATAAGTCTACAATTTTAATTTCGCGAAGCCCCTAGTATTCGGAAGGCCGAATTTGGGGTGCTATATACGCCTAAGTCGGGCAAGGCCGACTCCTCGCCCGAAGCGGAAAAAGTCTTTAAGGACTTGAGACCTCTCGAACAGCAACCAGCTCTCGTCTTATCATGACAGTCAGTTTCCGGCTTTCTCTACTGAGGTGCTCGTCCGAAAGAACCGGGACACAATCGTAGTAGTTCTCCCAGTGCTACCTTAGCCAATATTGTGGAACATAAGGTACCAAAACATGGGAGCCGGGCAAACCCAACAATTGACCCAAGACATGATTCGGAGCTGATGCATATAGTGCTATAAGTTCGGGGTGCCGCACTATCGAAAGTGTTCGGACTTCTCACGCCGTATTTATGGGGTATACTGAAGCCCCTGGCGTACTGGTCGTACTAGAATGTACGAGTGCCATTTTTTGTAAATAAGCAGACAAGGAAAAAAATAAAGGGTAATGCAATAATAGACTAACGCTATGCATTGTTATTAAATAACAAGTCGAAGCGTACGGATACAAGTAGTGCAATAAGAAAAAAATTGGACTATTTGACATGTCCTATCCAAGGGCAAGCTGCGTATGGGTGTTTAAAACAGGTATTTCGATCGATATCAGAGACCACCTGGGAATTCCCTAGTACGTCCGAGCTTCTTGCTTCCTTGGTATTTCCTTCCCGTAATGCGTCCAGCAATCAGACTGCCGAAAAGGGCTTCCAGAGAGTAAGGTCCTGAAAGAGAGAGAATGATAAAGGTATACAGCCCCTGGGGCTGTTGAGCCACATTGTGAGATGTGCCTTGGCCGTGCCTCCGCCTATGCCCATGGTATTTTTAGTGTGTAATTATGTACGCGCGGCACAGATTTCGTCGCTTGACTGGGACTAGGATGGAGGCCGAATTGCTAGTCGAGCTCTGAACATGATAGGTGATCCTGTTGCAGGTTACTCCGGACTCGCTTGAAGGTGTCCGGGGGCTTTATCGCTGAATTGGCGGTTTTCCTTAAAAGGCTGCTTTGTGCTTCTGCTGCGAGGGCCGCGTTGTGCTCCTCCGTGCGGAGCGAGCCTTCTGTGTTTCCATTGACTGTTATAACCCCACGAGGTACTGCATTTTGAGCTTGAGGTATGCATAATGTGGTACCGCATTGAATCTGGCAAATGCGGTTCACCCGAGCAGTGCATGATAGCCATTGCGGAACGGGACGATATCAAAGATTAACTCCTCGCTCCGGAAGTTGTCCGGAGATCCGAAGACCACTTCGAGTGTGATTGAGCCCGTGCAAAGGGCCTCTACTCCTGGGATGACACCTTTAAAGGAGGTTTTAGTGGGTTTGATCCTCGAGGGGTCTATACCCATTTTGCGCACTGTATCCTGATAAAGCAGGTTTAGGCTGCTGCCACCATCCATAAGGACTCGGGTGAGGTGAAATCCGTCCATAATGGGATCAAGGACCAATGCGGCAGAACCGCCATGACGGATAATCGTGGGGTGGTCCCTGCGATTGAAAGTGATTGGACAAGAAGACCATGGGTTGAACTGTGGGGCGACTGCCTCCATCGCCTAGACGTCCCTTAGTGCATGCTTCTGTTCCCTCTTGGGAATATGGGTTGCGTATATCATGTACACCGTTTTCACTTGGGGAGGAAATTTCTTCTGTCCTCCTGTGCCCTAGGCCGGGACTCCTCCTCATCGTCGCTGGGCAGCCCCTTTTCCTTGTTTTTGGTATTCAACTTGCCGGCCTGCTTGAACACCCAGCATTCTCTGTTGGTGTGATTGGCTGCTTTGTCGGGGGTGTCGTGAATTTGACACGAGCGATCGAGTATGCGGTCCAAACTGGATGGGCCCGGGTTGCTTCTTTTGAACGGCTTCTTCCGCTGAACGGATTTAGAGCCACTAAATCCGGCATTGACTGTCGTGTCTTCGGCGTTGTCACCATTGTTGCGGCGCTTGTGTTTGTTGCGTCGTGGTTTGCCGTTGCTATCCCTGGCCTCTGATGTTCCAGGTTTGCTTGTTGTATTGTTACTACGAGCCAACCAGCTATCTTCGCCCACGCAAAAGTGGGTCATAAGTGTCGTGAGGGCTGCCATGGATTTTGGCTTCTCTTGGCCGAGGTGCCCGGCGAGCCATTCATCACGGATGTTATGCTTAAATGCCGCTAAGGCCTCTGCATCCGGACAGTCAGCAATTTGATTCTTCTTAGTTAGGAACCGAGTCTAGAATTTCCTGGCCGATTCCCTGGCTGCTGAGTTATATGGCTCAAGTCGTCAGCATCAGGTGGTCGCACATAAGTGCCCTGGAAGTTGTCAAGGAATGCATCTTCCAAATCCTCCCAACTGCCAATGGATTTTTCTTGCAAGCTATTCAGCCAATGCCGACCTGGTCCTGTGAGTTCTAGTGGGAGCTACATGATGGCATGTAGATCATCACCGCGAGCCATGTGGATGTGGAGGAGGAAATCCTCGATCCATACCGCGGGGTCTGTTGTACCATCATATGATTCAATGTTTACGGGTTTAAAACCCTCTGGGAATTCGTGGTCCATTACTTCATCAGTGAAGCATAGGGGTGTGCGGCGCCTCTGTGCTGGGCTATATCATGATGCAGTTCATACGAGTCTTGTCTGCTGTATTCGGCCCGGCCGGATGTGCTTTTAGTATATCCGGTGTGACGGTCATTGTCCCGCGTTGGGGCGCGCCCCCGTGATCCGTAGATCGATCTTGCATGTCCTGCTTTGTTTTCCAATACGTCTCGCAGGTCCCGCGTGTTGCCCTAAGCCTTGGTATTTTTGTTTGGGAATACCTGTTTACCTTAGTATTCTCGTAGATCGATCTTCGGCACTATCCAGAGTGTTATTGTCCCTTGGGCCGGTATCACTGCTATGGCGGGACTTAGAGCGGCGCCGCTGACGTCGGTGCTTGGATTGCTGCTTGGAGGGATTATCCTCCATTGTCTTATCGTCATCGCATTCTTTGGGGGTGTCCACCATGTATATATCATATGATGAGGTGGCAGTCCAGCGCCCTGTGGGCGGTGGTTCCTGTTCATCTCCTGCATCGACGTCCATACCGTCGATGTCTTCGGAGCCGAAATCGAGCATGTCGGTTAAATCATCGACAGTGGCTACTAAGTGGGTGGTGGATGGGGAGCGAACTTCTTCGTCGTCCGCATCCCATTCTAGTCGGACATAGTTCGGCCAAGGTTCTCCTGACAAGGAGAGATACCTTAAGGAATTTAGCACATCGCCAAAAGGCGAGTGCTGAAAGATATCCGCGGAGGTGAAATCCATGATCGGCGTCCAATCTGATTCGATAAGCATGGACGCAGGCGGTTCGGGGCCTGTGGCCGGGGATGAATCCGAGGATCCGGCGACACAGGCCTCATAGGAGGTGAAGTCAATATTCGGCTCGATCGCCACTGAGTGTGTGGCCTCTGAGGCAGGGTCCATCCACCCGTCCTCGGACGGCGTAATCGACTCCGGATCTAGGGCCGGAGTAGGCACATGTGTGATCTCTCGAACACCGTCCGGCGGCAGAGTTAAGTCGTGCTCGTCGTGACTGTGCGGCGCACCTGACATATGCTCGAATCCGTCGAAGATCGAGTCTCCATGGATATCGGCAGTATAGTTCAAGTTTACAAACCTGACTTGATGGCAAGGGGCATAGCTCTCGATCTACTCCAGATGGCCAAGCGAGTTGGCCCGTAGTGCGAAGCCGCCGAACACGAAGATCTGTCCGGGGAGGAAAACCTCACCCTGGATCGCATCGTTGCCGATGATCGAAGGAGCCATCTAGCCTTATGGTGACGGCACAGTGGAACTCTCAATGACACCAATGTCGGTGTCAAAACCGGCGGATCTCAGGTAGGGGGTCCTGAACTATCCGTCTAAGGCGGATGGTAACAGGAGGCGGGGGACACGATGTTTACCCAGGTTCGGGCCCTCTCGATGGAGGTAATACCCTACTTCCTGCTTGATTGATCTTGATGATAGGAGTATTACAAGAGTTGATCTACCACGAGATCGTAGAGGCTAAACCCTAGAAGCTAGCCTATGGTATGATTGTTGTCCTATGGACTAAACCCTCCGGTTTATATAGACCTTTGGAGGGGCTAGGGTTACATGTAGTCGGTTACAAGGGAGGAGATCTACATATCCGTATTGCCAAGCTTGCCTTCCAGACCAAGGAGAGTCCCGTCCGGACACGGGACAAAGTCTTCAATCTTGTATCTTCATAGTCCAACAGTCCGGCCAAAGCACATAGTCCGCCTGTCCGAGGACCCCCTAATCCAGGACTCCCTCAAGGGCCACCTACCACCACGTCAAGAAAGCATCCGAGTGGAGGGGCATGAAACAGGACGTCGACGACTTTGTGAGGCAATGCCCAGTCTGCCATAAAGCCAAGCATGAACTGCGCAAGCGCGTGGGCAAGTTGGCACCGCTACCAATCCCCACAGCACCATGGCAAGACCTAACCATGGGTTTTGTCGAAGGATTGCCCAAGTCAGAGGGGTATGATGCAATTATGATGGTGGTCGACCGCTTCACGAAGTTTGCTCACTTCGCGTGCTCTTGCGGCACCCGTTCACAGCGACTCAAGTAGCGCGTGTTCTGGGACAACGTCGTCAAGCTCCACGGCATTCCGGCATCGATCGTCAGCGCATCGCGACAAGGTTTTCACCAGCGCGCTCTAGCGCGAGCTGCTGGCAGGCACGGGCACCAAGCTTCTCTACTCCACAGCTTATCACCCGCAGACCAACGGCCAAAGTGAACGCGTAAACCAGTGCATGGAAATGTACTTGCGCTGCGTGGTTCACGACACTACCCGGCAATGGTGACGCTGGCTTCCCTCTGCTGAATTCGGGTACAATTCCTCGTTTCACTCCTCGCTGGGCTGCTCTCCTTACAAGGCGTTGTACGGGGTTGAAGCCAACGAGGGGAGCATGACCACCTGGCCGGCAGCCCACCCATCCCTGCCGGACGGAAAACAGTGGGACTGGTCGCTGCATCAAGATAACCTGCACGCACACCTAGCACGAGCACAGAGCAAGCACAAGAAATTTGCTGACCTGAACCGAACTGAGCGAGTGTTTCAAGTGGGAGATCAGGGTCTTCTGAAGCTTCAGCCCTATGTTCAAAAATCAGTGGCAAGTCGCCCCTGTCCAAAGCTGGCATTCAAGTTCTTCGGCCCTTTCTCCGTTGTCGCGAAGATTGGCCCTTGGCGTACAAGCTGGATCTGCGTGATGACAGCAGAATTCATCCAGTGTTTCACGTCTCGCAGTTGAAACCATTCACGCCCAACTACAGCCCGGTGTTCTCTGAACTACCTGTCACTACTGATCTATCGACTGGCGAGACATGCCAGTGGAGATCGTGGACGAAGAATGATGAAGAAAGGCAATGCGCCTGGGATTCAGCTTCAAGTGGCTTGGGACACGGTTCCGCCGTCTCGACATGGGAGGACTACGATGTGCTTCGCGGCATTATCCGCAAGCCAGCATCTGGGAAGACGACGCAATGGAGGAGGGAGCGACTTCTCAAGGAGGGGAGAATGTCACCACGGTAGTGCGTGGCACCACCGCGTGACAGCCAGTTGGCCGAGCCAAGTGTAGCGTGCGTGTGTGAGCTAGCTGTATGCGTGTGAGTGTGGCCAGGGGCCAGGGTGTTGGGTACTTAACCTCCTGGAGGGGTGATGTATTGGACAGGCTGTTGTTTAGTGAACTAATTCCCTCACCTCGCTTTCTCCCTCACTCATCCCCTTCGTCACGCCATCCTCGTCCCCTTTTCCCCTTCCTGCCTACTCTGGTCACCTCGATCCAGATCGGGGCGTGACATTTACCTATGACAATATGCATGCTGGAGCAAATAATGTTAAGGTCCGTTTGGACAGAGCAACAGCAACGAATTCTTGGCGCAATCTTTTTCCCTTGTACTCAGTTCAACATGTTGTATCTCCTTGCTCAGATCATTTTACCTTGGTTATAAACGGAGGCGCGGACACAGGGCATGCAGGACCAAAAGCACGGCGCTATGAAGTGTTCTGGAACAAGATACCAAGTTACCGGATGTGATAAAACAAGCCTGGGATTCAGTTCGTGATGTGCACAGTATGGGCAAGCTACAAAGGCACTTGCCAAGACTATGAAGTCGCTTGGTACATGGAGCAGAAAGTTTGGTAACGTGGCTAGGGAGTTATCTAAGTCTAGAACTCAGCTTGAGGAGCTTATGTATATGAAAGCAGATAGGCAGGACATCAGAAGAATGACAGACAAAATGAATGAGCTGATTTACCAGGAGGAGATGTTGTGCATAGATCATGGATTACCTGGCTTAAGGAAGGTGACAGAAATACGAGGTACTTCTGAAGCTATGGAGGGCATGCAAGAATAAAATCCGTGAGCTTACCGATAGTATTGGTATTGTGCATACTAAATTTAATGAGATGGCTAGCTTAGCCAATGATTATTTGTAAAGAATTTTTTCTTGTGACCCGAATCTGAATGATTCTTCCATCCTGGAGCTACTAGAAGCCAAAGTGACACAACAGGACAATGAAAAGTTATGTGCCCAGTTCACAGATAAGGAAATCTCGAATGCACTTTTTCATATTGGTTTTTTAAAAGCCCCGGGTCCGGATGGTTTCCCGGCGCGATTTTTTCAGCGCAATTGGAGCCTGCTTAAGGTGGGTGTTATCGCCGGTTAAGGAATTTTTCAGGACTTGCGTAATGCCGGAAGGGGTAAAATGTACCTCTATTGTTCTTATTCCTAAAATTCCTAACCCGGTTAGTATTTCTAATTACAAGCCGATAAGTCTATGCAACGTTTTATCTATAAGGTTATCTCAAAATGCTTGGTGAATAGACTACGGCCCTTGTTGGATGATATTATTTCTCCAGAGCAAAGTGATTTTATCCCTGGGAGAATGATAACAGATAATGCTCTTGTTGCCTTTGAATGCATCCATCATATTAAACAAGAGAAGGATCCTACTAAAATCTTTTGTATGTATAAACTTGATCTGTCTAAGGCATATGACAGAGTTGATTGGGTGTTCTTGGAGCAGGTGATGCAAAAGTTGGGTTTCTCTCACCGGTGGGTGGACTGGATAATGGTGTGTCTCACATCGGTGAGGTATTCAGTGAAATTAAATGGAACCCTCTTGGATTCATTTGCACCGTCACGTGGGCTTCGGCAAGGCGACCCTCTCTCTCCGTTTTTATTCCTGTTTGTGGCTGATGGTTTATCTGCTATTCTCAAACATAGTGTCTCAGCAGGCGATATAACTCCCATTAATGTTTGCAGAAGAGCTCCTGGAATCTCACATCTTTTGTTTCCAAATGATACTATGCTATTTTTTGAGGCATCGTGTGTTCAAGCGGAGAAAGTTGAACATGCACTGGACCTATATAGCAACGCAACTGGGCAAAGCCTCAACTTCAACAAGTGTTCGCATTTGGAGAGATAGTTGGATTCCTAGGCCCTTTTCTTAGAAGCCTATTTCCATCAAGGGGTTATGTCGTCTACGTTTCGTATCCGAACTATTAAATGAAAAAGGGTCATGGAAGTATGATGTACGCAGCAATACTTTGTGTCGGCGGACGTTGCTGAAATTATGAATATACGTGCGTCTCCTCGTCTTGGGGAAAACACACTAACTTGCTGCCCGGGTAATTATGGTGTTTTCTCTGTCAAAAGTGCATACCGAATGGCATTTGAAGAAGTCCACGGAAGCTTGGCCGCTGGGTCAAGTTCTAGGCCTGATGGGAGTCGGCTCTATTGAAATATATTTGATCTTGTGCTGTACCACCATCGGTCAGGAACTTTGCATGGAGATTGTGTACAAATTCGCTACCTACATGGCGAAAGAAATTTACTAGGGGACTGGAGTTGGTAAACCTCTGTCCTAGGTGTGCGTGTGACCCTGAGGATACTTTTCATGCTTTTTGCGGCTGTCCTCAGTCGCGCCTAATATGGGATACTATGTCACAAGTGTGGCATCTGCCGTCCCTTTCATCAATACAGAATACTAGGCGTGAATGGTTGATGCATGTTCGGAACCTCTTATAGATATGGAGCATTCGATGGTGCTCTTTACGTTATGGCAGGCCTGGTATATCCGCAATGAGGTTGTCTATTACAAACCGTCACCACCCATGGAAGCTTCTAAATATTTCCTTGTAAGCTACTTGGGTTCGATCCTTGGCTTGAAGGTCTACATTTCTTCTGATCCAGCTAAAGGGAAGCAGGTCGTTACATATGATAATGTGCTACTTTGGCCACATAAAATCACAGTTACTCGACCTACTGAATCTTGGCTGCCTCCTTGTTCAGGATGGGTAAAACAGAATACCGATGGCTCATTTTCCGAAGAGGGCTCTGCCGGAGCGGGTATGGTGCTCAGGAACAGCATGGGCAATATTGTTTTCTCGGCATGTAGGGAATTATTTTCATGTAGAGATGCTCTTGAAGTGGAGTTGTGTGCATTATGGAGGGTCTCTCCTTTTGTTTGCAGAGAAGTGATCTTCCTATATTCATAGAGATGGACTCATGTGTGGCAGTAAAGCTTATTCAAGCCAAAGAAGTTGATAGAACGGTTTATTCTTCTTTACTGACAGAAATTAGACATCTTTTGAGTCTTTGTTAATCTTGTATTACTCATATTTCTCGATCGCAAAATAGGGTTAGTGACAGTTTAGCAACTTTTGTTCGTACCAAATGTAGAACCATGACATGGTTAGGTTCTGGTCCTGAGGAAACTGTCCAGCTACCTGTTGTTGATTGTAATTCTATGAGTTGAGTAATACAAGTTTTTCACCCGCAAAAGAAAAACTATCAGCCTAAGTTTCCCCATGTTTTAATACAGAACTTCGCTAGCCCGTGCAAGCACGGGATTGATGACTAGTTTTTCTTAATAAAAAATGGATCTGAAATTTCATGTCACCGGATTTACAATTTTGTAATATAAAAATGGATCTAAAATTACTGGGACAGCCTGATCTCTATATTACATACGTACCTTCCTTGCACAATAAATCATATAATATATACTGAACTGTTCAGGCAAATCCTAGTGCTCCTCCGTCACTACAACTGGTGGGCATGGCTGGGCGAAGCCCATGCGGCGAGGTGGGGGAGGCTTTTCCTCCCCTCTTGTCTCGACTCATGGGTGGCCTTGGTGGGCCCTCTATGGCGAGGCCGAGCAGTGGGCTATTTTTTTTAAAAATAATATATTTTTTTATAAAATTTAAAATATAATACACAGTTTTGAAAAATTACATAAATAATACAGCGTCAGCTTGCTGTAAGCCGACTGGAGCCAGTCGGTCACGGGGTAGCCGATTAGGTTCCAGTCAGCTTACGGGAGGCCGACTGGTCCATTCGGCTTACTGGAAACCGATTGGAACTAATCGGCTTACGGAAAGCCGATAGGTGCATGGCTCATGCATCATACGTAGCGTGAGTTGTGCTAATCCCATTTGATAAGCTAGCTAGCTAGCCTCTGCCCAATCGATCCACCAGCCAGCGGGTGCTTGTGGTATACGTGGACATTTCACCGTATACGCTCGACCGGCCGGAAAGCAACGATCGACCAGATGTTGTTTATGTTGTCTCGTGAAAATTGTTCTGGCCAGAAGCACTAGTAAGTACTAGTTCATGTCGTGGGAAAAATTGATTGCTAGCTCGAGGGCTAGCTTTTACACTTGCAGGTGATCGATAATGAGTCAGCTTTGCTTTGTTCGTCGCGGTCGTTGTTGTCGTTCGTCACCGTCGTCGAAAAATACTCAACGTCGAAAGGACCTGCGCCAACAATTGGCACATGCCCGACCTTGGTGCCGCAGCCGTCGAGTACTTTCCGACGACTAGGCACGTACGAGCTACAGCCGAGTACTTTCCGGCCGGACGAGCGTATATGGCGAAATCGTATTGACAATGTAAAAGCTAGCCCTCTCATCGATTAGTATACAACAACTACATGCACACACGCACAGAAAACTAGCTAGATCGATTAATACATCAGCTGCATGCACACACGCACAGAAAGCTAGCTAGTAAATCAACTCATCCACTTATCGGCTTCGCGGACGCCGACTGCATGCACACCTGGCTGACTGGCTGTGAGTCTGGTGGCCGAGGCACTAATCGGCTTACTGGTGGCCGATTGGGCCTACTCGGCTTACGGACGGCCGATTGGGCTCTACTTGGCTTACTGCTGCCCGACAGAAGCCAATCGGCTTTCCCAACGCCGACGCCGTATTATTTTTAAAATAAATCTAGACGGCGTAATATTTCTCAAATTTACTAAAAAAATGTATTATTTAAAAAAAATTAGCGAGCAGTGGCAGGATAAGTAAAGGATTTCACAGGGAGACGGTGGCGCGATGCTCAAGTGGGGCATCTCGGTCAGCTTTGCTATGTTGGCGCTACGGACGGCTACAGCAACAGGCAGGGACTACAGCCTGGCTTGGTCGGCGGATGCGCACAAAGCGACACCCGCTCATTCGTCCCCCTGCCTGTGTGTAGGTCCGGGTCGTGTTCACGCCAACGTCTGCGTCTAGATTCGGGCGCTGCCCTGAACTGGTGGCCCGGTGGCTGCGGTTGGCGTGGGAGGTTTGTCTCCCATATGTGTGGTGCTCGGCTAGGTGGGATCATGTTTTGGCACCTGGTGACATGCGGCGTGTCCTGAGCGGAGATTTGATTGCCCGAAATGTTGGTTGCAGGAAGGGGCTTAGTTGGCCTCGGGGAACCTTCCTCGGTCAAATCTAGGAGGCCCGTTGCCCAAGCAGCCTGACGCGGATCGGTGTTGCCCCGTTGAGCAGTTGATGGCTGTTGTCCCATGATGTGGTCCTGGTTGTTTTTGCAGGTCTTTGTTCCCGGCCATGGTATGGGGGTTGGACACATGTGGGATGTGACGATAGGGGTCTATGGCTCCCTTTGTGTGTGGATCCACAGTTTCATAGTCAGTGTCACAGTCCATCACTTCTACCTTCGTTACTGTCCGTTGTCGTGCAGTACCATCAACTAATGAACATGCTAAGGCTTGCAAATCTGTTAGACCAGTGGTAGACCCAACTTTTTCCTTGAAACCTTCTTCGAGTGCCTGAATCTTCTCCAACACCATTGGTGAGTTGTTTGCAACTGTCGTAAAACAATGATGACAAGTAAACAATAGGTATTAAACGAGATGAAAAATTCAAACTACGGAAACATGTACATACTTGCTATTGTATAAAGAAATTAAACTAGTAACTTCTATGTTGTGAACATAATTTACTGTAGAGCAAAAGCAATATGAAAGGACATAATCACTGAGCAGGAGCAGCATACGATCAAAGTTTGGCTAAACAAGAAGCTCATCACTGAAGTAAAAGAAGTAACTAGTTGGTAGATTGGATCTTATCACCTTGTATTTAATTAGAACATCCTACACATACGGAACCCTAGATAGAATGGCCTTCCTTCTTAACCCAAATAAAAACCCTGAAAGTTAGTTCTTGTACAAGTAACAAAATGTTACGTTACATCTTCAAGACAAAAAGCAACTAGATGCGCATATCTAAATGAATGTGCAAAATTTATGGTGGAAGAGGAGGGAAATTGTGACCTCGTCATTTAGGGTGAGATATTGGAGCACTTTTACCTTCCGAGCGGATAGAGCTCATCCGAATGTCCTTTCTCATGTCATGAACCACGAGGGGACCAATGATTTGTTGCTTGCGCGGAGCCAGAACCACCAGCGGGAAAGGGGGAGGATATAGGTGAGAAGAGAAAGACAAGGAGGAGCTTTGTTTATTTGAAAGATATGTGGTCACAGTTAAAAGGATAGGCGTTATTTACAGAGGGGTGGGGTTATCGAGCAAGGCATTCAAACATAGTGGAGGGAACAAAACAATTGAGGGAAAGTCAAGTAGGAGGGAACGGAATTTTAGAGCTTAAAATATCAGATTACATCTACTTTCATACTTCTGAATTTTTCTATGCTTCCATTGGTTTTTATATATAAAAGGTTTACAAACAAACTTAATAATCTATTCAAAAAGTTGAAGTTATGAATGGGGTCATATATATCTTGGGCAATAGGAGATGGTTAAATTTTCTCTCTGCATTGCACATCCTTATGTTAGTTTGTACTACGTTTTATAAAATGTTGATGTAGAAGCATGATTCTCACATCTTCATGGCGAATCTTAGTGGATTGTGATGCATGCTTTTTGTAGTTGTGAATGTAACTTCAACAAAGCACATGGATCATATGAAGTGTCATGGGTGTTTAGTTACATATACTAGATTGCGTTGCTGGTTGTCACATCATATCTCGAGATCGACGTACTCTTTCTAATAGCAGATAACTGCGCCACACCTTTTACTCACTAGGTGGCCCATTGCGCCATTGACGCATAGACCAAGTGCTGCAAGAAAGTTAAGCGAACTATTTGAGGTTTTTTTTTCTTCAACTGTCTGCATCTATCTGCAAAGGACTATGTCTTTACTGCGTCTGTATTTGTCTTGATGATAATCCTTGCCCGTAGTTTTCTTTGGTAACTTATAAGCCGATGAATTGCCTATAAGTGATTATATTTGTACTGTTTGTAATTGCCTTGTATATGTACCAAGGACAAACAATGATGATCATTGCCCATGTGCCGTTGTCCGCGCCAGGGTAACCCAACACCGGATCGATAGAAAGGCCGACTTGTCATGGCCAGTGATGGACCGGACAATAATGTTCAGTGACCACACGATTCGTTGCTTGGCTAGGGTAACCCAATGACCGGATTGATAGACCAGCCAAGGTAACAACAAACCGGACGAAACACACGACATGCTTCGACCACGAACAAACATAGGATGAACCTCCCACTACAACCATTCAGAACTTCGCAGTTGGAGGGACGAATCGGTTAGGAACGGAGCAGTAATAAAAGTTGCTCGACGTGTTCATGTTGGTGTTGGACGGCCTCTATATCGCCTGCTCAAACGCTAGACGTTGTCGAGACTGCATCTCTGGCTCCATGCGCGTGTTGGCTGGGTGCGTGAACTGCCATTACTGGAATTCCCCAACTGGGGCCTAGCGCTTGTTCCACCAAGCAGAGGCGTCTGATCTACATGGGGTAGGTATGCCCGGTTCAGCAGGCGGGCACTTTTGCCTCGCGTGCACTGTGTAGGCCCATGCGCCCAGCACATGTGGATATGGTTTTTATGGAACGCCTCTAGTATCCTACATACCTAAGAAGTTCATCCCAACTACCTATTTATCTTTACATGTAGACTATCCACATAAGCAGGTCAGCCACATCATCTTCCCACTACCGGTTTACAAGAGGGACCATCCAGAAGTTGACTAATGTAGACCAGCGTAAAGAACGGCTAGATCAGCTTCAGTTACCAGCTGACAGGAGGACGGACCAGCACTGCACAAGGACCTCAATCTCCCTCAATTCAACCCAGCATCTCCGTTTCCAGTGGTAATCTCCCTCATAAAGAAAAGAAAAATGGCATGCGACCCATGGAGCCTGTAACGTCATCTCCTCTCCATCTTCTGCACAACAACGCATCCAATCTTCTCCATATTCCACGGCAATTACTTTTCCGCTTATTGATACCCTCTCCCTCTTTACCTTCTCCACCGAATCCCATTCCTCTGCCTCCCACTACTATTTCTTGCAGGAAGCAAATGGATGGATTCCCTCTACCCGAGCTCTGTGCCAAATCCGGTGCCTCTTTCATCTCTCTTGCTGTTCACGAAATGAACATGAAGGATTTTCTTCTCCCTCCACATTTTCTCCATTCCCAGCACCACCACAGCCAGGTGCCACGCCCTTCTCCATATTCATATTTTTTGTTTTCGAAGAGTTGGCGTGAATTGAAGCCCTGACATCGATGTTTCCTGCTGGTACAGCGTGTGCTGGATGGGGCGAATTTGGAACCCTCACTGTCTCCTTTGCTCATCTACGCCGCCATGTCGGCTTGCTCATGAGTCCGCCCCTCTACGGGTACGATGTGTTCATTAATCATCAATACATGGACTCTTGTTTCCTACCCATCCAATTTGTTCATGTACCAGATTCAATGCATTTTATTTAATTGGAGGAAACGATCTTTTTTTCCGTCTGCAATTATTTGTCTGCAATATCAAAAAATCATTAATTTTTTTTGTTGCAACAAACTATTATTTCAGGGTGTACTACTGTTCAACTTCCTTCAAACTGGATGGTAAATGATGCATGTGGGACAATTGCCTCACTCATCTTGATCTGGCATATCCATTTTTTGTAGGCAAGCAATCACTACAGATGCAGTCAAATTAAATTACTATGTATGTTCTCTTCGTTTTCTTCTAATGGTATTACGTTGTATGGTGTAGGAGCATAGCGTTCGTTTTCTTCTGTTCGATCATATGAATGCTTATGATGAGGTTGGGTTGTTTGTAGGCAGACATCTTTTTTTGTTCTGGATAGTTTGCAGACATGCAGGCATCAATTACAGATGTAGTTGAATGACAGTACATATACTATCACAGGGATATCAAGATGGGCAAGGTACTACTTTTCTTTCATGGATTATGTGTTATGGCGCTAGCTGGAGCTAACTACTATTTAGTTTGCCTAAATAAATCTCAAGGTGTAGGATATGTTGTACGACCTAACCAAGAGATTACAGAAAGAACTAATTTTTTTTATTGGTGAGAGTTTCTTCCTCAGCTTTGCAAAAGATGTACTCCTTGCGATCCATACACACTTAATATAACTTTGTTTAACAGGTGTTGATCTTAGTTATGTTTTCGACTGATGCAATATTTAGCAATCCCCGTTCAAGGAACTATTCTAATTGCCCCTATAAAAAGAACCATTTGTATTTCGCAGATAAGGATGGATGTAATCTAGCATCCAGTAGACGTGACCCCCTTTTCAGTTTTCTCAAATGTTTAGAATTTTAGTTACTTGCCTTAATTAACCCTTATTTATCTCCATATAGGTCTATGTCTGTTAGCTCCTTGCCCCTGCTGCAAATAACAACATACACATATGTCTTTCTCCAGGATGTAATGTGGTGGACCAAATAAAATTCCGCCCCAGTCATTAACTTATTCGTCAAGGGAGACTCAGAAGAAGTACATGGACGCTACTGCAAAGATGATGAATACTACGAACCATCAATGCGTGTTACTTCCAGATAAAATGTTGCACGTGAAGACAACGACACAAATCTGAGGATCGTGCGTTCAGGTCCAGCAAATACATCTTCGAGTACATTAAGAATCGAACCCTAGATGTCTAGATAGTTCTCAACGAAGAATCCCTACTACGGTTGTAGGGGTGCAGGGTTGCAAGAAGAGCAGGATCAGTAGTCAGCACAAGGATCGTTTACCCAGGTTCGGGCCACGAGGGTGCGTAAAACCCTAGTGCTGCTTTGGTGGATGTATTGAGTGTTCTTGAGCCCTTGAACTAGCTACGGTGGCTGAGTAGGTTCAAAGAGCCGAATCCTTCTCCAGAGCGCCATGAGCCTCCTTTTATAGTCGAAACAGGCTGCCATATTGGCAAACAGGAGGTGGAAAGGCGTACAGTGCTACGAGCTTATCGCTCGTATTATAGGACAAGACGCATTTAATGCGTCGCCGAGGTGTCCCCTTGCTTTATTGGGGACGGAACGAGGCCCGTCCCGTCCGTTATGCTCCTCCTCGCTCGACACGCGCCCGGGCCAGCGGTGCATGCGGTGCCATGTAGTCGGGTAGGTAGCTGAGGTGGCGCGGTGGTAGGGCCTTCACGAAGACCTGCATGCCGCCACGCAGGCGCTTGCTAAGTTGGCCTGGAAGCTGCATGTTGCCATGCAGGTGCTTGCCCAGCTGGTTGGGTTGGCAGCTTCATGCGAACGGCGGTGAATAGTTGGTTGGTGCAGGCCTGGCAGTGGCCCTGTTGGCGCTCTCGGCAAGGCTCTTGTCAGGGGGGGCCGGCAAGGGTCTTGCCATGGTGCACAGTCGTCTTCGGTAAGGATCTTGCCGGGGGTCTTGTGGCTCTCCTCGGCAAGGATCTTGCTGAGGATCGTTGTCTTCCAATTCTCATCTGATCTTGAATATTCCTTGTCTTCACAAAGATCTGCATGCCACCATGGAGGCGCCTCCCGAGCCCTGGCCCAACGTAGTTGATGGTGTTGGAGACTATGGGCTCAAGGGTGGCGCGTTCCGCTGGGTGTGGGGCGAGCCGCCCCGGCAAGGGTCTTGCCGGGACTGCTGAGGCCGTCCCCGGCAAGGTCTTGCCGGTGGAAACTGCTCCGTCCCTCTACTTCTTTGCGTTCTTGGTCTTGGCGTTGTCTTGATCGTCTTAGGCTTCGGTTTTACCTTGGTTCACCTCCCCTGTTCTGCTTTTTGCGGCCGTGGGCGCGGCTACGACTGTCTGTGCACAGGTAAAGGGGTACAAATGTGCGCCCCTTCTTTTATACACTGACAGGAGCCCCCGGGCCTGGGCCACACATAAGGGCGACACGTTGATGGGCCAGGCCCAAAACGGTGCGCGGGCAGGCGGGGCGGTTTTTACCGTGGTAAAACTTTTCGCGCGGTGCGCTTCCCCACGACGGGCATTAAATGCGCGACGTGGAGGGGCGCGCGTGACGTGGGCGGCTTGCGTGGGGCGGTTCCCGCATGCATGCGTCACATCGCAGTAAAGAGGCGGCTCGCGCCTTCCCTGTAAAAAGAGGGAGGCGTGGAGGCGCGACTCATTTATGGGATGGACTCAGGTCGCAGTCTTCAAGGCGCCCATGCCCTCGATCACGGGCGGAGAAGCGGTCGCCTCACCCGTCCTTTCGACCTTGCACGCTCGCCACACGTCCTTCATGCAGGTGGCGAGCTATGCAGGCGGGAAACCGGGCCGTCGCTGGTTGGAGCAGCGGGTCGATCCTGATTCCATGCGTCCCCGATGGCTGGATTGGCTGAGCGGGGCGGTTGGGCCTCATCCCCGCTCCTTTGTAAAGACAAGGAGAGAGGAGGCGCCATATCGCATTCTTCAGTATCCATCCTCCTTCTGCTTCTGGTTCTTCCTCTCATACGCCAAGGAGAAGGGAACCCCGGTCCCTTGACGGTGGCAGCGAGGTCACCGCCGACAGCGTCCCTCCTCCTCCCGAGCTCCAGCGGTGGCAGAGCTGGCCGCGAGGAAGGGGAGGCGAGGCCGTGGCGAGTCGTGGCAGGAGTCGTGGTGCCCGGGGAAGAGGAGGACGGGGCGGTGCGCCGGCCTCGCCCCCGCCAATGATGCCTTGCCCGATGGAGGGCCACGTTGGAGACCAGCCTTGCAAGTTCTTCATCAGGCTGCGCCAGCCTCCACGTGGCCGTCTTCGCCTTCCCGCCGCGTTTGCTCGGGTGATGGAGCGTGACCCACCCCAGACCCTCAGGTTGCACATGAGGGGCTGTGGGAACGGGGGCACTGTGGTCGACGTCAACTTCCGGCTCCTCGGGTCATGTACCTCCGCCGTGGATGGAAGGCGTTCGCCGCATCGAGAGCCTTACTGGCGGGGCTCGTCCTCTACTTCAAATTAATGGAGGGCAGCCTGCTCTCCGTCAAGGTCTTCAGGGACCATGGAACTCTCCTGAAGTGCTGTGTGGAGAGCTCCTCCGGTGGAGATTCCGACGATGGAAGCTCTTCCTCGAGCAAACGTGACGAGGAGGACAGCGGGGCAGATGACGGGGACGAGTCCGACTAGGCGTCGGGCACCCTGTGCCTGGGCGGGTGCGGCAGCAGCAGCATCTGCACCTGGCCGCTCCTCCGGCGGAGCTTTGCCGGGGCAAGGGCCAGCTCCTTGGACTTATCGGGGCCGTCTCCTTGGGCGGCTAGCGTCGAGGGGCTGCGGAAGAGGAAGAGGGTGGGCGGCAAGGCTGTCAACTCGGAGTACGCAGACACCGACACCTTCGTCGTGTGTTCGGCGACCTGCCGCCTCGACTTCCAGCTCCTTTCCCGGCACCGTCATCACCGGCCCATCCGCGGGCGGCCACCGAGGTGTTCTCTTGGTGCTTTCTATTGTTCGTAGTTCGCCTAGGCGCCCCTTTTTCCCTTTTCGCCTCCTTGACCTGCCTCCTGAGAAGAGGGACAAGAAAGGGATCATGGGCATCTCATCTGTTTTTTAGTCTGTAAGCCTTCAGGCCCTGTTAAATTTAAAGCTTGTAATCCCCTTGTTCATGTTTTTTTTTTCGTACGAACTGTACCTGTATGGGATGTTTTTAATGAAAAGGGGTGTTTGTCGGGTTCTTCGTGCGTGAGCGAGGCCCATGCCAAGGATGAATCCTTGTTATTTTTCATAATAAACGTTATCGCCGAGCAACAGGCCCTGCCGTTTCTCTTCTTCGGCCGACAGTTCTCGTGCTTTTTGCGGAGTCAGGGGTGAAGTAGAGTTAGGCTCCTCATTCATCTCTTCGCCACCACAACTGCTACCAGATTCCGACCCAGGAAGAAACTCTCGGGTACAGGGAAAAAGGGAGTACGGTGGTTTTAAGATATAAACGAGGCTTCACATGTCCCAGTTCCATACAAAAACGTACAACAGGGGGATGGAAAACTTATCTGAATCCGCAGCCCCCGGCAACCTTGGCTCGCCGTGGTTGGATCCTTACATCTTCAGCCCCCGGCAGCCTTGCCTTGCCGGGGTCGGAGCGTCAGTTCGTTCTCCTTTTCCCAAGTGGCTCAGCAGAAGTGCCCTGCGAACCAAAGAAAACAGAAAAGACGCACACCCGACCTCTAGGCTAGGGGTTAGTCGCCGCTAAGCACTATCAACCCTAACCGAGGAAGGGACTCAACCTAGCATGCATGCTATAACTTAGGCGCTGCGCAACCGTTTATTTATGCTCAGGGTCTGCGCCTGGCTTTGTACAGAGGGTTACATGCCTTGCCGGCAAAGCTTGTACAAAAGGTGGCTTCCCGGGGGGCCCGTCAAGCCGCGCCTTATGGGTAAAACTTGCGAAGATGCTCGATGTTCCAGGAATTACTCACTGGGACGGCATCTTCGGTCTCCAGGCGGACTTCGCCGGGCCTGGTGACTCGTATTACCTGATAAGGGCCTTCCCACTTCGGCATCAACTTGTTGGTATTTTTGGCCGACTGAACACACTGAAGAACAAGGTCGCCTTCCTCAAACCTTCGGGCATGAATCTTGCGGCTATGGTAGCGGCGCAAGGCTTGCTGGTAGCGTGCTACTCTCATAGCCGCCCGAAGACGATCTTCCTCAAGGAGCATTGCGTCATCTTGCGCAACTGCTCTTGCTCAAGCTCATCATAAGCAAGCACTCAAGGTGACCCGTATATGAGTTCCGTCGGAAGAACTACCTCTGCCCCATATACTAGGGCAAAGGGTGTCTGACCGGTGGCTCGATTTGGCGTTGTCCTGCACAGTGGAACTCTCAATGACACCAATGTCGGTGTCAAAACCGGCGGATCTCAGGTAGGGGGTCCTGAACTATCCGTCTAAGGCGGATGGTAACAGGAGGCGGGGGACACGATGTTTACCCAGGTTCGGGCCCTCTCGATGGAGGTAATACCCTACTTCCTGCTTGATTGATCTTGATGATAGGAGTATTACAAGAGTTGATCTACCACGAGATCGTAGAGGCTAAACCCTAGAAGCTAGCCTATGGTATGATTTTTGTTGTCCTATGGACTAAACCCTCCGGTTTATATAGACACTGGAGGGGGCTAGGGTTACACAGAGTCGGTTACAAGGGAGGAGATCTACATATCCGTATTGCCAAGCTTGCCTTCCAGACCAAGGAGAGTCCCGTCCGGACACGGGACAAAGTCTTCAATCTTGTATCTTCATAGTCCAACAGTCCGGCCAAAGCACATAGTCCGCCTGTCCGAGGACCCCCTAATCCAGGACTCCTCAAGGGCCACCTACCACCACGTCAAGAAAGCATCCGAGTGGAGGGGCATGAAACAGGGCGTCGGCGACTTTGTGAGGCAATGCCCAGTCTGCCATAAAGCCAAGCATGAACTGCATGGCCAGCGTGGGCAAGTTGGCACCGCTACCAATCCCCACAGCACCATGGCAAGACCTAACCATGGGTTTTGTCGAAGG
The DNA here is from genome assembly GCA_021605145.1 of Aegilops bicornis. Classification (NCBI taxonomy): domain Eukaryota; kingdom Viridiplantae; phylum Streptophyta; class Magnoliopsida; order Poales; family Poaceae; genus Aegilops; species Aegilops bicornis. Next base: position 93,128,993 of record CM038675.1, read on the forward strand.
ATTGCCCAAGTCAGAGGGGTATGATGCAATTATGATGGTGGTCGACCGCTTCACGAAGTTTGCTCACTTCGTGCTCTTGCGGCACCCGTTCACAGCGACTCAAGTAGCGCGCGTGTTCTGGGACAACGTCGTCAAGCTCCACGGCATTCCGGCATCGATCGTCAGCGACCGCGACAAGGTTTTCACCAGCGCGCTCTAGCGCGAGCTGCTGGCAGGCACGGGCACCAAGCTTCTCTACTCCACAGCTTATCACCCGCAGACCAACGGCCAAAGTGAACGCGTAAACCAGTGCATGGAAATGTACTTGCGCTGCGTGGTTCACGACACTACCCGGCAATGGTGACGCTGGCTTCCCTCTGCTGAATTCGGGTACAATTCCTCGTTTCACTCCTCGCTGGGCTGCTCTCCTTACAAGGCGTTGTACGGGGTTGAAGCCAACGAGGGGAGCATGACCACCTGGCCGGCAGCCCACCCATCCCTGCCGGACGGAAAACAGTGGGACTGGTCGCTGCATCAAGATAACCTGCACGCACACCTAGCACGAGCACAGAGCAAGCACAAGAAATTTGCTGACCTGAACCGAACTGAGCGAGTGTTTCAAGTGGGAGATCAGGGTCTTCTGAAGCTTCAGCCCTATGTTCAAAAATCAGTGGCAAGTCGCCCCTGTCCAAAGCTGGCATTCAAGTTCTTCGGCCCTTTCTCCGTTGTCGCGAAGATTGGCCCCTTGGCGTACAAGCTGGATCTGCGTGATGACAGCAGAATTCATCCAGTGTTTCACGTCTCGCAGTTGAAACCATTCACGCCCAACTACAGCCCGGTGTTCTCTGAACTACCTGTCACTACTGATCTATCGACTGGCGAGACATGCCAGTGGAGATCGTGGACCGAAGAATGATGAAGAAAGGCAATGCGCCTGGGATTCAGCTTCAAGTGGCTTGGGACACGGTTCCGCCGTCTACGACATGGGAGGACTACGATGTGCTTCGCCGGCATTATCCGCAAGCCAGCATCTGGGAAGACGACGCAATGGAGGAGGGAGCGACTTCTCAAGGAGGGGAGAATGTCACCACGGTAGTGCGTGGCACCACCGCGTGACAGCCAGTTGGCCGAGCCAAGTGTAGCGTGCGTGTGTGAGCTAGCTGTATGCGTGTGAGTGTGGCCAGGGGCCAGGGTGTTGGGTACTTAACCTCCTGGAGGGGTGATGTATTGGACAGGCTGTTGTTTAGTGAACTAATTCCCTCACCTCGCTTTCTCCCTCACTCATCCCCTTCGTCACGCCATCCTCGTCCCCTTTTCCCCTTCCTGCCTACTCTGGTCACCTCGATCCAGATCGGGGCGTGACATTTACCTATGACAATATGCATGCTGGAGCAAATAATGTTAAGGTCCGTTTGGACAGAGCAACAGCAACGAATTCTTGGCGCAATCTTTTTCCCTTGTACTCAGTTCAACATGTTGTATCTCCTTGCTCAGATCATGTTACCTTGGTTATAAACGGAGCGCCGGACACAGGGCATGCAGGACCAAAAGCACGGCGCTATGAAGTGTTCTGGAACAAGATACCAAGTTACCGGATGTGATAAAACAAGCCTGGGATTCAGTTCGTGATGTGCACAGTATGGGCAAGCTACAAAAGGCACTTGCCAAGACTATGAAGTCGCTTGGTACATGGAGCAGAAAGTTTGGTAACGTGGCTAGGGAGTTATCTAAGTCTAGAACTCAGCTTGAGGAGCTTATGTATATGAAAGCAGATAGGCAGGACATCAGAAGAATGACAGACAAAATGAATGAGCTGATTTACCAGGAGGAGATGTTGTGCATAGATCATGGATTACCTGGCTTAAGGAAGGTGACAGAAATACGAGGTACTTCTGAAGCTATGGAGGGCATGCAAGAATAAAATCCGTGAGCTTACCGATAGTATTGGTATTGTGCATACTAAATTTAATGAGATGGCTAGCTTAGCCAATGATTATTTGTAAAGAATTTTTCTTGTGACCCGAATCTGAATGATTCTTCCATCCTGGAGCTACTAGAAGCCAAAGTGACACAACAGGACAATGAAAAGTTATGTGCCCAGTTCACAGATAAGGAAATCTCGAATGCACTTTTTCATATTGGTTTTTTAAAAGCCCCGGGTCCGGATGGTTTCCCGGCGCGATTTTTTCAGCGCAATTGGAGCCTGCTTAAGGTGGGTGTTATCGCTTCGGTTAAGGAATTTTTCAGGACTTGCGTAATGCCGGAAGGGGTAAAATGTACCTCTATTGTTCTTATTCCTAAAATTCCTAACCCGGTTAGTATTTCTAATTACAAGCCGATAAGTCTATGCAACGTTTTATCTATAAGGTTATCTCAAAATGCTTGGTGAATAGACTACGGCCCTTGTTGGATGATATTATTTCTCCAGAGCAAAGTGATTTTATCCCTGGGAGAATGATAACAGATAATGCTCTTGTTGCCTTTGAATGCATCCATCATATTAAACAAGAGAAGGATCCTACTAAAATCTTTTGTATGTATAAACTTGATCTGTCTAAGGCATATGACAGAGTTGATTGGGTGTTCTTGGAGCAGGTGATGCAAAAGTTGGGTTTCTCTCACGGTGGGTGGACTGGATAATGGTGTGTCTCACATCGGTGAGGTATTCAGTGAAATTAAATGGAACCCTCTTGGATTCATTTGCACCGTCACGTGGGCTTCGGCAAGGCGACCCTCTCTCTCCGTTTTTATTCCTGTTTGTGGCTGATGGTTTATCTGCTATTCTCAAACATAGTGTCTCAGCAGGCGATATAACTCCCATTAATGTTTGCAGAAGAGCTCCTGGAATCTCACATCTTTTGTTTCCAAATGATACTATGCTATTTTTTGAGGCATCGTGTGTTCAAGCGGAGAAAGTTGAACATGCACTGGACCTATATAGCAACGCAACTGGGCAAAGCCTCAACTTCAACAAGTGTTCTATACTATTTGGTGATTCTTGTCCTTTTGTCTTTAAGGAGGAAGTAAGGGTGGCGCTGAATGTATCTAGCTTGTTCTTTGAGGAGAAATATTTGGGCCTTCCAACCCCTCATGGCCATATGTCCAAAGGTAGATTCCAAAAACTCCAAATTAGTTAAACCAAACCTCTCATTCAATCGGGCGATGGCCACCTAGCACAGCCTGGTAGAGAAGCACTTATTAAGTCGGTGGCTCAAGCCTTACCAACTTATGTTATGGTCGTGTTCAAGTTGTCATTCTCAGTCTGTGATGAACTCACAAGGATGGTAAGAAGTTTTGATTGGGGGTCGGCCAATGGGAAGAGAAAAGTACATTGGCATGCATGGGACGATTTGTTGCGGCCAAAAGATAGGGGAGGGGCGGGTTTCCGAGACTTTCGCCTTTTCAACCAAGCACTATTAGCTTTGCAAGCCTGGAGATTAGTTTTTAAACCTGATAGCATGTGTGCCCAAGTGTTGAAAGCTAGGTATTATCCAGAAGGCAAACTAGAGGACAATGTTTTCATCGGAAATGCATCTTCTTCATGGCAGGGTATCAGCTATGGACTTGAAGCTAAAGAAGGGTCTTATTTGGGGAGTGGGAAACGGACGCAGCATTCGCATTTGGAGAGATAGTTGGATTCCTAGGCCCTTTTCTTAGAAGCCTATTTCCATCAAGGGGTTATGTCGTCTACGTTTCGTATCCGAACTATTAAATGAAAAAGGGTCATGGAAGTATGATGTACGCAGCAATACTTTGTGTCGGCGGACGTTGCCGAAATTATGAATATCGTGCGTCTCCTCGTCTTGGGGAAAACACACTAACTTGCTGCCCGGGTAATTATGGTGTTTTCTCTGTCAAAAGTGCATACCGAATGGCATTTGAAGAAGTCCACGGAAGCTTGGCCGCTGGGTCAAGTTCTAGGCCTGATGGGAGTCGGCTCTATTGAAATATATTTGATCTTGTGCTGTACCACCATCGGTCAGGAACTTTGCATGGAGATTGTGTACAAATTCGCTACCTACATGGCGAAAGAAATTTACTAGGGGACTGGAGTTGGTAAACCTCTGTCCTAGGTGTGCGTGTGACCCTGAGGATACTTTTCATGCTTTTTGCGGCTGTCCTCAGTCGCGCCTAATATGGGATACTATGTCACAAGTGTGGCATCTGCCGTCCCTTTCATCAATACAGAATACTAGGCGTGAATGGTTGATGCATGTTCCGGAACCTCTTATAGATATGGAGCATTCGATGGTGCTCTTTACGTTATGGCAGGCCTGGTATATCCGCAATGAGGTTGTCTATTACAAACCGTCACCACCCATGGAAGCTTCTAAATATTTCCTTGTAAGCTACTTGGGTTCGATCCTTGGCTTGAAGGTCTACATTTCTTCTGATCCAGCTAAAGGGAAGCAGGTCGTTACATATGATAATGTGCTACTTTGGCCACATAAAATCACAGTTACTCGACCTACTGAATCTTGGCTGCCTCCTTGTTCAGGATGGGTAAAACTGAATACCGATGGCTCATTTTCGAAGAGGGCTCTGCCGGAGCGGGTATGGTGCTCAGGAACAGCATGGGCAATATTGTTTTCTCGGCATGTAGGGAATTATTTTCATGTAGAGATGCTCTTGAAGTGGAGTTGTGTGCATTATGGAGGGTCTCTCCTTTTGTTTGCAGAGAAGTGATCTTCCTATATTCATAGAGATGGACTCATGTGTGGCAGTAAAGCTTATTCAAGCCAAAGAAGTTGATAGAACGGTTTATTCTTCTTTACTGACAGAAATTAGACATCTTTTGAGTCTTTGTTAATCTTGTATTACTCATATTTCTCGATCGCAAAATAGGGTTAGTGACAGTTTAGCAACTTTTGTTCGTACCAAATGTAGAACCATGACATGGTTAGGTTCTGGTCCTGAGGAAACTGTCCAGCTACCTGTTGTTGATTGTAATTCTATGAGTTGAGTAATACAAGTTTTTCACCCGCAAAAGAAAAACTATCAGCCTAAGTTTCCCCATGTTTTAATACAGAACTTCGCTAGCCCGTGCAAGCACGGGATTGATGACTAGTTTTTCTTAATAAAAATGGATCTGAAATTTCATGTCACCGGATTTACAATTTTGTAATATAAAAATGGATCTAAAATTACTGGGACAGCCTGATCTCTATATTACATACGTACCTTCCTTGCACAATAAATCATATAATATATACTGAACTGTTCAGGCAAATCCTAGTGCTCCTCCCGTCACTACAACTGGTGGGCATGGCTGGGCGAAGCCCATGCGGCAGGGGGTGGGGGGAGGCTTTTCCTCCCCTCTTGTCTCGACTCATGGGTGGCCTTGGTGGGCCCTCTATGGCGAGGCCGAGCAGTGGGCTATTTTTTTTAAAAATAATACATTTTTTTATAAAATTTAAAATATAATACACAGTTTTGAAAAATTACATAAATAATACAGCGTCAGCTTGCTGTAAGCCGACTGGAGCCAGTCGGTCACGGGGTAGCCGATTAGGTTCCAGTCAGCTTACGGGAGGCCGACTGGTCCATTCGGCTTACTGGAAACCGATTGGAACTAATCGGCTTACGGAAAGCCGATAGGTGCATGGCTCATGCATCATACGTAGCGTGAGTTGTGCTAATCCCATTTGATAAGCTAGCTAGCTAGCCTCTGCCCAATCGATCCACCAGCCAGCGGGTGCTTGTGGTATACGTGGACATTTCACCGTATACGCTCGACCGGCCGGAAAGCAACGATCGACCAGATGTTGTTTATGTTGTCTCGTGAAAATTGTTCCGGCCAGAAGCACTAGTAAGTACTAGTTCATGTCGTGGGAAAAATTGATTGCTAGCTCGAGGGCTAGCTTTTACACTTGCAGGTGATCGATAATGAGTCAGCTTTGCTTTGTTCGTCGCGGTCGTTGTTGTCGTTCGTCACCGTCGTCGAAAAATACTCAACGTCGAAAGGACCTGCGCCAACAATTGGCACATGCCCGACCTTGGTGCCGCAGCCGTCGAGTACTTTCCGACGACTAGGCACGTACGAGCTACAGCCGAGTACTTTCCGGCCGGACGAGCGTATATGGCGAAATCGTATTGACAATGTAAAAGCTAGCCCTCTCATCGATTAGTATACAACAACTACATGCACACACGCACGTAAAACTAGCTAGATCGATTAATACATCATTTGCATGCACGCACGAGAAAGCTAGCTAGTAAATCAACTCATCCACTTATCGGCTTCGCGGACGCCGACTGCATGCACACCTGGCTGACTGGCTGTGAGTCTGGTGGCGAGGCACTAATCGGCTTCTTGGTGGCCGATTGGGCCTACTCGACTTACGGACGGCCGATTGGGCTCTACTTGGCTTACTGCCGCCCGATGAAGCCAATCGGCTTTCTAACGCCGACGCCGTATTATTTTTAAAATAAATCTAGACGGCGTAATATTTCTCAAATTTACTAAAAAAATGTATTATTTAAAAAAAATTAGCGAGCAGTGGCAGGATAAGTAAAGGATTTCACAGGGAGACGGTGGCGCGATGCTCAAGTGGGGCATCTCGGTCAGCTTTGCTATGTTGGCGCTACGGACGGCTACAGCAACAGGCAGGGACTACAGCCTGGCTTGGTCGGCGGATGCGCACAAAGCGACACCCGCTCATTCGTCCCCCTGCCTGTGTGTAGGTCCGGGTCGTGTTCACGCCAACGTCTGCGTCTAGATTCGGGCGCTGCCCTGAACTGGTGGCCCGGTGGCTGCGGTTGGCGTGGGAGGTTTGTCTCCCATATGTGTGGTGCTCGGCTAGGTGGGATCATGTTTTGGCACCTGGTGACATGCGGCGTGTCCTGAGCGGAGATTTGATTGCCCGAAATGTTGGTTGCAGGAAGGGGCTTAGTTGGCCTCGGGGAACCTTCCTCGGTCAAATCTAGGAGGCCCGTTGCCCAAGCAGCCTGACGCGGATCGGTGTTGCCCCGTTGAGCAGTTGATGGCTGTTGTCCCATGATGTGGTCCTGGTTGTTTTTGCAGGTCTTTGTTCCCGGCCATGGTATGGGGTTGGACACATGTGGGATGTGACGATAGGGGTCTATGGCTCCCTTTGTGTGTGGATCCACAGTTTCATAGTCAGTGTCACAGTCCATCACTTCTACCTTCGTTACTGTCCGTTGTCGTGCAGTACCATCAACTAATGAACATGCTAAGGCTTGCAAATCTGTTAGACCAGTGGTAGACCCAACTTTTCCTTGAAACCTTCTTCGAGTGCCTGAATCTTCTCCAACACCATTGGTGAGTTGTTTGCAACTGTCGTAAAACAATGATGACAAGTAAACAATAGGTATTAAACGAGATGAAAAATTCAAACTACGGAAACATGTACATACTTGCTATTGTATAAAGAAATTAAACTAGTAACTTCTATGTTGTGAACATAATTTACTGTAGAGCAAAAGCAATATGAAAGGACATAATCACTGAACGGGAGCAGCATACGATCAAAGTTTGGCTAAACAAGAAGCTCATCACTGAAGTAAAAGAAGTAACTAGTTGGTAGATTGGATCTTATCACCTTGTATTTAATTAGAACATCCTACACATACCGGAACCCTAGATAGAATGGCCTTCCTTCTTAACCCAAATAAAAACCCTGAAAGTTAGTTCTTGTACAAGTAACAAAATGTTACGTTACATCTTCAAGACAAAAAGCAACTAGATGCGCATATCTAAATGAATGTGCAAAATTTATGGTGGAAGAGGAGGGAAATTGTGACCTCGTCATTTAGGGTGAGATATTGGAGCACTTTTACCTTCCGAGCGGATAGAGCTCATCCGAATGTCCTTTCTCATGTCATGAACCACGAGGGGACCAATGATTTGTTGCGGCGGAGCCAGAACCACCAGCGGGAAAGGGGGAGGATATAGGTGAGAAGAGAAAGACAAGGAGGAGCTTTGTTTATTTGAAAGATATGTGGTCACAGTTAAAAGGATAGGCGTTATTTACAGAGGGGTGGGGTTATCGAGCAAGGCATTCAAACATAGTGGAGGGAACAAAACAATTGAGGGAAAGTCAAGTAGGAGGGAACGGAATTTTAGAGCTTAAAATATCAGATTGATTACATCTACTTTCATACTTCTGAATTTTTCTATGCTTCCATTGGTTTTTATATATAAAAGGTTTACAAACAAACTTAATAATCTATTCAAAAAGTTGAAGTTATGAATGGGGTCATATATATCATGGGCAATAGGAGATGGTTAAATTTTCTCTCTGCATTGCACATCCTTATGTTAGTTTGTACTACGTTTTATAAAATGTTGATGTAGAAGCATGATTCTCACATCTTCATGGCGAATCTTAGTGGATTGTGATGCATGCTTTTTTGTAATTGTGAATGTAACTTCAACAAAGCACATGGATCATATGAAGTGTCATGGGTGTTTAGTTACATATACTAGATTGCGTTGCTGGTTGTCACATCATATCTCGAGATCGTACGTACTCTTTCTAATAGCAGATAACTGCGCCACACCTTTTTACTCACTAGGTGGCCCATTGCGCCATTGACGCATAGACCAAGTGCTGCAAGAAAGTTAAGCGAACTATTTGAGGTTTTTTTTTCTTCAACTGTCTGCATCTATCTGCAAAGGACTATGTCTTTACTGCGTCTGTATTTGTCTTGATGATAATCCTTGCCCGTAGTTTTCTTTGGTAACTTATAAGCCGATGAATTGCCTATAAGTGATTATATTTGTACTGTTTGTAATTGCCTTGTATATGTACCAAGGACAAACAATGATGATCATTGCCCATGTGCTTCGTTGTCCGCGCCAGGGTAACCCAACACCCGGATCGATAGAAAGGCCGACTTGTCATGGCCAGTGATGGACCGGACAATAATGTTCAGTGACCACACGATTCGTTGCTTGGCTAGGGTAACCCAATGACCGGATTGATAGACCAGCCAAGGTAACAACAAACCGGACGAAACACACGACATGCTTCGACACGAACAAACATAGGATGAACCTCCCACTACAACCATTCAGAACTCGCAGTTGGAGGGACGAATCGGTTAGGAACGGAGCAGTAATAAAAGTTGCTCGACGTGTTCATGTTGGTGTTGGACGGCCTCTATATCGCCTGCTCAAACGCTAGACGTTGTCGAGACTGCATCTCTGGCTCCATGCGCGTGTTGGCTGGGTGCGTGAACTGCCATTACTGGAATTCCCCAACTGGGGCCTAGCGCTTGTTCCACCAAGCAGAGGCGTCTGATCTACATGGGGTAGGTATGCCCGGTTCAGCAGGCGGGCACTTTTGCCTCGCGTGCACCGTGTAGGCCCATGCGCCCAGCACATGTGGATATGGTTTTTATGGAACGCCTCTAGTATCCTACATACCTAAGAAGTTCATCCCAACTACCTATTTATCTTTACATGTAGACTATCCACATAAGCAGGTCAGCCACATCATCTTCCCACTACCGGTTTACAAGAGGGACCATCCAGAAGTTGACTAATGTAGACCAGCGTAAAGAACGGCTAGATCAGCTTCAGTTACCAGCTGACAGGAGGACGGACCAGCACTGCACAAGGACCTCAATCTCCCTCAATTCAACCCAGCATCTCCGTTTCCAGTGGTAATCTCCCTCATAAAGAAAAGAAAAATGGCATGCGACCCATGGAGCCTGTAACGTCATCTCCTCTCCATCTTCTGCACAACAACGCATCCAATCTTCTCCATATTCCACGCCAATTACTTTTCCGCTTATTGATACCCTCTCCCTCTTTACCTTCTCCACCGAATCCCATTCCTCTGCCTCCCACTACTATTTCTTGCAGGAAGCAAATGGATGGATTCCCTCTACCCGAGCTCTGTGCCAAATCCGGTGCCTCTTTCATCTCTCTTGCTGTTCACAGAAATGAACATGAAGGATTTTCTTCTCCCTCCACATTTTCTCCATTCCCAGCACCACCACAGCCAGGTGCCACGCCCTTCTCCATATTCATATTTTTTGTTTTCGAAGAGTTGGCGTGAATTGAAGCCCTGACATCGATGTTTCCTGCTGGTACAGCGTGTGCTGGATGGGGCGAATTTGGAACCCTCACTGTCTCCTTTGCTCATCTACGCCGCCATGTCGGCTTGCTCAGCGAGTCCGCCCCTCTACGGGTACGATGTGTTCATTAATCATCAATACATGGACTCTTGTTTCCTACCCATCCAATTTGTTCATGTACCAGATTCAATGCATTTTATTTAATTGGAGGAAACGATCTTTTTTTCCGTCTGCAATTATTTGTCTGCAATATCAAAAAATCATTAATTTTTTTTGTTGCAACAAACTATTATTTCAGGGTGTACTACTGTTCAACTTCCTTCAAACTGGATGGTAAATGATGCATGTGGGACAATTGCCTCACTCATCTTGATCTGGCATATCCATTTTTTTGTAGGCAAGCAATCACTACAGATGCAGTCAAATTAAATTACTATGTATGTTCTCTTCGTTTTCTTCTAATGGTATTACGTTGTATGGTGTAGGAGCATAGCGTTCGTTTTCTTCTGTTCGATCATATGAATGCTTATGATGAGGTTGGGTTGTTTGTAGGCAGACATCTTTTTTGTTCTGGATAGTTTGCAGACATGCAGGCATCAATTACAGATGTAGTTGAATGACAGTACATATACTATCACAGGGATATCAAGATGGGCAAGGTACTACTTTTCTTTCATGGATTATGTGTTATGGCGCTAGCTGGAGCTAACTACTATTTAGTTTGCCTAAATAAATCTCAAGGTGTAGGATATGTTGTACGACCCAACCAAGAGATTACAGAAAGAACTAATTTTTTTTATTGGTGAGAGTTTCTTCCTCAGCTTTGCAAAAGATGTACTCCTTGCGATCCATACACACTTAATATAACTTTGTTTAACAGGTGTTGATCTTAGTTATGTTTTCGACTGATGCAATATTTAGCAATCCCCGTTCAAGGAACTATTCTAATTGCCCCTATAAAAAGAACCATTTGTATTTCGCAGATAAGGATGGATGTAATCTAGCATCCAGTAGACGTGACCCCCTTTTCAGTTTTCTCAAATGTTTAGAATTTTAGTTACTTGCCTTAATTAACCCTTATTTATCTCCATATAGGTCTATGTCTGTTAGCTCCTTGCCCCTGCTGCAAATAACAACATACACATATGTCTTTCTCCAGGATGTAATGTGGTGGACCAAATAAAATTCCGCCCCAGTCATTAACTTATTCGTCAAGGGAGACTCAGAAGAAGTACATGGACGCTACTGCAAAGATGATGAATACTACGAACCATCAATGCGTGTTACTTCCAGATAAAATGTTGCACGTGAAGACAACGACACAAATCTGAGGATCGTGCGTTCAGGTCCAGCAAATACATCTTCGAGTACATTAAGAATCGAACCCTAGATGTCTAGATAGTTCTCAACGAAGAATCCCTACTACGGTTGTAGGGGTGCAGGGTTGCAAGAAGAGCAGGATCAGTAGTCAGCACAAGGATCGTTTACCCAGGTTCGGGCCACGAGGGTGCGTAAAACCCTAGTGCTGCTTTGGTGGATGTATTGAGTGTTCTTGAGCCCTTGAACTAGCTACGGTGGCTGAGTAGGTTCAAAGAGCCGAATCCTTCTCCAGTGCGCCATGAGCCTCCTTTTATAGTCGAAACAGGCTGCCATATTGGCAAACAGGAGGTGGAAAGGCGTACAGTGCTACGAGCTTATCGCTCGTATTATAGGACAAGACGCATTTAATGCGTCGCCGAGGTGTCCCCTTGCTTTATTGGGGACGGGAACGAGGCCCGTCCCGTCCGTTGCGGCTCCTCCTCGCTTCGACACGCGCCCAGGCCAGCGGTGCATGCGGTGCCATGTAGTCGGGTAGGTAGCTGAGGTGGCGCGGTGGTAGGGCCTTCACGAAGACCTGCATGCCGCCACGCAGGCGCTTGCTAAGTTGGCCTGGAAGCTGCATGTTGCCATGCAGGTGCCTGCCCAGCTGGTTGGGCTGGCAGCTGCATGCGAACGGCGGTGAATAGTTGGTTGGTGCAGGCCTGGCAGTGGCCTGTTGGCGCTCTCGGCAAGGCTCTTGTCGGGGGGGCGGCAAGGGTCTTGCCATGGTGCCTGATCGTCTTCGGTAAGGATCTTGCCGGGGTCTTGTGGCTCTCCTCGGCAAGGATCTTCTTGAGGATCGTTGTCTTCCAATTCTCATCTGATCTTGAATATTCCTTGTCTTCACAAAGATCTGCATGCCACCATGGAGGCGCCTCGAGCCACAGCCCAACGTAGTTGATGGTGTTGGAGACTATGGGCTCAAGGGTGGCGCGTTCCGCTGGTGTGGGGGCGAGCCGCCCGGCAAAGTCTTGCCGGGACTCTTGAGCCGTCCCGGCAAGGGTCTTGCCGGGGGAAACTGCTCCGTCCCTCTACTTCTTTGCGTTCTTGGTCTTGGCGTTGTCTTGATCGTCTTGGGCTTGGTTTTACCTTGGTTCACCTCCCCTGTTCTGCTTTTTGCGGCCGTGGGCGCGGCTACGACTGTCTGTGCACAGGTAAAGGGGTACAAATGTGCGCCCCTTCTTTTATACACTGACAGGAGCCCCCGGGCCTGGGCCACACATAAGGGCGACACGTTGATGGGCCAGGCCCAAAACGGTGCGCGGGCAGGCGGGGCGGTTTTTACCGTGGTAAAACTTTTCGCGCGGTGCGCTTCCCCACGACGGGCATTAAATGCGCGACGTGGAGGGGCGCGCGTGACGTGGGCGGCTTGCGTGCGGCGGTTCCCGCATGCATGCGTCACATCGCAGTAAAGAGGCGGCTCGCGCCTTCCCTGTAAAAAGAGGGAGGCGTGGAGGCGCGACTCATTTATGGGATGGACTCAGGTCGCAGTCTTCAAGGCGCCCATGCCCCCCTGATCACGGGGCGGAGAACGGTCGCCTCACCCGTCCTTTCGACCTTGCACGCTCGCCACACGTCCTTCATGCAGGTGGCGAGCTATGCAGGCGGGAAACCGGGCCGTCGCTGGTTGGAGCAGCGGGTCGATCCTGATTCCATGCGTCCCGATGGCTGGATTGGCTGAGCGGGGCGGTTGGGCCTCATCCCCGCTCCTTTGTAAAGACAAGGAGAGAGGAGGCGCCATATCGCATTCTTCAGTATCCATCCTCCTTCTGCTTCTGGTTCTTCCTCTCATCTGCCAAGGAGAAGGGGAACCCCGGTCCCTTGACGGTGGCAGCGAGGGTCACCGCTCGACAGCGCGTCCCTCCTCCTCCTGAGCCCGCGGTGGCAGAGCTGGCCGCGAGGGGAAGGGGGAGGGGGCGAGGCCGTGGGCGAGGTCGTGGCAGGAGTCGTGGTGCCCGGGGAAGAGGAGGACGGGGCGGTGCGCCGGCCTCGCCCCCGCCAATGATGCCTTGCCCGATGGAGGGCCACGTTGGAGACCAGCCTTGCAAGTTCTTCATCAGGCTGCGCCAGCCTCCACGTGGCCGTCTTCGCCTTCCCGCCGCGTTTGCTCGGGTGATGTAACGTGACCCGCCCCAGACCCTCAGATTGCACATGAGGGGCTGTGGGAATGGGGGCACGCGGGTCGACGTCAACTTCCCGGCTCCTCGGGTCATGTACCTCCGCCGTGGATGGAAGACGTTCGCCCGCATCGAGAGCCTTACGGCGGGGCTCGTCCTCTACTTCAAATTAATGGAGGGCAGCCTGCTCTCCGTCAAGGTCTTCAGGGACCATGGAACTCTCCTGAAGTGCTGTGTGGAGAGCTCCTCCGGTGGAGATTCCGACGATGGAAGCTCTTCCTCGAGCAAACGTGTGAGGAGGACAGCGGGCAGATGGCGGGACGAGTCCGACTAGGCGTCGGGCACCTGTGCTGGCGGAGTGCGGCAGCAGCATCTGCACCTGGCAGCTCCTCGGCGGAGCTTTGCCGGGCAAGGGCCAGCTCCTTGGACTTATCGGGGCCGTCTCCTTGGGCGGCTAGCGTCGAGGGCTGCGGAAGAGGAAGAGGGTGGGCGGCAAGGCTGTCAACTCGAGTACGCAGACACCGACACCTTCGTCGTGTGTTCGGCGACCTGCCGCCTCGACTTCCAGCTCCTTTCCGGCACCGTCATCACCGGCCCATCCGGGCGTGCCACCGAGGTGTTCTCTTGGTGCTTTCTATTGTTCGTAGTTCGCCTAGGCGCCTTTTTCCCTTTTCGCCTCCTTGACCTGCCTCCCGAGAAGAGGGACAAGAAAGGGATCATGGGCATCTCATCTGTTTTTTAGTCTGTAAGCCTTCAGGCCTGTTAAATTTAAAGCTTGTAATCCCCTTGTTCATGTTTTTTTTTTTTAAATGCAACTGTACTGTATGGGATGTTTTAATGAAAAGGGGTGTTTGTCGGGTTCTTCGTGCGTGGCGAGGCCCATGCCAAGGATGAATCCTTGTTATTTTTCATAATAAGCGTTATCGCCGAGCAACAGGCCCTGCCGTTTCTCTTCTTCGGCCGACAGTTCTCGTGCTTTTTGCGGAGTCAGGGGTGAAGTAGAGTTAGGCTCCTCATTCATCTCTTCGCCACCACAACTGCTACCAGATTCCGACCCAGGAAGAAACTCTCGGGTACAGGGAAAAAGGGAGTACGGTGGTTTTAAGATATAAACGAGGCTTCACATGTCCCAGTTCCATACAAAACGCATTACAACGAGGGGATGGAAAACTTATCTGAATCCGCAGCCCGGCAACCTTGGCTCGCCGTGGTTGGATCCTTACATCTTCAGCCCCGGCAGCCTTTCCTTGCCAGGGTCGGAGCGTCGATTCGTTCTCCCTTTCCCAAGCGGCTCAGCGAAGTGCCTGCGAACCAAAGAAAACAGAAAAGACGCACACCTGACCTCTAGGCTAGGGGTTAGTCGCCGCTAAGCACTATCAACCCTAACCGAGGAAGGGACTCAACCTAGCATGCATGCTATAACTTAGGGCGCTACCAAGGCCCGTTTATTTATGCTCGTGGTCTGCGCTTTGGCTTTGTCTGAAGGGTTACATGCCTTGCCGGCAAAGCTTGTACAAAAGGTGGCTTCGGGGGCCCGGCAAGCCGCGCCTTATGGGTAAAACTTGCGAAGATGCTCGATGTTCCAGGAATTACTCACTGGGACGGCATCTTCGGTCTCCAGGCGGACTTCGCCGGGCCTGGTGACTCGTATTACCTGATAAGGGCCTTCCCACTTCGGCATCAACTTGTTGGTATTTTTGGCCGACTGAACACACTGAAGAACAAGGTCGCCTTCCTCAAACCTTCGGGCATGAATCTTGCGGCTATGGTAGCGGCGCAAGGCTTGGGTAGCGTGCTACTCTCATAGCCGCCAAGACGATCTTCCTCAAGGAGCATTGCGTCATCTTGCATAGCTGCTCTTGCTCAAGCTCATCATAAGCAAGCACTCAAGGTGACCCGTATATGAGTTCCGTCGGAAGAACTACCTCTGCCCCATATACTAGGGCAAAGGGTGTCTGACCGGTGGCTCGATTTGGCGTCGTCCTGATCGACCAAAGAACCGCCGGCAACTCATCAATCCAGCGCCTTCCGCTCTTGTGCAGCCTGTCAAAGGTCTTCGTTCTCAGGCCTCGCAACACTTCAGCATTCGCCCTCTCTGCTTGGCCGTTGCTCCGGGGGTGTGCCACGGAAGCAAAACAGACCTTGCTGCCGAGGTCTTGAATGTACTGCATGAAGGTGTGGCTTGTGAACTGCGTGCCGTTGTCGGCGATAATTGTGCTTGGCACACCAAAGCGGCAGACCAGTTCCTTGAAGAACTTGACGGCTGACTGTGATGTCACCTTTCTCACTTCTTCCACTTCCGGCCACTTTGTGAACTAGTCGATTGCAACGCACAAGTACAAAAATCCCCCGACAGCACGGGGGAAGGGGCCCAGTATATCGAGCCCCCAGACCAAGAATGGCCAGGAGAGAGGGATTGTTTGAAGGGATTTAGCTGGTTGATGAAGCTTCTTTGAATGGAACTGACACGCTTCACACTTGGTTACTAGTGTTGTCGCATCCTGGAGGGCGGTGGGCCAGAAGAAACCTTGCCGGAACGGCTTGCCGGCAAGGGCCCTCGACCCTATGTGGGAGCCACATATGGCTCCATGTATCTCTGCCAACAGCTCCAGTCCTTCCTCCCGGGGGATGCACTTCAATTTCACACCATTCGGCCTTCTCCTGTACAGGACGTCATCTACGAACTGGTACAGGGCAGACCGACGGGCTACTTTTTCCGCTTCTTCCTGCTCCTCAGGAAGTTCCCTTGTTTGGAGGAATCGGAAGGTATGTTGCGCCCATGCCGGAGCCTGGGGCTCGACAGCAAGGACCAAAGGCATCTCTTCTGCCATGAGAGCAGTTGTCTCTATGGCCAGGGCTTGACGCCCTGGCGGAGCTAGTTGCTCTTGGGCAGGCTCAGTGTGCATGGCAACATCCTTGCCGACCGTCCCAGGGGGCTCGGCGGGAAAGTACTTGTCGGGACCTGATTTCCTCCGCTTGTTCTGCCCCATTGATGGTTCGACGGATGGTTGAGTTAACCGGAGCAAAGAGGTACCTAGTTCCACAGGTAGCTTGAATGCGGCACGCTTCGACAGGTAATCAGCGATATCGTTCTCCGCTCGAGGAACGTGCTCCGCTTGGATACCGTCAAAGCGCTCCTCCAGCTTCCTCATTTCATCTACGTAGGCCTCCATCAATGGGCTATGGTAATCCTTGTTGACTTGCCTAACGACAAGCTGCGAATCACCCCTGACGATGAGATTCTTCACCCCTGAAAGTGCAACTATCCCTAGGTGGTTTTGGTAATTCCTAACAACATATAGTTCATTGAGCTAATGCTATATCAAGACTAATATTTCAGGAAAGCTCAATGATTGGCATGGCATGGATGAGAAAAGTGGACCCCTCAAAATACTAAGGACAAAAGGATTAGTTCAAGCTCAAAAGTTCAAGACTCTACATTTTCTATTTTAGTGATCTAAGATCACATTGAGTCTATAGGAAAAGCCAATACTATCAAGGAGGGATGAGGTGTTGCTTAATGAGGCTCTTGCTCAAAATGCTTAGTGATATGCTCCAAAGCCCTCAACTACTTTCTCACATCCACATATGACCCAAACCAAAAGTCAAACTCGGCCTCACTGATTCTTTCCATCCGGCGCCACCAAGTTCAGATGTCATAGCCACTGCCACACACCCTAGGAAAATCGGTCTCGCCGATAGAGATCTCGGTCTCACCGAGATGGGATTGTAATCTCTCTGTTTCCCTTCATAACGTTTCGGTCCCACCGAGATGAGCGATCGGTCCCACCGAGATTGCAATGTAAACTCTCTGTTTCCCTTTTGTAACATTTCGGTCTCACCGAAATGAGCGAATCGGTCCCACTGAGTTTACCTGACCAACTCTCTGGCTAGCTTATTACCAAAATCGGTCTCACCGAGTTTGTGCAATCGGTCTCACCGAGATTACGTTATGCCATAAACCTAACCATATCGGTCCTACCGAGTTGCATGTCTATCCCACCGAAAATCCTAACGGTCACTAGATATGCTGAATCGGTCCGACCGAGTTTATCTATTAAGTCCCACCGAGTTTGGCAAATTGTCTGTAACGGTTAGATTTTGAGTGGAGGCTATAAATACCCCTCCACCTCCTCTTCATTCGGAGAGAGAGCCATCAGAACGAACCTACACTTCCAACCAACATTTTGTGAGAGAGAACCACCTACACTTGTGTTGAGGCCAAGATATTCCATTCCTACCATATGAATCTTGATCTCTAGCCTTCCCCAAGTTGCTTTCCACCCAAATCTTCTTTCCACCAAATCCAAATTCTGTGAGAGAGAGTTGAGTGTTGGGGAGAATATCATTTGAAGCACAAGAGCAAGGAGTTCATCATCAACACACCATTTTTTACTTCTTGGAGAGTGGTGTCTCCTAGATTGGCTAGGTGTCACTTGGGAGCCTCCTACAAGATTGTGGAGTTGAACCAAGGAGTTTGTAAGGGCAAGGAGATCACCTACTTCGTGAAGATCTACCGCTAGTGAGGCAAGTCCTTCGTGGGAGATGGCCATGGTGGGATAGACAAGGTTGCTTCTTCGTGGACCCTTCGTGGGTGGAGCCCTCCGTGGAGTCGCACAACCGTTACCCTTCGTGGGTTGAAGTCTCCATCAACGTGGATGTATGATAACCCACAAGTATAGGGGATCGCAACAGATTTCGAGGGTAGAGTATTCAACCCAAATTTATTGATTCAACACAAGGGGAGCCAAAGAATATTCTTGAGTATTAGCATGTTGAGTTGTCAATTTGACCACACCTGGATAACTTAGTATCTGCAGCAAAACGTTTAGTACCAAAAGTGGTATGATAATAATAGTAACGGTAGCAAGAGTAAAGATAAATGTTTTTGGGTTTTTG
This sequence comes from Aegilops bicornis, assembly GCA_021605145.1. Taxonomy (NCBI): domain Eukaryota; kingdom Viridiplantae; phylum Streptophyta; class Magnoliopsida; order Poales; family Poaceae; genus Aegilops; species Aegilops bicornis. The sequence continues at coordinate 93,147,394 of CM038675.1, forward strand.
TAGTAGTTGTAACAGTAGCAACGGAAAAGTAAATAAGCGAAGAACAATATGTGAAAAGCTCGTAGGCACCGGATCAATGATGGATAATTATGCCGGATGCGATTCCTCTTGCAATAGCTATAACATAGGGTGATATAGAACTAGCTCCAATTCATCAATGTAATGTAGGCATGTATTCCGTAAATAGTCATACGTGCTTATGGAAAAGAACTTGTATGACATCTTTTGTCCTACCCTCCGGTTGCAGCGGGGTCCTTACGGAAACTAAGGGATATTAAGGCCTCCTTTTAATAGAGAACCGGACCAGAGCATTAACACATAGTGAATACATGAACTCCTCAAACTACGGTCATCACCGAAGTATCCGATTATTGTCACTTGGGGTTGTCGGATCATAACACATAATAGGTGACTATAGACTTGCAAGATAGGATCAAGAACACACATATATTCATGAAAACATAATAGGTTCAGATCTGAAATCATGGCAGTCGGGCCCTACTGACAAGCATTAAGCATAGCAAAGTCATAGCAACATCAATCTCAGAACATAGTGGATACTAGGGATCAAACCCTAAGAAAACTAACTTGATTACATGGTGAATCTCATCCAACCCATCACCGGCCAGCAAGCCTACGATGGAATTACTCACGCACGGCGGTGAGCATCATGAAATTGGTGATGGAGGATGGTTGATGATGACGACAGTGATGAATCCCCCTCTCCGGAGCCCCGAACGGACTCCAGATCAGCCCTCCCGAGAGAGATTAGTGCTTGGTGGTGGCTCCGTGTCGTGAAACGCGATGAAACTTTCTCTCTGATTTTTTCTCCCCGAGACGGAATATATGGAGTTGGAGTTGAGGTCGGAGGAGGTCCAGGGGGCCCACGAGATTGGGGGCGCGCCCGCCTGTCTCGTGGACAGGCTCTGGCTCCCCTGGTGTATTTCTTTCGCCCAATAATTCTTATAAATTCCAAAAAGTGCCTCCATTGATTTCCAGGTCATTCCGAGAACTTTTCTTTTCTACACATAAAACAACATCATGGTAGTTCTGCTGAAAACAGCGTCAGTCCGGGTTAGTTTCATTCAAATCATGCAAGTTAGAGTCCAAAACAAGGGCAAAAGTGTTTGGAAAAGTAGATACGTTGGAGACGTATCAACTCCCCCAAGCTTAAACCTTTGCTTGTCCTCAAGCAATTCAGTTGATAAACTGAAAGTGATAAAGAAAAACTTTTACAAACTCTGTTTGCTCTTGTTGTTGTAAACATGAAAAGCCAGCATTCCAGTTTCAGCAAATATTATGAACTAACCATACTCACAATAACACATAGGTCCCACAGTTACTCATATAAATAACATAATCAGCTAGCGAGCCATAATAATAAAACTCGGATGACAACACTTTCTCAAAATAATCACAACATGATATAACAAAATGGTACCTCGCTAGCCCTTTCCGAGACCGCAAAACATAAATGCAGAGCACCTTAAAAGATCAAGGACTGACTAAACATTGTAATTCATGGTAAAAGAGATCCAGTCAAGTCATGCCCAATATAAACCAATAGTCATGAATGCAAACGACGGTGTGCTCTCCAGCGTGTGCTTTTTAATAAGAAGGGATGATGACTCAACATAAAAGTAAATAGATAGGCCCCTCGCAGAGGGAAGCAGGGATTTGTAGAGGTGCCAGAGCTCGATTTTAAAATAGAGATTGAATAACATTTTGAGCGGCATACTTTCCCTGTCAACGTAACAACTATGAGATGGCTGTATCTTCCATACTACATGCATTATAGGCAGTTCCCAAACAGAATGGTAAAGGTTTATACTCCCCCTCCTCCACAAGCATCAATCCATGGCTTGCTCGAAAGAAAGAGTGCCTCCAACATTCAACGGGTCCCAGGGGGAGTTTTGTTTGCAATTATTTTGATTTAGTTTGCATAAAGCATGGGACTGGGCATCCCGATTACCTTCCCTTTCTCGTGAATGAGGAGCGGAGTCCACTCCTCTTGAGAATAACCCACCTAGCATGGAAGATATAGGCAGCCCTAGTTGTACATGAGCTGCTCGAGCATACAAAACAGAATTTCATTTGAAGGTTTGGAGTTTGGCACATACAAATTTACTTGGAACGGCAGGTAGATACCGCATATAGGAAGGTATAGTTGACTCATATGGAACAACTTTGGGGTTTAAGGAGTTTGGATGCACAAGCAGTATTCCCGCTTAGTACAAGTGAAGGCTAGCAAAAGACTGGGAAGCGACCAACTGAGAGAGCGACAACAGTCGTAAACATGCACTAAAATTAATTCACACCAAGTACAAGCATGAGTAAGATATAATCTACCATGAACATAAATATCATGAAGGCTATGTTGATTTGATTCAACTACATGTGTGAACATGTGCCAAGTGTAGTCACTCAATTCATTCAAAGGAGGATACCATCCCATCATACCACATCATAATCATTCTAATAGCCTGTTGGCACTCAAGGTAAATCATTATAACTCAAAGCTAATCAAGCATGGCACAAGTAACTATAATCTCTAAATGTCATTGCAAATATGTTTACTTCATAATAGCTGACTCAGGAATGATGAACTCATCATATTTACAAAAACAAGAGAGGTCGAGTTCATACCAGCTTTTCTCATCCCAATAAGTTCATCATATATCATCATTATTGCCTTTCACTCGCACGACCGAACGATGTGTATAATAATAAGAGTGCACGTGCATTGGACTAAGCTGGAATCTGCAAGCATTCAACTCAAGAGAGAAGACAAGGTAATATGGGCTCTAAGTTAAATAAACATTCATGCATATAAGAGCAACTAAGCATTTTCAATATGGTCTTCTAGACCCCCAAGAAGGAAAAGAAAATAAAACTATTTACACGGGAAAGCTCCCAACAAGTAAGAAGAAGAACTAGAAATATTTTTGGGTTTTCATTTTAATTCTACTACAAGCATGGAAATTAAACTAACTAATTTTTTTGTTTCTATTAAGGTTTATCAAACACACAAGAAGAAAACTAGAAAAAGAAATTTAAACTAGCATGGATAATATAGTGAAAGAGTACGAGCACCGACGACTAGTGTGTGAACATGAATGTAAAGTCGGTGAGAAATACGTACTCCCCCAAGCTTAGGCTTTTGGCCTAAGTTGGTCTAGTACCAAGGACCGCTGCTACTCTCCCCGGTGTAGTGGGAGGTGTAATCAGGATACCACTGGCTGGTCATCTCCGGATCCCACTGGAAAGATGATGCACGATACGGATCCAGCTCAGGTTCCGGTTCAGGTTCAGGTTCTAGAGTAAAAGCTTGAGCTCGATGATTGTTCACCGCTTCCGGTGTGACAAGAAAATTATCTGCAAGAAAATCAAACAACAAAGGCGCAGGCAAAGTAATAATCTCAATGTACTTCTTATTAAATCTAAGTTTATACAAGAGCATCTTATCTTCATTATCAACAATAAACCTGTGTGCTACCATGCTCTTGTAATCTAAGATGTGAGGATGCAATTTTATCTCATCCTCCTCATAGTGCCTAATGGGTATCTGAAAATGTTCAGCAAGACGTGCAACATAGATACCTCCAAATATGGGGCCTTTTGTATGATTCAGGGCTAGCCGTTTAGCAACGACGGCACCCATACTAAAAGTGTTGTCTCCCAGGAAAGCATGTTGAAGAATAATAATATCTGGAACGCTCAAATTTCCACTATTTCCACGACCAATCAAGCATCTACTAGCAAATAAGGCAAAGTAGCGTAAAACAGGAAAGTTTATGCTAGAGACTTTCTCCTCAGAGCCCTTCTTTGGCTCTTCCACATCAATAGTTTTAACAAAGCCATCCACATCTTCACGATGGGGTTCCTCTAATTTTCCCTCATAAGGTATCCTACATACAACACAAAAGTGACATAAAGACATTTCTTTGAATTCATCATATAAATGAAATGATACTGCAGGCAGTGACTTCTTAGGATAATAATAAAAGTTTTGCATGAAAGTATTGGTGAGCAAGAGATACTGATCGATTCGGTCGTTGATGAACCCGGTGAAGCCTGCAGTCTCGATTAAAACATAAAAAACTTCATGAATTCCGGCTTCTTTCAAGAAATCTTCGCATGGCCATTCACACGACCGTTCTTCCGCTAAGCGAGGAAGATTATACTTGGGTTTTTCCTTCTCTTTGTCTTGTTTTTCCTTAGAGCTTTGGCTAGAAGAGCCTTGAAAGAGCCTCCTTAATATTTTCTGAAAATTCTGAAATTTTAGTAACTTCAAAATAAAAGTGCATAAAACTAAACAAGATTGATAGCAACTACTCCTACAAGTGCCTAGAGCCTATATCATGCATTGGAATTTCTTGGGACCTCAAAAATTTAACATGCAAGCTCAAGAACATGGTCACCTATGTAGCAAAGATTTGCAATGAATAAAGCACTAGAACAAAAACTAATTGGACCAATGGAGGAGTCACATACCAAACAACAATCTCCCAAAGCAGTTTTGTGCATGGAGCTTTGAGCAAGGAGAACGAAAATCGCAGCAAGAAGAGCTAGAACTCGTGCTTAAGCTGGATGGGGATTTTTTTTGGGTAGAAGATGAAGTGTGTGGGTGCTGGCATAAGTGGAGGGGGGCCACCAGGGGCCCTCGAGACAGGGGGCGCGCCCTGAGGCGCCCTACGAGGCGCCCTCTGAGGCGCCCTCCTCTCTCGTGGCCTGGTGTTTGCCCTTCCCGCAGTGTTTTCAGTGCCTAAAATCATCAAATATTCCAGAAAAAATCATACTAGATTTGCACGGCATTTGGAGCACTTTTATTTTCAGACTATTTTTTAATGCACGGATAATTCAGAAAACAGACGGATAATACTATTTTTGCTTTATTTATTCTAAATAACAGAAAGTAAAAGGAGGGTATACAGAAGGTTGTCCCTTCTAGTTTCATCCATCTCGTGATCATCGAAATGAACCCACTAACAAGGTTGATCAAGTCTTGTTAACAAACTCATTCCGAATAACACGGAACCCGAGAAATTTCGGATAACACTAAGTTACCTCAACGGGGATATGAATATCCCCAACAATAAGAATATCATACTTTTTCTTGACAGTAGGGAGAGGAAATTTGAAACCTCCAAAAATGATAGTTGGAACTTTTCCAATTGAATTGATGCTATGAACTTGCGATTGTTTCCTCGGAAAGTGTACCATATGCTCATTACCATTAACATGAAAAGTGACATTGCCTTTGTTGCAATCAATAACAGCCCTTGCAGTATTAAGAAAAGGTCTACCAAGGATAATAGACATACTATCGTCCTCAGGAATATCAAGAATAACAAAGTCCGTTAAGATAATGACATTTGCAACCACAACAGGCACATCCTCACAAATACCGACAGGTATAGCAGTTGATTTATCAGCCATTTGCAAAGATATTTCAGTAGGTGTCAATTTATTCAATTCAAGTCTACGATATAAAGAGAGAAGCATAACACTAACACCTGCTCCAAGATCACATAAAGCAGTTCTAACATAATTTCTTTTAATAGAGCAAGGTATAGTTGGAACACCCGGATCGCCAATTTTCTTTGGTATTCCACCCTTAAACGTGTAATTAGCAAGCATGGTGGAAATTTCAGCTTCCGGTATCTTTCTTTTATTTGTGATGATATCCTTCATATACTTAGCATACGGATTTACTTTAAGCATATAGGTCTAATCATTTCAGCAAAGCGCTCAAAATCCTCATCATCCTTTGACTTGGATGGTTTAGGAGGAAAGGGCATGGGTTTCTGAACCCATGGTTCTCTTTCTCTACCGTGCCTCCTAGCTACAAAATCTCTCTTATCATAAGGTTGATTCTTTGATTGTGGGTTATCAAGATCAACAACAGGTTCAATCTCTACATCATTATCATTGCTAGGTTGAGCATCAACATGAATATTATCATTAACGTTATCACTAGGTTCATGTTCATCACCTGATTGAGTTTCAGCATCAGAAATAGAAATATTATTGGGATTCTCAGGTGTGTCTACGACAGGTTCACTGGAAGCATGCAAAGTTCTATCATCTTTCTTCTTCTTCTTTTTAGAAGAACTAGGTGCCTCTAAATTATTTCTCTGAGAATCTTGCTCGATTCTCTTAGGGTGGCCTTTAGGATACAAAGGTTCCTGAGTCATTCTACCAGTTCTAGTAGCCACTCTAACAACAAAGTCATTTTTATTATTTAATTCATCAAGCAAATCATTTTGAGCTTTAAGTACTTGCTCAGGTTGAGTAGCAACCATAGAAGCATATTTGCTAACGATGTGAAGTTCATCTTTAACTCTAGCCAGATTATCACCTACGCGTCCTATTTCGAAAGCATTATTCTTTAACTCTCTACCAACATAAGCATTAAAACTTTTTTGCTTAGCCATTTAAGTCATCAAATTCATCTAAGCATGGGCTATGAAATTTAGTAGAGGGTATTTCAACTTTATCATATCTATAGAGATAATTTACCTTTACTACCTGTGTCGGGTTATCAAGACAATGTGGTTCTTCAGGCGGTAAATTAAGACCATGTATTTCTTCAATAGGAGGTAAATTCTTGACATCTTCAGCTTTAATACCTTTTTCATTCATTGATTTCTTTGCCTCTTGCATATCTTCAGGACTGAGAAATAAAACACCTCTCTTCTTGAATTGGGTTTAGGAATAGGCTCGGGGTTGGCTCAATTGGTTCAGTGAATTACTTGAGAACTGGCTCAGGAAGAGTCCAATTATTTTCATTAGTCAACATATTATTCAATAATATTTCAGCTTCGTCGACTGTTCTTTACTTGAAAACACAACCAGCACAACTATCCAAGTGGTCCTTGGAAGCATCGCTTAGTCCATTATAAAAGATATCAAGTATTTCATTTTTCTTAAGAGGATGATCAGGCAAAGCATTAAGTAATCGGATAAGCCTCCTCCAAGCTTGTGGTAGACTCTCTTCTTTGATTTGCACAAAATTATATATTTCATGTAAGTCAGCTTGTTTCTTATGAGCGGGGAAATATTTAGCAGAGAAGTAATAAATCATATCCTGGGGACTGCGCACACAACCAGGAGCAACAGAATTATACCAAGTCTTAGCATCACCCTTTAATGAGAACGGAAATATCTTAAGGATGTATAAATAGCGGGACTTCTCATCATGAGTAAATAAGGTGTCTATATCATTCAACTTGGTAAGATGTGCCACAACAGTTTCAGATTCAAGGCCATAAAAAGGATCAGATTCAACTAAAGTAATAATATCAGGATCAACAGAGAATTCATAATCCTTATCAGTAACACAAATAGGTGAAGTAGGAAAAGCATTGTCGGGTTTCATTCTAGCATTAAGAGACTGTTGCTTCCATTTAGCTAATAATTTCTTAAGATCATTTCTATCATTGCAAGCAAGGATTTCCAGAGCAGCTTTTTCATTCATAACATAACCCTTAGGAACAACAGATAAAACATAATCATTGGGGGAACCTTCATCATCACTATCATCAGTAATAGGATCTTCAGTAATTTTATCCCCTCTAACTCTAGCAAGTTGTTCATCTAGAAATTCACCTAACGGCAAAGTAGTATCACGCACAGAAGTAGTTTCATCATGCATAGCAGAAGTGGCATCATCAATAACATGCGATATATCAGAACTCATAGCAGTAGAAGGTTTAGGTGTCGCAAGCTTACTAATAACGGAAGGAGAATCTAGTGCAGAGCTAGATGGCAGTTCCTTACCTCCCCTCGTAGTTGAGGGCAAAATAGTAGTTCGGTCCTCTTTCAAGTTCTTCATAGTGATCAACAGATATAAATCCCAAGTGACTTAGAGAATAGAGCTATGCTCCCCGGCCACGGCGCAAGAAATTAGTCTTGATAACCCACAAGTATAGGGGATCGCAACAGCTTTCAAGGGTAGAGTATTCAACCCAAATTTATTGATTCGACAGAAGGGGAGCCAAAGAATATTCTTGAGTATTAGCAGCTGAGTTGTCATTTCAACTACACCTGGATAATTTCATATCTGCAGCAAAGTGTTTAGTAGCAAAAGTGGTATGATAATAATAGTAACGGTAGCAAGAGTAAAGATAAATGTTTTTGGGTTTTTGTAGTAGTTGTAACAGTAGCAACGGAAAAGTAAATAAGCGAAGAACAATATGTGAAAAGATCGTAGGCACCGGATCAGTGATGGATAATTATGCCGGATGTGATTCCTCATGCAATAGCTATAACATAGGGTGATATAGAACTAGCCCCAATTCATCAATGTAATGTAGGCATGTATTCCGTAAATAGTCATATGTGCTTATGGAAAAGAACTTGTATGACATCTTTTGTCCTACCCTCCCGTTGCAGCGGGGTCCTTACGGAAACTAAGGGATATTAAGGCCTCCTTTTAATAGAGAACCGGACCAAAGCATTAACACATAGTGAATACATGAACTGCTCAAACTATGGTCATCACCGAGAAGTATCCCGATTATTGTCACTTCGGGTTGTCGGATCATAACACACAATAGGTGACTATAGACTTGCAAGATAGGATCAAGAACACACATATATTCATGAAAACATAATAGGTTCAGATCTGAAATCATGGCACTCGGGCCCTAGTGACAAGCATTAAGCACAACAAAGTCATAGCAACATCAATCTCAAAACATAGTGGATACTAGGGATCAAACCCTAAGAAAACTAACTTGATTACATGGTGAATCTCATCCAATCCATCACCATCCAGCAAGCCTACAATGTAATTACTCACGCACGGCGGTGAGCATCATGAAATTGGTGATGGAGGATGGTTGATGATGACGACGGCGACGAATCCCCTCTCCGAGCCCGAACAGACTCCAGATGAGCCCTCCCGAGAGAGATTAGGGCTTGGCGGCGGCTCCGTGTCATGAAACGCGATGAAACTTTCTCTCTGATTTTTTTTCTCCCCGAGACGGAATATATTGAGTTGGAGTTGAGACAGGGGGCGCGCCCTAGGGGGGGCGCCCCCCTGTCTCGTGGACAGGCCCTGGGCCCCCTGGTGTATTTCTTTCGCCCAATAATTCTTATAAATTCCAAAAAGTGCCTCCGTTGATTTCCAGGTCATTCCGAGAACTTTTCTTTTCTACACATAAAACAACATCATGGTAGTTCTGCTGAAAACAGCGTCAGTCCGGGTTAGTTTCATTCAAATCATGGAAGTTAGAGTCCAAAACAAGGGCAAAAGTGCTTGGAAAAGTAGATACGTTGGGGAAGTATCAATGTACGATAGCACCACCTATTGGCACCATGAGAAAAACATCTGTGTCTCCAATTGCGTTTGAATCCTCCAAACCCTTCCCTTTACATTCTTGCAAGTTGCATGCTTTACTTTCCGCTGCTCATATACTCTTTGCATGATTGCTTGAAGTGTGTTAAGATTGCTTGACTTGTTCTAAGTTGCTAAAATCGGCCAAGAACTAAAATTGGGAAAAGGCTAGATTTTTAATTGGTCAAGTAGTCTAATCACCCCCCCCCTCTAGACATACTTTCGATCCTACGAGTGGTATCAGAGCTTTGGTCTCCATTTGCTTTGATTTCCATAGCTTTTGGTCGTCATAGCCTTGGTTTCACAACCTAGGAGAGTATGGCGTCTAGCGAGGGAAATTACCACCTTAGAGGTCCTTATTTTGATGGTACTAATTTTGCTAGTTGGAAGCATAAGATGAAAATGCATATTCTTGGACATAAACCCGCCGTTTGGGCTATTGTGTGTATTGGCTTGCAAGGTGAATTCTTTGATGGGAGAGAATCGAACCGTGAAGCTACCGCTGAAGAGTTGAAGATGCTGCAATACAATGCTCATGCTTCTGATATCCTCTTCAACGAATTGTGCCCTGAAGAATTCAAAAAAATTAGCCGTCTTGAGAATGCAAAGGAAATTTGGGATACTTTGATTGATATGCACGAAGGTACCGACTCCGTCAAGGAATCCAAGTTGGCCGTGCTTCAGAGTCAACTTGACAAGTTCAAAATGAAGGATGTTGAAGGTGTCGCTGAAATGTACTCTAGGCTTGCTCTTATCACAAATGAGATTGCCGGCTTAGCAAGTGAAGAGATGACCGAAAAATTCATCATCAAGAAGATCCTAAGAGCCTTGGATGGAAAATATGATACCGTATGCACATTGATGCCCAATTACAAAGATCTCAAGCCAACAGAAGTCATTGGAAGAATTGTTGCTCATGAGATGTCACTCAAGGATAAGGAGGAGCTCCATAACAAGTCAAGTGGTGCTTACAAAGCCTCATGTGAAGCTCCCACATCATTAAGTGAGAAACAAACTTTCAATGAAGAATTGAGCCTAATTGTGAAGAACTTCAACAAGTTCTACAAGAGTAGAAGCAAAGAGAGAAGTTCCAAGTCAAGGTCCTACAATGACAAAAGATCTTCTAGTCGATAGCGTAATTGCTACAATTGTGGAAGACCCGGACTCTAGTCCAATGAGTGTACGGCCCCCTACAAAAGAAGAGAAGATTCTCCCAAAAGGAGAAGTAGAAGAGAAGAATCACCATCAAGGGAGAAAAGGAGTAGGGATGATCGTTATGAACGAAGACCCTCTCGGAGAAGCAAGGATTCGGAAAGGAAGGACAAGTCATCAAGGAGCTACACAAAACGAAGACATGAAGCTCATGTTGGTGAATGGGTATCCGGTTCCGACTCCGACAATCACTCCGAGAGAAGCTATCACTCCGACTCCGAATATACTCAAGATGAAGGTGTTGCCAGTCTAGCACTTGTATCAACCAACTCCTATGACATATTTGATTCACCCAATGAAGGAATTGGAAGATGCTTCTTGGCCAAAGGTCCAAAGGTATCACACCCTGAGTATGTTGATTTCAATAGTGATGAAGATGACTTGTTAGGTGATGATGATTTACTTGTTGACAACTCTAGTGATGAATACTATGATGAAACTTCAATTAATCATGCTAATCAAGATGAAACGAATGACAATGATAAGGAGAAGATTGAGTCTCTAACTAAAGAACTAAACACTCTTAAGTTAGCTCATGAAACTATCTTAGGAGATCATCAAGAACTTTTAAGGACTCATGAGAAATTACGTTTTGAAAAGCTTAACCTTGAGCAAGAGTATGAGTTCTTAAAGGCAATCAATGATGATCTTCGCAAGAAAAGTTCTTCTTACATTGCCAAGCGTTTACTCTTATCCACTTACATGCCTCAAGTCAAGTCTAGTAACAAGAACAAGAAAGATTCTTCCTCTAGTAGTAATAATAATCATGCTAAATCCAATGGTTTTGCTTCTAGTAGTTCTCTTGATTCCACTAATGATTCTCTTAGCCAAGTTACACTTGAGCAAGAAAATAGCTTATTGAAGGGAATTATAGAGAAAGGTGTTTACAAGAGCCTCGCCGGGAGTAAGCAATTCGAGGAAATTGTATGCAAGCAAGGAAGGCACCGGAAGAACCAAGGTATTGGTTTTGAACGAAAGTTCAATGCCAATGGAGTTGAGTGGGAAGAAGATCAATACCCCAAGACGAAGTTTGTTCCTCAACAAGAGAAGTATGATCCTACTTATTTCAAAGGGACACAAGCTCAGGATGATCTTCCACCACAAGACGACAAGCAAAAAGGCAAGGATAAGCTTCAAGAGGAAATTGATGCATTTGAAGAAGCACCTAAGGCCTTGGTCAAGTGGGTTCCCAAGACTACATCAAGTTCTACTTCATCAAGTACAACTACAACTCCGAGGATTCCCATCAAGATGGTGTGGATACAAAAGAAGAAGAACTAGAGAGTTCTTGAGGGTGACTCCACCAACATACTTCACTCTTATCGTTTTGGCAAGAACAAGTGCAATCAACTTCCACATCTTTCACTAGTTCAAGGAGTCACAAACCCTCTTGTTGGTAAGACAAGGGACAAAGTAACCAAATGCTTTCATAGACATCATCTTGTGTATGGATCACTCTATGTCTATGGATATCCTTGTTTGTTCCTTGTGGGACTAACCCGTGTAGGTATTGAAAGTGCAACTCACTCGAAAGGATAGCTCCAAATGATCTACATCAACATTGAGCATCCACATCTTCAACACCTACATGAAGTCATCATCGACAAAACCCAAGGTTAGTTCATCCCTCTTAGGGGCGATCTCACATCTAGGGGGAGCTTTACTCTAAGAATTGAGCTAAAGCAACTCTAATGGTGTGAACACAACAATGCTTTATGTAAAAGTGGTAACCCCACTTGTGCTTAAACGATGAGTCTGACCTATGATCAAATGTTCTCATTTGACTCCTAAGTCAATATACCCATATATAGATGACCTAGTCATCGCCAATTGCTTGATAGATGCTAGAATTGGTTGTGCATGTCTTGCCACATATTTCATTTGCCATTTTATTGTGTGAGCATGTTGGTTGCATAATTTACTCATTCGAGGACATCCACTTGTAGTTTTGATTGATTGGTTTCTTTTTCTCTTGCCAAGTGGATGGACAAGAATGCCTAAGAACCTTCTCTAGCTATCTATGCTCTTATTGTCTGAAACTCTATTCATGATGCATCACAAAGTTTGATCAAGTCAGATTTGAACCACTCTGTGTGAGGAGCACTCGGAGTCCCCGATTCGTCATAGACTTAAACTTACAAAACTTCTTTGTGCGTTTCGGTCTGACCGATTCATCTATTTCGGTCATACCGAGATCACTAAGTCGATCTATGTTTTCAATCTCGGTGCAACCAATTTGAACTTTTCGGTCACACCGAGTTGCAGTAACTGCTTGCAGTTATGCATCTCGGTGCCACCAAGTTGTTCCACTCGATCACACCGACAGGGTCAGGCTATATATACCCACGGGCCAAAATTTGGAAAACTTTCCGAACCTCTTCGCCCGCGCTCAGCCTGCCTTGCCTCCGTGGGTCTCCGGATCATCCTCCTCGTCGCTAGCCGCCTCCTGTCGCTGGTCTCCGCTGCCGTCAACGGGATCGACTCTGTCGTTGCCGCTGTAGCAAGTCCGTCGCTGCACTAGGGTATGGACTTGATCCTTGTGCTGATCTAACTCTGATTCCCCATCACATTGTTTTGCCATGTATCTTGCCACGATTGAGATCACTCTCTCCAATGAAAACACTTCGTAGTTTAGTTGTGGATTGAAAATTTAGGGTTAGGTTTCCGCCGAAACCATCTCGGACCGACCGAGTTGTTGAAATCGGTTCCACCGATTTGGCTCAGGCCATTGCACATGTGATTCTCGGTCTGACCGAGAATTGCAAATCAGTGTAACCGAGTTCAAGTCTTGGTGAAACCCTAGTAGTCTCGGTGCCACAAAACTGTGACTCGGTCTGACCGAGTTCACTAGTTTAGGTTCCAACAACTGCTTCGGTATCACCGAGATTTCAAACCGGTAGATCCGAAATGCTTTCTGTGGAAAACTAAAACTAAGTTTTTGATTCATTCTTTTGCAAAAACCTCTGCACTTTGTGATGCTCATCCACTCTACTCATCTATAATCTATTCACAGGTCAAATTTGTCATTGTTTGCATCATGTCGAGATCGAGTGGCGGTCAGAACAAGTCTGAGGAGCAGGTTCACATGAGTGAGGGCACTAGTCCCTCTAGCAGCTCAGATGATGGAAGCAGGAGCACACCCAGCAACTTGCCAAAGGCTTCCACAAGGACCAGCAGGAAAATAATCTCAGATTCAGAGGATGAGGACTATGTGGCTAAGGAGGAATAAGCCACCTCAAAGAAGAAAGTGCTCAAAAAGGAATATAGCACAACTGCAGCAACTAAGCCAGGTCTGAAGACCAAAAGGCCAGCAGGAAGACATCCAATGTCTAAGCCAAGGAAAGTTGCCACAGGTGAGAAAACGGTGTTCACTCTTGAACCCAAGGAAGCTAGAGATGGCAAGAAGAGGAAAGAGAGGGTCAAGAAGACCACTGCCAGAGTTGTTGGCAAGCCATCTATGATGAGAGACTCTGGAGAGGAAGAGGAAGAGGTTGCTGCACCAGCACCTAAGGCACATAAGCTTATGGGAGATGCCATAAGATCAGGGCTGCTCCAGCTAAGCCCAAAGAAGCTCCCAAGCCAGCCGCTCCAAAACCCAAAACTGCACCTAAGAGAAGCACCAGGAACATTCCAGCAGCTGAGAAGAACAAGGCCCAAGTGCCTGAAGCTGCAATGGAAGAAGATGATGAGTCACATGTCTTGAGGAAGTTGAAGCCAAAAATTCCAGATCACAATGATGTTCATCCAGTAGCTGAGAACATGAAGATAAGAAAGGATTCAGGATTGAGGCTATGGAGAGAGTCAGATCCATATGCCACCAGAAGAAAAACTGCTGTGGATTACAGGTTTCATACAAAGGAACAACAGGATTTCTATGAGACAGTGTTGCTTGACAAGAAGCTAATAGTGTGTGACATGAGATGGGTCAACTAGGAGTACATCAAGGAGAATGAAGAGCACTATCCTGGAGTTTATGATAGTTTCAAGGCTTGTGGAGTTGATAAGTTTGTAGCCCAGAAGCTCACAAAATGGAATGATGAGCTTATCATGTAGTTCTACTCCACATCTCACTTCTACCCAGATGGAAGAATTGTCTGGATGTCTGAAGGCACTAGGTACCAGTCAACAGTTGCAGAATGGGCTCAGTTGATCAATGCCCCAAAGAACAAGAAGATGACTTGGATGTCTATGCCAAGAAGAAGAAGGATCACAACTCCATGGCTCGCATGTACAAGGAGATCCGTGATGCAGATCTTGAGACTCACCAGTTTGGATTAGTGAAACACTTGCTGTCAGGACTGCCCACAATAACCTGGATCCTCAGGCATACTCTTCTGCCCAAGTCAGGTGATCACAGAATGATCAGAGGCCACTCCATCAACTTGCTGCACATTTTTGATGTTCCACAAAAGTTCAAGGTCATGAGCCTAATTGTGGAAACCATAAAGAGGACAACTGCCGATCAGAAGAGGAGTTGTGGGTATGCCCCACAAATTTAGGAGCTGATCAACTCCAAGATGGGCACTGGCACATATCTGCTGGACAAGGGGCACCTACCCATCTACTCAGACTTTGAGGATAACACTATGGTGATGGATGAAAATGAACCATCTTCTGTGCAAGCACAAGCAAAGAGGGAGAAGGCAAGGACTGAAAAGGCTGCAAAGATGCCAACCATGGATGAGGCATCTCAGTATCTTCTGAAGAGCAAGCAAGATCAGCTTGGCTACTTGATTGCCTCCACTCTGAGGATTGAGAAGGGACTGGCCACCCTAACTAAAAACCAGGAGAGCTTATTGGAGAGGATCATGGAGCAGAAGTTCTATGACTTAGATGTGAAGGTCACTGAGATACAATCGGTTGTTGAGCAACTTCAGGAGGAAGTGCAGGAGAAGAAGGGCAAGACAACCACTGATGCTTTTGCTAGAGTGCCAAGAGGTCAGAGATCTGCTGCCATGCCTGTTACAGACACCAGAGCAACTTCATATGCACCAGCTACAGCTTCAGTACCACCAGCTCCAGCACCCACTCCACCAGCTCCATCTACATCAACTGATGCCTTCGTCCTTGGAGTCCTATCTACAGCACCACCTGAAGACCAAGCCTGAGAGTCGATCTAGCACTATGCATTTTTTATGAAATTTTTGGTAACTTGTTGCCAAAGGGGGAGAAAATGTATAGATCATAGGCTTCGAGAGAGAGTGTTGCTTTTTGTTCTCTCTTGCCTTTTTGGTGGATGAACTTTGTCATTTGCTTGTTTGAGATACTTTATGCTTGTGTGTGATACTTGGATGATCATGTGTTTGATCATATACTACCTTTATGCTTGTTGGATGACATTATCCTTTTATATTCCATATGATCACTCACTTTGCTTGGTGATGAGTGCATGTATTTTAATTATTATCATTTTGAGTTCTCCACCAAGATGTATGTGACATGGAAGAGTAACCCATGATCCTAACTCTTTGTGCATTTGCAGTCCAAAGAAAATCTTAAACTATGCACAAATTTAGGGGGAGCTCTTGCTTTTCACATACTTCTCAAAGCGACAATGTTTTTCACTCTTATTATTATTTGTCGAAGCTTTAGTCTATATGTTGTCATCAATTACCAAAAAGGGGGAGATTTAAAGTGCAACCTCACAACATATAGTTCATTGAGCTAATGCTATTTCAAGACTAATATTTCAGGAAAGCTCAATGATTGGCATGGCATGGATGAGAAAAGTGGACCCCTCAAAATACTAAGGACAAAAGGATTGGTTCAAGCTCAAAAGTTTAAGACTCTACATTTTCTATTTTAGTGATCTAAGGTCACATTGAGTCTATAGGAAAAGCCAATACTATCAAGGAGGGATGAGGTGTTACTTAATGAGGCTCTTGCTCAAAATGCTTAGTGATATGCTCCAAAGCCCTCAACTACTTTCTCACATCCACATATGACCAAAACCAAAAGTCAAACTCGGCCTCACCGATTCTTTCCATCCGGCGCCACCGAGTTCAGATGTCATAGCCACTACCACAAACCCTAGGCAAATCGATCTCACCGATAGGGATCTCGGTCTCACCGAGATGGGATTGTAATCTCTCTATTTCCCTTTGATACTTCCATTTTGCATCATGATTTTATATCAATATTTATTGCATTATGGGCTGTTATTACACATTATATCTCAATACTTATGGCTATTCTCTCTTATTTTACAAGGTTTACCATGAAGAGGGGGAATGCTGGCAGTTGGAATTCTGGCTGGAAAAGGAGCAAACATTGGAAACCTATTCTGCACAACTCCAAAAGTCCTGAAACTCCATGAAACAACTTTTTGGATTTTATAAGAATTTATGAGCAAAAGAAATAGGCTAGGGGGGCCACAACCTGTCCAGGAGACAGGAGGGCGCGCCCACCTGTAGGGCGCGACCCCCTATCTCCTGGGCCCCCTGGTGGGCCTCCGGCGTCCATCTTCTACTATATCATCACTTTTACCCTGGAAAAGATCGTGGGCAACCTTACGGGACGAAACTCCGCCGCCACGAGGCGGAACCTTGGCGGAATCAATCTAGGGCTCTGGCGGAGCTGTTCTTGGGGACACTTCTCCCGGGAGGGAAATCATCACCAACGTCATCACCAACGATCCTCTCATCGAGAGGGGTCAATCTCCATCAACATCTTCACCAGCACCATCTCCTCTCAAAACCCTAGTTCATCTCTTGTATCCAATCTTGTATCAAAACCACAAATTGGTACACGTGAGTTGCTAGTAGTGTTGATTACTCCTTGTAGTTGATGCTAGTTGGTTTACTTGGTGGAAGATTATATGTTCAGATCCTTTATGCATATTATTACTCCTATGATTATGAACATGTATATGCTTTGTGAGTAGTTACATTTGTTCCCGAGGACATGGGTGAAGTCTTGCTATTAGTAGTCATGTGAATTTGGTATTCGTTCGATATTTTGATGAGATGAATTTTTGACTTTCCTCTAGTGGTGTTATGTGAACGTCGACTACATGACACTTCACCATTATTTGGGCCTAGAGGAAGGCATAGAAAATTAATAAGTAGATGATGGGTTGCTAGAGTGACAGAAGCTTAAACCCTAGTTTATGCGTTGCTTCGTTAGGGGCTGATTTGGACCCATATGTTTAATGTTGTGGTTAGGTTTACCTTAATACTCCTTTTTGTAGTTGCGGATGCTTGCAATAGGGGTTAATCATAAGTGGGATGCTTGTCCAAGTTAGGGCAGTACCCAAGTACCGGTCCACCCACATATCAAATTATCAAAGTACCGAACGCGAATCTTATGAACTTGATGAAAACTAGCTTGACGATAATTCCCAATGTGTCCTCGGGAGCTCCTTCTTCATTATTAGAATTTGTCCAGGCTTATCCTTTGCTACATAAAGGATTGGGCCACCTTGCTGCGCTTTATTTACTTTATTTATTTTTTGCTTGGTACTATTTATCTTATCACAAAACTATCTATCACCTACTATTTCAGTGCTTGCAGAGAAAACCTTACTGAAAACCGCTTATCATTTCCTTCTGCTCCTCGTTGGGTTCGACACTCTTACTTATCGAAAGGACTACTATAGATCCCCTATACTTGTGGGTCATCAAGACTCTTTTCTGGCGCCGTTGCCGGGACGTGTAGCGCTTTTGGTGAGTGGAACTTGGTAAGGAAACATTTATATAGTGTGCTGAAATTTTCTGTTACTTGTCACTATGGAAACTAATCCTTTGAGGGGCCTGTTTGGGGTATCTTTGCCCCAACCAGAAGAGCAAAGAGATGCTCCTCAACCTACTGAATTTTATGAAAACATTCACTTTGAGATTCCTTCGGGTATGATAGAAAAACTCCAAGCTAATCCTTTTGCAGGAGACGGAACATTGCATCCCGACTTACACCTTATCTTTGTGGATGAAGTTTGTGGATTATTTAAGCTTGCAGGTATTCCCGATGATGTTGTTAAAAGGAAGGTCTTCCCTTTATCCTTGAAGGAGATGCATTGACATGGTATAGGCTATGTGATGATACGGGATCTTGGAATTATAAGCGGTGAAGTTGGAATTTCACGGAAGTTCTATCCAATGCATCTTGTTCATCGTGATCGTAATTACATATATAATTTCTGGCCTCATGAAGGAGAAAGCATCGCTCAAGCTTGGGGAGGCTTAAGTCAATGTTATATTCATGCCCCAATCATGAGCTCTCTCGGAAATGATTATTCAGAATTTTTATGCTCGCTTTCTCTTGATAATCGCATAACCTGCTCGATACTTCTGTCTTTGGTTCTTATATGCCGAAGACTATTGATTTGAAATGGGACTTATTGGAAAGAATTAAACGCAACTCTGAAGATTGGGGTTCCGACGATGGTAAGGAGTCAGGTATGACACCTAAATTTGACTCTGTTAAATCTTTTATGGATACCGATGTTTTTCGTGGATTTAGCGCTAAGTATGGACTTGACTCTGAGATAGTAGCTACCTTTTGTGAATATTTTGCTACTCACGTTGATCTCCCTAAAGAGAAGTGGTTTAAATATAATCCTCCTGTTGAAGTTAAAGTAGTTGCACCTATTACAGTCGAAGAAAATACTATTACCTATAATGATCCTATTGTTCCTACTGCTTATGTTGAAAAACCTCCTTTTCCTGTTAGGATAAAAGATCATGCTAAAGTTTCGACTGTTGTTCGTAAGAGTAATACTAGGACTTATACACCTCCTAAGAAAATTAATGTTGAACCTAGTATTGCTATGGTTAAAGATCTCTTGGATGAGGACTTAGATGGGCATGTTATCTCTTTCTTGGGTGAGACTGCTAATATTGCTAGATCCGATACTAAGACACGTAGACCTGTCGTAGGCATGCCTGTTATTTCTGTTAAAATAGGAGATCATTGTTATCATGGCTTATGTGATATGGGTGCTAGTGTTAGTGCGATACCTTATGATCTTTATAAAGAAATTATGCACGCGATATTGCACCTGTTGAATTAGAAGACATTGATGTTACTATTAAGCTTGCTAATAGGGACACCATTAAACCTATTGGGATTGTTAGAGATGTTGAAGTCTTGTGTGCGAAGATTAAATACCCTGCTTATTTTCTTGTTCTTGCTTCCCCACAAGATGATTTTTGTCCCATTATTTTTGGTAGACCTTTCTTGAATACTGTTGGTGCTAAGATTAATTGTAAAAGGAAGGTAGTCACTGTTGGCATAGATGGTATGTCTCATGAGTTCAATTTTGCTAAGTTTAGTCGGCAACCTCGTGAAAGGGAACCACCTAGTAAGGATGAGATTAATGGTCTTGCTTCCATTGCTGTTCCTCCAACTGATCCATTAGAAAAATATTTGCTAGACCATGAAAATGATATGTTTATGAAGGAAAGGGAAGAAATAGATGAAGTGTTCCTTAAACAAGAACCTATGCTGAAACATAACCTTCCCGTTGAAATTCTTGGGGAACCCCCTCCACCCAAGGGTGATCCCGTGTTTGAACTCAAACCTTTACCTGATAATCTTAAGTATACTTATCTTGATGAAAAAGAAATATATCCTATTATTATTAGTGCTAACCTTTCAGAGAAAGAAGAAGAAAGATTATTGAAAACTCTGAAGAAGCACCGAGCTGCTATTGGATATGCTCTAGACGATCTTAAGGGCATTAGTACCACATTATGTCAACACAAAATTTCGGTGGAAAAATATGCCAAACCAGTTAGAGATCGTCAAAGACGATTAAATCCCAAAATGAAGGAGGTGGTAAGAAAGGAGATTCTAAAACTCCTTGAGGCAGGTATTATTTATCCCGTTGCTGATAGTGAATGGGTAAGCCCTGTCCATTGTGTCCCTAAAAGGGAGGTATTACCGTTGTTCCTAATGATAAAGATGAATTGATCCCGCAAAGAATTATTACAGGTTATAGGATGGTAATTGATTTTTGTAAGTTAACTAAAGCTACTAAGAAAGATCATTACCCTTTACCTTTTATTGATCAAAAACTAGAAAGGCTATCCAAACACACATATTTTTGCTTTCTAGATGGTTATTCTGGTTTCTCCCAAATACCTGTGTCAGCAAAGGATCAATCTAAAACTACTTTTACTTGCCCTTTTGGTACTTTTGCTTATAGACGTATGCCTTTTGGTTTATGTAATGCACCTGCTACCTTTCAAAGATGCATGATGGCTATATTCTCTGATTTTGGTGAAAAGATTTGTGAGGTATTCATGGATGACTTCTCCATCTAGGGATCCTCTTTTGATGATTGTTTGAGCAAACTTGATCGAGTTTTGCAGAGATGCGAAGACACTAGTCTCGTCCTGAATTGGGAAAAGTGTCACTTTATGGTTAATGAAGCCATTGTCTTGGGGCACAAGATCTCCGAGAGAGGTATTGAAGTTGATAAAGCCAAAGTTGATGCTATTGAAAAGATGCCATGTCCCAAGGACATAAAAGGTATAAGAAGTTTCCTCGGTCATGCCGGCTTTTATAGGAGGTTCATTAAGGACTTCTCTAAAATCTCTAGGCCTCTGACTAATTTATTGCAAAAAGATATTCCTTTTGTCTTTGATGATGATTGTTTGGAAGCATTTTAAACACTTAAGAAAGCCTTGATCACTGCACCTATTGTTCAGCCACCTGATTGGAATTTACCTTTTGAAATTATGTGCGATGCTAGTGATTATGCTATAGGTGTTATTTTAGGGCACAGAGTCGACAAGAAATTGAATGTTATCTAGTATGCTAGTAAGACTCTTGATACTGCCCAGAGAAATTATGCTACTACTGAAAAAGAGTTCTTAGCAGTTGTGTTTGCATGTGATAAGTTTAGATCTTATATTGTTGATTCCAAAGTTACTATTCACACTGATCATGCTGCTATTAAATATCTTATGGAAAAGAAAGATGCTAAGCCTAGACTCATTAGATGGGTCCTCTTGCTCCAAGAATTTGATTTGCATATTATTGATAGAAAGGGAGCTGAGAACCCCGTTGCAGACAACTTGTCTAGGTTAGAGAATGTTCTTGACGACCCACTGCCTATTAATGATAGTTTTCCTGATGAACAATTAGCAGCTGTCAATGCTTCTCATACTGTTCCTTGGTATGCTGATTATGCTAATTACATTGTTGCTAAATATATAACGCCTAGTTTCACATACCAGCAAAAGAAAAAGTTCTTTTATGATTTAAGACATTACTTCTGGGATGATCCACACCTTTATAAAGAAGGAGTAGATGGTATTATTAGACGTTGTGGGCCTGAGCATGAACAGGAACAAATCCTACGCAAGTGTCACTCTGAATCATATGGAGGACACCACGCTGGAGATAGAACTGCACACAAGGTACTACAATCTGGTTTTTATTGGCCTACTCTTTTCAAAGATGCTCGTAAGTTTGTCTTATCTTGTGATGAATGTCAAAGAATAGGTAACATTAGTAGACGTCAAGAAATGCCTATGAATTATTCTCTTGTTATTGAACTGTTTGATGTTTGGGGCTTTGATTATATGGGACCTTTTCCTGCCTCCAATGGTTATACACATATTTTAGTTGTCGTTGATTACATTGCTAATTGGGTAGAAGCTATTCCAACTAGTAGTGCTCATCATAACACTTCCATTAAAATGCTTAAAGAAGTTATTTTTCCGAGGTTTGGAGACCCTAGATATCTTATGACTGATGGTGGTTCACACTTTATTCATGGTGCTTTCCGTAAGATGCTTGCTAAGTATGATGTCAATCATAGAATCGCATCTCCTTATCACCCATGATCTAGTGGTCAAGTAGAGTTGAGAAATAGAGAGCTCAAATTAATGTTGCAAAAGACTGTGAATAGATCTAGAAAGAATTGGTCCAAAAACTTGATGATGCATTATGGGCCTATAGAACTGCATACAAAAATCCTATGGGTATGTCTCCATATAAGATGGTTTATGGAAAAGCATGTCATTTACCTCTTGAACTTGAACATAAAGCATATTGGGCTATTAAAGAGCTCAATTATGACTTCAAACTTGTCGGTGAGAAGATGTTGTTTGATATTAGCTCACTTGATTAATGGAGAACCCAAGCATATGAGAATGCCAAGCTTTTTAAAGAAAAAGTCAAACGCTGGCATGATAAGAGGATACAAAAGCGTGAGTTTAACGTAGGAGATTATGTGTTATTGTTCAACTCTCGTTTAAGATTTTTTGCAGGAAAACTTCTCTCAAAATGGGAAGGTCCCTACGTTATCGAAGAGGTCTATCGTTCTGGCGCTATAAAAATCAACAACTTCGAAGGCACAAATCCAAGGGTGGTAAACGGTCAAAGAATTAAACATTATATTTCAGGTAATCCTATCAATGTTGAAACTAATATTATTGAAACCATAACCCCTGAGGGTTACGTAAGAGACACTTTCCAGAATGTTCCAGACTCCGAAAAGGTATAGGTACATGGTACGGTAAGTAAACCGACTCCAAAACAACTCTAATGGCAATTTTTATCAGTTTTGGATTATTTAAGAATTTTAGGAAGAAAGAAGTAGTCCGAAAGGGACACAAGGCTCCCACGAGAGAGGAGGCCGCGCCACCTGTCTCGTGGGCACCTCTTGTGCCTCCCGGACTCCATTTTCTTGTATATTACGTATTTTGGTCAGTAAAAATTCATTATATATACTCCCGAAGGTTTTGACCACCGTATCATGCAAATATCCTCTGTTTTCGTTTTGAGCTGTTCCTGTTGCAGAATAAAGCAAGATGTCTTCTCAGGAGTCAGTTGGGGAGAGCAGCGTGTCTCACCCAATGCCAGGTCCAGGAGAAAATAGCAACGCCTATCACTTTGGACCATCAATGGAGGATGAGATGGAGGCTGATTTGAAAAGGATAGATGCCATGGAGGAGGATCAAGAAGTTACCTCTTGTCTTCGAGCAGAATTCACGATGGGGGAACTACCTAGCCTGGCTGTCCCTACTTCTGTCACTCCTTCCGACTCTAGATTTCTTTCTTATGAAAATATAAAAAAGAGTTTCATTTGTTCTCCAGAAGCTATGCAGCATCCTTGGGTGAAAGGAGCCTTCTCCGTTACGGGCAAGCTCCGTAAAGAAAATATGGACCTCAAACAACAAGTTAATAAGCTCGAGGAGGAGAATCGTATCTTGAAGGGCATAATCGCCAAGAAGATCATAACACCAACCGTGAAGAAGGATAAATAATCACATGGGTATGGGCACTCCCCTTGGCAACTGCCAAGCTTGGGGGAGGTGCCCCGGCATCGTATCACCATCACACTCTTATCTTTACCGCTTTATTTAGTTCGATCCTTTTAGTAGTATCTTGATCTAGTAGATTGAAGTTTTGATATCAAGTAGTTTTGAGTTTTGCATTGTGATCTCTTTATGTAAGCGAGTCTGTGTGCTATCTATAATAAAGATTAGTGTTGAGTCAAGGGCTTTGCCATGTTGCTATGATCTTGAGAAGGTAGAGAGAACAAAAGAGTTCATATTGATCTTATGTATAGTGATAACTTCACACATAGAAAGTATGAGGCATAAAAATTGTTGAGAATTGATGAACGTAGCCTTGGTCATCGTTGCAATTAATAGGAAGTGATAAGGAAAGAGGTGTTCACATATAAATATATTATCTTGGACATCCTTTATGATTGTGAAGCACTCATTAAGTATGACATGCTAAAAGAGTTGATGTTGGACAAGGAAGACCACGTAATGGTTTATGTTTTCCGACATCTCAGTTAAAGTATATTGTCATTGACCTTCCAAACATGTTGAGCTTGCCTTTCCCCTCATGCTAGCCAAATTCCTTGCACCAAGTAGAGATACTACTTGTGCTTCCAAATATCCTTAAACCCAGTTTTGCCATGAGAGTCCACCATACCTACCTATGGATTGAATAAGATCCTTCAAGTAAGTTGTCATCGGTGCAAGCAATAAAAATTGCTCTCTAAATATGTATGACTTATTAGTGCAGAGAAAATAAACTTTGTACGAACTTGTTGTGGAAGTAAGAAAAGCGACGGACTGCATAATAAAGGTCCACATACAAAGGGCAATATAAAGTGACGTTCTTTTGCACTAAGACTTTATGCATCAACCCTAAACGCGCATGACAACCTCTGCTTCCCTCTGCGAAGGGCTTATCTTTTACTTTATGTTTTACTTTATGCTTGAGTCAAGGTGATGCTCACCTTTCCCTTTTTATTTTTATCCTTTGGCAAGCTCCTCGTGTTTGAAAGATCATGATACATATATCCAATTGGATGTAAGTTGGCATAGGCTATTATTGTTGACATCACCTAAAGGTGAATACGTTGGGAGGCAACACAATAAGCCCCTATCTTTCTCAGTGTCCGGCTGAAACTCTATAACCACAAGTATTGCGTGAGTGTTAATAATTATAGGGGACTACGAGATAGTTGAGTATGTGAGCTTGCTGAAAAGCTCTATTATTGACTCTTTCCGATGTTACGATAAATTGCAATTGCTTCAATGACTGAGATTATAGTTTGTTAGTTCCAAATGAAGTTTTTGAACCATACTTGACATTGTGAATTGCTTATTACTTGAGCATAGGAAATCATATGACAAAATCCATATATGTTGCTGTTATTAGAATGATCATGATACCCTCATGTCCGTATTTTATTTTTATCGACACCTCTATCTCTAAACATGTGGACATATTTTTTGATTTCGGCTTCCGCTTGAGGACAAGCGAGGTCTAAGCTTGGGGGAGTTGATACGTCCACTTTGCATCATGCTTTTATATCAATATTTATCGCATTATGGGCTGTTATTAAACATTATATCTCAATACTTATGGCTATTCTCTCTTATTTTACAAGGTTTACCTTGAAGAGGGGGAATGCCGGCAGCTGGAATTCGGGCTGGAAAAGGAGCAAACGTTGGAAATCTATTCTGCACAACTCCAAAAGTCTTGAAACTCCACGAAACAACTTTTTGGATTTTATAAGAATTTATGAGCAAAAGAAATAGGCCAGGAGTCCCATACCCTGTCCAGGAGACAGGAGGGCGCCCCCCCTAGTAGGGCGCGGCCCCATATCTCCTGGGCCCCCTGGTGGGCCTCCGGCGTCCATCTTCTGCTATATCATAACTTTTACCCTGGAAAAAATCATGGGCAAGCTTACGGGACGAAACTCCGCTGCCACGAGGCAGAACCTTGGCGGAATCAATCTAGGGCTCTAGCGGAGCTGTTCTGCCGGGGACACTTCCCTCCGGGAGGGGGAAATCATCACCAACGTCATCACCAACGATCCTCTCATCGAGAGGGGGTCAATCTCCATCAACATCTTCACCAGCACCATCTCCTCTCAAAACCCTAGTTCATCTCTTGTATCCAATCTTGTATCTAAACCACAAATTGGTACCTGTGAGTTGCCGGTAGTGTTGATTACTCCTTGTAGTTGATGCTAGTTGGTTTACTTGGTGGAAGGTTATATGTTCAGATCCTTTATGCATATTATTACTCCTATGATTATGAACATGAATATGCTTTGTGAGTAGTTACGTTTGTTCCACGAGGACATGGGTGAAGTCTTGCTATTAGTAGTCATGTGAATTTGGTATTAGATTCGATATTTTGATGAGATGTATGTTGTCTTTCCTCTAGTGGTGTTATGTGAACGTCGACTACATGACACTTCACCATTATTTGGGCCTAGAGGAAGGCATAGGGAAGTAATAAGTAGATGATGGGTTGCTAGAGTGACAGAAGCTTAAACTCTAGTTTATGTGTTGCTTCGTTAGGGGCTGATATGGACCCATATATTTAATGTTGTGGTTAGGTTTACCTTAATACTCCTTTTTGTAGTTGCGGATGCTTGCAATAGGGGTTAATCATAAGTGGGATGCTTGTCCAAGTTAGGACAGTACCCAAGTACCGGTCCACCCACATATCAAATTATCAAAATACCGAACGCAAATCTTATAAACGTGATGAAAAGTAGCTTGACGATAATTCCCAATGTGTCCTCGGGAGCTCCTTCTTCATTATTAGAATTTCTCCAGGCTTATCCTTTGCTACATGAAGGATTGGGCCACCTTGCTGCACTTTATTTACTTTATTTACTTTTTGCTTGTTACTATTTATCTTATCACAAAACTATCTGTCACCTACTATTTCAGTGCTTGCAGAGAAAACCTTACTGAAAACTGCTTATCATTTCCTTCTGCTCCTCGTTGGGTTCGACACTCTTACTTATCGAAAGGACTATGATAGATCCCCTATACTTGTGGGTCATCACCCTTTGTAACGTTTCGGTCCCACCAAGATGAGCGACTGGTCCCACCGAGATTGCAATGTAAACTCTTTGTTTTCCTTTTGTAACATTTCGGTCTCACCGAAATGAGCGAATCGGTCCCACCGAGTTTACATGACCAACTCTCTGGTTAGCTTATTACCAAAATCGATCTCACCGAGTTTGTGTAATCGGTCTCACCGAGATTACGTTATGCCGTAACCCTAACCATATCGGTCCTACCGAGTTGCATGTCGATCCCACCGAAAATCCTAACGGTCACTAGATATGCTGAATCGGTCCAACCGAGTTTATCAATCCGGTCCCACCGAGTTTTGCAAATTGTGTATAAATGTTAGATTTTGTGTGGAGGCTATAAATACCCCTCCACCTCCTCTTCATTCGGAGAGAGCCATCAGAATGAACCTACACTTCCAACCAACATTTTCTGAGAGAGAACCACCTACACTTGTGTTGAGGCCAAGATATTCCATTCCTACCATATGAATCTTGATCTCTAGCCTTCCCCAAGATGCTTTCCACTCAAATCTTCTTTCCACAAAATCCAAATCCTGTGAGAGAGAGTTGAGTGTTGGGGAGACTATCATTTGAAGCACAAGAGCAAGGAGTTCATCATCAACACACCATTTGTTACTTCTTTGAGAGTGGTGTCTCCTAGATTGGCTAGGTGTCACTTGGGAGCCTCCGACAAGATTGTGGAGTTGAACCAAGGAGTTTGTAAGGGCAAGGAGATCGCCTACTTCGTGAAGATCTACCGCTAGTGAGGCAAGTCCTTCGTGGGCGACGCCATGGTGGGATAGACAAGGTTGCTTCTTCGTGGACCCTTCGTGGGTGGAGCCCTCCGTGGACTCGTGCAACCGTTACCCTTTGTGGGTTGAAGTCTACATCAACGTGGATGTACGATAGCACCACCTATCGGAACCATGACAAAAACATCAGTGTCTCCAATTGCGCTTGAATCCTCCAAACCCTTCCCTTTACATTCTTGTAAGTTGCATTCTTCACTTTCCGCTGCTCATATACTCTTTGCTTGCTTGCTTGAAGTGTGTTAAGATTGCTTGACTTGTTCTAAGTTGCTAAAATCTGCCAAGAACTAAAATTGGGAAAAGGCTAGATTTTTAACTGGTCAAGTAGTCTAATCACCCCCCTCTAGACATACGTTTGATCCTACAACCCCGAGGTCTGCCGCGATCCTAATACCGGCAAGCAGCCCCTCGTACTCAGCAGTGTTGTTTGTGGACATCTCCCTAGGAAAGTGCATCTGGACCACATACTTGAGGTGCTCTACGGTGGGTGCGACAAGCAGCACACCGGTGCCGGCGCCTTGCAGCGAGAAAGCCCCATCAAAGTACATGATCTAGTCGCGGTCTGCTTCCTTGCGGCGGAGAGCGGTCTCCTGGATTTCTTCATTAGGCGTTCAGGTCCATTATGCAATGAACTCCGCCAAGACTCTGCTTTGGATTGTCGAGGTACTTTCAAACTTCAACCCAAAACTTGACAACTGCAGGGCCCATTCCACAATCCTTCTGGTCGCATCCGGGTTATGCACTATCCGTTGCAATGGGAGGCGGGTGATGACAGTGATCTCGTGGGCTTGGAAGTAATGACGCAGCTTCCTCGAGGCCATAAGGAGGCCGAAGAGCAATTTCTGCACACCGGAGTACCTCGACCTAGCCCCCTGCAAGATGGAGCTGACAAACTAAACCGGGTGCTGCATCATCTTCTTCTTCTGCACCACCTCACTTGACTGCGCGGGCACTACCTTGGTGGCAACAGACTCTGCCGGGGGCCTTGCCTTGCCGGTGCCAGGCACTGCCGTGGGAATCTTTGGCTTGCCATCCGCAGTTTCTGCCATCGTCACTGCCTCCTCGTCGACCTCCCTTTGTGCCACTAGTGCGGCGCTGACCACTTGATTCATTGCCGCCAGATACAGCAACAATGGCTCTTGCGGCTTAGGCGCAACCAGTATTGGTGTGGAGGCAAGGTACTTCTTCAGATCCTGCAACGCTGCCTCGGCTTTTGGGGTCCATTCCATTGGGCCCGCCTTCTTCAAGATTTTGAAAAAGGGAAAGGCACGCTCGGCAGACTTGGAGATGAATCGGCTCATGGCGGCAACACAGCCGGTGAGCCGACGCACATCTTTGATCCGCTTGGGCGCCTCAATCTGCTCAATAGCCTTCATTTTTTCTGGGTTTGCCTCGATCTCGCGCTGCGACACGAAGAATCCAAGAAGCTTGCCAGACGGAACGCCGAAGACACACTTCTCAGGGTTCAACTTAAGGTTGATCTTGCGCAGGTCGGCATATGTCTCTTCCAGATCTTGCACAAGAGTTGCCCCATCCTTGGTTTTGACCACTATGTCATCCATGTATGCTTCCATATTTCTATGGAGCTGGGGTTCAAAACCAATTTGGACTGCTCTTGCAAATGTCGAGCCAGCACTCTTCAACCCGAAAGGCATCCGTAAAAAGCAATACGTACCACATGGGGTGATGAATGCTGTCTTCTCTTCATCCTCTCTTGTCATGAAGATTTGGTGGTAGCCCGAGTAGGCGTCGAGGAATGACAACAGATCACACCCGGCCGTGGAGTCACCAATCTGGTCAATGCGTGGCAACGGGAAGGGGTCCTTAGGACAAGCCTTATTGATATCTCTGTCATCAATACACAGCCTCCACTTCCCATTTGCCTTGCGCACCACTACCGGATTGGCCAACCACGTCGGGTGGAGCACTCCTCTCAACAAACCTGCCGCTTCCAACTTCCTAATCTCCTCTGTGATGAACTCTTGCCTCTCCAGAGCCCACTTTACAAGAAATAGAGGTCAATCAAACTGATAATTAGCAAGCATGGTAAATGGTATTGATGAAACTAGCGCTTGAATCACTGAGATGCGTGGAATATGCTACTATATACTCACTTTCGGTTGTTTAAATTGCAGCTTCTTCGGCAGTCCCGGAGCTTTTTTGGTGAATTTTCTCCAAACCCTGCCATACAAAGAAAATAATTACTTGATATCAGAAATGAACAAAGTTGCTGATATGGTGGATAATGATCGATTTAACTTACTTCTCGAGCATTTCATTCATGTCCACATATTCGTGGGGATATTTTCGTCTCGAGTCTAAGACAGTTACTACTCCCTGCTCAAGCTTAATCTCTAGGAGAATATAGTGGAAGCTGCGCACGCATGCATAACTCATCAATATTATATTACTATAACCTGGACTAATAAAGGGAAACCGAATATGCCACAAGACAGTAACACTCACTTGAAGTTGTAAGGGAAGAGTATTATATCCTTGTGTTCATTTATTACCAACGATTGTAGCAAGTTGGCCTTGGTATTTTCGGCATGAAATTCAACCTCAGTTGCATCTATGAGATATGTGTTAATGAACCCAATATCACCCACTTGTCTTTTCTTCAATTCGGCGATCTTCAATCTGCATAATATAGTAAGGATAATTATAAATACATGCAATGAAAGAGCTGAGTTATATAGAGAGACAATGATGTAAGTAGTACTACTTACGCATGTAGCAGGTGACCGTTGCTTTATCGAGGGCCAATTGATTGAAAAATTGATAAAACTCCTCAAATGGAATAGGCAACAGTTCAATTCCAATGAGGTCATGCTCCTTTTTAACTCTCACATACAAAGTACTCCTGCCCTCAGACTCTCTGCAGGTTTTCATGTACCAATCATGCAATCTTCGCATCATCGTTGATAGAGATTTTCCATATTTGACGAGAGGCTTTCCGTACTCGTATCTTTGTATCTGCACCTCTAAGAAATCATAATGTACATCGTCGGGCAGGTAATCTCCAGGATTGCCATAACCGGGCACCATCCTCGGATCGACGATGTCGCTAGCAGGCACCTTGAGCGGGGGGCACGATTGCTTCGCTTGTTTGCCGAGCTGGGCCATTTGTTTCCCAGCTCGCCGTTCTTTCATCCTTTGATCATTTTTAGTACTTCCCGACCTCTCCGCTTCGGCAAATGCCTTTCCAATAATGCGCTCGTAGTTGCCTTTCGGCGGAGACTTGGGTGGTTTTGTCAGGGCAGCCAGAGTGCGCTTCGCTTTCACCAGATCTACCTTCTCCTCCGGAGGTGGATGTCTCTTTGCTTTCAACCCTTCAAAGAAGTCCTTCACTTCGGTCCGTTCGATCTTCGCGTTTTCCTCCTCGGTCCTCTCATACGGTAACTTCTCTGGAGTCTTCAGAGAAGGACCGAATCTGTATGTCCTCCCGCCTTTGGCTGTACTGCTAGACGCCGGCAGAGCAGACGGAGCGGATGTCTTCTTTCCTTGCTTACGAGGCGGAGGAGAAGGACTACGACGTGCCAGAGCAGCAAGAGCGGCGGAGGGTCTCTTCAGCCCTTGCTGACGAGGCGGAGAAGGAGGAGGCTGGCTACTCGGGCGCCCCGGCGCAGGCGGAGTAGGAGGCGGAGTGCCGCCACGCGCTGGAGAAGGAGCCGGCCGAGTGCCCTGATTGTCACTCGCCGGAGGAGGAGGCGGTGGAGGAGGCGGAGTGCCCTGACTCGCCGGAGGAGGAGGAGGAGCCGGAGGCGTCCAGTTCAGAAGGTTGATGAGATCCTTCCGCCATAACCATGGAGTCTTCAGAGCAGAACCCAGCCGAGTCTCCCCTTCACCGGTAGGGTGGTCAAGCCGGAGGTCCTCAAGTCCCTCCATTATTTCATCCACCATCACCCTAGCATATCCTTCTGGAATCGGCCGGCAGTGAAAAGTTGCGTCGGTTTAGTAGGATAAACAGAGCCAACAGCCGCCTTGACCTTCAAATTCATCCATTGCACCATAAGGTGGCAATTTTCAGCATCTGTGATAGCATCCACGGGATAGCTGGCAGGAGCCGTCAAGGCATGCTCCGGCTGAAGCAGCTCGGTGGAAGCCATGCTGCTTCTCCGCTGAGATGGCGGGGTAACTCGGGGAAGCTTGGCAGTCGTTTGCTGCGATCTGCTTCTCGTTCCTCTATCGCTTGTACCCTTGCATGCAGCGCCTGCAGTTCGTTCTGCTGCACTTTCTTCCTCCTCTCCTGGCATTTGTAACCGCATGCGTCCGGAAACCCAGCCTTCCATGAAACGGAGCCTGGCGTGCCTCGTGTCCGTCAAGGGTGCCCAGGATTCCTGAGGGCCATTTTGAGCTCGTCGTTCTCTCATGCGGAAAGAACGTCCCTTGTCTTATTTGCTTCGATATATTGCTGAAGCCTCTTGACTGGTATGTCCAATTGATCGTCCGTCCAAATGCACTTCCCTGATACAGGGTCCCAGGTTCCGCCAGCCCCGAAGAACCAAGTCCGGCAACGGTCTGGCCAGTTCATTGTCTCTGGTTCGATCCCTTTATCAAGCAGATCATTCTTAGCCTTGGCCCACTTAGGCCGGGCTATGAGGTAGCCACCTGACCCCGTTCGATGGTGAAGCTTCTTCTTCGTAGCATTTTTCTTGTTTGTCGGCGACATCTTTTTACTCTTTTTCGATGTCTTGTCGGCCACAAATGCGGGTCAGTCATCTCTGATCTTCTCATATTTGCCCTTGAATTCTGTGGTCTCTTTTTTATCGACAAACTTATTTAGGTCTTTCTTCCAATTCCTGAATAGGTCTTCCATCCTCTTAAGAGCAAAAGACTTGATTAATTGCTCAACTGGCTTCTCCGGATCATCCTATGGCGGTAGGGTGAAATTTGACTTCAGCTCAGTCCAAATATCATTTGTCTGCATATCATTGACATAAGACACCTCAGGGTCGTTCTTAGGCTTATACCATTGCTGGATGCTAATCGGGATCTTGTCCCTAACCGTAACCCAGACCGAGCAACAAATGCCTCCTTTGTCCGGATGGGTTCAATCGGTTGGCCGTCGCGCGCGATTTCTATGATCTCAAACTTTTCATCCGAGCTCAACTTTTTCTTCGGGCCTCGTCTCTTTACCGAAGTTGTGCTCGATCCGGAGGGCTAGAAAAAAGAACAAAGACGAGTTTTAATTAATATGTGTACATACCAAAACAATGAATGCATCAATTAGCTAGTCAGCACAGGCTTAACTAATATATATATATCTGGCCGGACTCGGTTCGGTGATCACCGGAGCCGTCCTCACGGTCTACTTCTTCACTCTCTCCTTCTTGCACCGGCATTGGGTCATCGAAGCCATCATAATCATAGCCAGCTGCTTCTTCACCCTCTCATTCCAGACCATCGGTGTCATTGAGAAACATCAATGAGCAGATGGCATCACTTCCTTCTGCGATTATGTCCCTCAACAACGCTTCTTGTGCTTCGTCTCGGGGGATGTCCATAGTTTCTACAAATATTTACAACATGGCAATTATTATTCAAACATGACAGATATGGATATATTAGTGGCAAACGTAGAACTAGCTAGCTAATCACAATAAGGAATCATATTAATTAGTGGCCTCGATGCTGCTTCTCTAGGGTTTTGGGTGGCCGACAACGCTTCAAGGGTTAGGGGTGGCCTCGAGAATGCTTCAAGGAGGGGGTAATATCGACAACAACAACGACGACACTACATCTATGTCCCACAAGTGACGTGGGCATCGACGCCCGCATCACTTGTGGGACGTGGATGTAGTGTCCGACACCGACGGCCACATGTATCTCACACCGACGATACTTGCTATTTAATTAGGGTTTCCTCTCTACCGCTCGGCGACCCTCGACGACCCTCGTTCCCGATAAAAAAAGAGGAAGAAGAAGAAAAAAAAAGAAGAGAAGAAAGAATAGAGGAGAAGAACTCCTCTATTCTTTCTTCTCCTCTTTTTTTTCTTCGTCCTCTTCTTTTTTTATCCTCTTCTTCCTCTCATGTTCGACGACCCTCGACCCCGATAACATACATCCATTGATATCATTCCATACATACATAGACATCTACATTATATATGAACAAACATCTATATCCCACAAGTGACGTGGGCATCGACGCCCATGATGGGGTAGAGGTGGTGGATCGCCTAGCGGTCGAGGTCAAGGGTCGAGGATCGCCGAGGGTCGGGAGGTTGCCTAGTGTCAAAGGATTCAACAAAACCATGTCTTCATCATTAGGCGAAAGTACTTGGTGCATGATGGTGAAGCTCTCCAAAGTTATTTTGGAGCGGAGTCCCGAGATAGGATAATTCGCTTTTTGGTACAAAGTTCAGCAAGAACCTTTCGAATATCGTTATTTGGAAGGCCTTTGCTGAAATTCGTACAAAAAGGAAAATTATCCTATCCGGGACTCCATTCCAGAATAACTTTGGAGGACTTCGTACCATCATGTCCTGGTTACTTCCGGCTAATGATGAAGCCATGGATTTCTTCAATACTTTCACACTAGGAAACCTCTCGACCCTCGGCGATCCTCGACCCTCGAACCCTCGACGACCTGAACCCTCGACCCTAGGCGACCACGAACCCTCGACCCTCGATCCCTCGAATCTATAGAACCCTCGAACCCTTGACCCTGAAACCCTCGACCCTTGACCCCTTAACGACCCTCGACCCTCTACCCTAGTTCCTGACCCTCGACCCCTCGGCGATCCTCGACGCCCTCGTTCCCGATAAAAATTAATAAGAAGAAGAAGAAGAAAAAAGAGGAGAACAAAAGGAGAAGAAGCTCCTCTATTCCTTCTTCTTCTCCTGTTTTTTTGTTCTTCTTCCTCTTCTTCCTCTCCTCGTCTTCTCCTTCTGCGGCTCCTTCGTTCTCTACTTAGTTTCCTTTTCCTCTCCTTCTTTTTCTTCTTCTTCCTTCTTCTTCCTTCCTCTTTTCTTCCTTTTCCTTATTTTACTTTTTCCTCTCCACTAACATAAAATGCACTAACCTAAAATGCAACAAAGATAAAATGCACTAAATCGGTCAACTAACCTAAAATCACTGATAAAATGCACTAACCTAAAATCGATATCTACTAACAACTAAAAATAATTAATACATATATGAAAAAATGCATATATGAAAAAAAACATCATCATATCATCAACATGAACATATCATCAACATCATCATATCATCAACATCATCATATCATCATCAACATATATATATATATATATATATATATATATATATATATATATATATATATGAAAAAATGCGTATATATGAGGCGGCCGCCTGCATCAGAAAAGCGGAGAGGCGCGGATCGGGCGGCGATGGCGCTGGGCAGGGCAGCGGCGACGGCGGCACTACGGCGAGGGCGCTGGCGATGACGGTGACGGCGACGGGCGGCGGCGACGGCCGGCGAGGGAGCGGGCGGCGTAACGACGGGCGCTGGGCGACGGCGACGGGCGGGGCGGCGGGCGGCGTTGGGCAGCCTGGCGGCGTCGATGTGTTCGGCGTCGTCGGGGGAAACTGACGAGGGAAATCTTAAATTTCCTAAGTGCTTGCTTATATAGCAAGAGCATTGGTCCCGGTTCCTGCCACGAACCGGGACTAATGCCCCCCTCTAGTCCCGGTTGGTGCCACCAACCGGGACCAAAGGTCTCTTTTCAGCAGCCCAAAGGGCGGGAAGCATAGGGCCTTTGGTCCTGATTGGTGGCACCAACCGGGACTAAAGGGGGGCATTAGTCGATCCGTAACACCAATCGGGACCAATGCCCCTTTAGTCGGGTTGGTGCCACCAACCGGGACCAAAGGCCTTGTGCTGCCAGCGCCCAAATGTTTAGTCCCACCTCGCTAGTTGAGAGGAGCCGCACCTGTTTATAAGGTGCAGTCGCCTTCCATCTCGAGCTCCTCTCTAAAGCGTGCTTTGGGCCTACCCGTGCAATGTGTGCATGTGAGCCTACTGGGCCTCCCGCGGGCCTGAATCCTGGCCCATGGTAGGGTTTCTAGAGGTATTCGGGCTGTGGGGGCCGAGTAGGTGGCACTTTTTTTGTTTTTTTTTTGTTTTCTTTGTTGCTTTATTTAGTTTATTTTATTTCTACTTACAACAAAATACTTATTGTTGCTATATTTATTTTTTTCTAGTTTTTTGTTTTGTTTTCTGCATTATTTATTTTCTTTTGTTTTTTGCTTTATTTTTTAATTATTTTTGCTTTTAGTTTTAGAAAAATTATATACTTTCTGTTAGTCCCATTAGTTTTCAAATTTGAAAACACTTTTTTTGTTTTCATTTTTGCTTTATTTATTTTATTTTGTTTCTACTTACAACAAAATACTTATTGTTGCTATTTTTATTTTTTTTCCAGTTTTTTGTTTTGTTTTCTGCATTATTTATTTTCTTTTGTTTTTTGCTTTATTTTTTAATTCTTTTTGCCTTTAGTTTTAGAAAAATTATAAACTTTCTGTTAGTGCCATTAGTTTTCAAATTTGAAAACACTTTTTTTTCTTTTTTTGCTTTATTTATTTTATTTTGTTTCTACTTACAACAAAATACTTATTGTTGCTATTTTAATTTTTTTCCAGTTTTTTGTTTTGTTTTCTGCATTACTTATTTTCTTTTGGTTTTTGCTATCTTTTTTAATTTTTTTTGCTTTTAGGTCAGCAAAATTATAAACTTTCTGTTAGTGCCATTAGTTTTAGAAAAATTATAAACTTTCTGTTTGTGCCATTAGTTTTCAAATTTGAATAGTTAAAATTTGAATTCTTTGAAATTTGTGTGAATCACAAGTTTGTGATTAACTTTACTAAAAAATGAACATAGATGCACCTATAGAGAAAATTAAACCTAAATTCATAATCAATTTCTATGAATTTCAGAGAAATTCACGATGAATTTAGGTCAAATTCCATGTATAGGGGCATCTATTTTCACTTTGGGAGGAGCTAAACAAGGCAGAGAGGGACGGGCTTATGAACCGGTGTGAGCGCCCTTCGGTTGGCGAGGTGGGACTAAACTCTGAGCGCAACGAGGAACAACCCTTTAGTCCCGGTTTGTGGCACAAACCGGGACTAATGGTCATGGGCCAGGTGCGAGCCGCATGTGCCAGGCACTAATATATGAACATAGATGCACCTATAGAGAAAATTCAACCTAAATTAATAGTTGTCAAATGAACTCTGAATAAGTTGGCATAGCATGTGCATGTACAAAGCGGACAATGGTATCATACTCATCTGTTACAAAGTTGGCATGGTATCATCATAATAGTTGCGTGAGAAAGTCTTCACTTTTTCTTCGCTTGTGTCATTTGCTTATTGCGCTGTAACCATGGATAATCTTCATCGTTTATCAGGATGCTTGGGTCAGCCTTGACTTTGAAGGGAGGAATTTCATGAAACTTTTCATACTCTTCAGACATGTCTGTCTTGCCCTCCACTCCCACATGTCCCTTTTTCCTGAAAGAACTATGTGGCGCTTTGGCTCATCGTATGATGTATTCGCTTCCTTATCTTTTCTTTTCCTCGGTCTGGTAGACATGTCCTTCACATAGATAACCTGTGCCACATCATTGGCTAGGACAAACGGTTCGTCAATGTACCCAAGATTTTTCAGATCCACTGTTGTCATTCCGTCTTGTGGGTCTACCTGCACCCGCCTCTGACAGATTGACCCATTTGCACTTAAACAAAGGGACCTTAAAATCTACTCCGTAGTCAAGTTCCCATATGTCCACTATGTAACCATAATATGTGTCCTTTCCCCTGTCGGTTGCTGCATCAAAGCGGACACCGCTGTTTTGGTTGGTGCTCTTTTGATCTTGGTCAATCATGTAAAATGTATTCCCATTTATCTCGTATCCTTTCCATATCATTACAGTCGAAGATGGTCCCCTGGACAACAAGTACAGCTCATCACAAACAATGTTGTCACCTCTGATACGTGTTTCCAACCAACTGCTGAAAGTCCTGATGTGTTCACGTGTAATCCAGTCGTCGCACTGCTCCGGGTGTTTGGAGCGCAGACTGTTCTTGTGTTCATCGACATACGGGGTCACCAAGGTAGAGTTCTGTAGAAATGTGTAGTGTGCTTGAGACCAAGAATATTCGTCCCTGCATATTATTGAGTCCCTTCCAAGCGTGCCTTTTCCAATCAGTCTCCCCTAATACCGCGATTTAGGGAGACCTATCTTCTAAAGGCCGGGAATGAAGTCAACACAAAACCCGATGACATCCTCTGTTTGATGGCCCATGGAGATGCTTCCTTCGGCCTAAGCGGTTACGGACATATTTCTTTCGGACTCCCATGAACCTCTCAAAGGGGAACATATTGTGTAGAAATACGGGCCCCGTAATGACAATCTCGTCGAATAGATGAACTAGGACGTGCGTCATGATATTGAAGAAGGATGGTGGGAACACCAGCTCGAAACTGACAAGACATTGCGCCACATCACTCCTTAGCGTTGGTACGATATCTGGATCGATCACCTTCTGAGATATTGCATTGAGGAATGCACAAAGCTTCACAATGGCTAATCGGACGTTTTCGGTAGAACCCCTCAATGCAACCGGAAGCGATTGCGTCATAATCACGTGGCAGTCATGAGACTTTAGGTTACGGAACTTTTCTCTGGCATATTTATTATTCCCTTTATATTGACGAGAAGCCAGTCGGGACCTTCATCGAGCAGGCATTCAAAGAAGATTTCTTTCTCTTCTTTCGTAAGAGCGTAGCTGGCAGGACCTTCATACTGCTTCGGAGGCATGCCCTCTTTTTCGTGCAAGCGTTGCAGGTCCTCCCGTGCCTCAGGTTTATCTTTTGTCTTCCCATACACGCCCAAGAAGCCTAGCAGGTTCACGCAAAGATTCTTCGTCACATGCATCACGTCGATCGAAGAGCAGACCTCTAGGTCTTTCCAGTAGGGTAGGTCCCAAAATATATATTTCTTCTTCCACATGGGTGTGTGATTCTCAGCGTCATTCGGAACAGCTAGTCCGCCGGGACCCTTTCCAAAGATTACGTGTAAATCATTGACCATAGCAAGTACGTGATCACCGGTACGCATGGCGGGCTTCTTCCGGTGATCTGCCTCGCCTTTGAAATGCTTGCCTTTCTTTCGACATTGATGATTGGTCAGAAGAAATCTACGATGGCCCAGGTACACATTCTTCCTGCAGCTTCCCAGGTATATACTATCGGTGTCAAGTGAATAGTGCGTGCATGCGTGGTATCCCTTGTTTGTCTGTCCTGAAAGGTTACTGAGAGTGGGCCAATCATTGATTGTCACGAACAGCAACGCCTTTAGGTCAAATTTCTCCGTTTTGTGCTCATCCCATGTACGTACACCATTTCCATTCCACAGCTGTAAAAGTTCTTCAACTAATGGCCTTAGGTACACATCAATGTCGTTGCCGGGTTGCTTAGGGCCTTGGATGAGAACTGGCATCATAATGAACTTCCGCTTCATGCACATCCAAGGAGGAAGGTAATACATACATAGAGTCACGGGCCAGGTGCTGTGATTGCTGCTCTGCTCCCCGAAAGGATTAATGCCATTCGCGCTTAAAGAAAACCATACGTTCCTTGGGTCCTTTGCAAACTCATCCCAGTACTTTCTCTCGATTTTTCTCCACTGCGATCCGTCAGCGGGTGCTCTCAACTTCCCGTCTTTCTTACGGTCCTCACTGTGCCATCGCATCAACTTGGCATGCTCTCCGTTTACGAGCAGACGTTTCAACCGTGGTATTATATGAGCATACCACATCACCTTCGCAGGAACCCTCTTCCTGGGACGCTCGCCGTTAACATCACCAGGGTCATCTCGTCTGATCTTATACCGCAATGCACCACATACCGGGCATGCGTTCAGATCCTTGTATGCACCCCGGTAGAGCATGCAGTCATTAGGGCATGCATGTATCTTCTCCACCTCCAATCCTAGAGGGCATACGACCTTCTTTGTTGCGTATGTACTGTCGGACTATTTGTTATCCTTTGGAAGCTTCTTATTCATTATTTTCAGTAGCTTCTCAAATCCTTTATCAGGCACAACATTCTCTGCCTTCCACTGCAGCAATTCCAGTACGGTACCGATCTTTGTGTTGCCATCTTCCCAATTGGGGTACA
This sequence comes from Aegilops bicornis, assembly GCA_021605145.1. Taxonomy (NCBI): domain Eukaryota; kingdom Viridiplantae; phylum Streptophyta; class Magnoliopsida; order Poales; family Poaceae; genus Aegilops; species Aegilops bicornis. Next base: position 93,187,210 of record CM038675.1, read on the forward strand.
ACCCTTTTTTGTGATCCTCTAACATGTGATCGAACTTCAGCTTCTCCTTTTGACTTTCGCATTGCGTCCTTGCATCGACAATGACCCGGCGGAGATCATCATCATCGGGCACATCGTCTGGTTCCTCTTAATCTTCAGCAGCTTCGCCCGTTGCAGCACCATCGTGCACATCGTCTGGTTCCTCTTGATGTTCAGTAGCATCACCGTATTCAGGGGGCACATAGTTGTCATCGTACTCTTCTTCTTCACCGGCTTCCATCATAACCCATATTTCTCCGTGCCTCGTCCAAACATTATAGTGTGGCATGAAAACCTTGTAAAGTAGGTGGGTGTGAAGGATTTTCCGATCAGAGTAAGACTTCGTATTCCCACATATAGGGCATGGACAACACATAAAACCATTCTGCTTGTTTGCCTCAGCCACTTCGAGAAAATCATGCACGCCCTTAGTGTACTCGGAGGTGTATGTCACAGTACATCCATTGCCGGTTCATCTGCGTGCATTATATATAATTAAGTGTGTCAAAAATCATTACAGAACATCATGAATAGATTATTAAGTGAACAAATTAATAGAAGTTCATCATCACATAAAAACCAAAGTACATACATAGTTCTCATCTAACAACATAAAGATCTGCAGAGCATCTAAATTAATTAAACCATACATTGAAACTATGTAAAACATTTCAATGCGAAAACAAATGCGATCATAATCGCAACCAATGTAACAACTGATCCAACGGCATAATGATACCAAGCCTCGGTATGAATGGCATATTTTCTAATCTTTCTAATCTTCAAGTGCATTGCATCCATCTTGATCTTGAGATCATCAACGACATCCGCAACATGCAACTCCAATATCATCTTCTCCTGCTCAAGTTTTTTTATTTTTTCCTTCAAGAAATTGTTTTCTTCTTCAGCTAAATTTAACCTCTCGACAATAGGGTCGGTTGGAATTTCCGGTATAACAACCTCCTAGATAAATAAAATCTATGTCACGTTGGTCGGCATAATTTTCATAAACAATAAATGAACCAATAGTTATGAAAAGATAATATATACCACATCTGAATCATAGACAGGACGAGGCGGCAGGCGGATACCAAAACCATCACACTATATAAGATGCAATAATAAAAGTAAGAAAATAAGACAAGTATCTATCTAAACATACAAGTAAGAATATTTTTCCTTTCAAAAAGAAGATAAGAACAAGAGGCTCACCACGGTGGTGCCGGCGATGAGATCGGCACGGGTGATCGACGGCGGTGAAGATGGGGACGGAGCGTGACAGACCGCTAAACCTAGACAAATATTGAGTAAAATGGAGCTTGAAGGTCGACCTTGGAGAGGAGAAAGCTTAAGTAGTGTGGCTCGGGCATTCCATCGAACACCTTGTGTGCATAGGAGGTGAGCTAGAGCACCACCAAGCCCTCTCCCCTCGGCTAAGACAAAAAACAGAGCAGTGTGCTCTGCTCTTACACGGGGGGTGTATATAGGCAGCACTATTGGTCCCGGTTCGTGGCATGAACTGGGACTAAAGGGAAGCCATTGGTCCCGGTTCATGCCACCAACTAGGACCAATGATGGTGGGCCAGGAGCGAGGCCCATTGGTCCCGGTTCGTCCCACCAACCGGGACCAAAAGGGCCAGACGAACCGGGACCAATGGCCCACGTCGCCCGGCCGGCCCCCTGGGCTCACGAACCGGGACAAATACCTCCATTGGTCCCGGTTCGTGGCAGCCGGGACTAATGGGCTGAGCAGGCCTGGGTCATTGCCCCGTTTTCTAGTAGTGTTGGTTGGTGCGGGCCTGACAGTGGCCCTGCTGGCGCTCTCGGCAAGGGTCTTGTCGGGGGGCCCCGGCAAGAGTCTTGCCGTGGTGCGCAGTCGTCCCCGTCAAGATCTTGTGGCTCTCCTTGGCAAGGATCTTGCCGAGGATCGTTGTCTTCCAATCCTCATCTGATCTTGAATATTCCTTGTCTTCACAAAGATCTGCATGCCACCATGGAGGCACCTCCCGAGCCCTGGCTCAACGTAGTTGATGGTGTTGAGACCGTGGGCTCAAGGACGACGCGTTCCGCTGGTGTGGGGCGAGCCGCCCCGGCAAGGGTCTTGTCGGGACTGCTGAGGCCGTCCCCGGCAAGGGTCTTGCCGAGGAAAACTACTCTGTTCCTCTGCTTCTTTGCGTTCTTGGTCTTGGCGTTGTCATGATCGTCTTGGGCTTCGGTTTTACCTTGGTTCACCTCCCCTGTTCTGTTTGGTTTGGCCGTGGGCGCGGCTCCGACTGTCCGTGTACAGGTAAAGGGGTACAAAGGTGCGTCCTTTCTTTTGTACACCGACACCCAACCTGGCAACTACAAATAAATTTAAGCATATATTATTCTCTTTTATATTCAATAAATAAATATAACTATACATATGTATTTTCCAGATTCAGTTATCATATTTTTATACAAACATTTGTCTTCTATACAAACAAATATCATACACATGTATAATAGATGACCCCTTGTTCCATTGGCACAAAGACTGACTACAACCAATAAATACAACATAAAGGGCACCTGGGCCCCTGGTGGAAAGACCGAATGCAACGGATAAGTCAAGAGAACTGTATTTATTAGTATTAGTTTCATTACCGAAAATAGGACCTACAGTGTATGTATTTGGACTCAAAAGGATGACCTTATAAAGCACATCTACTGCATATCAAATATTTCCATTTGTCTCGAAGCGTCTTGTTTTCTCCGGTGGGCCGCAGCACACAGGGAAAAAGAAATTCGCATGGGCCTTCGCGCGCATGAATATTTTGGCGCGCAATAGGCTGGCCTGAGTACTTTCCTGTGGGCTAGCTTCACATGACAATTCATTTTCCTGTACGTTATATACTGCCCTAGAGTAAATGAACTAGTTTCCTCGGGGCTTAAGTAAGCCCGCCAGGAAAATTATTATTCATGTGAGATGCTTCGGGCCTCACAGGAAAATAGGTCATCTAAGGAAAAGTGTAGTTTCTGGTAGTGAATAAGGCGCATAAAAGGGATTAACATCCTAGTGCATTTTTCATGCTGAGCGAAACGATCATCCAATCTAGGGGAGGAGCACGACCAAATGGCACGTACAGCAACACGCACACTGAACTTGACAGCCGGGCACACCGCAGCGTCCAAAAGCCACGCAAACGTTTGAAAACATACCATCCGGCAAAGGGACGCGGCGGCAACAGATCAGGTGGCAAAAGCACGTCCATCAGGGCCATCCGTCCATGGGTCGGAACAGCAAAATGACAGGTCGGCAAAGGTAGGGTCCACCAAATAGCTAGCCTCACAGCGTACATGCTGCCCTATGGGTTTCACATGTCTATGAGATGACAACGTACAATACGATGCTAGTTTAGCTCGGCTCAGTTGCACTTGCTTGTCTAGAAAAAAAAAATAACCAAATGTAACTGCGAGGCGAATTAGGATGCATGAAATGTGTTTCATTGATTTATGGAATTGCAGTCTGCAATGACACACTTTTCATGGGACCTTGTAAATTCATTCACTTCAGAATGATGAAGAAAACCATGAAATTAAATGCTTGTGTTGTCAATGTTAGCTTATGACAAGATATCAGGCTATAACAACATGCTAACCTACGAGGCCAACTACTGCATCAAGGGGAACCGACCAGCCCGACGAGGAAATTGTGTTTGGACCATCCCACCTGTTTTTTTGAAAAAGGTGCACCGATCACACCCAACCGGGCACCATAGGTGTCATGTTTGGCCGCCTTCCCTGCTCCAAACCCATTACCCAACGAATTTTTTATGTGCTTTTCTCAGGACGATTCCGCTATGTGTGTACTGTTGGGGTTCCTTAGTTTGCCTCATTAACTGGAGTGTCTGACAGCATAGCAGTTTTGGAGGACCTGCAGCCTAGGGCACCGGATGCTGCCCGTGCTTTTGTTTACAGTTTAATGGAACCGGGGTATGTTTCAACATAGACATGACAGTTGAGCATTCAGTTTTTTCCTTCTGCAGTCAGCGCTCAACGACCCCTCGCTCGTTATGACTTATGAGTACCTGTTATTTTGACGAATACTGAGTGACTCATATTCGCCCCCCTGATGGCACTGATGCAAGAACATATCTCTACACATTAAACACAACCTACTCAGGCAGGTTCCAAGGAACCAAATTATTACAGTAAATCGCACTGATCCTCTCGAAATATATTTTGTCCATCAAGGGGGAGAATGCTTTTCGAGATAGCCCCCAAAACACTAAATTTACTAAAACCAAGCGTCACCCTCCTGACCGTGCGTGTCGTTGAATGGACGAGCTGTACACCCACTCCCACATGCTCGGCGACGCTTGATAGGCCGTTCCACCGTCTCAAACAAGGCGAGATATTCGGCACCTGTCATGCGGCGGCATGGCCCATCGTTGGACACATGTGCAGAAGGCCGGCTGGCTTTTCCGCGCGATGCTCTAAGCTGCTCCCCGTGACGATCCTCCATAGCGTATGGGCGGGCCCTCGCTCGGGAAGATCCGGCAGCGCCCTCGTCTTCAGCAGGCTTCCTAGAGTCCTTGTTTGGATAAGACACATTTTGCATTGAGTCTTGAGATGGTGACATGTTCTCTTGAGCAGGTGTGATATAGTCTACGTTTGGATTGGACACATCTCCCACTAAGTCTGGAGATAGTGGCACATTCTCTTCAACTGGTGCGCTCGAATACCTGTTTGGATTGTATACATTTTACATCAAGTCTGGAGACGACGGCGCATATGCTGATAGCCAAGGGGTACCGTAAGAGAGATATAATCTGTCGTAGACACTTGGCATCTTGTTCACCATATCAAATAAACGTAGCCTGAAAGAGAAAGTAAACCAACATCATCAACTCAGCAATTGGCTGCGCAAGCAATATGTAGCACATGACATTCCTCATGCATGGTGGAACTATATAAGCACTCAAGCATAATAATGATTTAAAGCAAAGATCAAGAGCGCCCCTAATAAGAAAAAGTCAATATTTAGTGATGAGGCTCTAACAATTATTTGTGCAGGACTACCGTTTTATTTAAGCTGTTTTCTCCATTCTGTTTGTTAAATAAAAATTAAAAAAAAAGTGAGAGCAACATATTATGTAAAAAGATCAAATCTACTGTAAGCTTGTTTCAAAGCATAGGAATTGCACTGTGTTTTGTTAGACATAAGTTACAGGTTTTTGTCCTTTTGCTGCATTCAAACATTCCTCTACATGCAAGGACATGCTTTATGAGCAGTGAAATTATTGGTTACCTTTTTCTGGACTTTCATTGCACATATAAAATGCTGCAAATGTTAAGTGCATAAAAAAAACTGTTTGTGAAACGAAGTAACTAATAGTAGTGTATATCCTTGAAAAAAAACTGAAGTAGTAGAGCAACGTACTTTTGGTTGGCGTCCAGTTGAGTGGCAAGGAAAAACACGACGCCCATGAGCCACGAGTCGGAAAGGTGGGCGACCAATGGGAGATGGTCATAACGGTTCATGTAATCTGGCTGGCGGTTGATGCCCAGTGCCGGCTTCGGCATGCCTGGCGGCACCATTTCATCCAGCAGCGTTGACTGCCAGCTCCAGTCCACGTACCCATACAAGCTCATTGGCTTCTTAGAGCATCTCCAGCCGTTGAGCTCCTCAGGAGGTATTATTTTCGCTCCTTAGGAGGCTGCCGGCGAAATTTTTTGTCTGAGGTTGAGAAAAGATCCACTCGTTGCCCTCCGGCAGTTCTCGACCAGCTCGCTGCGGGGCGACGAAAAAAGGCGAGCCAGTAGGCAACGGGCACGGACCCCTCATCGGTGCCCTTCCTGGCGTCCTTGCAGCTCTCCGACGTGCCCAGCGCCGCCATGAGCTGTTGTACGCACACGCACACGCACATGCTGGAGGTGCCACGGGCATACTCGTCGACGCACAGCTGCTTGCCGATGCCGACCGTCAACGGCGCGCGCCGGCGTGTGCGAGGTCGAAGAAGCAGGTGCCGGCTTTGAGGGAGCTGCAGCTGGTGTGCCTCGAGCAAGGACGGCAGGTCCGGCGTCGACGACGACCAGCGGCGCGCCCGCGGGCTGGGCGGATGGGCTCTCTAGGGAGGACCTCGGCTGCGTGCGTGCCCCGTCGGCTCCATCCTCCGGCGACGAGGCTGAGGCGGCCGGGCTACAAGGAGCACGGCGGCGAAGCTGAGGCGGCCGGGCGGCTGGGCGTGGGCGGCCCGCCGGCGATGGACACGAGAGCGGAGCGGCGGGCCAGGCGGCGGGGACCGGAGCGGATGGCTTCCATGCTGTGCCCGTGCGTGCGTGCGTGGAGGGGGAGAGAGAGGAGGGAGCAAGTGGGTGGGCCAGTGAGAAAAAGTGAGGGGACAGGAGGAAGACGCTGGCAGGTGGGCCAGCGCCTAAAACGGCGAGATTAGCCTCCCCAGGAGCCCCCCGATGCGCTGGGTGTTGTATTGGATTGCCGGCGCCGTTTTTTGCTTTTGCCGGCGAAAAACGAGTACTTGGCAGCCTGAGTGGAGCGTTTTTTGTCCGTCGGCGCCTAAAAAATGGCTGGGGAGGGCTTCTTGGGGGTGTGGGTGGAGATGCTCTTACCTGCAGCCAGAAAATGAAACCCACCACTACATTAGCCGATGACTTGCAGACTACGGCCTAAGGCCTACGGCCTGTTTGACAGCCTACGACCTGTTTGCAAATTTTTAAAATCTCTAAATTCTAAAAAAAAAAAAAAGTTATGCTTAAATTTCAGTTATTTTTTAAATTTTTTTAAATCTGGTCAAACTATGGTCAAACTATTTATTCAAGAAGTACTAGTGTTACTAAATAATTATTCAAGAATATTAGTGTTACTAAATAATTATTTCCATTTTTTTGAATTTTGGTCAAATCTGGTCAAACTGTGGTCAAACTATGGTCAAACTACTTATTCAAGAAATATTAGTGTTACTAAATAATTATTGTTTTTTAGACAGTAGTTTCAAACTCAAACAGTGAAATGTGTGACTTCATGCTCAAGCTAAACAGTGAAACGAGGGAGAATAGAACCCAGAAGTTAATCGTGCTCAGGCTGGAGTAGTGAGAGGATAGGTGACCGTGAGGGGTGAGTAGAGATTAGAGGTTAAATTGAGCAGTGATGAGGGGTGATTAGAGATAGAGGTTAAAATAATTCAGAAATTTAAAAATAAAAAAATCACAAAAATTTGAAAAAAAAATTCAAAAATAAAATAAAATTTCGTTTAGTACCAGTTGGTGTTACCAACCGGGAATAAGGGTGGACCTCCAGGAAGCGGCCACGTGGAGGCCCTTTAGTCCCGGTTCGTGTAAGAACCGGGACTAAAGGCGGAGGCTTTAGTAACGACCCTTTAGTCCCGGTTCCAGAACCGGGACTAAAGGCCCTTATGAACCGGGACTAAAGGCCCTTTTAAATCTTCAAAAAATCATATAAAATAAACCGTAACTCGGATGAAAATACTTTGTACATGAAAGTTGCTCAGAACGACGAGAAGAATCCGGATACGCAGCCCGTTCGTCCGCCACACATCCCTAGCATTAGCAAACATGCAACTTCCCCCCTCCGGTTCACCTGTCCGAAAACGCGAAACACCGGGGATACTTTCCCGAATGTTTCCCCCCTTCGCCGGTATCACTTGCTACCGCGTTAGGGCATACCTAGCATTGCCTCGTTATGTTTTGTGATGCTTTGTTTGCTCCGTATTTTTTGTTTCTTCCCCCCTCTTCTTCTCCGGTAGACCGCGAGACCGGCGCAGATGCCACCGAGTACGACTACGGCACCGACGACCCTTCTCCCTGTACAACAGAGCTTCCAAGCAAGCCCCCCCTTGATCACCAGACATCGCCTATTCTTCTCTATACTGCTTGCATTAGAGTAGTATAGCATGTTACTGCTTTCCGTTAATCCTATTCTGATGCATAGCCTGACTTTGCTACTACTGTTGTTACCTTTACCTGCAAGCCTACATGCTTAGTATAGGATGCTAGTATTCCATCTGTGGCCCTACTTTCTTGTCCGTCTGTTGTGCTATACTATCAGGCCGTGATCACTCGGGAGGTGATCACGGGTATATACTATATACCTTATACATGATACATGTGGTTACTAAAGTCGGGTCGGCTCATGGAGCACCTGCTAGTGATTCACGGATTGGGGGCTGAAAGGACCTTTGTCCCAACGGCCCTCTGTGTGGATCTTTGTGGCGGAGCGACAGGGCAGGTTGAGACCCCCTAGGTGAGATGTGGGCCTGGCCCTGGTCGGTGTCCGCGGTTACATCCTTAACACGCTTAAGGAGATCTTGGTATTTGATCTGAGTCTGTCCATTTGGTCTATACGCACTAACCAACTACGTGGGAAAGATATGGGCACTCGACGTCATGGTATCAGCCGAAGCCTTCGTGACGTCAGCGACTGAGCGGCGCGTGCAAGATTGGACCGCGTAACATGACTTCCTTTGTAATGGAGGTTGTAGGTCTACTTCCGGCCGCCCGCGCAACGTGCAGGTGTTCTAAGGGCGATGGGCCCAGACCCCTATGCGCTTAGGTTTAGACCGGCATGCTGACCTCTCTGTTGGACTAGGTAGGGATGCAACGTGTTGATCTTCCACGGCCGGGCATGACCCAGAAAAGTGTGTCCGGCCAAATGGGGTCGAGCGTGTTGGGTTATGTGGTGCACCCCTGCAGGGAAGTTTATCTATTCGAATAGTCGTGATCTTGATAATGTGACGACTTGGAGTTGTACCTTGACCTTAAGACATCTAGAACCGGATACTTAATAAAACGCACCCTTCCAAGTGCCAGATACAACCCGGTGATCGCTCCCTAACAGGGCGACGAGGAGGGGATCGCCGGGTAGGATTATGCTATGCGATGCTACTTGGAGGACTTCAGTCTACTCTCTTCTACATGCTCCAAGACGGAGGCAGCCAGAAGCGTAGTCTTCGACATGATTAGTTATCCCCCTCTTATTCTGGCATTCTGCGATTCGGTCCATCGATATGGCCCTTTACACATATACGCATGCATATGTAGTGTAGGTCCTTGCTGCGAGTACTTTGGATGAGTACTCACGGTTGCTTTCTCCCCCCTTTTTCCCCCATTTCCTTTCTTCCTGGTTGTCGCAACCAGATGCTGGAGTCCAGGAGTCAGACCCCACTGTCGACGACGACTCCTACTTCACCGGAGGTAACTACTACTACGTGCAGCCCCCTGACGATGACCATGAGTAGTTAGGAGGATCCTAGGAAGGAGGCATGCGCCTCTTGCGATCTGTATCCCCGTTTGTGCTATCCTTCTTAAGGGAAACTTGTTTAACTTATGTCTGTACTAATATATTGTTGCTTCCGCTGAATCGTCTATGATCGAGCACTTGTATTCGAGCCCTCGAGGCCCCTGGCTTGTATTATGATGCTTGTATGACTTATTTATGTTTTTATAGTTGTGCTGTGATATCTTCTCGTGAGTCTCTGATCTTGATCGTACACGTTTGCGTGCATGATTAGTGTATGATTGAATCGGGGACGTCACAAGTTGGTATCAGAGCCGACTACCTGTAGGAATCCCCCTTCCACACTCCTTCGCCGAAGTCGAGTATAGACGTTGCAAAAACTTTTACTAACATGGATGTGTGTCTTACGGGCACACGTCGTCATTGGGTGGTAGTAGGATCCTTTATTCCTCGACCTATACTCTCGGACTCTGACATCTCTTCTATTCGGGTTAAACGATTTTACTAACTCGGACTCTAGGTTCTCGATACTTTCTCCCGGAGAGCCCCTTATTCAGATGATCGTCTGCTGCGCCAAAAGGACCCGAAGATACTCTCCGATGTTCTCTTGAGACTTTATAGCGTCCGCTTTTGCAATTCAGCTCTATCGATAAACCACTATGGATAACCACGTATACTCGCCATTCATACAATGCTTCCTAGTTGATCTTGTTTTTACAAGATACACCGAAATTCTCTCTATTGTTTCAAGAATACTTTGTGCCTACTGCCTTGCAGTTCTTTGCCACATGAATGCCCCTACGGATAATTCCTCGCTCTAACCGAGTATCGGCTCATCCCTAGTTGTTCACGTGTTCCATAAAATTCTTCAAAATACTATCCAATCTTTCGAGAAGCCTCATTAGCCTATGGCTCTTGAAATGCTTGTCTGCCTGCATTTTGGTTAATTCCAAATGACTAGGAATATTCATGGATGTCCTTGCCTTTATCATCTTGGGTCCCTTGATTCAATATGTTGTGAATGTTGCAATACTTAATCAGATCCTAGAATTCATCCTTTCGGCTCAGACGTCATTTTAAACATGAGCTGGATCTCGACCAATCAGATTGCCATCAATTGTACCCGTAAGTCTATTCAACTTATCCATCCTTGATCAGAGCGTTTTCTCCTGATCCCTTGATTTAAAGATCGTAATTCCTTTGTTATTTAAACATTGAATTATTCAGATGTTCTATAAACCGATGCATTTGCATTCTTTCTTCCTCTGATGAGCTCCATTGTGGATCGCCATATCCACTGTTGGATTATTATCCGACAGTGTCCTTCATAATTAATCACCTTGTGAGTTCTTTCTCCGATACATAATGCCTTTGGTAAATTGTATCCTCTCCTTTTGCCAACCATGCGCTGCTTTCGAGCTGGTGATATTTACTCTTGAAGCTTGTGGTATATGTTCCTGAAAAGCCCCGTTGGGTTCAACCAACGCCTTCCCTAATCTGTGTGAACCCGGAAGATTTCACGGGTCATACTTATCTGGTATTGCACCAGGTAAAACTTTCAACAACTAATGTCATTGTGGAAATACGAGAGGTGAATGGAAGGTTATACATTGAAGAAGTGGGAGTCGACCTTGAACTTGTGTTCATGCCCATGGACCCCATGTGGAACTTATCATGGAAGCTTCTTGCAAAATATTTAATCATTTGGGTAATTCTTTCGGTGTCATTAAATTGGATCCCCTGCAGCTATGGTTCCGACCATATTATTCTTCTTTGATCCCATTTCTCGGACAAGTTGAAGTACTTGTGTTCTACAGGTCAATATATCTATCCAACCTCTATTCTGCTCTACCTTCGAGTATACCCTCAGGAATCTCGAGAATATCACGGAACTACATAACTTCTTATGAGTTCTTCATCAACTATTATTCTCGCGATTCTAGTGCCCCCCGGGTTATGAGTTACTAGTCACTTGAGAACACCGATAAGTGAATCGATTCAACACGTCGATTTAATAACTCTAAGTAATTTCTGTAGCTTATGAGTTTAATAATCCTTCAAGTCAATCCTAGCCTAATTGGCTACATCATTATCATGCTAATTTCAACTATGCTACCTGGTCCTTCTTCCCGGAGCACAATTTTCGGCGATGAGCTAAGCTTACGTCGACTTTCCTCGTCATATCATTTCGCCATGAACAACAAGCTTGATTCTGAGTTTGTGACGTACCCTTGGCTCCAATAACCTTTGGCTTCACCATTCCTTTGACTCGATGTCATTGCTGATAAATTACATCTTGAAATCTCTCGACAAATGTGTCGTGGTCATCATCAACATTCTGAGCTCTTCCAAGATATCTATTGAATTCTTCATGGGAAATACCATCCTTGTCCCTTGGTAAATTGTGTTGTCATCGACTACTTCCTTGCCTTTTGTCCAACACAAACTTGTTTGTGCTGTGGCTGTACCTTGAGTTCCTGGCTATCCATCCTGTCTTATGTCCTACCTTGAAGTAATTCCATCTTATATATCAAGAATGTTGTGAGAATTTCACCACCTCTTAAGAATTCTTGGTACATGTGATACATCTCGCCATCTACATTCATCTCTTGCTCCCCGTGTTGTTTCCAACCGGAATACCGACGATTGAACTGTGATGTGTAAAATTCAAGAATTACGCTCAACCTTATTGCTTGTAAGATAATGAACGATAGTTTCATTCTTTGTGTATTGGTTATTGAATCACCATTCTAAACATTCATCATGCCACCTAAGCCCACATTTCGGGTGCACCTTTCAACGAATGTTTACTTGCGTTTGTTTTCCTCAAGCATACATCATTATACCATTTGATCTCACAAATGTTATCTCCTTGTTCACATAATTGTGGAAATCCACCTTGTTGGAAATCTTGATGAATTGTCGCTGAGACCATCAACCACCTCCTCATCCTCCCCTTGGTTTAATGATGAACTCTTGTTTCGGGACTCTCTTCCATAGTTCATTTCCCGAGAATCTTACGATGTCTTCTCTTCAATTTGTGTTGCACCTTTTCCTTCTCAGGCATCATGAGTCTGAGGTATCCTGACACCAATCAGATCTGAATCTCGGTCAGATATGATGGTTGGAACATATTCCCTAGAGATATAACATTGGTCTTTGACCCGATAAGGTGATGTCATGCCTAGGACACCTAGCAGAAGGGCCTACTGTTAAGTTTCCTTTTTGGCAAGGTTAATCGTTCTTCCGTGAGGAATTTGTAAGACTTATTCTATAAGTTGATCCTGATGGATCCTTTGTGTATCCAAGATCTGACTTTTGCTTGAAGACCATGTCAGTGCTATCTCGAAGCATGTCTATGGTACTCCAATTTTCAATAAGAACATTTGAGGCACCATGCTAAATGTTCTTGTTGAAATTACCCAAACACCGTTGTATGGGTAATGTCATGCAATTTCTCTCCTCTTATCTAAAGGAATTTTCTACTTTATATCCTGTCTTGGATATCATCCTCTGCTTGACTTTGGGAAGGATATACCCCTGATATATGTGTTTAAACACATTTTCCTTCCATTGTTTTGCTCAAACTTTCTTGTAATCTACTTAACTAAGAAGTGGTAATTCCCTACTTAGGTAATCACCTCGTGGTACAACTCTGCTTGTAAGACCCTATTACTATAATTGATGACATTTCGGTAGCCACCGATGGACGAGAACTTTGCCTAATGGTCTGCCTCATGCAACGAGCAGGAAAATGGTTCTGTTCGTCCCTCGCCCTTGGTATCGACATTGTTGCCAACATAACTGATAGGCTACCCTTTGACATGCCTTGCTATCATGACCGTGCAAGACGTCATCGCCCTTCCTGCCTTTAACCCACATTGTGGGCCCATAACCCACAGTTCCACAGGATCGAAACCTGACTCCACAGTAAACCCCCTGTTCCCAAGGTTGTTCCTCGCGCGTGACCTCGTAAGTAATTCATGAGCCACCTTCCGAACGATCATCAATTCTGTTATCAGACACAACACTTATTCCCATAGGTCTTAAGCACTCTCACATTCCGATTCAGGCAGCGAATGATTGCCTATCAGCTTGGAACTTCTTATTACACCTTCTTACTCTACTCTTGATGACTTTCTTGAATGTCAACATGAGAGATGCCTCTATACCTCATTCACCGAGATAGCCTCTAGGTACCTAACATGTGTTGAACTCCGTCCTTCCTGGGTTTTTTCACTTAACTTTCCCGAAGTACGACGGAGATCCTGAAGAAAGGGTGACGACTTCATCATGATGACATGAAGAAGAGAAATGAAGACAATAATCTAATAGATCAACCTCTTGAAGAAGAGCAACCAAGACAAAGAAGATTCGTTAGAATTTCGTAACCAGACCTTTCCCCCTTAATTCCACCTCTTAAATCTCGGGATGAGATTTCTTGTAGTGGAGGAGAATTGTGACACCCGGATAATTAAGCTACAGTGATCCCACGCTAATGATGCCAGGTCACCTCGGTTACTGCTGCTAATCTCGCGTTAGTTCGAAACCGATGCGAGTCCAAATTAAAAATCAAACAAACAATAAAAGTTTTCAAACCTTAAAACAAAAATGTTCGGGTTGTACCAAATAATGCATAGGTAATTATGTGGGAGAAACCACATTTTATTAAGTTGCTTAAATACTCTAAAATGATTAAAACAGTAGCAAAAATATATATTTAAATGAGGTTAAAATAAAAACCGTTAAAAAATATTTTGTTTTAGTTGCGAAGCTAATTGTGGTAGTGGCATAATTAGTAATGCTCTTTTAGGTACAACTTTTGTATTCTATAGAAGCTAAAATTTAATAAAATAGAAAAGAGAATAAAATAAAAATAAAAGGCAAAACTGTAATCAAAAACAAAAAAATAAAAAAAACAAAAGGCCCCCCTCCCCCACTGGGCCTCTTGGCCCAGTCGGATCAGCCGGCCCAGCTGACCAGCCGGCCCACCCCGCGCCTAGCCTACATGCCCCCCACCCCCAGGAACCATAGCGCACACCCCCACTCACCCCGCACGATCCCCCCACTCTCTCTCACGTCTCTCTCCTCCCTCCCCCGATCCGGATCAGGATCGGGGTGCTCACGCCCGCCCCACCGTCGTCGCCCGTGGCCCTCGCTGGACGCCACCGCCGCCTCGAGCCCCGACATCGGTCGCCGCCACGATGGCGCACTCCTCCGTCCCCGCCTCTCCCTCATCGGACTACGTCAAGCCACGCCGCCCGGATCGACCGTCGCCGCCGACCGGGACGACCACGCTGGACGCCATCGCCGCTCCTCCCCTGCGTCGCCATCGATCTGCCCCACCGTTGTCGTCGCCTCCCCGACTCTTCCTCGACCCCGCTGCCATTGACCCTACCCCCCGCGGTGAGGCCCCCGGCCCGTCCTTCTCTCCCAGTCCCTGTTGCCCACTCCGGCCGCTCGTCCCTCGCGCTAGCCACGCCCGCTCGCGCACGCCCGCTCCTCGGCAGCGCCCGGGCGCGCTTCGCAACCACCGCCCACACCCGTGGCTTCACCGCTCAGACGCCAGCCCGCCGCTGCGTTTTCCCTCTTGCCCCGCTCCCTGCTACGAGCTGCGGCTGGATGCCGGCAGCTCGTCCCAGCCGCGCCCTCCTCTGGTTGCCCCGCTCTCGTCGCCCTGCTCCACCTTGCCTCGCCGTGCCGCCCGCTCGGCATGCGGCCATAGCCTGCAGACGCCCCTTTGCGGCTCGTTGCCCGCAGCGCCTGCACGGGCGACGCCCGTAACCCGCGCGCCCTCTAAGCGCCCCCTGTGCATATGACAAGTGGGGCCCGCCCCTGAGAACGTTTAAAAAATAGAAAATAAGTAAATAAGAAAATAATCAATTACTTAATTAAAGAATTTATTAACTTAATTAATTCTGTTAGTTAACTAATTAAACCTAATTAACCTGCTAATAAAACTAACTACTGTTAATTAGCTAGCAGTCCATGACAATTGGGACCCACATACACTATTCACTTTGGACTAGTCAAAATATTGACTGGGTCAACCCAGCCCCTGGCCCCACATGTCATACGTATACACACATTGCTGGGTACACTCCTGTGTACCCATAGCAATTTTTATTATTATTTCGAATCACATTAAATCCAGAAATTCTAGAATTTCTTTAAATCTTTGAAAAATCATATAAAATAAACCGTGACTCGGATGAAAATACTTTGTACACTAAAGTTGCTCAGAACGATGAGACGAATCCGGATGTGTAGACCGTTCATCCGCCACACATCCCTAGCATAGCAAACACACAACTTTCCCCCTCCAGTTCACCTGTCCGAAAACGTGAAACACTGGGGATACTTTCCCGGATGTTTCCCCCCTTCGCCGGTATCACTTACTACCACGTTAGGGCATACCTAGCACCGCGTATTTCCTCGTTATGTTTTGTGATGCTTTGTTTGCTCCGTATTTACTGTTTCTTCCCCCCTCTTCTTCTCCGGTAGACCCCGAGACCGGCGCTGATGCCACCGAGTACGACTACGTCACCTACGACCCTTCTCCCTGTACAACAGAGCTTCCAGGCAAGCCCCCCCCCCCCCGCTTGATCACCAGATATCGCCTATTCTTCTCTATACTTCTTGCATTAGAGTAGTGTAGCATGTTACTGCTTTCCGCTAATCCTATTCTGATGCATAGCCTGACTTTGCTACTACTGTTGTTACCTTTACCTGCAATCCTACATGCTTAGTATAGGATGCTAGTATTTCATCTGTGGCCCGACCTTCTTGTCCGTCTGCTGTGCTATACTATCGGGCCGTGATCTCTCAGGAGGTGATCACGGGTATATACTATATACTTTATACATGATACATGTGGTGACTAAAGTCGGGTCGGCTCGTGGAGCACCCGCGAGTGATTCACGGATTGGGGCTGAAAGGACCTTTGTCCCAACGACCCTCTGTGTGGATCTTTGTGGCGGAGCGACAGGGCAGGTTGAGACCGCCTAGGTGAGATGTGGGCCTGGCCGTGGTCGGTGTCCGTGGTTACATCCTTAACACGCTCAAGGAGATCTTGGTATTTGATCTGAGTCTGGCCATTTGGTCTAAACGCACTAACCAACTACGTGGGAAAGATATGGGCACTCGACGTCGTGGTATCAGCCGAAGCCTTCGTGACGTCAGCGATTGAGCGGCGCACGCCAGATTGGACAGCGTAACGTGACTTCCTTTGTAATGGAGGTTGCTAGGTCTGCTTCCGGCCGCCCACGCAATGTGCATGTGTGCTAAGGGCGATGGGCCCAGACCCATGTGCGCTTAGGTTTAGACCGGCGTGCTGACCTCTCTGTTGGCCTAGGTAGGGCTGCGACGTGTTGATCTTCCACTGCCGGGCATGACCCAGAAAAGTGTGTCCGGCCAAATGGGAACGAGCGTGTTGAGTTATGTGGTGCACCCCTGCAGGGAAGTTTATCTATTCGAATAGCCGTGATCTTCGGTAACAGGACGACTTGGAGTTGTACCTTGACCTTATAACAACTAGAACCGGATACTTAATGAAACACACCATTCCAAGTGCCATATACAACCTGGTGATCGCTCTCTAACAGGGCGATGAGGAGGGGATCGCCGGGTAGGATTATGCTATGCGATGCTACTTGGAGGACTTCAGTCTACTCTCTTCTACATGCTGCAAGACGGAGGCTGCCAGAAGCATAGTCTTCGACAAGATTAGTTATCCCCCTCTTATTCTGGCATTCTGCAGTTCAGTCCACTTATATGGCCCTTTACACAAATACCCATGCATATGTAGTGTAGCACCTTGCTTGCGAGTACTTTGGATGAGTACCCACGGTTGCTTTCTCCCCCTTTTTCCCCCTTTCTTTCCTTTCTGGTTGTCGCAACCAGATGCTGGAGTCCAGAGCTGACGCCACCGTCGACGATTTACTCCTACTACACGGAGGTGCCTACTACTACGCAGCAGCCCAATCGACGCCACTCAGGAGTAGTTAGGAGGATCGTGCAGGAGGCCTGCGCCTCTTCGATCTGTATCCCAGTTTGTGCTAGACTTCTTAAGGCAAATTTGTTTAACTTATGTCTGTACTCAGATATTGTTGCTTCCGCTGACTCGTCTATAATTGAGCACTTGTATTCGAGCCCTCGAGGTCCCTGGCTTGTATTATGATGCTTGTATGATTTATTTATGTTTTTAGAGTTGTGCTATGATATCTTACCGTGAGTCCTTGATCTTGATCGTACACGTCTGCGTGCATGATTAGTGTATGATTGAATCGGGGGGGGGGGGGTCACAACGCGCCGGCTTACAACAAGACGACAACTTGCTCGGTCGCACCGGCTTACAACGCCGGGTCGACTCATCTGTCTTCTCCCACGGTTAACTCAGTCGTGATTAATTTTAGCATCACTATGGTGATCATCAACTCCAGGGCGAATAATTTTCGTCTAACACATCAGGTGCTATCCATCTAAAATATATTTTATTAGTACATATTATTTTTGTCAAAGAGCAGTTTATCTTTGCCTTGGTCTGCAATATTGTATGCAGGACAATTATTTGCTGCAATAATAAATATCATGTATATATGGCTCGTGCTACTATGATTCGCTGCAATAGTAAATATCATGGATATATGTGCATGCTGCCGCTTCTTCGACCCAATTTTATATCAACACGACGTGGCTGACTCGCCCATACGGTTTACCGCGTTGGCGATTGACTTGCTTGTCTGCGCTGGCTTACAATGCCGTGGCCGGGTCATCTGTCTGAGCCGCCTCTGATGCTACGATTGTTTTTCCATCTGTGTCTCGTGGCCTGGTCTACATCAATACACCGGGCCGCACCTATCTGCATGAGCTGTTTATTGAATATGAGCAAGTCATAGCTTGGGTAGCCCGGTTTTCTTTAAAACAAAATGGAGGCAAATTATCATCAACCGCCACCTGTACTGGATGGCTCAATGAGCAGGCGCACAAATCGCCGCCACTATAGTTTGGTTAACTTCGAATCACCAGTTGGAAGGAACCATTGGTCGAGTTGTTGACAGGGCTCATGCGGGATCATTTATAACCCGCCGCAGTCACCTCAACCTTCTATGGATTCACATTGTGCTATCAACACCAATGACATAAAAGTTATGCAGGTTTACATCACGGTCAAATATGGAGAGTCGCAAGCCAACTCCTCGAGTCACCTTTGAGACTCGGGGGCTACAATGACATGATTCAGCAAATCTTGCCAGTTTCAGCAAAATTAAGAACCCCAGGACGAGTGAGGGAAAGATAACCCAGTCCCGGAGGCTACTGTTATATTGATGAAAATTTAAAGGCCGTCAGAAAATTTCCAGCTTCGAAAGTATATGACAGTTACAAAATCCCGGCTCAAGGGAAGTCAGTCTCACTGAAGCTTTCAAATATCCGGTTTACAATCTAGTTCAAGGGATATCTGTTCTCCTACAAGGCTCTGAAGCTCTCAAATCCGGTTTAAGAATTTCCGATTCAGAAAGAATTAATCCCTGGCAAGTTTGAGTTTAAAGGCCGTCAGAAAATTTCCGGCTGAAAATGAGGATTCTGGTTTACCATCCGGTTCAAGGGAAAGATGTCTCCCACAAAGCTTTGAAGCTCTCAATATCCGGTTCAAAAACCCGGCTCAAGAAGAATTTATCTCTTGCAAATAGTTAAATGTTGCCGAAGAGGACCTCTTGCCATGATGCGCGGTTAAAACATGGGTATCCCGCCTTATTGGCATGTCATATTATTGGTCACATGGGGTCTTCTGCCTATAAAGCGCCGTCCGAACCATAGCTACACCCCTTGATCGGCACAATACCAGAAAATCACTTGGGGGCTTGGTCGTGTCCGAACCATAGCTACACCAGAGAACTACTCCGGGGCCAAAGAGAGTGTTGCAAAACAACAACTCAAACATGGGCACCCACTGAGCACAGCTCAAAACGTTACTTGGGGATTCTTTGCTATCGCAATGAGCTTAGAATCTACACTTGTAATGGGCTATCAAGCCGTGGCTTGGAAGCCTACTGTATACACCTAAAACCCCGGGTTAACCTACCTCTTTAAGTAAGTCGCGACGGTGGCTTCTACGTGCGGAACACGGCGGTGGACTCCGTCCTTTCATCGGTGAGGGTGGAGTGCCCGCACGAAGGCTGTGGGCTCTACGTCACTTACCACAAGCTCGCCGATCACCAGAGCATGTGTCCGCTCGCGCCCTGCAAATGCCCCGTGCCCGTCTGCAGCTACGAAGGCCCGCCGCCGACGCTCTACCACCACATCAGCACCGCGCATCCCATGCCCATGCACAGGATCCAGTACGGCAAGGTGCTCCAGCTGCAAGTGCCACTGTCGGAGCCACGTCTCTTGCTATTGGCGGAGGAGGACCGCCACGCGTTTTTGTTGGTCGGCGGCATGCTCGACATCGGCGCGCCTATCGCCGTGTCGGTCGTTTGCATCAGAGCGGGGGCGTTCCACTGCCGCACTACATGGCCAAGCTGTGGGCGAACGGCCCGCCAGGGAGCCCAAAGGCATGACCGACGCCATCAAGGTGGAAATGGAGGTGACAAGCAGCAAGGATCCCGGTGACGTCGACGTGCAGGAGCTGACCTTCTTGACAGTTCCTCCCAAGCTGCTGGCCGGGGCTAAGCTTGTGTCCCTCCACATTCAGATTGACAAGCTCACGTCCTAAATATTTCTATGCCTTCTGTTTATCTTAGTAATATGCTAATATAGGGTTTACCTTGGTCTACTTTAGCTTAAGAAACTAGTCGTCAACCCGTGCACCATAACGGCCTAGCTGTTATCGGGATACATGATAATTAACAAAAGTCTATTAACATCTAAAATGCATGAGGATAAATTCTAGATATCATACAATAGTAAAGATGCTAAGTTATTCAAACAATGATGAAAAATAAATAAAGACATGTATTATAAGCTTTACTTTTTGATGTAATGTGTCATTTTCCCATCGATGTTCTGTAAGCTTGGTCTGAATGAACTTTTCCTTTCATATTCGCAAGATAAATCTTCGTGAATCATATGCCACCTAAACGTGATGGTGAAAGTATGTATTATTATGATCCATAAGGCAAGGTACCATATATGTATCACATCTCCAAAAAAGTGCCAAGAGATATACACTACACACACCACTCAACAAATATTTGAAATATGAGGCATAAGATGCATGTCTAGATTTTTTTTAAGATGATGTATATATCAAAAGAGTCGCATAATGTTTTTCAATAGAAGTGGTACCGAGTGATTTCTAAAGACGATTCTAGTGACAGATATGTGTTCCATTTAGTGATGGATTCCATTATAGAAGTGCCCTGGTCGGTATATACTTATACCACAATAGTAATGCTACGCTTGTCATTTAAATATGCTTCATCTTAATGCACTGGCACTACTCCTGCATCAACTTCCAAAAAACAAGTTCTATACTCAATCCAGAATGTATCTATATATCATCAATTTATATAGTACAATATCTCATTAAACTTGAAAATAATAACCCTATAAATTTGAAATTTAATAGATGTGGTTGTAAAATATCCGTAGTTAAAAGACCGACAATTGACATTGTGATCCCCTAGAAAAAAAATGTATCTATATATCATCAATTTATATAGTACAATATATCATTAAACTCGAAAATAATAACCCTATAAATTTGAAATTTAATAGATGTGGTTATAAAATATCCGTAGTTAAAAGCCGACAATCGACCTTGCGATCCCCTAGAAAAAATCTATGACATTCGTTTAATGGATATATTTTAACACGTATCTGTTAATATATAACTTTTTAGTGTGTGACAATTTATGCATAATTTTCTACTTGTCTTACAATTAGGTGATTTCACATATAAACTTAATGACCTTGGTAGCGGCATTATTAATCGATCATAAACATGCTTATTTTTCTTAATGCGAGGCTTGAGAACCCCTTATTTGTACGTTTCTCTTTTCTTACTTGCAGCGGAAAGATATATGTTCTTGTGTTCGTGTGAATCGGGATAATGTGGAAATCTTTTGAACAATGGGAATTGAGAATATATCTATCTAGCATGAAATCAAGCGATAGACTCGACGTAATACTTGAAAAGAAAAATTACCTGTTAATAAAAATTTAATATCTAATGGATATGTTTGCGAAACGACCCCATTTGAAATACTTGACGTTATGCTTTTCCAACCCTAAGCAAGAAAAGCAATGAGTAATGATATTCCTTTAATTATATTTCTTAATGGGTTCGTACAATATTTTTGGATGAGTGACAGTTTATGCATATTTGCCTACTTGTGTACAAATCAGGTGATTTCCCGTATCAAATGAACGACCTTGTATGTAATAATATCGACGATACATTAGGGAGAGATTTATGTACGTTGGTGTCTAATTTGTTTTATTTTGAGCGAGTCTTGTTTTTGTACGTGCTGATTTTTTCTAGACTCATGGACTCTTATTTGTACATGTCGTTTTTCCTTTCTCCAAGTGGACATGTACATGGTTTTGCCGCTGGAAATTGGAGTGTGTGCTCAATTTTGTTCGATCATGATGGAGTTTGGGCTCAATTTTTTAACATGAGGAGAATATATTTTATCTGTACGCATCTTTTATTTTTAGAGGGATCTATACGCATCTTTATTTCTAAAGAGACGGGGCACGTGCCTTTTTGGAACTTGGCTGTGGGGCTTGATGTTTTTCCTTTTTAAATTATAATGGTTGCTTTTTTATAGCATGAGGACTCTTTTGTACGTGATGTCCTTTTTTAATAATAGGCAGTGTCTCTCTCTCCTTTTGTATTTTTTTACTTACATGGTGTGTCTTGTAAGGCAGAATCTTCTAATAATTGACGTGAGTATTTTTTTCTTGATGTGAGGCTTTCCTTTTAACTCACGTTGGATGTGCGAGATCTGCTTTGTCTTGTACTCTTATAATATAGGATCGTTGGGATTTTTTGTTTAATAAAAGTTGGACGTGTCAGATGCGTTTTTTATAGGACGGCATCATGTGCGTTACGCAAGTTATCTTTTTATCCTGACCGTAAATTTTACAATCTAACGATTTAATTAATTTTGATGATGTGGATTAATGAGAGATCATTAAAGGTGCCTCCAATTAGTAAATATAAATATAAGATGGTGGGTTTTGGTGGCGATGCAGCAATTACTTCGACATCAGATCAGTAATTTCCAACAGTCGAACGGATATTTTGTGTCTGTTGGATATAATGTTCCTTTGGGTAAGAAGTACTACTTGTCATCAAAATGGATAGAAGGAGATGTATGTAGACGTATTTTAGTTCTAGATACGTCCCTTTTTATCCATTTTGATGACAAGCACTCCCTCCTTCCACAATACATGCCTTCCATTTGTCAAAATATAGATGTATCTAGACATGTTTTAGTATATAGGTACATCCATGATAGAGCCAATCGGATGGTTGAGAACACTATAATTCGTAGCTACAGATGCGTGTGTGACTCCTAGATGTAGAGGTCGGGGGTCATCATCCTCCATTTCGAGAAAATACAGACGCGTGTGTGAGAGGACGAGTGCGTGCGTGCACCTTTTCTCTTCCTGTATAACGTACTTACTAAACTCAGAGTACAAGTTTTTGTGGATGGCACGGTGGTGCGTGCGAGAAGTCCTGAGAGATAGGTTTAATGCGTCTAAAAAAAATACTAGCCTAAAGCTCGCCACGCGGCTATTCTTGTCGAACGCCCCATTAACCATAAGATATGTATACGACGGTGCCAGTTATTGCACGTACACAGCAGTACTCCCTCCTTTCCGGTTTATAGGGCTTAATTCAAATATCTCACCAACCAAGATGGTGAGTGGTGGAATATTTTTTTTAGTTTGCAAAAGCACCTAATTAATGCTCTTGTTTTCCTCAAAAAATTATGTTTATCAATGCATTAATTGCAATGCAGGAATGCATGCATGCATGCAATGATTTAATGCACCTTGGAATCTGGACATGTGTTGGGGAACAACCAAATTGAGCCTTATAAAATGGAAAAACTAAAATTTTGAGATAAGCCCTATAAAACCGGAAAGGAGGGAGTAGAAAAAGAAGTACTCCATCCGGGAATAGAGCCGCACTTCAAAACTAGAACCGTCAATAAATTTTGAGCTTGCGTCTCGTCACATTCCAAATTACTCCAAGCTATATTGAATTGCAAACCTGTTCACACTGGTCACAACCTAAACGGTTTCCCACTTAGGAGCGTATTAGTACTTGGTTATAAATACTAGTATGCCAAGATGACTGCACATTCCTCCTCAACTCCTCATCCACAAAAACAAACAAGTCATTCAGCATCCTTCCCTTGCGTCTGCCATGGCCAGCGTGAGTTCTGGGTCGAGAGATTGCCACCAGGGAGAGGCGAGCATGGAAGCAGAAGCACGAGAGATGTCCCGCCTCGCTGCGAGAGCAGCCGACATGTCCCGCCGCGCGGAAGTAGCAGCACAGAGGTCCCGTCGCGCCGCTGAAGCAGCACGGAGGTCCCGCCACGCCGTCGATGCAGCAGACTGGTCCGGCCACGCCGCGGAAGCAGCAGAGATGTCCCGCCGCGCCACGAATGCAGCAGAGATGTCCCGCCGCGCCGGGGCGGCCTGGGAAAATTTCTCGCGGGCAGGCGACGACTGTTACAGGTGCATGCATGCGATCATCCATATCCAGATGGATCAGATCTCAGGCTAAGCGAGGTTGCAGGACGACATGAAAGCCTCGTTTGAATAGGCTACCGGCATCATCCGACAACTAAGGGAGGGCAATGAGAGGCTCCGGGCCGAGCGCGACCTGCTGAGGGAGAAGATCGTCCGAAGTGCAGACCAGCAGGAGGATACCAGTGCCTTGTTGAAGAGGACCGGCGTCATCGTCGAGAAACTTATGGACGAGAATGACATGCTCCGCAACGAGCGCCAAAGGCTGGTGAAGGAATCCGTGGATGTTCTCAAGCAGCGTCTTGAGGACACGAAAGAGCTCATTGCCGCTTGCCGCGGAGACTAGTTCCCCCGGCCTACAGCAACGCATCAAGAAAGTAGAGATCGGCGAGCCAGATCCTTGTCTTCCTTCTTCTTTTTCCCTTGTGTATTTCGGGCGTAGCCGCATGTGGCTTTTTAATTATCTTTCTAATTATGTAAGACAATTAATCGTCCTTATCTTTCTGTGGAAGATCAATGTTGCGAGGCTGGAATGAAGAAAACTTTTGCTGTGGCGACTCGGCGTTCTTTGTTCTTCTAGTTGCTGCTGGGCTTCCTTCAGTTTCCTGGTTTCTTTTGATGTAATAATCGGTTTAGGATGTGGATTGTGTCGTCGGTTGTGAAATGTTGGGTTCTAGCACGGATGTTTGGCCTTTGTTGGCCTCTTGGGATGATGCGATTTCAATCTGGTAGCTTTTAGTCCTTTGTGTTAGGCTGGAGTTGTGCTGAACTTCTTGTGAATTGTGGTGGTTTTCAGTAATGAAAATTGGAAGGGGCAAGCCCTTCATTGATCAGAAAAATATTAATCGACCTTATATATTCATCAGTCTTTCTATAAGTCGAAGTAGATGCTATATAGGTCTGTCGGATATTACATCAAGATCCGTGCTTTCAGATTTCCTTTTTTCTCTCTTAAATCTCAGTCGAGTGAGACATAGCCACGTCATTAAACAGAGGCTCGGGCGCCATTAATGGAGACCTTGGGAGAGAGGTGGACGACAGATGGAGGTCAAAGGGCTCTCCTTCCGATAAGCACGCGCAGGGGTCTGATCGCACGCCTCTCGTACTCAAATAGCTACCCTGCATGGCGCCTCCTAGCTAATAAAAAATGGGGACGCGTGGCGGCACGTAAATGGTACTAGTAAGTAGAACACCCACGGTTTCAATAATACTTGTGTTTCTGATTGTAGCGTGACAGCACTTGTTCCAAAATGACTTTGTTGATTGTTAAGTGTGCGCCTTCGCAAATCGGACTGCAAATTTACCACAACATGTTGGTGCCATGTCATGGCACCAAGCCAAGTTTCATTATTTTCATGCGTGTTTTGGATTTACATGAATTAAAAAACTAAGTTTCTCAATGTTTCCAACCCAGCTACGATGCCCAGAATTTTGAATTTCATTCCCATTCCTTGCATGGAACCTAGAAATTTACCCGAGGACACACATGTGATTTTTCAACCAACTTTGGTGCACTGGAACATGTGCTTGTATTTCGAATTTGAATTCTGCACACAAAGGTAACACGTTCCCTCCCAAAACCACGAGCCTTCTTGAGAGAAGCTCCGATTTGCAAGAAGCTTATACCAAAATTTGTTCCTATTCGGCCAATTTTTTTTACCACGGCATGGTACTACCAAACATGACACCATGCCAAGTTTCATGATTTTAAAACCAAGTTTCTCAATCTTCTTGACCGAGCCACGATGCCCAGATGTTTGAATTTTATTCTCATTTTTTGCATGGGACCTACTCCCTCCTTCCATTTATGTAGGGCCTAATGTGTTTTTCAAGACAACCTTTGACTATTCACAAGATTAATAGCACATGAGATGTATACTATGAAAATTATATTATTGGAAGCTCATTTGACATACAAATTTTAAGGTATGCTTTATGTAAGTTGCATGTCATATATTATTGCTCTAACGTTTGGTCAAAGTTAGCCTCGAAAAACGCATTAGGACCTATATAGATGGAAGGAGGGAGTAGAAATTCACCCGAGGACACAAATGTGATTTTTCAACCAACTTTGGTGCACGGGAGCATGTGCTTGTAGTTCAAATTTGAATTATGCACATTAAATGACCAAAAACTCAATTAATGTGTAAATAAGGCCAAACAAAGCCAGAATAATTCCAAAATTTAACAGGGCACTCATGTATTTCTATGTTACCTTTGTAAATAAACACAAGGGGGACAACGTATATCGTTTTTCACTCAAAGGTGGCACAATCTCTCTCAGAACCACCAGCCTTCTTGAGAGAAGCTTCGGTTTGCAAGAAGCTTATACCAAAATCTGTTCCTATTCGGCCAATTTTTTTACCACAACATGGTAGTACCATGACATGACATCCATGCCAAGTTTCATGATTTTCAGACGTGTTTTGTTTTTACAAGTATTTTAAAACCAAGTTTCTCAATGTTCTCGGCCGAGCCACGATGCCCAGATGTTTTAATTTTATTATCATTTCTTGCATGGGACCTAGAAATTCACCCGAGGACACAAATGTGATTTGTCAACCAACTTTGGTGCACGAGAGCATGTGCTTGTAGTTCAAATTTGACATATGCATATTAAATGACCAGAAACTCAAATAATGTATAAAAACGACAAACGAACCCGGAATAATTCCAAAATTTAACAGGGCACTAATGTAGTTCTATGTTTTGTATATCGTTTCAGACTCAAAGGTGGCACGTTCTCTCTTAGAACCACGAGCTTCCAAATCGGCCCAATTTTTTACCACAACATGTTAGTGCCATGACATGACACCATGCCAAGTTTCATGATTTCCAGGCGAGTTTTGCATTTACATGAATTTAAAATCAAAGTTTCTCGATGTTCTCGGCCGAATCATGACGCCCAAATGTTTGAATTTCATTCGCATTTCTTCCATGGGACCTAGAAATTCAACCAAGGTCACACATGTGATTTTTCAACCCACTTTGCTGCACCGGAGCATGTGCATGCAATTCATATTTAGATTATGCACATTAAAAGTCCAGAAACTCAATTAATGTATAAAAAGGCCAAATGAACCCGAAATAACTCCAAATTTTAACAGGGCACTCTTATAGTTCTATGTTGCCTCTGTAAATAAAATCAAGGGGGAGGCAGCGTATAACGTTTCGCACACAAAGGTGACACGTTCCCTCTCGGAACCACGAGGCTTGTTGAGAGAATCCCCGGTTTTGCAAGAGGCTTATACCAAAACTTGTCCCAATTCAGCAAAAAATTATACGTATGAAAACAGGGTTTAGATTATCCCGAACATCTCGCTACCTAGACCAATAATGTATTATGATTTGAATTCAACATAAAATGGATACAAATATTTGAATTGGAGAGCGTATGGTACATGTAGTTCATAGTGAAATATGATTACTGCTATATGCATGTTTTTTGTTATCAAGATAATATTTAAATTATTGTCTAACTTGAAAACAATCGTATTCAAATAAGGAAAATTGATTCAAATTTAGTCCATATGGTAGAAGACAATATATATGTTCACATTGTGGAGTAAAATGTTCATATATGATGGAAGACCAAAATGTACGACTACATCAATTATAAACCGCAAGGTGACCTAATGATATATGTGAATTCAACATAACATGGATTCAAAAATTGAAATTCGAGATCATGGCATCTGTAATCATATAAAAAGGGACATTACTCTTTCTTTGGTGGGAATTGATTTGTTTTTTGTTGTTGTTGAGGGAAGTGCGGATCGATTTGGTACTGTGCAGGGTAATCTTGTTCTCCTCATTTTTTTTACATTTTTCTTGTAGTTTTTTCAATGGCATCTATAGCAATATAGTAAAAGGGGACATGTCTCTCTTGTGTCTTGTATGAATTGTTTTTTTACATGTTAAGTTTGTTCTGCCGAACAAGGAATCCGCACCTTGTTATCCCGAAATTTTCAAGCTCGAGTATCTTTTGTCTCATCTGCTTTGACACTCCCGCTTCTTCAACCCGCGCCGCGCCTTGTTATCCCAAAATTTGGATGCGCGCGAGAACTCCCTCCTCATCCGAAATCGCTCCCGCAGCCTGCATACACGAAATCCCCTTCTACCCCTCACCCAGAAATGAAGCTCTCACGTCATGTGTCAAAACCGTGGGCGACGCTGGTAACTTACCCTACATTTTGGACAAGCGTCCCTAAGCTTGGCTCCCCTTCCCTTTGCCCCCATTCGCATACACTGAGGCCGCCAAAACCCGCAAAACCCCACGCACCTCCGTCGGCCTCCCGACCGCCGCCCAGCTGGAGACTCTTCCCCGACTACGTCGTCCACCGCAACAGCTCGCCGTCCCTCGTCCACCGCACCGAATGAGGATCCGTTGTCGATATCGTCGTCCCGCCGGATCAGCCGCCTTGTCCTCCACCTCCAAGGATCTGCCCCGATGTTCGCCTCGTCTATCGCGCCACCTCAATCCCCACATCACCGTCTTGACCTGCCCCACCAGAACCACAGCACCCTCACCAATTCCTCCGATGAAGCCGAGGCCAACTCGGCGCCACCAAGGAGGTTCTGCACTCACCGCTGCATTTTATCTTTTATTCAATCTCACGGGGCTGCCGGTGCTCGATACCGAGCAGACATTGCGTGTCTCCATCGACGGTGCCGTCGCCGGCCACATCATCCACGACTTCTCTCCCCCATGTCATTGCTTCCTTGGAGGCGACTTCCACAACAGCACTAGCTGCAGCTGCTCCGGCTCTCGCTCGCGCTGCGGCTCTGTTCTTGCTGTCGGTCACGCTGCTGCACTGCTCCTGCTTTCGTTTGTGCTGCTGCTCTGCTCTTGCTCTCGCTTGTGCTGCTGTTGCTGCTGCACGACCTCCGGCAGCTACAGGAGTTGCTGCTTTAGCACTCGCTCGTGGTGCTACTGCACGACTTGCTCTCTGCTAGTGCGTTCCCTGCTCGAGCGTCTGCTGATTTAGATCACTGATTCTCTGCTACTAGTGCTCAAACGCCCTAAACATCTATTGCAATGCTCTGTTACTAGTTCAATCAGTTTCGATAGTAAAATTCAGTTTCGACTGTGAAGTTCATTTTCTTCAGTTAAGTTCGAGTGAAAAGTACTTACAACATCTATCGAAGCGGCCGTGGCGCGGCTGAAGCGTTTTCATCTAGCAATTTTTGGTGATGTATTTTACATCATCTATTGCAGATGATATTAGGGTCCCACTTTAGATTAACGTTGTCTGTCTTGTCATGCTTCAGCCTCGTCGCCGTACACCTTAGCGGAGCTGCTCCAACGACGGAACAGTCCATCACAGCAGAGCAGCACCCTCGGCGCCGTTTCCAGAGGCCTCGGATCTTCTTCCCCGCCTCCGACAGTCACACCAGCATCATCACCATTCTCCACGTCTAACCCAATGATGCTGAGGTCCACAAGGCTATGCCAAATAGGTTGTACACTCGTCGCATCACTTTGTTTCTCCATTCCTCTGTTCTTCCAATTCATGTTAGCCAGACACCCAGGTTGACTGAAATCCTATGTTTCCAAATGCTCTATTTTGCACGTGCATTCCTATACTATTCCTGTGTTTTTCCTATCCCTGCATTTATAGAATCCTCCTATTCTAAGGAGCCCTTACAGATTTACTTCATTTTCAGATAGGCGTCAAAGAAAACTCTGTGTGTTATGTCCTGCTCCTGCCGTGTCGTCATCCACCCCACCTGAGGTGCACCATCGACAGAAGCGTTCACTGAAGCAGAGATCCCCCTGCAGACTTTCTTTTGCCGCCTCAGATCATCTTCCCCGTTGCCGGCAGCCACGCCAACTGCATTACCATCATCGATCGAAAGCAGATGAACCTGAGGACTACACAGTTCCGGAAGAGAGGTTGCAGTCTTTCGTGTTGTCTTACGTTATACATCGGTTATTATTACCTGCTACTTTATCGTTCAATCTTGAGTTTTGAATTGCCCATGGGTCTCATATCGATCCAGCGACGAATAGTATATGTCTACTATCTGTTTCATCTGGGGTCTTCTATGTGGTTCATGTTGGGTGGGCAACAAATAATAGATGATCCATTGTCTATCTTTTTAAACTGAAGCTATAATCTACCTGCTATCATTAGTTTTGGATCCATCCACTCGTTTGCTACCATCAGTCTTAATTTTTGCATGCACCCCTTAGGTCTTACAAAATCGAACTACTTTTTTATTATGCATGTTAGATATTGTACACAATCGTACTGAACATGTAGAGAAAAAGAGAAGACCGCTGCGTGCAAATATAATGTCATGTAGACGCCGCTCCATGGTGGGCGAAGTGGCCCCCCTCCTGCATTACCAGATTGTATTCTAGAGGAAGATAATTGTTCAGATGGAGATTCAGAAGGAGCCGACCACGCCTGTTTACCACCTGAGGTGTTTGCTCTAACTCGGCATCTTGATGTTGGTCATATCATGCATATGGCGCCTTGCATTGCTTACATTATACATCTTATATGTTATCAGCTTAGTTTAGATTTGCTTTTTGTGAATGCCACCTGTTTGGTTTCTATATCATACTCCCACCATTCCTAAATATTTGTCTTTTTAGAGATTTCAACAAGTGACTACATACGGAACAAACTGAGTGAATCTACACTCTAAAATATGTCTATATACATCCGTATGTGGCAGTCCATTTGAAATCTCTAAAATACAAATATTTAGGAATGGAGGGAGTATATGGGAATTATGCAATGCCATCTTATTTAGCCAGGCATCATATACGTGAATCATGCAATGCCATCCTGTTTAGCCAGTCATCGTATATGTGAATTGTATCATGCCATATTTTTTTCCATAATGTATTCCATTTGGCAACAATGTTTATACATTCATCTACTCTTCTTGTGCATCAGCCATTTGAGCCGGTCATGGGAAAATCTGGAGTGAAAACAAGGTCTTCTGGGCAGTCAGTGCTACCTGTCGATGCAGATTTCTTGCTGGTTACAGATAGCTCCTCAAAGGAGGATTCAGAGACAGATGACCAGTCGTATCCCCCCCTTCGAGGTGCATGCTCTAACTTGGCTGGGTTATATTGCTCATATCATGCATATGGTGTCTTGCATTGCCATGCCATCTGCTTAGATTAGACATGCTTTGTGTGAATGCCTCATGTTTGCTTTCTATATCAGATATGTGAATTATGCAATGCCATGTTTTTCAGCCAGTTATCATATATGTGAATTATGCACCGCCATGGAGCCAGACAATCTGTGTATATTGAACTACTCTTCATGTGTATCAGCCATTTGAGCCGGTTATGGAAAAATCTGGAGTGAAAACAAGGTCTTCAGTGCAGGCAATGGTACCTGTCGAAGCATATATGTCGATGGTTACAGGGAGCTCCTCAGAGGAGGATTCAGAGACAGATGACCAGTCCTATATCCCACCTGAGGTGTATGCTCTAAGTTGCAATGTTTATATTTCTCATATGATGCATATGGTATCTTGCATTGCTTACACTACTAGGAAAAAGCTTATAGACAAAGCAATAGCAGCAGCGTGGGAATGGAAGCTGTGCTACTACTATTTAGTAGTAGCGCGGGTAAAAATAGTGCGCTACTAATAAAAATAGTAGTAGCGCGGGTCTACCGTTTCCACGCTACTGCTAAATATCCCCCCAGGACAGATTATAGTAGCAGCGAGGGGTATAAAAGCCACGCTACTACTACTTTCTAGTAGTAGCGCGTGCTGCAATTCCCACACTACTAATTTAAATTGACCGGATCAGCTGATGTACCCCACTTTAGCAGCAACGAAGCACCCGTGGCCCGCGCTACAACTAGTGGCACCGCACCGCACCGCAACCTTATCTCCCCTGTACCTTGCCCCTCCCCCTCCATCGCCCCTCCCCCAACCAATCTTGCCCACACCACAAATGCCTCCTCCGCCCCCAAACGACGGCGACAGGGACGCCGGCGCCCTAACTCGTCTCCTTCCACCTCCCAGCTCGTCTTCTCGCCGGCCGCTTTGGAGGAGCCTCCTTTGCAGCGCCACCGTGTCCGGCTGCGGCGACCACCAGAGGTCCGCCACGGCAGATCTCCCTCCTTCTCTACTACGAGGCGCCAGCAGAGGCGACTCCTCCTTCCATCCCTAGCCGCGGCATCCAACTTCTAACGCCGCTTGAAACCCTAGCCGAATCCGCAGAGGTGCAGCAAAGACGGGATCCCCTCCAAAAGTAGCATCTTCTTCTTCCTCTGGTTCTTCTTCCTCTTCCCCGGATCTGATGCGTGTGTGTGTTCGCATGGTTGTGTGCAGGCAGTTGAAGTAAGGGGGCGGGCCATGGAGAATCTGCAAGGTGTGGGCCTGAAGCCATGGATGGATGTGTTTGGGACGGCGAGGAGGCACCGAACCGAGCGGCGGGCAAGGATGAAGTGAAGCTGAGCGCACCGTCGTCATATCCCTTCTCCGCCTGCTGTTACTGGAAGCAAGCACATTACCATCTCATCTCATCCACGAGGTGAGCTCCCGTCCGCGTGCCCGCGAGCTGCTTGTGCTTATGCCCATATCGTATTTCTGTTCACCGACACCGCCACGGCAGCCTACAGCCTCTGCCCACCTACAATCCTCATTGTTTGTTTAGTGCTCACTAACCCACTCTGAATGATCCCACTGCATCTGGTCCAACAAGAGGGGAGGGCAAAGCAGAGCAGGGCATCCAATGCGTTTCTTTCCCATATACTTTTGCCTGCTTCAAGTACTAGCATGCGTATGATCATCATTAGAGGCTAATCTCCTTTTTGGCGGGTCATTGGATGCTAATCATAGTTTAAGACTTTGGTGGGTCAAAATCAAGCAAAACTAGTACGTACGTAGTGACATGTGATTCATTGGTCAAGTCAAGCAAGACACAGCTACACTCACTCTAAGTGACTCTGCTCTCCCGTCGGCGCCAGATCCGCCACCATCGCTCAGCCTCGCCGGCCGGCAACGCAGAGTTTCGTCCTGCACTATATTTCTTGCTCAATTGTTGTTAGTGCTTAGGTTGTACTAGTAGCAGCAGCACAAGTACAAGAAGGGTTTCAGATTTCTCACTTGTGCAAAGAATAAGTTCAACCAATCTAATATTCATACTTACATCGTAAATCCCTATGTACTTTCTCTGAATTCCCTTTGTAATGGTAGTGTTTGCAATGTAAAATTGCATTGTAAGATAGACTAATAAAGGACTGAAACTACAGTCCAAATCATTGTTACTTAATTGAAAATATTTAGACTGAAAATATGCACTGTAATTTAATGTGCATTTTTTCCCAGTAATGTGTATTCCTTCTCTTTTTGATTGCCTGAATTTAAAGTGGTTTTGAACTGTAATTTTCAGTAATGTGTCACTTCTAGTTTACCTGAATATTTTTGTATTCTTATCAGTTTTGTGCCCCATTCTAAAGAAGTTCAGTAAATGTGTACGTCCCATTCTGTAAATACCCATTTAGATACAACAACCTGATCTTTGTTTTCTTTTTCACAAGAAGCTATTTTTGGCTTACATGAAGGGATGCATGCTCTTCATCTTGCAGGTATGACTCATCCTCCCATTCTTACTTCGCCTTTGTTTCCTTCAGCTTCTTGATCCTGAAATTTTAAGATAAATTCTAAGTACTCAGTATCATGTTCTTAAGCAAAGCTACTGTTTTTTTTGCTTGAATTACAGTGTTTTGTCTGACCTATGTGTAGTGTCAATAAAAATCTAAATTTCAAGATGGAGATACATTTTTTGGTGGCATCATACATCACAGTAATTTACAACAAAGATAGGTTTACATTGTATTTTTGATAGCAACTATAATGCATAGCTACAGATTTTGTCGAATAAACATATGTATTTTGTATGCATGACAGATACTGGGGTCAAATAGATAACAAGTAAATCATTCCTTTTGTCTTCATATTTACTTGAAGGACTGCATGTTCTTCATCTTTGTATGGCCCATGTATTTGCTTGTAAGCTTCTGTAGTGTCATCTATCTAGTCTAATTTATATACTCCATTCCTAAGCTAAAATATTTTTTGTAACTAAAATATATAGTCTGAGTTTCATTCAGTTATTTGTCACTTTTTAACTGAATATCTTTTTGTAACTGAAATATCTGTGTACTTACAATGCCTGTCAAATAGGGCCCGTCCCAGCGAGACCTAAGTTTTAACTGAATATCTTTTCTGTCGATGGTCATAGGATTTTAGAGAAAACACTTATCAGGAATACAAGTGTTTATGAAACTACTGTTGTTGGTTTAGCCAAACACCTCATAGTTTCCAAAACAACAATTTTGTAGAAACCATAGTATTCTGATTGAGCTAAGCTAGCCGTGTATCTCCACCTATGGGAGTCAAGGTGCATATGCTCCTTGTCTTTTTCACTTTTTAGATTAGACTGAATATCTAGGATGCTTATGCCGTCTCGAAACTGTCAACCTGACTCATAGAATGATCTTTTTATTTAGGATTCATGGTTATTTTTTTTCTTGTTATTATGCATTACTATGAGTTCATTGTATTAAGATTCCTTACAACTTTAGGCGCCTGAGCTATTTATAGAAGGAGGGGACTCGGCCTTCTTCACGGCTCGCGGCAGTGTCGCCCGTTGATTCGTTCATGCAACAAGGAGGGGACCCACCCTTCTTCATGTCTCGTGCAACAAGTAAGGACCAGCCCTCTGGCTATTACTATTGATCCATGTGCATGTCCTAAAAAGTAAGAAAATACTATTGGATTTGGACGCTGACGAGCACTAACAAGTTTTCAGTTTCCACGTGACCGCAGGGGTGATCGACGCGGACTACCGCTGCCCGGTGGACGTCGTGCTCTTCAACCACTCGGAGGTGGACTTCGCCATGAAGCCCGATGACCGCGTCGCAGAGATGATCGTCCAGGTGATCGCAACACCGGAGGTCGCCGAGGTGGAGGACCTCGATACCATCGTTTGGGGGGAGGGAGGATTCGAGTCCACTAGCCTCTGAACTCCGAGCCTTGGTAGATACATCTAGAGAAGTTGTAGGTTTAGGCTGCTGGTGGAACACTAGGAAAGATACCCACCTTTGGTTGTGTGCGTTTACTGTTAAATGGAATCACCTGATCTCTTGTGGTTGAGATGTTCAATGTTGCATCTATGAACGGTGCAAGTGTTAAGATGGTCATGTGAGATGTTCAATGTTGCATCTATGAACGGTGCAAGTGTTAAGATGGTCATGTGACCTTAATTTATTTTGCACTGGATATGTCACCGATCTTTATCCATGAATACTGCATCTAATTTTTATATTTTTAATTCTTAATTTGTTAGTAGTAGCGTGGGGGAAAAATGTGTGCTACTAGTATTTAAGACACTAGTAGCGTGTGGCATATCAGATGCGCTACTACTATTCTGTTATTAGTAGCGTGGGTTTCGAATAGTAGTAGCATGGGTGGCATCCGCGCTACTACTAACTTTTTAGTAGTAGCGCGGGTGCCAACCACGCTACTACTAACTTTTAGCTGTAGCGCGATAGTAGTAGCGCGGATACCCGCGCTACTAATAGCCAATTTACCCGCGCTGCTAGTAGCCTTTTCCCTAGTAATGTTAGTTTAGACATCATATGCACAATATTGAATTCTATCTGCTTAGTTTAGAGATCATACATGCGAGTACCAGCTGCTTAGTATATGAATCAATTATGTCAATTATATCATGACATCCTGTATACTTAGACAACATGTGTGTGAATTATTTCATCCCAACCTATTTTAGAAAGACATCATATAGTTTTGTCATGTCATCCTGTTTAGGTACTCATCATATGTTGAATTATGCCATTATATGCTGTTAAGGTATCCCTCATATATCTGAAACCATGTCATGCTATCATGTTTAGTTAGGCATCATATATGTGAAATTGTGTCATGCTGTTCTTTTTGGTTAGACAACATATATGTGAATTGCCACATCTGTCTATCATACAACTGTACGTTCAATTTCTTTTCTTGTTTATCAGCCATTTAAATTGGAGGGGGTGATGGCAGTATCTAAGGGAGCAAAAACCCGTTCTTCACAAAAGACAGTGCTACCCATCGATGCAGATAGAACCATGGTTGTACTGGCCCACAAACTAGCCCCACCACACATAATCGAGACTCTTCCAGATTGCACACTTACACCGTTGGGCAGAGAACCAGCTACAACCCATCCAACTACAACCCCAGCGGATAGTAACCCACTTCTAGGTTACAAAGCACCATGTCTACCACAGAGTACCCCCACACGAGCAGTTTGTAAAGCTACTGCAGTGCCCAAAGCACGAAGACCACCACAGCTAACCCAAACTCCACGTTTAAAGCAGAAGAGCAACTGTTCTCAGGTCAGATTCCGTAGCTATGGTCCATACTCCTTTGCTGTTGCATCACTGTATTTACTCATACCAACTACTTTCGAATTCGAAGGATCCAATTGAAACTCCAATGGCGCAACAGGTATGTTTTAAACCTATTTATTTAACTGGATTGTTGTTCTAACTTCTTGCTCTATGTTGATTTCAAGTTAAGTTGTATAAACAGTTATGTTCTCATGTGATGCACATTACAAGTGATGCCAATGTTGTGTAGTGTCTCATACTTATATTCTGTCTATGCTGTTGTGTCTTAAAAATATATGAGTTGAACTGTGTCTCTATCTTGATTATGGAAAATAAACTAGAATGATATGGACAATACAGTGACCATAGTACATAGATATATGTTTGTTTCATGCTGTTATCCTGTCCACCTAACTACTGAACCGGTTTACCAAAATGAGTTTCGTATACTACAAGCTAAACATGTGATGCGTCTGCTTGTTTCTCTTGTAGTATGCAAACAGAATATTGGAGAAGAGCACCCCACTATGCAATGGTAGAGAAAGTAATGCAGATAGGGTTCAAGATAGTGAGACAACCCTGTTGGTCTCCAAGAAAGGTGATAAAAACGATCTTGTAGATAGTGAGAAAACCCCACAGTCCTGCGCTGATGTAGTGTTCGAGTTACTGGCCAGTACCGCTGGTACAAGCTCTTCGAACTCGCTGCCTGAATCACTTCGGCTTCCTCAGTCTTAGCTAAAAGCTGAAAGGCATCAGTCAGCTGTGCTGCCGCAAGAAGCCGAAGGACTGAGGAAGTCCCTGCTGAATTCAGATGCGTACTCTCTTGTGCAACAGCAAGCGCGGGAGGATTTAAGTGCCAAACAAGAGAAAGTTAATAAGCTTGCTAAGCATCTTGCCAGCATTATGGGTACCCAGGATATTGTTTCTTGAACTCTTCTGAAGTGGTTTCAGTTCTGGACTTGTTTTCCTGCGGCGTTTATATGCTGCTTTGTTCCCTATATTTGCACTGGTGGCGAACTTTGATGCCCAGTGGATGTAATATGTGTAATAGCCGTGATAGCCTATCATAAGTTTTCTTGGTTATTTATTTCCTTGTTCTCTTGTTTATTTGTTTGCTTATAGTCAGTGTAGTTGTTTTTTCGCGGTTTGCTAGTGGCTGCAATAAACTATTTTTTAAAATAGGCCACAATAACCATGGGCTAATATTTACTGTAGTGACACTGGGCCTCCTACGGGCCGTAGAAATAGTGGGCCTTCTATGGGCCGTAGAAATAGTAGGCCTTCTACAGGCCATAGAAACAATGGGCCTTCTACAGGCCGTAGAAACAATGGGGCTTCTACGGGACGTATCATCAATGGCCTTATACGGGCCGTATGATCGATTGGCCAAACATGGGCCAATAACAGGCCGCATTATGGCCGTAAACGGGCTAGAGTTGGAATCGTCCGTTCATGGGCCGACCATAACGGGCCATCGTCAATAGGCCGTATTTGATGACACTATGAAAACGGCCCA
Source organism: Aegilops bicornis (assembly GCA_021605145.1). Taxonomy (NCBI): domain Eukaryota; kingdom Viridiplantae; phylum Streptophyta; class Magnoliopsida; order Poales; family Poaceae; genus Aegilops; species Aegilops bicornis. The sequence goes on from CM038675.1 coordinate 93,225,068, forward strand.
ACGTATTAGTGGATCACAAATGGGCCGACTGTAACCACTGGCTGAATTTGGCCCACAAGCAGAAAATGACAGTAACGGGCCGTAAGTAAACGAATGCTGGAAATGAGCCCAAGAATAAATGGGCTCTGAGAAGGCCGAAAGATAACATGGGCTGGAAACGGCCCAACAGAATAACGGGCCGTTAATGGGTATAAAGTGATACACTGTTCATTACGGGTCAGTTTCACCACGGGCCGTTAATGGGTGTAAAGTGATACACTGTTCATTACGGGCCAGTTTCACCACGGGTCGTTAATAGGCCAAGAGTTACATAGGGCCTCATATGGGCCGAAAGACGTCATGGGCCATACATGGGTGAGTGATATGTCTTCGTCGTATCTATAATTTTTTGATTGTTCCATACCAATATTCTACAACTTCCATATACTTTTTGGCAACTTTTTATACTATTTTTGGGACTAACAGATTGATCCAGTGCCCAGTGCCGATTCCTGTCGGTTGCATGTTTTTGGTTTCGTAGAATATCCATATCAAACAGAGTCCAAATGGGATAAAAACAGACGGAGCTTATTTTTGGAATATTTGGAAAATTTGGGAGAAAGATCAACACGAAACGGTGTTCGAGGTGGCCACGAGGCAGGGGCCCACGCTCGTACCAGGAGGGCGCTCCCCCCACCCTTGTGGGCCACCCGTAAGGCGGTTGATGCCCTTCTTCGGACGCAAGAAAGCTAATTTTTGGAAAAAAATCACGGCGAAGGTTTCAGTCCAATCGGAGTTACGGATCTCCGGATATAAAAGAAACGGTGAAAAGGCAGCAGAACAGAACACAGAAACAGAGAGAGACAGAGAGATAGATCCAATCTCGGAGGGGCTCTCGCCCCTCCCATGCCATGGGAGCCAAGGATCATAGGGGAAACCCTTCTCCCATCTAGGGAGGAGGTCAAGGGCGAAGAATAAGAAGGGGGGGCTCTCTCCCCCTTGCTTCCTGTGGCGCCGGAGCGCTGCCGGGGCCATCATCATCACCGCCATCTTCACCAACAATTTTACTGCCATCATCACCAACTCTTACCCCTCTATGCAGCGGTGTAACCTCTCTCTTACCCGCTGTAATCTCTACTTAAACATGGTGCTCAACGCTGTATATTATTTCCCAATGATGTATGGCTATCCTATGATGTTTGAGTAGATCCGTTTTGTCCTAATGGCTATTTCATGATCAAGATTGGTTTGAGTTGCATGTTTTGTTATTGGTGATGTCCTATAGTGCTCTCCGTGTCGCGCAAGCATGAGGGATTCCCACTGTAGGGTTTGCAATATGTTTATGATTTGCTTATAGTGGGTGGCGTGAGTGAACAGAAGCATAGACCCGAGTAAGTAGGTTGTTTGCGTATGGGATAAAGAGGACTTGATACTTTAATGCTATGGTTGGGTTTTACCTTAATGAATCTTTACTAGTTGCGGATGCTTGCTAGAGTTCCAATCATAAGTGCATATGATCCAAGTAGAGAAAGTATGTTAGCTTATGCCTGTCCCTCAAATAAAATTGCAATAATGATTACCGGTATAGTTATCGATTGCCTAGGGACAAATAACTTTCTCGTGACAAAAAGTTCTTTAGTAAAACTAATTTAGTTGTGTCTTTATCTAAACAGCCCCTAGCTTTTATTTACGTGCTCTTTACTTTCTTGCAACCCTATCCAAAAACACCTACAAAGTACTTCTAGTTTCATACTTGTTCTAGGTAAAGCGAACGTCAAGCGTGCGTAGAGTTGTATCTCTGGTCGATAGAACTTGAGGGAATATTTGTTCTACCTTTAGCTCCTCGTTGGGTTCCACACTCTTACTTATCAAAAACTGTTGCGATACCCTATACTTGTGGGTTATCAGCCAGAAGTGAAAACGGGCTGGAATCATATTGGATGGCCAAGATGACGCTACTGGGCCTAATTCGGATAGGGCGTAACGGGCCTTGGGTTAGCGGGCTATAGATGGGCTATATGCGAACATGCCGTTAACAGGCTTTCCATGGGCCGCCCGCCACCTTTGACCAAGTCAAACGGGCCGGCCTTTTCACAGGAATGGGCCTCTGTTGGGCCGTGCCACGTGTCGACGTATCATAGGCGCCTTATGTCCAATGAGTGGATGCCATCTGTCCCAACGATGAGCCGACACGTGTTTCCTCCAGCCAATGATGATTTACACGTGGAAAATCCCCATTGGTCGGGGCTGTTAACGGGTTATCAGATCCAAAACCCGACCCGATAGCTTAACGGTGTTCCAGTACGGTGGATGCCACGTGTCGTTCACCCTTGACGAAAGCACTTCTGTGACGCGCGATTTATCGTCATGGAAGTGGACATTTCCGTGATGATAAGTTTGGTAATGTCAAGGAACACTTCTACGACAGCACAGGTTTGACTATCTTGATTCTGTCATATAATCGTCATGGATGTACATGCATGACAGAAAACGCGACCTACTGTGACAAACAGTATCATCACGGAAGTGTATTTTTTTTGTAGTGCAACCATTCAGGATGAAACTCCGCCGCCACGAGGCGGAATCTTGGCGGAACCAATCTAGGGCTCCGACAGAGCTGTTCTGCCGGGGACACTTCCCTCCGGGAGGGGGAAATCATCGCCATCATCATCACCAACGCTCCTCTCATCGGGAGAGGGCAATCTCCATCAACATCTTCACCAGCACCATCTCCTCTCAAAACCCTAGTTCATCTCTTGTATCCAATTCTTGTCTCCGAGTCCGGGATTGGTACTAGTAGGTTGCTAGTAGTGTTGATTACTCCTTGTAGTTGATGCTAGTTGGTTTATTTGGTGGAAGATCATATGTTCAGATCCATTATGCATATTATTACCCTCTGATTATGAACATGAATATGCTTTGTGAGTAGTTACGTTTGTTCACGAGGACATGGGAGAAGTCTTGTTATTAGTAGTCATGTGAATCTGGTATTAGATTCGATATTTTGATGAGATGTATGTTGTCTAGCCTCTAGTGGTGTTATGTGAACGTCGACTACATAACACATCACCATTATTTGGGCCTAGAGGAAGGCATTGGGAAGTAATAAGTAGATGATGGGTTGCTAGAGTGACAGAAGCTTAAACCCTAGTTTATGCGTTGCTTCGTAAGGGGCCGATTTGGATCCATATGTTTCATGCTATGGTTAGATTTACCTTAATACTTTTGTTGTAGTTGCGGATGCTTGCAATATAGGTTAATCATAAGTGGGATGCTTGTTCAAGTAATAACAGCACCCAAGCACTGGTCCACCCACATATATTATCAAAGTACCGAACGTGAATCATATGAATGTGACGAAAACTAGCTTGATGATATTCCCATGTGCCCTCGGGAGCGCTTTTCCTTATATAAGAGTTTTTCCAGGCTTGTCCTTTTCTACAAAAAGGATTGGGCCACCTTGCTGCACTTTATTTACTTTTGTTACTGGTTGCTCGTTACAAATTATCTTATCACAAAACTATCTGTTACCACTTATTTCAGTACTTGCAGAGAATACCTTGCTGAAAACCGCTTATCATTTCCTTCTGCTCCTTGTTGGGTTCGACACTCTTACTTATCGAAAGGACTATGATAGATCCCCTATACTTGTGGGTTATCAAGACTCTTTTCTAGTGCCGTTGCCGAGGAGTGAAGCTCCTTTGGTAGGTGGAATTTGGTAAGGAAAAATTTATAGTGTGCTGAAATTAACTGTCACTTGTTACTATGGAAAGTAATCCTTTGACGGGCTTGTTCGGGGTATCTTCACCCCGTCCAGAAGAGCAAAGAGTTGCTCCTCAACCTACTGAATCTACTGAAAATGAAAATGTCTACTTTGAAGTTCCTTCGGGTATGTTATAAAAACTGCTAGCTAATCCTTTTGCAGGAGATGGAACATTACATCCTACTGAGCACCAAATATATGTGGATGAAGTATGTGGATTATTTAAGCTTGCAGGTATTCCCAATGATGTTATCAAGAAGAAGGTTTTCCCTTTATCTTTGGAGATATATGCATTGACATGGTATAGGCTATGTGATGATACTGGATCTTGGGATTATAAGCGATTGAAATTGGAATTTCACCAGAAGTTTTATCCTATGCATCTTGTTCATCGTGATCGCAATTATATATGTAATTTTTGGCCTCACGAAGGAGAAAGCATCGCTCAAGCTTGGGGGAGGCTTAAATAAATGTTATATTCATGCCCCAATCATGAGCTCTCAAGAGAAATTATTCTTCAAAAAATTTATGCTCGGCTTTCTCATAATAATCAAACCATGCTCGATACTTCTTGTGCTGGCTCTTTTATGATGAAGACTATTGAATTCAAATGGAATTTATTGGATAGAATTAAATGCAACTCTGAAGATTGGGATCTAGACGAAGGTAAGGAGTCAGGTATAACACCTAAGTTTGATTGTGTTAAATATTTTATGGATACCGATATTTTCCGTAAGTTTAGCAGTAAATATGGACTTGACTCTGAGATAGTAGCTTCTTTCTGTGAATCCTTTGCTACTTCTTTTGATCTCTCGAAAGAGAAGTGGTTTAAATATCATCCTCCCATAGAAGTAAAAGTAGATGCACCTATTAAAGTTGAAGAAAAGATTGTCACTTATAATGATCCTGTTGTTCATACTTCTTATGTTGAGAAACCACCTTTCCCTTTTAGAATAAAGGATCATGCTAAAGCTTCAATGTGGTTCGTAAAAGCAATATTAGAACTTATACACCTCCCGAGAAAATTAAAGTTGAACCTAATATTGCTATTGTTAAAGATCTCTTGTCTGATAATATTGATGGGCATGTTATTCATTAATGCGGTGAAACTGCTAGAATTGTCAAACCTTGTGCTAAAGATAAACATAGACCTGTGGTAGGCATGCCTGTTATTTCTGTTAAAATAGGAGATCATTGTTGTCATGGCTTATGTGATATGGGTGCTAGTGCTAGTGTTATACCGCATACTTTACACGAAGAAATTAAGCATGAAATTCCACCTGCTGAGTTAGAAGGAATTGATGTTACAATTAAACTTGCCAATAGAGATACTATATCAGCAATGGGAATTGTTAGAGATGTTGAAGTCTTGTGTGGGAAAACTAAATATCCTGCTGATTTTCTTGTTCTTGGTTCTCCACAAGATAGTTTTTGTCCCATTATATTCGGTAGACCCTTCTTGAACACCGTTAGTGCTAAGATAGACTGCGAAAAGGATGTTGTTACTATTGGCTTGGATGATATGACTCATGAGTTTAATTTCCCTAAATTTAGTAGACAACACCGTGAAGAAGAATTGCCTAGTAAGGATGAAATTATTTGTCTTTCTTCTATTGCCGTACCTCCTAGTGATCCTTTAGAACAATATTTGCAAGACCATGAAAATGATATGTTTATGAATGAAAGAAGGGAAATAGATGAAGTATTCTTTAAGAAGGAACCTATTCTGAAACACAATTTGCCTGTTGAAATCCTAGGGGATCCTCCTCCACCCAAGGGTGATCCCGTGTTTGAGCCTAAACCGCTGCCTGATAATCTTAAATATGCTTATCTTGATGAAAAGAAGATATATCATGTTATTATTACTGCTAACCTTTCAGAGAATGAAGAAGAGAGATTATTGAAAACTCTAAAGAAGCACCGTGCTGCTACTGGATATACTCATGATGATCTTAAGGGCATTAGTCCCACTCTGTGTCAACATAAAATAAATTTGGAAGCAGATGCCAAACCAGTTCGTGATCATCGAAGACGGCTGAATCCTAAAATGAAAGAAGTGGTAAGAAAAGAAATACTAAAGCTTCTGGAGGCAGGTATAATTTATCCCATTGCTGATAGTCAGTGGGTAAGTCATGTCCATTGTGTCCCTAAAAAGGGAGGTATTACTGTTGTTCCTAATGATAAATATGAATTGATTCCGCAAAGAATTATTACAGGTTATAGGATGGTAATTGATTTCCGTAAATTAAATAAGGATACTAAAAAGGATCATTATCCCTTACCTTTTTATCGATCAAATGCTAGAAATATTATGCAAACATACACATTATTGCTTTCTAGATGGTTATACTGGTTTCTCTCAAATACCTGTGTCAGCTAAAGATCAATCAAAGACCACTTTTACTTGCCCTTTTGGTACTTTTGCTGATAGACGTATGCCTTTTGGTTTATGTAATGCACCTGCTACCTTTCAAAGATGCATGATGGCTATATTCTCTAACTTTTGTGAAAAGATTTGTGAGGTTTTCATGGATGACTTTTCCGTCTATGGATCTTCTTTTGATGATTTCTTGAGCAACCTTGATCTAGTTTTGCAGAGATGTGAAGAAACTAATCTTGTCTTGAATTGGGAAAAGTGCCACTTTATGGTTAATGAAGGTATTCTCTTGGGGCATAAAGTTTCTGGAAGAGGTATCGAAGTTGATAAAGCAAAGGTTGACGCTATTGAAAAGATGCCATGCCCCAAGAACATCAAAGGTATAAGAAGTTTCCTTGGTCGCGCCGGATTTTATAGGAGGTTCATTAAGGACTTCTCAAAAATTTCTCGTCCTCTGACTAATTTATTACAAAATGATATACCCTTTGTCTTTGATGATGATTGTGTAGAAGCATTTGAAATACTTAAGAAAGCATTGATTTCTCCACCTATTGTTCAGCCACCAGATTGGAATTTACCCATTGAAATTATGTGTGATGCTAGTGATTATGATGTAGTGTTGTTCGAGGGCAAAGAGTTGATAAGAAATTAAATGGTATCCATTATGCTAGTAAAACTCTAGACAATGCTCAAAGGAATTATGCCACTACTGAAAAGGAACTCTAAGCAGTTGTATTTGCTTGTGATAAGTTCAGACCTTATATTGTTGATTCTAAAGTAACGATTCACTCTGATCATGCTGCTATTAAATATCTTATGGAAAAGAAAGATGCTAAACCTAGACTTATTAGATGGGTTCTCTTGCTACAAGAATTTGATTTGCATATTGTTGATAGAAAGTGAGCTGAGAACCCCGTTGCAGACAAATTGTCTAGATTAGAAAATGTTCTTGAAGACCCACTACCTATTGATGATAGCTTTCCTGACGAACAATTAAATGTTATAAGTACTTCTCGTAGTACTCCATGGTATGATGATTACGCTAATTATATTGTTACTAAATTTATACCACCTAGTTTCACATACCAGCAAAAGAAAAAGTTCTTCTATGATTTGAGACATTACTTTTGGGATGGCCCACATCTTTATAAAGAAGGATTAGATGGTGTTATTAGACGTTGTGTACCTGAGCATGAACAGGAACAGATCCTACGCAAGTGTCACTCCGAAGCTTATGGAGGACACCACGCTAGAGATAGAACTGCACATAAGGTATTGCAATCTGGTTTTTATTGGCCTACTCTCTTCAAGGATGCCCGTAAGTTTGTTTTATCTTGTGATGAATGTCAAAGAATTGGTAATATTAGTAGACGTCAAGAAATGCCTATGAATTATTCACTAGTTATTGAACCATTTGATGTTTGGGGTTTTGATTATATGGGACCTTTTCCTGCCTCTAACGGGTATACACATATTTTAGTTGCTGTTGATTACGTTACTAAGTGGGTAGAAGCTATTCCAACTAGTAGTGCTGATCATAACACTTCTATTAAAATGCTTAAAGAAGTTATTTTTCCGAGGTTTGCAGTTCCTAGATATTTAATGACTAATGGTGGTTCACATTTTATTCATGGTGCTTTCCGTAAAATGCTTGCTAAGTATGATGTTGATCATAGAATTGCATCTCCTTATCACCCATAGTCTAGTGGTCAAGTAGAATTGAGCAACAGAGAGCTCAAATTAATTTTGCAAAATACTGTCAATAGGTCTAGAAAGAATTGGTCCAAGAAACTTGACAATGCATTATGGGTATGTCTCCACATAAAATGGTTTATCGAAAAGCATGTCACTTTCCTCACGAACTAGAACATAAGGCATATTGGGCTATTAAAGAGCTCAACTATGATTTCAAACTTGCCGGTGAGAAGAGGTTATTTGATATTAGCTTGCTTGATGAATGGAGAACCCAAGCTTATGAAAATGCCAAGTTATTTAAAGAGAAAGTCAAAAGATGGCATGACAAAAGGATACAAAAGCGTGAGTTTAATGTAGGTGATTATGTATTTCTATACAACTCCCGTATAAGATTTTTTGCAGGAAAACTTCTCTCTAAATGGGAAGGCCCTTACGTTATCGAGGAGGTCTATCGTTCCGGTGCCATAAAAATCAACAATTTCGAAGGCACAAATCCGAAGGTGGTAAACGGTCAAAGAATCAAACATTATATCTCGTGTAATCCTATCAATGTTGAAACCAATGTTATTGAAACCATAACCCCGAAGGAATACATAAGAGACACTTTTCGGAATGTTCCAGACTCCGAAAAGGAATAGGTATGTGGTACGGTAAGTAAACCGACTCCAAAACAATTTTTATGGGAATATTTCTCCGTTTTGGAATATTTAGAAAAATAGAAAAATGAGTAGCAGTCCGGGAAGGACACGAGGGCCCCACGAGGGTGGAGGGTGCGCCCTACCCCTGTAGCGCCCTACCTCGTGGGCATCCCGTGTGCCTTCCGGACTCTGTTTTCTTGCACGATACGTATTTTGGTCGGTAAAAGTTCATTATATATTCTCCCGCAGGTTTTACCTTCAATATCACGCAATTATCCCCTGTTTTTGTTTCGAGCTGTTGCTGCTGCAGATTAGAGCAAGATGTCTTCTCAAGAGTTAGTCCGGGAGAGCCGGGTGTCTCATCCGGCATTAGAACCAAGGGCAAACAGCGACGCTGACTACTTCGGGTCGGCAATGGAGGAAGAGATGGAGGCTGACTTGATGAGAGTAGATGCCATGGAGGATCAAGAAGTCACTTCCCGCTTCCAAGCTGGGCTCACGATGGGCGAACTACATAGCTCAGCTATTCCAAACTCGGTTATCCCTTCCAATGTTAGATTTCTTTCTTATGAAAATATGAAGAGGATGTCACTTGTTCTCCCGCAGCTATGCAACACCCTTGGGTGCATGGAGCTTTAGCTGTTACAGGAAAGTTTCGTAAGGAAATAATGGACCTCAAGCATCAAGTCAACAAGCTCGAGGAGGAGAATCGTATCCTGAAGGGCATCATCGTCAAGAATATTTCACCAACAACAAAGAAGGAGACATAATCACATGGGTATGGGCACTCCCCTTGGCAATTGCCAAGCTTGGGGGAGGTGCCCCGGCATCGTATCACAATCACATCTCCTATTTTTACCTTTTTCTTAGTTCGATCCTATTAGTGGTATATTGATCTAGTAGAATAAAGTTTATGGCATGATCTAGTTTTGAGTTTTTGCTTTATGATCTCTTTATGTAATCGAGTCCGTGAGCTATATAATAAAGATTAGTGTTGAGTCAAGGGCTTGATTATTTTGCTATGATCTTGGTTGAATAAAAGAAAAGAGAAAAGAAGAAAAAGAAACAAAGAGTTCATATTGATCTTATTGAGAGTGATGACTTCCCATAGAAAGAGTATGATGATTAAAAGTTGTTGGGAGTTGGCAAACATAGCTTTGGTCATCGTTGCAATTAATAGGAAGTAATAAAGAAATAGGGGTTCACATATAAATATAATATTATTGACATCTTTTATGATTGGGAGCACTCATTAAAATATGACATGCTAAAGAGTTGATGTTGGACAAGGAAGACAACGTAATGATTTATGTTTTCTTATATCTGAGATAAAGTATATTGTCATAGATCATCCAACATGTTGAGCTTGCCTTTCCCCCTCATGCTAGCCAAATTCTCAGCACCAAGTAGAGATACTGCTTGTGCTTCCAAAAACCCTTAACCCAGTTTTGATATGAGAGTCCACCATACCTACCCATGGATTGAGTAAGATCCTTCAAGTAAGTTGTCATCGGTGCAAGCAATAAAAATTGCTCTCTAAATATGTATGATTGATTGGTGTGGGGGAAATAAGCTTTATACGATCTTGTGATGTGGAAGAAATAAAAGCGACGGACTGCATAATAAAGGTTCGTATCACAAGGGGCAATATAAAATGATGTTCTTTCGCATTAAGATTGTGTGCATCCAACCATAAAAGCGCATGGCAACCTCTGCTTCCCTCTGCGAAGGGCCTATCTTCTATTATTATCCTCTACCTTATGCAAGAGTCATGGTGATCTTCACCTTTCCTTTTTACACTTTATCCTTTGGCAAGCACAGTATGTTGGAAAGATCCTGATAGATATATCTAATTGGATGTACGGGAACATGAGTTATTATTGTTGACATTACCCTTGAGGTAAAAGGTTGGGAGGCGAAACTATAAGCCCCTGTATTTCTCTATGTCCGATTATAACTCTGTAACCACAAGTATCGCGTGAGTGCTAAACAATTATGAAAGACTAAATGATAGTTGAGTATGTGGACTTGCTATTAAGCTCTGACATAGAATCTTTCTAATGTTATGATAAATTGCAATTGCTTCAATGACTGAGATTATAGTTTGCTCGTTCTCAATAAAGTTTATGATTCGTAGTCTGCATTGTGAATGGATTATTACTTGAACATAAGCAATCATATGACAATATCTATATATGTCGCTGTTATGAGAATAATCATGATGCCTTCATGTCCGTATTTTATTTTTATCGACACCTCTACCTCTAAACATGGGGACATATTTATCGTTATCGGCTTCCGCTTGAGGACAAGCGAGGTCTAAGCTTGGGGGAGTTGATACGTCCATTTTGCATCATGCTTTTATATCGATATTTATTGCATTATGGGCTGTTATTACATGTTATATCACAATACTTATGCCTTTTCTCTCTTATTTTACAAGGTTTACATAAGGAGGGAGAATGCCGGCAATTGGAATTCTGGGGTGGAAAAGGAGCAAATATTAGAGACCTATTTTGCACAACTCCAAAAGTCCTGAAACTCCACGAAAGTCATTTTTGGAAAATATAAAAAATATTGAGCGGAAGAAGTTCACTAGAGGGGGACCCACCTGGCCACGAGGGTGGGGGGCGCGCCCTACCCCCCAGGACGCGCCCCCTGCCTCATGGGCCCCCTGTTGGCTTTCCGATGGCCATCTTCTGCTATATGAGGTCTTCAGTTCAGAAAAAAATCAGAAGCAACCTTTCGGGACGAAACTCCGCCGCCACGAGGAGGAACGTTGGCGGAACCAATCTAGGGCTCCGGCAGAGCTTTTCTGCCGGGGACACTTCCCTTCGGGAGGGGGAATTCATCGCCATCATCATCACCAACGCTCCTCTCATCGGGAGAGGGAAATCTCCATCAACATCTTCACCAGCACCATCTCCTGTCAAAACCCTAGTTCATCTCTTGTATCCAATTCTTGTCTCCAAGTCCGGGATTGGTACTAGCAGGTTGCTAGTAGTGTTGATTACTCCTTGTAGTTGATGCCAGTTGGTTTATTTGGTGGAAGATCATATGTTCAGATCCTTTATGCATATTAATACCCCTCTGATTATGAACATGAATATGCTTTGTGAGTAGTTACGTTTGTTCTTGAGGACATGGGAGAAGTCTTGCTATTAGTAGTCATGTGAATTTGGTATTCGTTCGATATTTTGATGAGATGTATGTTGTCTAGCCTCTAGTGGTGTTATGTGAACGTCTACTACATAACACTTCACCATTATTTGGGCCTAGAGGAAGGCATTGGGAAGTAATAAGTAGATGATGGGTTGCTAGAGTGACAGAAGCTTAAACCCTAGTTTATGCGCTGCTTCGTAAGGGCAGATTTGGATCCATATGTTTCATGCTATGGTTAGGTTTACCTTAATACTTTTGTTTTAGTTGCGGATGCTTGCAATAGAGGTTAATCATAAGTGGGATGCTTGTTCAAGTAAGAACAACACCCAAGCACTGGTCCACCCACATATATTATCAAAGTACCGAACGTGAATCATATGAACGTGATGAAAACTAGCTTGACGATATTCCCATGTGCCCTTGGGAGCGCTTTTCCTTATATAAGAGTTTGTCCAGGCTTGTCCTTTGCTACAAAAAGGATTGGGCCACCTTGCTGCACTTTATTTAATTTTGTTACTTATTGCTCGTTACAAATTATCTTGTGACAAACCTATCTGTTACCACTTATTTCAGTATTTGCAGGGAATACGTTGCTGAAAACCGCTTATCATTTCTTTCTGCTCCTCGTTGGGTTCGACACTCTTACTTATCGAAAGGACTACGATAGTTCCCCTATACTTGTGGGTCATCAGTGAAGATAGAATATCCAAGATAGAAGAAGAAGCACGGCATCCGTTGGATGGACATCCAACGGCCACTGCTGCTAGAACCGTGTGTTGACTATAAGTTGACAAAGCCTCGGATACGCGTCAACTCTCTTTTTTTAGGGGACGCGTCAACTTAGTAAGGCCACAAGTGTGTGGCAGAGAACTTATAGCCCATTGGTGATTTGTAAGAATGTGTAGCCAATTTTTGAATTCTAATGGAATTTATTACAGCCCATTTACAGTTTGTTAAAAGTACAGGCCATTTCAAACAACCGTTCAAAACAGAATTCAATAAAATTTCCCACATTTTGATGGTATCTGAAATATTTTTATCCCGAAATATCTAGTCAGATTAAATACAATTTCAGTATAAATTTATATTACGTAAAAATCCAGCAAAACATTGTGCACGCAACAATTAATGAATTAAAATTTTCAATATCCAAAAATAATATTTTATAAAGTAATTACGTTTTTAGTGCATTTTTTATAGTTACTGCCCAGTTTTTATAGTTACATCACATTTATTATTTGTTAAAGACCATTTTCTTATTCATCCTAATGCATCCCTCCTAGGAAAGATTTGCAGCCCAGCGGGCCGGAGAATAACAACTTGACCTTGCCTGGGTATTCCTAAAAATAAGTACAGCTGGGCTAGGCATTTTCAGCTTGAAAAAAATTAATATCTGGGCTGGATATCTGGCCTGGGCTAGACGGGCCACAACCCGCCCAGTTAATAGCTGCAGCGATGTTTTCTTTGTTGTTCAGAGGAGAAAAATTAATATCTGGGCTAAACATCGCTCAAGAAAAACTCTGTTGTGCTCACACCTCAAAAACACGAATACTGCTCGAGCTGCTTGGTCGCAGCTGTCGGCCGCTTCCTGTGCAATTCTCTCGTTTATTGACTACATAGGTTCACCATGGTTTGGGATCGTGATGTCAGGAAACTAGGAGGAAGCAAAAAAATATAGTTTTATATACTAATATGGAGGCACTTGCTGTCATCCTCTCCAAGTAAATTCATCTCCTCATCGTCATGTCTGTTGACCATGTTGACAACACGAGACGGCGGCGCCACGGCGAGCGCAATAACTCGAAGGACGACGGAGAGGGCCTCGCGGGCCCTACGGATGGTCTGATACAGCGCCCGCTGCTCATTTGGGAAGCCAGGATCATAGGGCCACATGTCCGCGACGGTATTCTCGTTCGCTTGTTCACCAGTGCTCGTTGAGGAGACGGAGGTTGCAGCACAGGTCCTCCTGTGTTGGTAGCTCTTCCGCCATTAGGGCGTCGAAGTGCGGCCGCACCTGCTCTATGGTGAACACGGCATGAACCGGCTTGGACAGTGGCGTCGGCTCCTAGTCGGAAGCTACATCCATCGTCTGATTGGCGTCGCTCAGCTCGGCGAGGTAGCTGGTGAGCCATCATGTCCGGCTGCTGGACCGACCCGCTGCCAAGCAAGAGTCAAACTGCCCTGGCCCACTCAGACTGCCTCCCTCACACGCGCGCGCTTTCCACCCGGAACGGGCAGCGCCGCCCGCCCCGCTTCCCGGTGCAGGCGATTGCTCCGCCTTCAAACGACACAAGTGTCGTCCGTCCGTCCTTCTGCTGCCAACATTAATAATACGTGGTTGCCGAGGCGGCTACTCCGGCACCACACGTCCGTCCCTCCGCCACCCACCATTGCTATATAAACTGCCGCTCGACCATAGCCGCAGTCATCCGCATCCGTTCCTATTCTCCTGTCCACACCACTACTTCCCACCATGGCTTCCTCACGCTCCAGCGCTCTTCGGGACGGGCGGGCAATGGACCACAAGGAGATGGCAGCCATTGGTGCCGACTGGCTGGCCGGCAGGCAGCCGGAGGACGACGACGATCCGGCGTCAACCCCCTCCTCCGCGCCATCCTTGCCGGTGCATTGCACCATGAGCATCGGCGAGGCCCGTGCCCAATATATGGACACAGTGAGGCAGAAGCGTGAGGAGCTGTTCCGGGAGGCGCAGGCCGACGCCACCTACAACCACCATCTCCTCTAGGAGCACCTGCAGGTGGAGGAGCAGATCGCCGCGGAGCGGGCGGAGTAGGACGCGCTGCTCGACTCTTACCGCTCCGCCCGCGAGGGCCGCCTCGAGCGCTGGCGGTACCGCATGCGGGTGGCGGAGGCTGTGACCGCCTACAAAGAGGGCGATGAAGCGGCCGAGGCGCTGTTTGGCAAGACCGAGGATGAGGCAGAGGACAATGCCGGATCCGACAAGTCCCCGCTCCGCTAGCGTCGACAAGGCCCTGCTACTCCGAGGCCCCGTGGCGCCAACAACGAGGCAGAGGAGACTGCCGGCTCTGCCGAGGCCCCACCCTGCCGGCAACGAGGGGGAGGATTTCCCCCCGCTCCACCGAGGCGCCGCCCACCGGCAACGAGATGGAGTACATCGCCGGCTCCGCCGAGGCCCCACCCCACTGCCAATGAGGCCGCGCCACACAGAAAACGAGGAAGACTAGAACACGGTAGGTCGCCGCCGCTCGGGTCCAAGTAAGGCCACCGCTGCTACCCTCCGGTTGCTGGCACTGAGATGTACATCATGGAGCAATTCTATGATTAGAGGCTGATTGAAGAGCGCTCTGTGGTTGAGGAAGCTCATGACAATGTGCGAAATAAAAAGGAACAGAAGGTGTACAAAGAGTTTGAGCAGCTTTTTAGCGTTCCTGTGCATTGCAATCACAGCGATTCACATGTCATAGAGAACATTCAAAACAATCGATGATTATGCATCTGAGTGATGCACATGTCAGAGCCAATACTTACTTCACAAGTAAAGAATAAAGAAAAACTGGATCGACGCTGTTGACACGAAAAGGCGACCCATTCGAAAATATCAAACGCATGTCTTCTTGCTAAAATAAATGAGCAAAATTTGACAAGGTTTTCCCATTCCAAAACATCAAATGCCTACAATTGTGGAATGGGTAGGGTTTGCCATCAGTTCGGACATTGACTTGGCACCTCGTGCTAAATAAACCAGCTGTTCTTTTTGTGCAGTTCCACCAAAGTCAACCAAATTCGCGCGTAGCTTGTATGATTTCGCACTTATATGTTGCAACGCCTTGAACTTATCTGGACCTCCTTTCTTGTGGTGGAAATGAATGATTCGATGTATTCATGAACATTTTGTGCAGTTCCCATTGAAATCAAGCTGAGCACCCATGTTTGCACAAATACAAAAAATGTGATTAGTATAAAGCAAACTGTACTATGAATTGATAGTTTAAACAGGCACCTACATGGTCCATGTAGAGCACACTTTTACAAAAATGGAACTCACCGAAAAGAATCCTAGAACAACATTGTACTCGCGCATCACAGCAAGAAAATGGAGATTTGTTAGTCCTTCTGAGCAGAAGTTAGTTTGGTCTTGTGGGGGGTAATGTAACCATCCTTCAACCGCTCCTTCTGATGAGAAGATAGACATGGCTTCTTCATCCTGGCATAATCGGAACTAGTCACTTCATGTACTCCATATTCTACTTCAGAGGAGGATGATCATGTTGTGCAAATACAAGAGGATAACTAAATGCTAGCATCCCTGTTTGCTCGAAAAAAAGGAAAGGAAATATGTAAAACAACACAGATGAAGCACTTCTCAAGGACAATACCACTTTTTGATGGTAGCAACTAAACAGTAGCACAACACCAATAGAGATGACAAAGCTCAATCATATGGATGAAATCGGTGGACGAGTACCAACCTTTCTCAGGAGGCTTATTGTGTAGAGCATACAGATGAAGCACTTCTCCGGAACCATCTGTTGCTATCTACTATGGTGGCCATGCTTACTATATACTCCTCGATTAGATTAATGTTTCCAATATATTCTTGTGCAGTTCCACTAAAATATATGGTATCTTCAAAGAAGATCCTTGTTTGCACAAGTAGAGATAATTACGTATTACATTAAGAGTGGCATCAAATCAGTGGCAAAACAATTGCTCATTCCAGCCATAGCAATAAATTAAGATGCAAAACTATATCATTACTTGTGTCATCACAGTTCCAGTGCTTCTTTACAGCACCAGGAGTTGATTTTTGTTTTTCTTCCGCTTGTTCTTCCCCTTCATCACTTGGTTCAATAATGCATAACCTTCACCTTCAATGTAAGATTTGGCATATCAATTAGGTTGCACAAGTATAGCACTAAACAATGACATTAATTTTCTGATGAAAGTGGCAAAATATAGGCCAACAGTTGTGAAATACCCTTATCTTACCTCAATGGGATATTACGGTGCACATACAGATTGTAAGTCTTGTCTCCATTTGTGCAGTTCCCTAAAATCAAGCAACATTACCTTACAAGTAGCACAACATATGAAAGCACACTGCAGAATCATGTCAAAGAAGGCTTGTACTGACCTCTCATGACGCGGAATTCAAACAACTCACAAGAAGAAGATCTGAACCAAATTTGCCAACACGGATAGGAAGTAAGATCTTCTCTTGTGCGGTTCCACTAAGATCAAGCAATCAAGCAACGTTGTTAGTGTGACATTTTGGTTGAACTGCACAAAACACTCTTAAAACAAAAGTGTTTTGTGCAGTGCAGCAAAAGGTCACAATGGCAACGAGGTGAAGTAGATAACCATGTTTACAGAGAGGTGCAAAGGAAAGAAGTAGTGGTCAATAATGGTGGATGACGCAGAAGCCAACAAAAAGAAGCATCTACCTTATCTAAATGGGAAAGAAAGCAAGACAGTAGCATTTCTCAAAAGGTGGCATTGATTAATATTAACAGATATATTACATTAACAATAAAATTCATTAAACATGTAATTTTCTTTTAACTGTGGCATTGCATCAAATTTCCAACTGCATTATTAGAGGGTGTTTGTTTACAGGGACATTTTGGCTAGGGTCGAGGGGCGAGGGAGAGTGCTTACTATTACGTCCGTTTCAATATGGACTACATACAGAGCAAAATGAGTGAATCTACACTCTAAAATACGTATATATACATCATTGTTTGGAGTATGTACTAGTAGTTCATATTTAAATCTACTAAAGGACATATATATTCCAAACAATATGATAATCTCTCTAACCAAGGTAGTAGGGACGAGGAGTAAACGGAGGGAGTACTAGTAAAATTTTCTCCTCATCCTGCGAGCCACCGTGCGCGTGGGCGAGGGAGCCGGCGTAAGGCGAAGTAAGCAAGCTTCACCTCATCCTGTGAGCCACCGCGCCCGTGGGCGGGGGAGACGGCGTACTAAGCCAGCTTCTCCTCGTTCTGCGAGTTAACGGGACACATCAAAAGTACTCTAGTGTATAGAGCCTTACCTTTAAGGTAGGCCCCACATGGTTTGCCTCTTTTTTAACAGAACGCGTCAAGTCGCAATTTGTTTGTTCACCCGTGATAGATGATCCTCCCTCCATCTAGTGGACAACCAATACACGTGTCAAGTTACCACGTGGGCTGCCTTTTCTTCCAGAAATGAGCTCCACCGTGTACCCGCGCGGGTGTGCTTGGGAAAGAGATGGGAGTACGTGCTTCATGCGTGCACCTCTTCTCTTTGTGCACGTCCCCCACCTACGTGGGTGTGTGTGAGAGATACAAACCTAGACAAATGGCTTGTGCGTTCGTGAGCGTTTTTTGTTTTTTTGGGGGGGGGGAGGTTGATTTCATGAATGTATTTGTGGGAATATGTGTCGATGACATCTCAAACAAAATTTTGCATGCAATGTGTGTGAAATGGAGGCCTATCCATATCATATATGGAGGGTCGGGCGATCCACGAAAAGAGAGGGAGGGGTCATAGATATAGATAGAGTCGAAGAGAGGATCAAGTGGGTGGGTGCGAGATCGATGAAGAGAGCCATCGAAATTGGGTGTGTGTGCAAGTCAAAGATATAGGGCGACTGACCTAGCTACCGGAACGTCAGAGGGGACAGATATGTATCGATGTGTGTGTGTTTGTGTGTGTGTGTGTGCGAGGGGGTGGGGGAGGGGTAGGCAGAGGCCCAAATATAGAGGTAGAACGACTCGTCTTTGTGTTGAGAAGGAGATACCCAGCTATGTCTTGAGGGAGATCGGTCGAGATCCATACATAACTGAAGGACGAGAAATAGTATGGGACAGAGAGAGAGAGGGGAGAGAGAGGGAGGGAGAGGGGTAGAGTGCTGGATGGGTGATGGAGTTGCTTCTCGAAGATGGTGGGAGAGGCCTACTTAGACAAACTGAGGGTGGAACTGCAATATTGTCAATAAGAGTGCGGATGTGTTTCTGTGTATGCCTGTGCGTGATAGATCTGTCGGGACACATCCATAGATGATGAAGGGGAACCATGTGTTTGGTAAGCAAACCTAACTAGATCGGTATATCAATTGTTGTTTGTCGGAGTAAGGGAGAGACATAACTAATGAGGTAGATCGATCGACGTGTGGAAAAAATGAGTTATAAGGACCTATCTAGCTATATGTATAGCGGGAGATCGGTCGGTGTACGTCCATTTGTTAGAGGCAAATAAGTCCCGACGAGACGGATAGCCAGAGAGAATGGAGCTAGGAGGTGGTGTGAGAGGCCCAGCTACTAGCTAGATAGGGGGCGGAGTGTGCGGTTGTGAGATCGATGAAAAGAGGGGCAAGAGTTTACACGTGAGTGGGACCGTATGAGAGACACGAGGCAAGGACACATAAAGGAGGAGATTGAAGGTGTGTGTGTATGTTGTAGGAAGACATCACTGGAGAGGTTTATCAATCGGTGTGTGTCAGAAAGGAGTTGTGGAGACTGTGGAGAACGACCTAAAGAAGAAAAAAATGAATGTGCTTGATGAATAGAATGCTGAGGGAGGTGGAGGGCGAGGAGGGCGTGTGCATGCACGAGAGAAAGTTAGTGGTAGCTACAAAGGTTACACTAGTAGAAAAAGGGCCTATAGTCCCGGTTCATAAGGGCCTTTAGTCCCGGTTCGTGAACCGGGACTAAAGGGTCGGTACTAATACCCTCACCCTTTAGTCCGGTTCTATCCGTAATCGGGACAGATGGGCCTCCACGTGGCCTGTCCGGCCGAGCTCAGTAGAGGGTTTTTGCTCCCGGTTGGTGGCACCAACCGGGACCAATAGGCATCCACAGCGTGAGCATTTCTTTGGCTCTGGTTTTTGTTTTTTTTCAAAAGAGGGGGTTTGGGGGTTTTGGGGGTTAATTTAGGTGTTTCATATATTGTGCTATAGCTAGCTAATTAATAGAGAAAAGTGTCCTTTCTTTTGTCCGTGCTTGGTCGACGCCACGTACTATACATACCTATAGAGAGGACTAACTAGACATGCTAGCTAGCTAGTAATTAAGCAAGCAGAAGATCGTCATGAACATATATATGCATACAGAGAGAAGTGATATCGACCACCTCTCCTTCTCCGAGATTGGTCGAACAACAAGTTCTCGTATATCTATCCGACGCTACCGGCTACATATATACAATAATTATCTTTTAAAATACGGACGCGTGGTCCACATGGTATTCCCGTCTTCAGCGATCACATAGTCAAGAAAGAATGCCGCCAATTCCTCTTGAATTGCTCGCATGCGATCTGGTGCTAGGAGTTCATCCATTGCCGAAACATCTAATTTTAAGAAAGGGGTCAATACATATATATATATATATATATATATATACATATATATATATATATATATATGAATGAATGAAACTCAACACAAATGATGGTAATAAAATAAAATTGTGAATATTTTATTTACGCACTTCAAATTGTTTGTCGGAGTAGCCCCTCTCACAGGTCGTGTGGCGGATGGACTCGCAAACGTAGTATCCACAGAAATCATTCCCTTGTTCCTGCCACAACCACTTTACAAGAAACAGAGGTCAATCAAACTGATAATTATATATAGCAAGCACATGCTAAATGGTATTGATGAAACTAGCGCTTGAATCACTAGGAGATCTTGGCGTGGAATATGCTACTATATAGTACTTACTTTCGGTGTCTAAATTGCAGCTTCTTCGGTAGTCCGGAGCTTTTTTGGTGAATTTTCCCCAAGCCCTGCCATACAAAGAAAACAATTACTTGATATCAGAAATGAACAAAGTTGCTGATATGGTGGATAATGATCGATTTAACTTACTTCTCGAGTATTTCAGTCATTTCCACATACTCCTTGGGATCTTTTCGTCTCGAGTCTAAGACAGTTACTACTCCCTGCTCAAGCTTAATCTCTAGGAGAATATAGTGGAAGTAACAGGTTCATGATGGTACGAAGCTCTCCAAAGTTGTTTTGGAACGGAGTCCCAGATAGGATAATTCGATTTTTGGTACAAAGTTCAGCAAAAAGGCAAATTATCCTATCCGGGACTCCATTCCAGAACAACTTTGGAGGACTTCGTACCATCATGCCATGGTTACTTCCAGCTAATGATGAAGCGATGGATTTCTTCAATACTTTGACACTATAGGAAGAAGGAAGAAGAAGAAGAAGAAAAAGAAGAAAATAGAAGAAAGGAATAGAAGAGAAGAGGAGAAGAAGAAAGGAATAGAAGAGAAGAAGAAAGGAATAGAAGAGAAGAAGAAAAATAGAATTTTTCTATTTTTCTTCTTCTCTTCTATTCCTTTCTTCTTCTCCTCTTCTTCTTCTTTTTCCTCTTCTTATTTATTTCTCCTCTTCTTCCTCTCCTCTTCTTCTCCTTTCTTCCTCTTCTTATTTTCCTTTTATATGAACATATCATCATATATATGAACATACATTTTCTTTGCATATGCATATGAACCTACATACATACATTTTTCTTTCATATGAACATACATACATACATTTTCTTTGCATATGACCATACATACATTTTTCTTTGCATATGACCATTCATACATTTTCTTTGCATATGCTTTGCATATAAACATACATACATATGAACATACATACATACATATAAACATAACATACATACACAAAAAATTCTAAAAATCTGCCTAAAAAATCTAAAAATCTGCCTAAAAATTATCCATCCATCCATCCATCCATATAACGAACATATATAATGAACATATAAAAATCATGCATACATCATCCATATTATGTTCATATAATGAACATATATACATGAACATACATCTTCCTAAAAAAATTATATGAAATTTTTTTTTATGAAGAGGACGAGGGGACAGGGGAGGAAAGGGGGGTCGCCGGAGCCGGACGAACGGGGAGGAGGCGGCGTCGAGGAGGCGGCGGGGGCGGGCGCCCGGACGACGAGGTGAGGCGGGCTGGGCGCAGGGGCGGGCGGGCGGCGGCGTGAGGCGCGAGGCGGGCCGTGCGTGCTTTCGTGGGCGGGCAGGGGGCAGGCGGCGGCGGCGTGGGGAAGCGCGGGCGCGGCCGTGCGTGCTTTCGGGACGGAGCGAACGCAGGCGGCGGCCGGCGTGGGGAAGCGCAGGGCGTGCCGTGCGTCTTTCGGGGGACGGGGCAGAGCAGGCGGCGGCGGCGTGGGCTCGGGCGGGGGCAGGGAACAGGGGGAGGCAGGGGATGGCGGCTGGCGGCGGCAGCGACGAGGCCTGATTTGGGCAGCCTGGCGGCGGGGGCAACTGGCTAGGGAGGCGAGGGAGATGTGAAAATTTCACAAGTCTTGCTTATATAGAAAGAGCATTGGTTGGCCTTTGGTCCCGGTTGGTGGCACCACCCGGGACTAAAGGGGGGCATTAGTCCCGGGTCGTGCCACGAACCCGGCCTAAAACCACCATTATTCTCGGGTGGTGGCACCAACCGACCAAACTGTGCTGCCCCGAGCCAAATGTTTAGTCCCACCTCGCTAGTTGAAGGGCGCGGCACTGGTTTATAAGCGCTGGTGTGCGTCCCCTTCGAGCTCCTCTCAAATGCAGGCTTCGGGCCTAATCATGCTACTCTTGCTGTGGCCTATTGGGCCTCTGCGGTCTGAATCTGGCCCATGTAGGGTTTCTAGTCGTATTCAGGCCGTGGGGGCCTAGTAGGTGGTAGTTTTTTTTGCTTTATATTTTATTTCTTTTTGCTTTTAGTTTTAGAAAAAATATAAACTTTCAATTAGTGCCATTAGTTTTAAAATTTGAAAACACTTTTTTTTTCTTTGTTGCTTTATTTATTTTATTTTGTTTCTACTTACAACAAAATACTTATTGTTGCTATTTTTATTTTTTCAAGTTTTTTGTTTTGTTTTCTGCATTATTTATTTTCTTTTGGTTTTTGCTTTATTTTTTAATTCTTTTTGCTTTTAGGTCAGCAAAATTATAAACTTTCTGTTAGTGCTTTTAGTTTTAGAAAAAATATAAACTTTCTGTTTGTGCCATTAGTTTTAAAATTCAAAAACACTTTTTTTGTTTTCTTTGTTGCTTTATTTATTTTATTTTGTTTCTACTTACAACGAAATGCTTATTGTTGCTATTATTATTATTTTTTTCAAGTTTTTTTGTTTTGTTTCCTGCATTATTTATTTTCTTTTGGTTTTTGCTTTATTTTTTAATTCTTTTTGCTTTTAGGTCAGCAAAATTATAAACTTTCTGTTAGTGCCATTTGTTTTAGAACAATTATAAACTTCCTGTTTGTGCCATTAGTTTTATAAAATTTGAATTCTTTGAAATTTGTGTGAATCACAAGTTTCTGAGCTCAACAAGGCGTAGAGGGACGGGCTTATAAACCGGTGTGAGCGCCCTTCGGTTGGCGAGGTTCTCAAAGTTGGCATAGTATGTTCATGAACAAAACGGACAATGGTATCATACTCGTGTGTTACAAAGTTGGCATGGTATCATCATAATAGTTATGGAGAAAGTCTTCACTTTTTCTTCGCTTGTGTCGCTTTGCTTATTGCTACCGTAACCATGGATAATCTTCATCATTTATCAGGATGCTTGGGTCAGCCTTGACTTTGAAGGGGAATTTCATGAAACTTTTCATACTCTTGAGACATGTCTGTCTTGCCCTCCACTCCCGGGATGTCCCTTTTCACAGAAAAGAACTATGTGGCGCTTTGGCTCATTGTATGATGTATTCGCTTCCTTATCTTTTCTTTTCCTCGGTCTGGTAGACATGTCCTTCACATAGATAACCTGTGCCACATCATTGGCTAGGACGAACGGTTCGTCGGTGTACCCAAGATTTTTCAGATCCTTTGTTGTCATTCCGCATCTGTGGGTCTACCTGCACCCGCCTCCTCGACAGATTGACCCACTTGCACTTAAACAAAGGGACCTTAAAATCTACTCCGTAGTCAAGTTCCCATATGTCTACTATGTAACCATAATATGTGTCATTTCCCTTGTCGGTTGCTCCATCAAAGCGGACACCGCTGTTTTGGTTGGTGCTCTTTTCATCTTGGTCAATCGTGTAAAATGTATTCCCATTTATCTCGTATCCTTTCCAAATCATTACGATCGAAGATGGTCCCTGGACAACAAGTACAACTCATCACAAACAGTCTTGTCACCTCCGAGACGTGTTTCCTACCAACTGCTGAAAGTCTGATGTGTTCACATGTAATCCGATCAGACCGCCTCCGGGTGTTTGGGCGCAGACTGTTTCTTGTGTTCATCGACATCTGGGTCACCAAGGTAGAGTTCTGTAGAACTGTGTAGTGTGCTTGAGACCAAGAATATCCGTCCCTGCATATTATTGAGTCTCTTCCAAGCGTGCCTTTTCCAGTCAGTCTCCCCTCATACCGCATCCTAGATAAATAAAATCTATGTCACGTTGGTCGGCTTAATTTTCATAAACAATAAATGAACCAATAGTTATGAAAAGATAATATATACCACATCCGAATCATAGACAGGACGAGGGCCGAAGTGTGCGGATACAAAAACCATCACACTATATAAGATGAAATAATAAAAGTAAGACCATAAGACCAGTAAGAATATTTTTCCTTTCAGAAATAAGATAAGTACATGAGGCTCACCACGGTGGTCTTGGCGATGAGATCGCCATGCGGTGATCGATTTGACGGTGAAGACGGGACGAGGCGTGACGGACCGCTAAACCTTAACAAATATTGAGGAAAATGGAGGTTAGAGGTCGAGCTTGGAGAGGAGAAAGCTTAAGTAGTGTGGCTCGGGCATTCCATGAACACCTTGTGTGCATAGGAGGTGAGCTAGAGCACCACCAGCCCCCTCCCCTCGGCGGAAAAAACAGAGCAGTGTGCTCTGCTCTTGCGCCGAGGGGCTATATATAAACAGCACCATTAGCCCCGGTTGGTGGCATGAGCCGGGACTAAAGGGAAGCCTTTGGTCCCGGTTCATGCCACCAACCGGATCAATAGTGGTGGGCCAGAGCCGGACCATTGGTCCCGGTTCGTCCCACCAACCGGGACCAAAAGGTCCGGACGAACCGGGACCAATGGCCCACGTGGCCCGGCCGGCCCCCTGGGCTCACGAACCGGGATAAATGCTCTCATTAGTCCCGGTTCTGGATTGAACCGGGACTAATGGGCAAAACAGGCCTCAACGATAGCCCCTTTTTCTACTAGTGTTAGAGGATTGTGCGGATGTAAGAGACTAACAAAGATCATAATTTGATATGAAAGTGGATTCATATATTTGAATAGGAGATCATAGTGTTTTAAACATATGCATGCATGAATATAGCGGTGATACGCGTGTTGTGGTTTTTCACATGTTATACCATAATGTGATAATGCATGGCGTTTGCAACTCACAGCTAAATGTCGAACAATCTAAACCATACTATACATCGAACAATCTCACATTTTATTTGAATTTGTGATAATTTGTGGTGTTTGAAGCTTACAACTAAATATCGAACAATCTAAACAATAATATATATCGAATATTCTCACATTTTTTGAATTTGTGGTAATGTGTGGTGTTTGCAACTCACATCTAAATACTTGTAGGCGTAGGGGGCGGGGCACCATACATAATGTGATAAACACATTATACATATGAGACATGGTTTAGTTTGTGAAGATCTAGCTAGAGCTTTAAATGTACAATGATTTGAAATCAACATAAAGTAGATTCAAAAAATCTAGTTCGAGTTCATATAGTACACATAGTTCATATGTAACTCGAGACTAATCATGTGGTGTGCTATGAAGATAATACACAAACGATGGTTTAACTTGACAATAATTACGATTGTAGATCTTACTAAAACAGATAAACGAATTCAAACGCTTTGAATTCACAACAATCAATATTGTAGATCTTATTCAAATAGAGAAACGAATTCAAATTTAGTTCAAATTGATGCGGTAGTATATACGTTTGGAATGCACTAAAACGTTCATTTGAGTACTAGGTTGCATGCGTTAGACACGTAGCGAAATATTTTAATTGAACATAACATGAATTCAAAGTTTTGAATGACATTTGTAGTGCGAATTGATTTGGTACAGTACACGTTAGGCTTGTCCGGAAATTTCAACCTGCGCCTTGTTAGCCCAAAATATTTAAGATATATCTTTGTCTCGTTGTGCTCCGACAATTCCCTCCATCTCAACCCGCGTTTTGCTATTCCACAATTACAACACGCGCGAAAACTCCCACCTCATGTGAAATCCCGACATGCGAAATACCCGTGATACCCCTGAACCGAAAGAACCGCCTCAAATCGGTGCGGGTACTTTCGTAACTTACCCCACATTTCGGACAGGCGCGTCCCTAAGCCATGGTTCCCCACTCCCATCCCATCCGCCCACCCATTCGTATACCAAGGCCAGGAAAACCCGCGAAGCCCCACACCCTCCTCCGTCCGCCACCCAGCCGGAGCCTCTTCCCCGACGACGTCGTCCACAACAACACCTCGACGTCCCTCATCCACCGTACCGGATGAGGATCCGTCGTAGATCTGGTCGTCCCGCCGGTTCAGCCACCCTGTCCTCGACCTCCAAGGAGCTGCCCCGACGTTCTCCTCGTCTTTCGCGCCACCTCCATTCCCACACCGCCATCTTCACCTACACCACCGGAAGAGCATCAGCATCACCTTTTCCTCGGATGAAGCTCCGGCCTAATCGGCGCCACCAAATAGGTTGGACACTAATCGCCGCATTTTCTTCTTGATTCGATCTCACGATGCTGCCGGCGCTCGGTCCCGAGACGACACGGCGTGGCTCCACCCACCGCGGCGTCGTCGGCCACTTCGTCCACGGCGTCGCTCCCTCGACGGCGACGTCCACATCAGTATGAGCTAGTGATGCTTTAGCTCTCGCTCGCGCTGCTGCTCTGCTCTTGCTCTCGGTCCCCTGCCTCGTCTGCTCTTGCTCTTGGTCTTGCTCGCGCTGCTGCTCTCGCTCTTGCTCTTGCTTGCGATGCTGCTCCGATTTAGCTACACTTCAGTCGACTGAATCGACTTTTGGGTCAGTCGATTTTCAGGGGGTGGGGGGCCTCGCCGGAGTTAAGGAAGAACCAGCCGCAGCGAGGAGGGGGCTCACCAGATAAGTACCCCACTATCTATCTTAGGCTTCAGGGTGGGGGCGGTGGTTGCCGGCGGTGGCGTGGGGATCGCCGGAGAAAAAGCTCGGCATGGGGGGGGGCTAGAGGGATGGCCGGGGCGGCGGCGAACCGACGGTGGGGAGTGTTTTCAGGGCGGGCGGGGCGGCTGTTTGGCCGGGGGTGGCTTGCGGCTCAGGGGGGTGGAGGTTGAAGATGAACTGCAGGCCCTTGATTTCGTATCCAACGGCTGCAAAATTGACTGACCAGAGATGAAAAAGTCAGTAGACTGACGTGTAGCCTCACCTCTAGTGCGTTCAGTTTCGACAATAAATTTCAGTTTCGACAGCAAAATTCAGTTTCGACAGTTAAGTTCAGTTTCGGCAGTTAAATTCAGTTTCGACAGTTAAGTTCATAGATGAGAGGCTGATGTATACATATAACACTTTGTGGTTATGTATTTTACGTCATCTATTGGAGATGCTATTAGAATTCCACTCAGGTTAACGTTGTCTCTCTTGTCCTACTTCAGCCTCGGCATCATACAACTCTCCGGAGCTGCTGCAACGACGAAGCCCTCCCTCACAGCGGAGCAGTACCTCAGGCTCCATCTCTAGACGCCTAAGATCTTCTTCCCCTCCTCCGACAGCCAAGTCAGCCGGAGCATCCTCACCGGCCAACCCAATCACGCTGAGATCGACATGGCTTCTCCAAAGAGGTTGTACACTTCTTGTGGTTTGACTTAATCTCACCATACATCTTTGCATCCCGTGATCTTCCAATTCTTGTGGACCAAACACCCTGATTGGAAGAAATCCTGTGTTTTAAAATTCTCTGTTTTGCACGTGCATTCCTATCCTATTCCTGTCTATTTCCTATCCCTGCATTGTTAGAATCCTCAAGTTCAAACAAGCCCTTACACAATTACTACATTACAGATATGTGTCAAAGAAAACCTTGTGTGGTTTGTCCTACTCCTGCGGTGTTGTGTTCCACCCCAGCTCAGCTGCTCCAACGACGGAAGGGTTCACCACAGCAGGGATCCGCTCTCCAGACTGTCTTTCGCCGCCTCAGATCTTCTTCCCCGCCGCCGGCAGCCATGGCAACTGCATTACCATCAACAACTGAGCAGATGGCCTTGAGGACTACACGGGTCCGCAAGAGAGGTCGCACTCTTCCGTGTCTGCTTACGTTATGCATCACTTAATATGATGACATGCTACTTTATCGTCGTGTTCACCTATTAGACTCCGACTCAGGTCCAAACTTATGCTGAAACTTGAGTTTTTAAATGGTTGTGGGGTATATATTGGGGCAGCAATAAGTACTATCTATCTACTATCTGGTTAATCTGGGGTGTCTACTATGAGTTTCATGTTGGGTGGAAACAAACATTAAAGGAGCCATTATCTGTATTTTTTAACTAAAGCTATTATCTGGCTGCTATCATTGGTTTTGGTTCTATCCACAGTTTGCTACCATCACTCCTTACATAATCTCACTATGTTTTATTCCTATGCATGTCAGTTATTGCACACAATGGAACTGAACATGTAGCGCAAAAGAGACGAGCCTTGCGTGGCAATAAAATTTCATGCAGACTTCGCTCCATGGTGGGCGCAAAGGCAGCCCCCCTACACCCATTTCGGATCGTAATCAAGAGAAAGATAACTCTTTTGAGGGGGATTCAGAAGCAGAAGACCACTCCTGTTTACCCCATGAGGTCTTCGCTCTAACTTGGCATGCTGATGTTGGTTGAATCATGCATATGGTGCCTTGCATTGCTTACTTTATACATCAAATATGTCAACTGCTTAGTTTAGACATGCTTTGCGTTAATGCCATTTGTTTAGTTTATTCATCGTTTATGTGAATTATGCAATGCCATCTTGTTTAGCCAGGCATCATATATGTGAATTTTGCAGAAAAGCCTCAAAAGAGTTTGGCCACTGCTTACAAGCACAAAGACTGCTCAGATTCCATTGGATCTCAGATCAAACGACCTCCAAGCTCGTATCACCGTAGCATCCAAGCAGTGATAGAACCTTATGTTTTCTCGCACGACAGAGTATGAGGTGCTCCGGCACCATAGATTCTATGGTGATACGAGTTCACTGAGATCTAACGGCCCACAGTAGGAGGTTTGAATGTTTTTGCAATATACGGCTGATAGAGTTTGGGAAATGCGCAGAAAGTACAAGGACTACGCATGTGCCATCTGATCATTGATCATACGACCTAGATGCTCATATCACCGTAGCGGGTAATTAAGCTAGGGGGAGCACCTAATGCGAGCACCTTTTTAGTGTCTAATTACCATATATGTGAATTATGCAATGCCATGTTTTTGCAAGACATTATATAGTGAATTATGCAATGCTATCTTGTTGCAAGGCATTATATATGTGAATTATGCAATGCCATGCTGTTTAGCCAAGCTTCATATATGTGAATTATATCATGTCGTCCTTTTTTTCTATTTCTCATTGCTTTTGTCGACAATGTTTGTATATTCAACTGCTCTTCCTGTGCATCAGCCATTTGAATTGGTGATGGAGAAATCTGGAGTGAAAACAAGGTCTTCAGAGCAGACAATGCTACCTGGTGAAGCAGATATGTTGCTGGTTACAGATAGCTCTTCAGAGGAGGATTCAGAGGCAGATGACCAGTCCTATTATCCCCCTGAGGTGTATGTGATAACCCACAAGTATAGGGGGTCGCAACAGTTTTCGAGGGTAGAGTATTCACCCCAAATTTATTGATTTGACACAAGGGGAGCCAATGAATATTCTCAAGTATTAGCAATTGAGTTGTCAATTCAGCCACACCTGGATAACTTAATATCCGCAGCAAAGTATTTAGTATCAAAGTAGTATGGAAGTAACGGTAACGATAGCAATGTAATATTTTTGGGTTTTGTAGTAATTGTTACAGTAGCAACGGAAAAGTAAATAAGCAAAGAACAATATGTGAAAAGCTCGTAGGCACATGATCGGTGATGGAGAATTATGCCGGATGTGGTTCATCATGTAACAATCATAACATAGGGTGACACGGAACTAGCTCCAATTCATCAATGTAATGTAGGCATGTATTCCGAATATAGTCATACATGCTTATGGAAAAGAACTTGCATGACATCTTTTGTCCTACCCTCCCGTGGTAGCGGGGTCCTAGCGGAAACTAAGGGATATTAAGGCCTCCTTTTAATAGAGTACCGGGCCAAAGCATTAACACATAGTGAATACATGAACTCCTCAAACTCTGGTCATCACCGGGAGTGGTCCCGATTATTGTCACTTCGGGGTTGCCGGATCATAACACATAGTAGGTGACTATAGACTTGCAAGATAGGATCAAGAACTCACATATATTCATGAAAACATAATAGGTTCAGATCTGAAATCATGGAACTCGGGCCCTAGTGACAAGCATTAAGCATAGCAAAGTCATAGCAACATCAATCTCAGAACTTTGTGGATACTAGGGATCAAACTCTAACAAAACTAACTCGATTACATGATAAATCTCATCCAACCCATCACCGTCTAGCAAGCCTACGATGGAATTACTCACGCACGGAGGTGAGTGATGTCTACTATGCAACCTTCTTCTTGTAGACGTTGTTGGGCCTCCAAGTGCAGAGGTTTGTAGGACAGTAGCAAATTTCTCTCAAGTGGCTAACCTAAGGTTTATCAATCGTGGGAGGCGTAGGATGAAGATGGCCTCTCTCAAGCAACCCTACAACCAAATAACAAAGAGTCTCTTGTGTCCCCAACACACCCAATATAATGGTAAATTGTATAGGTGTACTAGTTCGGCGAAGAGATGGTGATACAAGTGCAATATGGATGGTAGATATAGGTTCTTGTAATCTGAAAATATGAAAACAGCAAGGTAACTAATGATAAAAGTGAGCGTAAACGGTATTGCAATGCTAGGAAACAAGGCCTAGGGATCATACTTTCACTAGTGCAAGTTATCTCAACAATAATAATATAATTGGATCATATAAATATCCCTCAACATGCAACAAAGAGTCACTCCAAAGTCACTAATAGCGGAGAACAAACAAAGAGATTATGGTAGGGTACGAAACCACCTCAAAGTTATTCTTTCGGATCGATCTATTCAAGAGTTCGTACTAGAATAACACCTTAAGACACAAATCAACCAAAACCCTAATGTCACCTAGATACTCCAATGTCACCTCAAGTATCCGTGGGTATGATTATACGATATGCATCACACAGTCTCAGATTCATCTATTCAAACCAATACAAAGTACTTCAAAGAGTGCCCTAAAGTTTCTACCGGAGAGTCAAGACGAAAACGTGTGCCAACCCCTATGCATAGATTCATGGGCGGAACCCGCAAGTTGATCACCAAAACATACATCAAGTGAATCACGTGAATATCCCATTGTCACCACAGATAAGCAGGGCAAGACATACATCAAGTGTTCTCAAATCCTTAAAGACTCAATCCGATAAGATAACTTCAATGGGAAAACTCAATCCATTACAAGAGACTAGAGGGGGAGAAACATCATAAGATCCAACTATAATAGCAAAGCTCGCGATGCATCAAGATTGTATCACCTCAAGGACACGAGAGAGAGAGAGAGAGAGAGAGAGAGAGAGATCAAACACATAGCTACTGGTACATACCCTCAGCCTCGAGGGTGAACTACTCCTCCTCGTCATGGAGAGCGCCGGGATGATGAAGATGGCCACCGGTGAGGGTTCACCCCTCCGGCAGGGTGCCGGAACAGGGTCCCGATTGGTTTTTGGTGGCTACAGACGCTTGCGGTGGTGGAACTCACGACCTCTTCTGTTTCCTGATGGTTTTAGGGTATATTGGTATATATAGGAGGCAGAAATACGTCAGGGGAGCCACGAGGGGGGGGGGGCGCCCCCTGCCTCGTGCCTCCCTCGTTGCTTTCCTGACGTGCACTCCAAGTCCCCTGGATTGCTTCTGTTCCCAAAATAACTCTCCCAAAGGTTTCATTCTGTTTGGACTCCGTTTGATATTCCTTTTCTGCGAAACACTGAAACAAGGGAAAAAACATGAACTGGCACTGGGCTCTGTGTTAATATGTTAGTCCCAAAAATCATATAAATGTGTTTAACAAAGGCCATTAATCATCCAAAACAGAATATAATATAGCATGAAGCAATCAAAAATTATAGATACATTGGAGACGTATCAAGCATCCCCAAGCTTAATCCATGCTCGTCCTCGAGTAGGTAAATGATAAAAACAGAACTTTTGATGTGGAATGCTACGTGGCATAATTTTTTAATATAACCCTCTTAATTGTGGTATGAATATTCAGATCCAAAAGATTCAAGATAAAAGTTTAATATTGACATAAAAGTAATAATACTTCAAGCATACTAACTAAGCAATTATGTCTGCTCAAAATAACATGGCCAAAGAAAGTTCATCCCTACAAAATCATATAGTTTAGTCATGCTCCATTTTCGTCACAGAAGAATGCTCTCATCATGCACAACCCCGATGACAAGCCAAGCAATTGTTTCATACTTTAGTAATCTCAAACTTTTTCAACCCTCACGCAATACATGAGCGTGAGCCATGGATATAGCACCATGGGTGGAATAGAATATAATGATGGGGGTTATGTGGAGAAGACAAAAAAGGAGAAAGTCTCACATCAACGTGGCTAATCAACGGGCTATGGAGATGCCCATCGATTGATGTTAATGCAAGGAGTAGGGATTGCCATGCAATGGATGCACTAGAGCTATAAATGCATGAAATCTCAACAAAAGAAACTAAGTGGGTGTGCATCGAACTTGCTTGCTCACGAAGACCTAGGGCATTTGAGGAAGCCCATTGTTGGAATATACAAGCCAATTTCTATAATGAAAAATTCCCACTAGTATATGAAAGTGACAAAACAATAGACTCTCTATCATGAAGATCATGGTGCTACTTTGAAGCACAAGTGTGGAAAAAGGATAGTAGCATTGTCCCTTCTATTCTTTTTTTTGGGGCCTTCCTTTTTTTATTTGGCCTTTCTCTTTTTTTGGGACAATGCTCTAGTAATGATGATCATCACACTTCTCTTTATTTACAACTCAATGATTACAACTCGATACAGAACAAAGTATGACTCTATATGAATGCCTCCGGCGGTATACCGGGATAGGCAATGAATCAAGACTGACATGCATGAAAAATTATGAATGGTGGCTTTGCCACAAATACGATGTCAACTACATGATCATGCAAAGCAATATGACAATGATGAACATGTCATGATAAATGGAATGGTGGAAATTTGCATGGCAATATATCTCAGAATGGCTATGGAAATGCCATAATAGATAGATATGGTGGCTGTTTTGAGGAAGATATAAGGAGGTTTATGTGTGACAGAGCGTATCGTATCACGGGGTTTGGATGCACCGGCGAAGTTTGTACCAACTCTCAAGGTGAGAAAGGGCAATGCACGGTACCGACGAGGCTAGCAATGGTGGGAGGTTGAGAGTGCATATAATCCGTGGATTCAACATTAGTCATAAAGAACTCACATACTTATTGCAAAAATTTACAAGTCATCAAAAACCAAGCACTACGCGCATGCTCCTAGGGGGATAGATTGGTAGGAAAAGACCATCGCTCGTCCCCGACCACCACTCGTAAGGAAGACAATAAATAAACACCTCATTCTCTGACTTCGTTACATAACGGTTCACCATACGTGCATGCTACGGGACTTGCAAACCTCAACACAAGTATTTCTCAATTTCACAACTACTCAACTAGCACAACTTTAATATCACTACCTCCATATCTCAAAACAATCATCAAGCATCAAACTTCTCTTAGTATTCAACACACTCATAAGAAAGTTTTTTTACTAGTCTTGAATACCTAACATATTCGGATTAATTTCCAATTGAAGCAAATTACCATGATGTTTAAGAATCTCAAAATAATATAAGTGAAGCATGAGAGTTCATCTATTTCTACAAAATAAGACCACAGCCATGCTCTAAAAGATATGAGTGAAGCACTAGAGCAAACGACAAACTACTCCGAAAGATATAAGTGAAGATCAATG
Source organism: Aegilops bicornis (assembly GCA_021605145.1). NCBI lineage: Eukaryota > Viridiplantae > Streptophyta > Magnoliopsida > Poales > Poaceae > Aegilops > Aegilops bicornis. The sequence goes on from CM038675.1 coordinate 93,258,887, forward strand.
AGTCGTCGAATAATTATGCAACTATGTGAAGATTCTCCCATTTAATAATTTCAGATCTTGATACTTTATTCAAACAGCAATCAAAACAAAAGAAAATAAAATGACGCTCCAATAAAACACATATTATGTGGTGAATAAAAATATAGCTCCAAGTAAAGTTACCGATGAACGAAGACGAAAGAGGGGATGCCATCCGGGGCATCCCCAAGCTTAGGCTCTTGGTCATCCTTGAATATTACCTTGGGGTACCTTGGGCATCCCCAAGCTTAGGCTCTTGCTACTCCTTATTCCATAGTCCATCGACTCCTTACCCAAAACCTGAAAACTTCACAACAAAAAACTCAACAGAAAACTCGTAAGCTCCGTTAGTACAAGAAAATAAAACCACCAATTAGGTAATGTTGTGAACTAATTCTAAATTCATATTGGTGTAATATCTACTGTATTACAACTTATCTATGGTTCATAAACTATTTTACTAGCCACAGATTCATCAAAAATAAGCAAACAACACACGAAAAAAAGAATCTGTCAAAAACAGAACAGTCTGTAGTAATCTGTATCAAACGTATACTTCTGTAACTCCAAAAATTATAAAATAAATTGTTGGACCTGATGAATTTGTCTAGTAATCATCTGCAAGAATAATCAACTAAATATCACTCTCCAGAAAAAAGTTTTAGCTAATCTCGTGAGCACTAAAGTTTCTGTTTTTTTACAGCATGATCATAAAGACTTCACCCAAGTCTTTCCAAAGGTTCTACTTGGCACAAACACTAATTAGAACATAAAACTACATATAAACAGAAGCTAGATGGAGTATTTATTACTAAACAGAACCAAAAAGCAAGAAACTAAAATAAAATTGGGTTGCCTACCAACAAGCGCTAACGTTTAACGCACCTAGCTAGGCATGATGATTTCAATGATGCTCACATAAAAGATAAGAATTGAAACATAAAGAGAGCATCATGAAGAATATGACTAGCACATTTAAGTCTAACCCACTTCCTATGCATAGGGATTTTGTGAGCAAACAACTTATGGGAACAATAATCAACTAGCATAGGAAGGCAAAACAAGCATGACTTCAAAAAATTTAACACATAAAGAGGAAACTTGATGTTATTGCAATATGTAGAAGCATATGATCCTCTCTCATAATAATTTTCAGCACATGAATGAATTCAACCATATAACCAGCACATAAATCATTCTTTTCATGATCTACAAGCATAGAATTTTTATTACTCTCCACATAAGCAAATTTGTTCTCATGAATAGTAGTGGGAGCAAACTCAACAAAATAACTATCATGTGATTGAAAATTAAGATCAAGATGACAAGTTTCATGGTTATCATTATTCTTTAAAGCATACGTGTCATCACAATAATCATCATAGATAGGAGGCATGCTTTCATCATAGTAAACTAGCAGTGCGACCCGCGCATTTGCGCGGCTAGATTTCTACTTGTAACTTCTATATTTTTCCAATACTTTGAAAATTTATATTATTGAATCTTTAGTTGTATATGTCGAATTTATTTGCAGGGTGTGCCATGAGTCGGTAATGCTCATTTTTTGGTAACAAGTTATACATAAATATATTCTGTAAATTACAATTCAAAAATATGTCTTGATAATGCTTAAATTTGAAACTACATAAGGATTGGAATTTGGAAACACATTTATCTGAGCAGATTAGTTAAGAATTCCCATGTAAATTATTAAAATATTATACGTCTGTGCTTTGGAGAGTTATTGTAGCATGGTCGTGCCACAACTACAAGAAGTATATGATTGTTTATTTGCCAGATTTCATTTCCTTAACTAAATCATGTTACTATCAATCCTGATAATTTGTTCTTTACCATACATGTGTGCACACCAATACTTCAATCAGTGCCCAGACAAAATTTTGCAAGCATGTCATAACATAGCATTCTTCTATGAAAGATCCTCTTGTAATTTTTTGAATCCTTGTGATCTATTTATATGAATCAACCAAAGCGTCAGCCCTTCAGGCCAAGCTTTTGGGTTGGTGTCTTCCTACTCATTCATATTCTTGGACTGGCTAAATTGTTTAGTATGGTATAAATGTATCATACATGTGCTGTTTGCTTTATATGTTTTTTGTTGGATACATGTACCAACATATTCACATAAAGCTATTGTATTTTTGTCGATACTCCTCGCCAGTATTGTAAATATGTACACCTGAATATATTTATATAGTGAAAAAAATTGATGGTTGCATTGAAACCACAATAGCCAATTGTTGGGCATTAACATACTCTCCTTGCTGGTGATATATGTTTTATTCCATGTATTATTTTTGAGAAATCTTTAAAAAGCACAAAGGTTGTAATAAACTGTTTTAAAGATCATGATATATTAAAATTTATGGCATTCCACTTTAAGATACTCTCCTTTCTACAGTAGCTTCTGAGATGGATATGTGCGCTTTCCCTCATGATTTTCAAGAGCATTTTATCTTAAAAGCTCCAAATGTTTGCACGTATGTAATACAACATGTACGCGTACCAGTTTATCCACGACCTTGTTGACAGTTGTATTAATCATTGTTCCGAGTAATATCGGAGTCTAATAAATATGTGCGACATATTTGTTCTACTTGGGCCGACCTCTCTCGCTAACCTTATTTTAGATCGACAATTTAGTTTCAGGTTGATTCTTCTTACACAAATATATGTGCTCGTTCCTATAAAAAAATCTCAGAATTCGGCTCACTTGATTGATTTTTGTGGAACCTATATCAATTCCAAATTGCTAATTCTAGTTCTTATACCAATTTTATAAAATAGGACAAAGAAGTGCTAGACATGAAGATACTAAAAATATCAGTGGTAGGGAATAATAAGAGAGAGGAGTATAATAATTAAACAATACACGCACCTGACCTGAATGATAGTTCACGTATCTAAATATATCCTATTATTGCCAAAAAAAAATTTGAGAATCACCGCCAATAAAATAAATGTGCTTTAGGTATAGCTGACGGGCTTGTGGAGATAAAAAGGTGTTGGCTTCCGTGTTCTTCAAATTCCAACCCTTTTAATGGGATTCGTGTTGGGCTTTGCCAGCCGATTGGAAATCTGTTTTTTTCTTCTGTTATTTCCAGTTGAAGAGGTGTAGCTGACGGGCTTGTGGAGATAAAAAGGTGTTGGCTACCGTGGTCTTCAAATTCCAACCCTTTTTATGGGCCTCGTGTTGGGCTTTGCCAGCCGATCGGAAATCTGTTTTTTTTCTGTTATTTCCAATTGAAGAGTCCGTGTGTGCGAAAGTACCATTCTACACCTAGGAGCAAATGCTCCTGGTGTGAACAGTAAAATCAAAAAAATAGAAAAAAATTCAAAAAAATTTGAAATTTTTTGGTGACATACTTTCAGAAGTGTTTCTTGTGCATAAAAATTTTCATCACGAAACCACATCCGTAGAAGTGGTGCCGAAAAAAACAAAATCAGATACACAAAATGCTTTTGTAAGTAACATTTTCAGAGCATCGATTTTGTTTTTTTACCACACCTTCCACCAATATGATTTCACGAGAAATTTTACATGCACAACAAACATTTGTATAAGTATGCCACAAAAAAAATTTGGAATTTTTTGACATTTTTTTCATTTTTTTTATTTTACTGTTCACACCAGGAGCATTTGCTCCTGGGTGTAGAAACTCCACGCCCCCGTGTGTGCTTTTCTTTCCTTCTTTAATTAGAAGAGCCCGCCTATGTATGGCCTTGGTAGCCGGTCGTACCTATTGCTGCATGCAATATCCGCTTTTGGTTATGCTTGAAAAAAAATTGTACGTGACACGTTCAATTGTTTCTACCTAACGATATTTGTATGTAACGTTTATATCTTTAATCTTGGCCCTTGATATCTAAAATTAGTGGTTAACATAATTTAATTTGTGTGGATGAACATAATGGCTTGTTTGCCTCTTGTCTTAATTATACGGAAATGTTAACGTCCACATATGTGGGCGTTTGCACATCGCCCACACGCCTCCACCAACACTTATTTTGCCTCGTATGAATAGATGACATCAGCATAATTTTTTTGGTTTTCGGTTTAAAAATGTTGTATCTCCTAAATAAAAAAGCGAACTAAAAATCCGTTTTCACCATTAAATCCATCTCGACCAGATCTTCAAAACTGGACCCCATGGTGATATGTTTCGACGAATTTTTTTTCTTTGCCAGAAGTTGCCATGATGTTTACAATGCAGTTGGCATAGGGCTTAAACTAAAGTTGCCATGTGGCAATTTTAGTTTGTAAATCATGGCAATTTTAGTATTTTGATGATGGCAACTCCAGTACTTTGACCATGAAAATTATTTTTTGTATGAACCAGGGCAATTTTACCTGCATGTATCATGACAATTTTAGTTTATGGTTCATGGTAAGTCTAGTTTCTTAATTCCCCGTTTTATAAATGTCAAAATTTACTTTTAAATGTAGAACAAAATAGCTGAAACATATCATGGCAATTTCAGTGTAAACATCATGGCAATTCATATGCAATAGACATGACAACTTTTAATGCAAAAAAATTTCATCAAAACATATCAACATGGGATCTAGTTTCGAAGATCTCATCGCGAGGGATTTAATGGTGAAAACGGATTTTCAATCGGATTTTTCGTTTAAGAGATAAAACATTTTAAAAACTGAAAATCCAAAAAGATTCCTACATGCATGCATGCGATGACGTGGCAATCTGTTTACATTAGAGACGTGTGGTGCGTCTCCCTTCCCGTCACACGTGTGGCAGTTAGTGCGACCCTAATTATATAATAGATTTACTCATTAAAGCTTGGGGGAAAATATCATCTTCATTAAACATAGCTTCCCCAAGCTTGTGGCTTTGCATATCATTAAAGCATCTCCAACGGCAGCGCCAAACGACGCGCGCGCGTGGTAAACCCAGCTTTTAGCGCTGGGCGCTTTTGCCGTGCTCCAAAGAGTCGCTGGAAACTTCGCAGCGGAAATCGTTCTTGGCGTGGAAAGGCGCCAGCTCGAGCGCAATTTTAAGCGCGCCGCTTCCGGCGCGCCTATAAAGTGTGGCGCGCGCCACGCGCCTTCTCCACGCTTCCTCTTCTCCTCTTCCTCTCCATCTCTGCCATGCGCCGCTCCAGCGCCCCGCCACCGCCGCGCCGCCATGCCCCCGCGCCGCCGAGGAGCGTCCGGCTACCGCGGCGTCCGCCTGCGCCCCAACGACAGCTACTCCGCGGAGATACGCTCCGGCGATCTCCGGCTCGGCCTCGGCTCGTACGGGACAGCGCGCGAGGCCGCCCTCGCGTACTACGCGGCGGCGTGGCGCCTAGGTCGGACGCGCGGCCAGATGAACTTCCAAGATGTCTACACGCTCCAGCAAGTGCTCAACGTCGCACCGCCGCCTCGTCTGAACACGGCGGAAGACCGTGCGGAGCACGCCGAGCGGCAACGCCGCCTCGCCGCCAGGAGGACGAAAGCGGGTCATGGCGGAGTGGAGCCAGCGCCACCCAGAGGACGTCGCCTACGAGCAGGCCTACTGGGCAAGGCGCCGCGAGGAGGACACGCGAAGGCGCCGCGAGATGCGGTTGGAAAGGCGTCAGCGGAAGGCGTTGGCGAATGCGCAGTCCGACATCGTTGCAGCAGGTGGGCAGTCGTTCTTCACGCTGGACGATGATCGGTGGCTGGACATCTGGCTAGACACCTCGGAAGACACCGCCGAGGATGATAATGGTGATGATGATAGCGACTTGGAGTAGTTTCTATCTAGTTGCGCCGTAGTTTTATCTATGCTTTCGAACTATCTATCTAGTTGCATCGATGTAAAATACCTTTGTATCGTTTTTTATTTATGCAATCTATCTAGTTTTTATTATCTATGCTTTCAAAAATAAAAAAATGTTGTGTGCGCGCTGCATTTTAGCGCGACTGCTGGAGCGGGCGCAGTGCGCCGCGCTAAACAAGGCGATGGGCGCACGCTAAAGCTGTTTTTTGCGCGCGCCCCCTTCGGCGCCTGTTGGAGATGCTCTTAGCATCATGGGTATTCAAAGAATTCATACTAACGACATTGCAATCATGTTCATCATTCACGTATTTTATGCCAAACATTATATGTAATTCTTCTTCTAGTACTTGAGCACAATTTTTCTTCCCATCATTTTCACGAAAGATATTAAAAAGATGAAGCATATGAGGCATTCTCAATTCCATTTTTTGTAGTTTTATTTTATAGACGAAACTAGTGATAAAACAAGAAACAAAAGATTCGATTGCAAAATCTAAAGAGATACCTTCAAGCACTCACCTCCCCGGCAACGGCGCCAGAAAAGTGCTTGTTTGACGGGGTGTGAGTGCCGCTTACCTAGCTTCCCCAGCAACGGCGCCAGAAACTACTTGATGTCTACTACACAACCTTTTTCTTGTAGACGTTATTGGGCCTCCACGTGCAGAGGTTTGCAGGACAGTAGCAAATTTCCCTCAAGTCGATGACCTAAGGTTTATCAATCCATGGGAGACGTAGGATGAAGATGGTCTCTCTCAATCAACCCTGCAACCAAATAACAAAGAGTCTCTTGTGTCCCCAACACACCCAATACAATGGTAAATTGTATAGGTGTACTAGTTCAGCGAAGAGATGATGATACAAGTGCAATATGGATGGTAGATATAGGTTTTTGTAATCTAAAAATATAAAAACGGAAAGGTAACTAATGATAAAACTGAGCGTAAACAGTATTGCAATGCTAGGAAACAAGGCCTAGGGTTCATACTTTGACTAGTGCAAGTTCTCTCAACAATAATAACATAATTGGATCATATAAATATCCCTCAACATGCAACAAAGAGTCACTCCAAAGTCACTAATACCGGAGAACAAACGAAGAGATTATGGTAGGGTACGAAACCACCTCAAAGTTATTCTTTCAGATCGATCTATTCAAGAGTTCGTACTAGAATAACACCTTAAGACACAAATCAACCAAAACCCTAATGTCACCTAGATACTCCAATGTCACCTAGATACTCCAATGTCACCTCAAGTATCCGTGGGTATGTTTATATGATATGCATCACACAATCTCAGGTTCATCTATTCGAACCAACACAAAGTACTTCAAAGAGTTCCCCAAAGTTTCTACCGGAGAGTCAAGACGAAAACGTGTGCCAACCCCTATGCATAGATTCATGGGCGGAACCCGCAAGTTGATCACCAAAACATACATCAAGTGAATCACGTGAATATCCCATTGTCACCACAGATAAGCACGGCAAGAAATACATCAAGTGTTCTCAAATCCTTAAAGACTCAGTCCGATAAGATAACTTCAAAGGGAAAACTCAATCCATTACAAGAGACTAGAGGGGGAGAAACATCATAAGATCCAATTATAATAGCAATGCTCGTGATACATCAAGATCGTATCACCTCAACAACACGAGAGAGAGAGAGAGAGAGAGAGAGAGAGAGATCAAACACATAGCTACTGGTACATGACCTCAGCCCCGAGGGTGAACTACTCCCTCCTCGTCATGGAGAGCGCTGGGATGATGAACATGGACACCGGGGAGGGTTCCTCCCTCCGGCAGGGTGCTGGAACAGGGTCCCGATTGGTTTTTGGTGGCTACAGAGGCTTGTGGCGGCGGAACTCCCGATCTCTTATGTTCCCCAATGGTTTTAGGGTATATTGGTATATATAGGAGGCCGAAATACGACAGGGGAGTCACGAGGGGCCCACGAGGGTGGAGGGCGCGCCCGGGGGGTGGGCGCGCCCTCCTGCCTCGTGCCTCCCTCATTGCTTTCCTGACGTGCACTCCAAGTCCCCTGGATTGCTTCCGTTCCAAAAATAACTCTCCTGCAGGTTTCATTCCGTTTGGAATCAGTTTGATATTCCTTTTCTGCGAAACACTGAAACAAGGGGAAAAAACAGGAACTGGCACTGGGCTCTGGGTTAATAGGTTACTCCCAAAAATGATATAAAAGTGTATAACAAAGCCCATTAATCATCCAAAACAGAATATAATATAGCATGAAGCAATCAAAAATTATAGATACGTTGGAGACGTATCAGTGAGCATCATGAAATTGGTGATGAAGGATGGTTGATGATAACGATAGCGATGGATTCCCCTTTCTGGAGCCCTGAACGGACTCCAGATCAGCTCTCCCGAAGAGTTTAGGGCTTGGCGGCAGCTCCGTATCATAAATCGCGATGAAACTTTCTCTCTGATTTTTTTCTCGCCGAACACGAATATATGGAATTGGAGTTGAGGTCGGTGGAGCTCCAGGGGGCCCACGAGGCAGGGGAGCACACCCCCCACCCTCGTGCCTAGGGTGTGGACCCATGGCGTTGATTCTTTCGCCAATATTTTTTATATTTTCCAAAAATAATCTCCGTGAAGTTTCAGGTCGTTCCGAGAACTTTTGTTTCTGCACATAAATAACACCATGGCAATTCTTCTGAAAATAGCGTTAGTCCGAGTTAGTTCCATTCAAATCATGCAAGTTAGAGTCCAAAACAAGGGCAAAAGTGTTTGGAAATGTAGATACGACGGAGACGTATCAACTCCTCCATGCTTAAACCTTTGCTTGTCCTCAAGCAATTTAGTTGATAAACTGAAAGTGATAAAGAAAAACTTTTACAAACTTTTTTTGCTCTTGTGTTGTAAATATGTAAAGCCAACATTCAGGTTTTCAGCCAAGATTATGAACTAACCATATTCACAATAATTTTAGATCTCATGTTTACTCATGTCAATGGCATAATCAACTAGCAAGCAATAATAATAAATCTCGGATGACAACACTTTCTCAAAACAATCATAATATGATATAACAAGATGGTATCTCGCTAGCCCTTTCTGAGACCGCAAAACATAAATGCAGAGCACCTTTAAAGATCAAGGACTGACTAAACATTGTAATTCATGGTAAAAGAGATCCAGTCATAGTCATACCCAATATAAATTAACAGTAATGAATGCAAATGACAGTGGTGCTCTCCAGCTGGTGCTTTTTAATAAGAGCGTGATGACTCAACATAAAAGTAAATAGATAGGCCCTTCACAGAGGGAAGCAGGGATTTGTAGAGGTGCCAGATCTCGGTTTTGAAATAGAGATAAATAATATTTTTAGCGGCATACTTTCATTGTCAACATAACAACCAAGAGATGGCGATATCTTCCATGCTACACACATTATAGGCGGTTCCCAAACAGAATGGTAAAGTTTATACTCCCCCTCCACGAACAAGCATCAATCCATGGCTGGCTCAAAACAACGAGTGCCTCCAACTAGCAACAGCCCAGGGGGAGTTTTGTTTGCAATTATTTTGATTTGATTTGCATAAAGCATGGGACTGGGCATCCCGCTAACCAGCCATTTTATTGTGAGTGAGGAGCGGAGTCCAATCCTCTTGAGAATAACCCGCCTAACATGGAAGATACAGACAGCCTCAGTTGATACATGAGCTATTCGAGCATACAAAACAGAATTTTATTTGAAGGTTTAGTGTTTGGCACATACAAATTTCCTTGAAACGGCAGGTAGATACCCCATATAGGAAGGTATGGTGGACTCATATGGAATAACTTTGGGGTTTAAGGGATTGGATGCACAAGCAGTATTCCCGCTTAGTACAAGTGAAGGCTAGCAAAAAGACTGGGAAGCGACCAACTAGAGAGCGACAACAGTCATGAACATGCATTAAAATTACTAAACATTGAGTGCAAGCATGAGTAGGATATAATCCACCATGAACATAAATATCATGAAGGCTATGTTGATTTTGTTTCAACTACATGTGTGAACATGGGCCAAGTCAAGTCACTTGAATCGTTCAAAGGACGATACTGAGGGAGTCCTGGCACGCAAGGTAAACCATTATAACTCATAGCTAATCAAGCATGGCATAAGTAACTATAATCTCTAATTGTCATTGCAAACATGTTTATTCATAATAGGCTGAATCAGGAACGATGAACTAATCATATTTACAAAAACAAGAGAGGTCGAGTTCATACCAGCTTCTCTCATCTCAGTCAGTCCATCATATATCGTCATAATTGCCATTCACTTGCACGACCGAACGATGTGGATAATAATAGTGCACGTGCATTGGACTAAGCTGGAATCTGCGAGCATTCAATAAACAGGAGAAGACAAGGCAATATGGGCTCTTGGTTAAATCAACAATAATGCATATAAGAGCCACTTCAACATTTTTATCATGGTCTTCTCCTATCGACCCCAAAGAAAAGAAAAGAAATAAAACTATTTACACGGGAAAGCTCCCAACAAGCAAAAGAAGAACATGAAATATTTTTGGGTTTTATTTTAATTATTACTACTACAGCATGAAAAGTAAACTAGCTTAAATCTACAACTATTTTTTTTAGTTTTTGTTAAGGTTTATCAAAAACACAACAAGAAAGCATAAAAAGGAAAATAAACTAGCATGGATATTAAGTGAAATAATATGAGCACCGACATCTAGCAATGAGTGTGTGAACATAAATGTAATGTCGGTGAGAAATACGTACTCCCCAAAGCTTAGGCTTTTGTCCTAAGTTGGTCTATTTCCACGGATGACCTGGCGGATATCCATAGTTGTAGTTGGGGTCGTACTGAGAAGAAGCCTCAAATTGCCACTGGTTGGCAATCGCCTCCGGATCCCACTGGTAATTAGACTGTCATGGAGGATCAAATTGTGGTTCCGGCTCTGGCTCTGTAGCTGATGTAGGGTTCCAGTAGGCATGGATGGCCGCCAGCGGAACAAGATACTTGCCTGCAGACAAATCAAACAAGGAAGAAGCAGGCAAGGTAATAGTCTCAGGGTGATTTATATCAAATAATAGTTTGTATTTAAGCTCCCTTTCCCTATTCGTAACAATAAAATCATGCGCTACCATACTCTTATAGTCTAAATAAACATTAGGCAGCAATTTTTTTTCTTTATCATAGTGCCTAATAGGTATGTTATAGTGTGCAGTGAGGCGCGAGGCGAAGATGCCTCCCAAGATGGGGCCCTTAGTATGGTTAAGATTTAACCGCCTTGCAACAATAGCGCCCATACTAAATGTGTCATCTCGAAACAAGGCATGGAACAAAATAATAATACCAGGGACACCGAAATTTCCATAGTTTCCGTGACCAATTATGCGTCTACTAGCAAATATAGCAAAGTAACGCAGAACAGGAAAATGTATGCTAGTGATTCGTGCGTCGGAAACCTTCCTCGTTTCCCCTACAGCAATTGTATCAATAAACCCCTCCACATCGTTACTATGTGGTTCCTCTATGATACCCGGAAAAGGTAACTTGCAAACTCTACAATATTCACGAAGGGTCATCTCCTTATACTCATCATATAAATAAAAATCCACCGTAGGTGGTGACCTCCTAGAATGGAAATGAAATTTTTGCACAAAGGTATTGGTGAGTAAGAGATATTGTTCGTGTTGGTCGCGGAGGAAGTCGGTGAGGCCTGCATTCTCAGCCAACTCAAAAAATCATCATAAATCCCGGCTGCTCTCAAGAAATCATCACAAGGCCATTCACACGGCCGAACCTCCTTGGTACGAGGCAGATTATATTTGGGGCTCTCCTCTTCTTCACTTTGCTTTTCCTTCGAGCTTCGGCTCGATGAGCCCCTCAAAAATCTCTTCACCATTTTCTGAAAATTTCTGAAATTTTTAGTAACTTCAAATAAAAGTGGACCAAGCTCAACAAAATTGATAGCAACTACGCCTACAAGTGCCTAGAGCCTATATCATGCATTAGAACTACTTGGAACCATATAAATTTGACATGCAAGCTCAAGAACATGGCCACCTAGGCAGCACAAATTTGCTATGAATAAAGCACTAGAACAAAACTAATTGGGCCAATGGAGGTGTCACATACCAAGAAACAATCCCCCAAAGCAGTTTTGTGAGAGGTGCTTTGAGCAAGGAGATCGAAAATTGCAACAAAATGAGCTAGAACTCGTGCTTGAGATGGATGGTGATTTTTTTGGGAGGAAGAAGTGTGTGGGTGTAGGAATAAGTGGAAGGGAGCCACCATGGGCCCACGAGGCAGAGGGGCGTGCCCTGGACCCTCGTGCCCAAGTGCTTGCTCCCCCTGCTGTATTCTCAGTGCCAAATATTCTCAAATATTTCAGAAAAACATATTTTAATTTCAGGGCATTTGGAGAACTTTTATTTTCGGGGTATTTTTATATTGCACGGATAATTTAGAAAATAGACAGAAAATTGCTATTTTTACTTTATTTCAACTAAATAACAGAAAGTAGAGAGAGGGTACAGAAGGTTGTGCCTAATAACTTCATCCATCTCATGCTCATCAAAAGGAATCCACTAACAAGGTTTATCAGGTCTTGTTAACAAACTCATTCCGAATCGCATGGAACCGGAGAAATTTCGAATAACACTAGCTTACTTCAATGGAGATATGCACATCCCCAATAGTAAGAATATCATATCTCTTTTTGACAGTAGGAAGAGGAAATTCAAAACCCCAAAAATAATCGATGGAAATTTTCCAATAGAATTGATACTGTGGACTTGAGGTTGTTTCCTCTGAAAGTGTACCGTATGCTCATTACCATTAACATGAAAAGTGACCTTTCCTTTGTTGCAATTAATAACAGCCCCAGCAGTATTCAAAAAGGGTCTTCCGAGAATAATAGACATACTATCGTCCTCGGGAATATGAAGAATAACAAAGTCCGTTAAAATAGTAACGTTTGCAACCACAACAGGCACATCCTCACAAATACCAACAGGTATAGCAGTTGATTTATCAGCCATTTGCAAAGATATTTTAATAGGTGTCAACTTATTCAAATCAAGTCTACGATATAAAGAGAGAGGCATAACACTAACACCAGCTCCAAGATCACATAAAGTAGTTCTAACATAATTTCTTTTAATGGAGCATGGTATAGTAGGTACTCCTGGATCTCCAAGTTTCTTTGGTATTCCACCCTTAAAAGTATAATTAGCAAGCATGGTGGAAATTTCAGCTTCCGGTATCTTTCTTTTATTAGTAACAATATATTTCATGTACTTAGCATAAGGATTTATTTTAAGCATATCAGTTAATCGCATACGCAAAAAGATAGGTCTAATCATTTCAGCAAAGCGCTCAAAATCCTCATCATCCTTTTTCTTGGGTGGTTTGGGAGGAAAAGGCATAGGTTTCTGAACCCATGGCTCTCTTTATTTACCGTGCTACCTAGCAACAAAGTCTCTCTTATCATAACATTGATTCTTTGATTGTGGGTTATCAAGATAAACAACAGGTTCAGTTTCTACTTCAATATCATCACTAGGTTGAGCATCAACATGAGCATCATCATTAACATTATCACTAGGTTCATGTTCATTTCTAGATTGTGTTTCAGCGTCAGAAATAGAAATATCATTTGGATTCTCAGCTGTTTCAGCAATAGATTCACTAGAAGCATGCAAAGTCCTATCATTTTTCTTTTTCTTCTTTTTAGAAGGACTAAGTGCATCTACATTATTTCTCTGAGAATCTTGCTCAATTCTCTTAGGATGTTCTTCATGATACAAAGGTTCCTGAGTCATTTTACCAGTTCTAGTAGCCACTCTAACAGCATAGTCATTATTCTTACTATTCAATTCATTGAGAAAATCATTCTGAGCTTTAAGTACTTGTTCTACTTGAGTGGTAACCATAGAAGCATGTTTACTAATGAGTTTAAGTTCACCTTTAACTCTAGACATATAATCACTCAAGTGTTCAATCATATAAGCATTTTGTTTTAATTGCCTACCAAAATAAGCATTAAAATGTTCTTGCTTAACCATAAAGTCATCAAACTCATCCATACATTGGCTAGCAAACTTAGTTGGCGGGATTTCAGCTTTATCATATCTATAGAGAGAATTTACCTTTACTACCTGTGTCGGGTTATCAAGACAATGCGTTTCTTCAATAGGTGATGGATTAAGATCATATATTTCTTGAACACGCGGTAAATTAAGACCATGTATTTCTTCAATAGGAGGTAAATTCTTCACATCTACAGCTTTAATATTCTTTTCTTTCATAGATTTCTTAGCCTCTTGCACATATTCAGGACTGAGAAATAGAACACCCCTTTTCTTCGGAGTTGGTTCAGGAATAGGCTCAAGAGTTGGCTCAGGAAGTGTCCAATTATTTTCATTAGTCAATATATTATTCAATAGAATTTCAGCTTCATCCGGTGTTCTTTCCCTGAAAACAGAACCAGCACAACTATCCAGGTGGTCTCTGGAAGCAGCGGTTAGTCCATTATAAAAGATATCAAGTATTTCATTTTTCTTACGAGGATGATCAGGCAAAGCATTAAGTAATTGGAGAAGCCTCCCCCAAGCTTGTGGGAGACTCTCTTCTTCAATTTGCACAAAATTATATATTTCGCTTGTTTCTCATGAGCAGGGAAATATTTAGCAGAGCAGTAATAGATCATATCCTGGGGACTACGCACACAACTAGGATCAAAAGAATTAAACCATATCTTAGCATCACCCTTTAATGAGAACGGAAATATTTTAAGGATATAATAGTAGCGAGTTTTCTCATCATTAGTGAACAGGGTGGCTATATCATTTAATTTAGTAAGATGTGCCACAACAGTTTCAGATTCATAGCCAAAAAAGGATCATATTCAATCAAAGTAATTATATCAGGATCAATAGGGAAGTCATAATCCTTATCAATAACAAAGATAGGTGAAGTAGCATAAGCAGGATCATAATTCATTCTAGCATTCAGAGTTTGTTGTTTCAGCTTAGCTAATAATTTCTTGAGATCACTTCTACCATAGCAAGCAAGAAAGTCTCTAGTAGTTTATTCATCCATAACATAGCCCTCAGGCACAACAGGCAATTCATATTTATTGGGAGAGTCTTCATCATCACTTTCATCAATATTATCAGTTTCAATAATTTCATTCTCTCTAGCCCTAGCAAGTTGTTCATCAAGAAATTCACCAAGTGGCACAGTAGTATCAAGCATAGAAGTAGTTTCCTCATAAGTATCATGCATAGCAGAAGGGGCATCATCAATAACATGCGACATATCAGAATTAATAGCACAAGCAGGTTTAGGTGTCGCAAGCTTACTCAAAACAGAAGGTGAATCAAGTGAAGAGCTAGATGGCAGTTCCTTACGTCCTCTCATAGTTGAGGGATAAATATTTGTTTTCTCGTCCTTCAAGTTCCTCATAGTGACCAGCAGATATAACTCCCAGGTGACTCAAAGAATAGAGCTATGCTCCCCGGCAACGGCGCCAGAAAATAGTCTTGATAGCCCACGAGTATAGGGGATCGCAACAGTTTTCGAGGGTAGAGTATTCAACCCAAATTTATTGATTCGACACAAGGGGAGCCAAAGAATATTCACAAGTATTAGCAACTGAGTTGTCAATTCAGCCACACCTGGATAACTTAATATCTTTAGCAAAGTATTTAGTAGCAAAGTAGTATGGAAGTAACGGTAACGATAGCAAAGTAATATTTTTGGGTTTTGTAGTAATTGTAACAGTAGAAACGGAAAAGTAAATAAGCAAAGAACAATATGTGAAAAGCTCGTAGGCATTGGATCGGTGATGGAGAATTATGTCGGATGTGGTTCATCATGTAACAGTCATAACATAGGGTGACACAGAACTAGCTCCGATTCATCAATTTAATGTAGGGATGTATTCCGAATATAGTCATACGTGCTTATGGAAAAGAACTTGCATGACATATTTAGTGCTACCCTCCCGTGGCAGCGGGGTCCTAGCGGAAACTAAGGGATATTAAGGCCTCCTTTTAATAGAGTACCGGACCAAAGCATTAACACATAGTGAATACATGAACTCCTCAAACTATATATGGTCATCACCGGGAGTGGTCCCGATTATTGTCACTTCGGGGTTGCCGGATCATAACACATACTAGGTGACTATAGACTTGCAAGATAGGATCAAGAACTCACATATATTCATCAAAACATAATAGGTTCAGATCTGAAATCATGGCACTTCGGGCCCTAGTGACAAGCATTAAGCATAGCAAAGTCATAGCAACATCAATCTCAGAACATAGTGGATGCTAGGGATCAAACCCTAACAAAACTAACTCGATTACATGATAAATCTCATCCAACCCATCACCGTCCAGCAAGCCTACGATGGAATTACTCACACACGGCGGTGAGCATCATGAAATTGGTGATGGAGGATGGTTGATGATGACGATGGCGATGGATTCCCCTCTCCGGAGCCCCGAACAGACTCCAGATCAGCCGTCCCGGTAGAGTTTAGGGCTTGGCGGCGACTTCGTATCATAAAACGCGATGAAACTTTCTCTCTGATTTTTTTCTCCCAAACACGAATATATGGAGTTGGAGTTGAGGTCGGTGGAGCTCCACGGGGCCCACGAGGCAGGGGGACGCAACCATGGTGGTAGGGCGCGCCCCCACCCTCGTGCCCAGGGTGTGGGCACCCTGGCTTTGATTCTTTCGCCAATATTTTTTATATTTTCCAAAAATAATCTCCGTGAAGTTTCAGGTCATTCCGAGAACTTTTTTTTCTGCACATAAATAACACCATGGCAATTCTGCTGAAAACTGCGTCAGTCCGGGTTAGTTCCATTCAAATCATGCAAGTTAGAGTCCAAAACAAGGGCAAAAGTGTTTGGAAAAGTAGATACGATGGAGACGTATCAACTCCCCCAAGCTTGAACCTTTGCTTGTCTCAAGCAATTCAGTTGATAAACTGAAAGTGGTAAAGAAAAACTTTTACAAACTTTGTTTGCTCTTGTTGTTGTAAATATTGAAAGCCAGCATTCAGGTTTTCAGCCGAGATTATGAACTAACCATATTCACAATAACTTTTAGATCTCATGTTTACTCATGTCAATGGCATAATCAACTAGCGAGCAATAATAATAAATCTCGGATGACAACACTTTCTCAAAACAATCATAATATGATATAACAAGATGATATCTCGCTAGCCCTTTCTGAGACCGCAAAACATAAATGCAGAGCACCTTTAAAGATCAAGGACTGACTTAACATTGTAATTCATGGTAAAAGAGATCCATTCATAGTCATACCCAATATAAATTAATAGTAATGAATGCAAATGACATTGGTGCTCTCCAGCTGGTGCTTTTTAATAAGAGGGTGATGACTCAACATAAAAGTAAATAGATAGGCCCTTCGTAGAGGGAAGCAGGGATTTGTAGAGGTGCCAGAGCTCGGTTTTGAAATAGATATAAATAATATTTTGAGCGGCATACTTTCATTGTCAACATAACAACCAAGAGATGGCGATATCTTCCATGCTACACACATTATAGGAAGTTCCCAAACAGAATGGTAAAGTTTATACTCCCCCTCCACCAACAAGCATCAGCCCCGGTGGAGTTTTGTTTGCAATTATTTTGATTTCATTTGCATAAAGCATGGGACTGGGCATCCCGGTGACCAGCCATTTTCTCGTGAGTGAGGAGCAGAGTCCACTCCTCTTGAGAATAACCTGCCTAACATGGAAGATACGGACAGCCCCAGTTGATACATGAGCTATTCGAGCATACAAAATAGAATTTTATTTGAAGGTTTAGAGTTTGGCCCATACAAATTTATTTGGAACGGCAAGTAGATACCGCATAAAGGAAGGCATGGTGGACTCATATGGAATAACTTTGGGGTTTAAGGGATTGGATGCACAAGCAGTATTCCCGCTTAGTACAAGTGAAGGCTAGCAAAAGGCTGGGAAGCGACCAACTAGAGAGCGACAATAGTCATGAAGATGCATTAAAATTAATAAACATTGAGTGCAAGCATGAGTAGGATATAATCCACCATGAACATAAATATCATGAAGGCTATGTTGATTTTGTTTCAACGACATGTGTGAACATGTGCCAAGTCAAGTCACTTGAATCGTTCAAAGGAGGATACTGAGGGAGTCCTGGATTAGAGGGTCCTCGGACAGCCGACTATATACTTTCGCCGGACTGTTGGACTAAGAAGATACAAGATTGAAGACTTTGTCCCGTGTCCGGATGGGACTCTCCTTTGCGTGGAAGGCAAGCTTGGCAATTCAGATATGTAGATCTCCTCCCTTGTAACCGACTCTGTGTAACCCTAGCCCCCTCCGGTGTCTACATAAACTAGAGGGTTTAGTCCACAGGACAAGAACAATCATAATCATAGGCTAGCTTCTAGGGTTTAGCCTCTACGATCTCGTGGTAGATCAACTCTTGTAATACTCATATCATCAAGATCAATCAAGCAGGAAGTAGGGTATTACCTCCATCGAGAGGGCCCGAACCTGGGTAAACATTGTGTCCCCCGCCTCATGTTACCATCTGCCTTAGAGGCACAGTTCGGAACCCCCTACCTGAGATCCGCCGGTTTTGTCACCGACATTGGTGCTTTCATTGAGAGTTCCACTGTGCCATCACCATAAGGCTTGATGGCTCCTTCGATCATTGGCAACGATGCAATCCAGGGTGAGGTTTTTCCCCTCGGACAGATCTTCTTATTCGGCGGCTTCGCACTGCGGGCCAACTCGCTTGGCCATCTGGAGCAGATCGAGAGCTACGCCTCTGGCCGTCAGGTTAGATTTGGAAACTTAAACTGTACCGCCGACATCCATGGAGACTTGATCTTCGATGGATTCGAGCCCGGGTCGGGTGCGCCGCACAGTCATGACGAGCATGACTTAGCTTTGCCGCCGCACAGTGTTCGAGAGATCACCCCTATGGCAACTCTGGCCCTCGATCCGGAGCAGATCACGCCGTCCGAGGACGGGTGGATGGACCCCGGCACAGAGGCCTCACACTTAGCGGCGATAGAGCCGAATACTGACTTCACCTCTTACGAGACCTGTGTTGCCAGACCCTTGGATTCGTCCCCGGCCACGGGCTCCGAACGGCAGGCGTCCGTGCCTATCAAATCTGATTGGGCGCCGATTATGGAGTTTTCCTCCGCGGATATCTTCCAGCACTCGCCCCTAGGCGATGTGCTGAATTCATTAAGGTCTCTCTCCTTGTCAGAAGGCCCTTGGCCGAACTATGTCTGGCTCGAGTGGGAAGCAGAGGACGAAGAAATTCGTTCCCCACCCACCACCCACTTAATAGCCACTTTGGACAATTTAACTGACATGCTTGATTTCGACTCCGAAGACACCGACGATATGGACAAGATGCGGGAGAGGAACAGGAACCACCGCCCACAGGGCGCTGGACAGCCACTTCATCCCACGATATATATGGTGGATACACCCAAAGAAAACAATGACGAGAAACTGAAGGATGCAGCGAAGGATAGTTATTCCCTCGAGAAGCAACCAATGCGATGGTGTAGGCGCCGCTCCAAACCCCGCCTCGGCAAAAACAGCGATAACAGCGCAAGAAAGAATAATACCCCGGTCGACTCCAAAGGAAACGACGACCACATGGATCCAGCGACAGAGCAGGATGAACCAGCGGACGGCGAACATAGTACGGAGCCGCTGTCCGATCACGGCGACGCCGAGGGTAAAGCTAAACAACCTGTCTCCGGAGAGGAGAACAGTCCAGACGATGATGCACACATCATCCCGGAAAAGCACTTGGAGCAAGAGATCCTCCAAAGAAGAATTATTGCCACCGCAAGGAGTCTAAAGAAGCAGAAGCAAAGGCTTAAGGCCGCGCAAAATACACTCAACAATAGATGGAACAAAGTGCTCGACTCTGAAGAAAAGTATGGCGGCAGTCGCCACACAAAGAGCTATCCAAAGAGCAAGTTGCTACCTGAATTCAATGATGAGGGTTTAGAGCCTATATAGCCGAAAAATAAAATGGCCGGTCAGCCGGATCGACCACCCCGTGGCCGCGATAGGGAGGCTAACGATGTCATACACAAGTTAGCACACGATTTACGTGAGGACTTGCGCCAAAAAGCCACTATTACCAGGTCCATCTATGGATTTAGGAAGCGCGCTCCGGCACAGAGTAAAACTGAACACTACAACCGTCATAATGCCATGACACATCCAAATACAGGGGCGCCGTGTCACGCCCAAGATGCGACCCTATCCTAAAGGAACTCGAAGGTCCCACCAAGGATAGAAGCGCATCTTGAAGACGGTTTTGCAAGCCGGATCGACCACCCCGTGGCCGCGGCGGCGGAGGACGGCGACGTGCCACATGGCAGGCGCGGGTTGGGCCACTTTGGAAGTGGTGTTGGGCTGCAAGACAAAAGAGGCTTTTGCGGTTACCCGGTTAACCGTTGGAGTATAAAACGACCTCCAAATGGCACCAAACTTGACAGGTGGTCTACCGGTGGTGTACCAAGGCCACTTGGCAAGCCTCGGTCCATTCCGAGAACGTTTAACACCCGCACACGAAAAGAGGTAAAAGGGAGCACCGAGGAACATAGGAGTGCCGGATTGCAAAACGGACAACGGGGAAAATGCTCGGATGCATGAGACGAACATGTATGCAAATGCGATGCACAAGACGACATGATATGAAATGCAGATGAGGACATGGAAAAGTGCAACACGCAAGCACATGACATGGCAACGACGGCGAATAACTAGAAGACACCTGGCGCATCGAATCCGGGGCGTTACAACACTCCTCCACTAACAAGAGATCTCGTCCCGAGATCTTAGGACCGAGACGGAAGGGAAAAAGGGATGAGGTGAAACAAGGACTCAAGAGAAGAAGCAAAGAATCGAGAGCACTCAAGAAGAAGAGACGAACGACGAGAATGACGAGAATTGAAAGCTCACTGAATCAGATAGACTATGAAACCACTCAGGTTAGAACGAGATAAGAAACGAATAAGACTGAAAGGATTTAGGAAGCACTCCGGCTGAAAATGGAAAGAATAGAACACGAGCTAGAGAGGATGGAATGACACTTGATGAACTCTTGAAGAATGAACTGAATCATGACGAACCACCGTGAAGAACTCCGGTAACAAAAGGATGATGAGATAGAATGAAGGAAGAAAGAACAAGATGAGCCTTGCGGTGATTTAGATGGAGGTTCCGATGAAAAGGCCGAGGAAATTGAACTCCGGAAAAGAAAAGATGAAAACACTTGGAAGTAGAATTTATTCCTCAAGAACATACTCCGAAGAAAAAGATTAATCACTTTGATGAAATAAGAATAAGATTTATTGTATGCTTATCCTTCATCAAATTAAATTGATGACTATCGTATTTGGCATGCAACTTATTCTTCTTGAAAAGGATTAAGGGGTAAGGCAAAAAACTTGAGAAAATCTTCATGAACCACCGGTAGGATTCGAAAGAACGAATAATTAAAGTGATAGTGAAGGAAAAGAATCTTGAACGAACCACCATTAGAACTCGGAAATGACTGACGAAGAGAATGAATCACCGGGAAGAATTAGAAGACCAAATATTTTTGAGGGATTAGATGCAAAAGAACAAAGAGATCATGAGCTGATTAAGGAACACTAGAACGAAGCACCGGCATAAATACAGAACGATAACTGGAATGATGGCCTCTGGTAAAAAGAAATGGAAAAACAACTTCTGACATACTCCGGATGGGTAAAAAGACTATCTGATAATTGGAATAATTTGAGAGGATAACATGAAGCTAGAACCACGAAACTTCGGAAGAACGGGCACGATTTAAGAGAAACTCTTCTTTGATCTTCAAAGTTGAGAATGACGACGAGAAACACCACCGAAATTACGGAGATACTCCGGGAGAATGAAAAGCAAAGTGGTTGAGTCAACAATGAAATGATTTGAAATTGATCTTGGAAAAGGCATGTGACTAATGGAATCCATTCTTACGTCACACTTGAAAAGAATTGGGAATAGCTCTGGGGAAATAAAAAGAGTCAGGTAAGATCCTGGGAAAGACCTGTGGGTTACGGCCCACTAAAAGAAAACACCGTTGGAAAGGGATGTTGAACAGATAGATGATGCACCGGAAGAACTGAAATATTTGACTGAGGTGACAACCTCGAATTTATTACAACACAGACGAATCTCCTGATATGTCTTCCGAACGCCGGAATGATAAACTGGCGAGAGGCGAACGAGCAAAAAGAACATTTCGAAGGAAAAGAATAAGATTAACCCGAAAAACTTGAATTGAGTCCACCGGAGAAGAAAAGAGATGAAGAATGTCGTACAAAACGAGAATTCACCGGTTGAGATAATTCTGAAAAGACTGAAGAGGTTCCGCACGAATGAGATAGCTGGTTGAGAGAGAGTCACACTCCGGGAAGAAACGGGTGGGTGGGCGGGAAAACAAAGGCAACTCAGTAGGGGAAACGACGAATATCTTGAAGAGACAACACCGATTGAAATCATTTAGGAAAGAAAGGCAAAGACTTCGCACGAGTAGGATGGATACTCGATTACGGACTCCGGCTCTGAGATGAAAAGGGGTGGGCGGGTGGGAAAATAAGACAACTAAGGATTGAATTTGCAAAGTTGAAGGGGTTCGAGTCGACTTGACGAGAAATGCACCGGATAAAAAGAGCTGAGGAACAACGAACGGAAAACCAACTGTGTGAACCTAAAGAAAAATTTTGAAGGGGAAGAGGAGTAATTCAAATCACCTACGTCAAGATTCCTCACTAGAGCGACGAAGGGGCTGAGGAGTAAAAAGAATTACTACTCTCCGATATAACTAAACTCCGAAATCAGTTTTCTTCTAGACTCAACAACGGCCAAACTACACGATCAATCAAGGGGACTCCTAGGGTCGGTCGAGGCACTGATAGCAACTTGTCACGCCCAAGATGCGACCCTATCCTAAAGGAACTCGAAGGTCCATCCAAGGATAGAAGCGCATCTTGAAGACGCTTTTGCAAGGTGGATATCATTACATCAACATTACATAATAGTGGGGATACATCCAATACATACAATGTCACATGAATACAACAATACCACATACAAGATCAACATCCGACTACGGATGAATCATAAACAGGAACTCAAACGACATCCACCCTGCTAGCCCAGGCTGCCGACCTGGAACCTATCCCCTGATCGAAGAAGCAGAAGAAGAACTCCAAAACAAGCAAGCATCGCTCTCGCGTCATGATCATCGCATAACCTGTACCTGCAACTGGTGTTGTAGTAATCTGTGAGCCACGAGGACTCAGCAATCCCATTACCATGGGTATCAAGACTAGCAAAGCTTAAGTAGGAAAGGAAGGGATAAAGTGGTGAGGTTGCAGCAGCGACTAAGAATATATGGTGGCTAACATACGCAAATGAGAGCGAGAAGAGAAACAAAGGAACAGTCGTCTACTTGTAATGATCAAGAAGTGATCCTGAACTCCTACTTACGTCAGACATAACTCAGAAACTGTGTTCTCCTCTCGATCAACCCCGAAAAGAGACACTCACGGTTACGCACACGGTTGGTGTATTTTAGAAGAGTTTACTTCAAGTTTACTACAACCGGATATTAACAAATTCCCATCTGCCACATAACCGCGGGCACGGCTCTCGAAAGTTTATACCCTGCAGGGGTGTCCCAACTTAGCCCATGATAAGCTCTCGCGATCAACGAAGGATATTCCTGAAGGAAATATGCCCTAGAGACAATAATAAAGTTATTATTTATTTCCTTATATCATGATAAATGTTTATTATTCATGCTAGAATTGTATTAACCGGAAACATAATACATGTGTGAATACATAGACAAACAGATAGTCACCAAGAAGCCTCTACTAGACTAGCTCATTAATCAAAGATGGTTATGTTTCCTAACCATAGACATGTGTTGTCATTTGATTAATGGGATCACCTCATTAGAAGAATGATGTGATTGACATGACCCATTCCGTTAGCTTAGCACTTGATCGCTTAGTATATTGCTATTGCTTTCTTCATGACTTATACATGTTCCTATAACTATGAGATTATGCAACTCCGTTTACGGAGGAACACTTTGGGTACTACCAAACGTCACAACGTAATCGGGTGATTATAAAGGAGTACTACAGGTGTCTCCAAAGGTACTTGTTGGGTTGGCGTATTTCGAGATTAGGTTTTGTCACTCCGATTGCTCGGAGAGGTATCTCTGGGCCTTCTCGGTAATACACATCACATAAGCCTTGCAAGCATTACAACTAATGAGTTAGTTGTGAGATGATGTATTACGAACGAGTAAAGAGACTTACCAAGAACGAGATTGAACTAGGTATTGGATACCGACGATCAAATCTCGGGTAAGTAACATACCGATGACAAAGGGAACAACGTATGTTGTTATGCGGTCTCGACCGATAAAGATCTTCGTAGAAAATGTAGGAACCAATATGGGCATCCAGGTCCCGTTATTGGTTATTGACCGGAGATGTGTCTCGGTCATGTCTACATTGTTCTCGAACCGTAGGGTCCGCACGCTTAAGGTTTCGATGACGGTAATATTATGAGTTTATGTATTTTGATGTACCGAAGGTTGTTCGAAGTCCCGGATATGATCACGGACATGACGAGGAGTCTCGAAATGGTCGAGACATAAAGATTAATATATTGGACGGATATATTTGGACACGGAAAGGTTCCGGAGAAGTTTGGAGCTCGGGAGGTTACGGAACCCCGGGAGGTATATGGGCCTTATTGGGCCCATGTAGGAAGGAGAAGGAACAAGGGAGGCGCCCCCCAAGCCCAATCCGAATTGGGGAGGGGGCCGCCCCTTTCCTTTCTCCTTCCCCTCTTCCTATTCCTACTACTAGTACTACTTCCTAATACTAGTACTCCTTCCTTCCCTCCAAATAAGATAAGGAAGAGAGGGAAACCTACTTGGAGTAGGTTTCCCCCCTATGGCGCCCCCTTGAGGCCGCCACCTCCTCCCTCCCTCCTTTATATACGGGGTAGGGGGCACCCTAGAACACACAAGTTGATCCTTGAGATCGTTCCTCAGCCGTGTGCGGTGCCCCTCCACCATATTCCACCTCGGTCATATCATAGCAGTGCTTAGGCGAAGCCTGCGTCGGTAGAACATCAAGATCGTCACCACGCCCACTGGCAGACGGAACTCCCTCTCCCCGGAGCTTTGCTGGATCGGAGCCCGAGGAGCGTCATCGAGCTGAACGTGTGCCAAGAACTCGGAGGCGCCGGAGTAACGGCGCTGGGATCCGCTGGATCGCGAGGAGAAAGTACGACTACTTCCTCTACGTTGTGATTGACTCGGAGGCGCCGGAGTAACGGCGCTGGGATCGGCTGGATCGCGAGGAGAACGTACGACTACTTCCTCTACGTTGTGATCGCTTCCGCTTTGGTCTACGAGGGTACGTAGACAATACTCTCCCCTCTCGTTGCTATGCCATCACCATGGTCCTGTGTGTGCGTAGGAATTTTTTTGAAATTACTGCGTTCCCCAACAGTGGCATCCGAGCCAGGTTTTATGCGTTGATGTCATATGCACGAGTAGAACACAAGTGAGTTGTGGGCGATACAAGTCATACTGCCTACCGGCATGTCATACTTTGGTTCAGCGGTATTGTGAGATGAAGCGGCCCGGACCGACATTACGCCAGACGCTTACGCCGAGACTGGTTTCACTGCTACGAGCACTCGTGCTTAAAGGTGGCTGGCGGGTGTCTGTCTCTCTCACTTTAGTTAAACCGAGTGTGGCTACGCCCGGTCCTTGAGAAGGTTAAACGGAGTCTATTTGACGAAGTATCGTTGTGGTCTTGATGCGTAGGTGAGATTGGTTCTTGCTTAAGCCCGTAGCAGCCACGTAAAATTTGCAACAACAAAGTAGAGGACGTCTAACTTGTTTTTGCAGGGCATGTTGTGATGTGATATGGTCAAGACGTGATGCTATATTTTATTGTATGAGATGATCATGTTTTGTAACCGAAGTTATCGGCAATCGGCTGGAGCCATATGGTTGTCGCTTTATTGTATGAAATGCAAACGCCCTGTAATTGCTTTACTTTATCTCTAAGCGGTAGCGATAGTCGTAGAAGCAATAGATGGCGTAAACGACAACGATGCTACGATGGAGATCAAGGTGTCGCGCCGGTGACGATGGTGATCACGATGGTGCTTCGGAGATGGAGATCACAAGCACGAGATGATGATGGCCATATCATATCACTTATATTGATTGCATGTGATGTTTATCCTTTATGCATCTTATTTTGCTTTGATTGACGGTAGCATTATAAGATGATCTCTCACT